>CM057838.1:68357100-69557100 GCA_030068075.1 Paguma larvata
GAATATCTAGAGGAGAAAAATTTCTGCATTCATCTTTGGTGATATTAGCTCCAGAATTTCTGTCGAGGCATGGCTTAGGAGGGTCCGAGATGCACTTAGAGCCAGCTTGGATTGGGAATTTTGCTAGCCAGAAAAGTTGCTAGCTGGTTGTGAACTATGGCCATCCCTGAAATCAGCCGTCATGGGAGTATTCACAGGACAAAGATGAACAAACACTACAGAGCCAGGTTGCTTTTGTTTGCTGAGAGCCAGTTCAAACCAAATGGAAAATTGATCAGAAGTTACATTTTCATTAAAAAAAAAAAGTTTCCTTTCCAATATATGTTTTCCTTTTTTTTTTTTTCTTTTCAAATTTTTAAATTCTAGTTAGTTAACATACAGTGCAATATTGGTTTCAGGAGTAGAATTCAGTGATTCATCGCTTACATACAACACCCAGTGCTCAACATAACAAGTGCCCTCTGTCTCTGGGTCCCCAGGATGCCCTGGTCCCTGAGGGTAGGGACTAATTCAGTACAAAGTAACACGTGCCAATACTATTTGTGAAATGTATGGTCTTATTCCAAATGACTAATGAATTTTGGAGGTTATTTTTGCTTAAATATTGAACCAAATCCGAGAGCCAGCTGCGACTATTTAATAATCGGAGGATAGAATAATGGTGTATCAATAAATGGAGGGTCTTCCTTATGACCTATGCTAGATTATGAAAGATGTAAAATATTTGACCTCCTCCTTTTTTTTTGACTTTGTATTTTGCTGCATGTTTCCTTCATTTTTAATCAATAAAAAGTAAATTGTCAAAAAAACCCACCCACCTCCCTCCATCAACTCTCACTTTGTTCTCTATTGTTGAGAGTGTCTTATGATTTGCTTCCCTCTCTCTTGTTTCTTTTTACTTTTCCGGAACCCTTCCATATGTTCATCTGTTTTGTTTCTTAAATTCCATATATGAGTGAAATCATATGATATTCATCTTTCTCTGACTGACGTATTTTGCTTAGCATATACACTCTAGCTCCATCCATGTATTGCAAATGGCAAGATTTCATTCTTTTGGATGGCTAAGTAATATTACATTATATATATCCATTCATCAGTCTTTATCCATTCATTGGTGGAGAGACATTTGGGCTCTCTCCATACTTTGGCTATTGTTGAAAATGCTGCTAACATTGGGGTACATATACCCCTTTGAATCTGTATTTTTATATCCTGTGGATAAATACCTAATAGTGTAATTGCTGGATTATGGGGGTAGTTCTATTTTTTAACTTTTTGAGGAACCTCCATAAGGTTTTCCATAATGGCTGCACCAGTTTGCATTCCCACCAACAGCGTAAGAGGGTTCCCCTTTCTCCCCATCCTTGCCAACATCTGTTGTTTCCTAAGTTGTTAATTTTAGCCATTCTGACAGGTATGAGGCGGCATCACATCATGGTTTTGATTTGTATCTTCCTGTTGACAAGTGATGTTGAGCATCATTTCATGTATCTGTTAGCCATCTGGATGTCTTCTTTGGAAAAATGTCTATTCATGTCTTCTGCCCATTTCTTCAGGGGATTATTTGTTTTTTGGGGTATGGAGTTTGATAAGTTCTTTATAGATTTTGAATACTAACCCTTTATCAGGTATGTCATTTGCATATATCTTCTATATATATATATAATCTGAGGATAGAATAATGGTGTATCAATAAATGGAGGGTCCTCTTTATGACCTATGCTAGATTATGAAAGATGTAAAATATTTGACCTTCTCCTTTTTTTGACTTTGTATTTTGCTGTATGTTTCCTTCATTTTTAATCAATAAAAAGTAAATTGTCATATATATATATATATATATATATATATGCCTTTTAGTTTTGTTGAATGTTTCCTTCACTCTGCAGAAGTTTTTTCTGATGAATTCCAAATAGTTTATTTGCTTTTGTTTCTCTTGCCTCCAGAGACGTGTCTAGTAAGAAGTTGCTGTGGCCAAATCATGGAAAAAGACTAAGTGTCCATCAACTGATGAATGGATATATATATATATATATATATATATATATATATATATATATATATATATATATATATATACACACAATGGAATACTACGCGGCAATGAGAAAGAATGAAATCTGGCCATGTGTAGCAACATGGATGGAACCGGAGGGTATTATGCTAAGTGAAATAAGTCAGTCAGAGAAAGACAGATACCATATGTTTCCATGCATAGGTGGACTTTGCGAGACTTAGCAGTAAACTAGGGGGGAGGGGAAGAGGGGAAAGAAAAAAGACACAGAGAGGGAGGGAGACAAAACATAAGAGACTCTTAAATATAAGAACAAACCGAGGGTTGAGGAGGGTATGGGAGGGGGGAGAGTGGGTGACAGGCAATGAGCAGGGCACGGGTTGGGGTGAGCACTGGGTGTTGTATGGAAACCAATTTGACAATAAAACAATTAAAATTAAAAAAAAGAAGTTGCTATGGCCAAGATCAAAAATATTGCTGCCTATGTTTTCCTCTAAGATTTTAATGGTTTCCTATCTCACATTTAGGTCTTTTATCCAGTTTGAATTTATTTTTGTGTATGCTGTAAAAAAGTGGTCCAGTTTCATTCTTCTGCCTCTTACTGACCAGTTTTCCCATTTGTTGAAGAGACTTTCTTTTTTCCATTGGATATTCTTTCCTGCTTTGTCAAAGATGAGTTGACCATATAGTTGTGGGTCCATTTTTTGGGTTTTCTATTATGTTCCATTGATCTATGTGTCTGTTTTTCGTGCCAATACTATACTGTCTTGATCACTACAGCTTTGTAATATAGCTATTCAACCTTTCTCCTCCTCGGCGCCCTTACCTGGAACATGGAGATAAAAAGACATGCAGCATAGACTGGTTAATGCTACCTAAACTACACAGTGGATGTACAGTGCTTGGCATAAAATAAGAGATTAATAAATGCTTTTGATTTATTTTTTAATAACATAAAACCTTAGCCCATGGGAAATTTATGTCCTGTATGGTACCCCTGCAGATTACAGTGAAGAATGCCATAGTTATTTATAAAACCAGTATCACAATGTCTGTGTGACAATGAAGGCAAACAAAAGAGTTCCATGAACACTAATAGCAGACACCTCCATAGAATTAATAGCACTACCCAGGATTCTAAGCACATTACATGTACTAACTCATTTAATCAACAAAGTAAGGAACCACCTTCATCATTTCCAGCTTACAGATCAAAGGCACTGAGACAAAGAGTTTAACTTACCCAAGGTCACTCAGTCAGAAAGCAACAGAGCCAAGATTTAAACTCAGAGTTTGTAACATCTATGCCCTAAACCACTAAACTATCTTGCCCTTTACAATAAAGAACCCATTTTTTTTTTGGTATTGTCTCACTGACTTTACAGTAACCCTGGGAAATAAGCCACTTCAGAAATTCTCTGGCATTCTTCCCTTTGACTCCAGCTTGATTTGCTCATTCTGGATCTTATCCTTAGCTCTGCCCAGGGCTCATAGCACTCAATTTTGCTGCCTTGAATTTGGAGACTGAACTTCCTGGTTAATCCACTTTCTAGAACTGTACATATAACACATGGCCATCGCAGGAACAACAGTCTCCACGGGTCTGTGTGGGTGACAGCCTGGGGTTTTAATTAAGGCTCTTTTTGGTTGCAAGTAAACAAACAAACAAAACAAAAAACAAAACTGCACAAATGAACTTAATCGGGAAGAATAAGGAAAGGTGGGATTTATCAAAAGGGAAGTAGGATATTCCACAGACCCCAAAGAAAGGAAATACACTCAGGAGAGATTAAAATCTGGAAACAAGAAACCTGTCCAAACTCAAGTCCCAAACTGCCTTAGGCCCTCCCTCTATATTATAGGAGTTCAGAATGAGTTGCCCCAACATGTGCTACCTTGGCCTGCAGATTGTTTTGAGCTGAAAACAATCAAGCCCAAAAGTGTCAGGAAGAAATTTTGACCTTCCCACTAATTACATAAAAAAAAAATTTAGACAGAGGACCTGCCCCAGGTACAGAGCTACCACTATGGATAACTACAGGATAATACGATCTCGGGGCGGTAGACAGGGAGAACTGTAGCAAAGTCTGTTAAAATTCCTCTCTATGCCCATTGTTTCTGAGTGACCCAGCAAACATTCGGTTACCAAACATTTACTCTTTTTCATCTTCCTGTGAATTGCTGTCCTTCCCTTTGAAGTTCATGACCACTACCCCCTTCTCCTTAGTTCCGGATGACACATACACCTCATTTTGCCTGTCTTTGGAACCTCATGTTTATGTGGATTCCCATCTACCCAACATTAAATTTCATTTTCTCTTGTTAATCTATCTCATGTCAATTTGATTCTTAGACCAGCCAGAAGAATCTGAAAGGATAGAGATACACTTTCCTCCCTAACAACGCCACGCCTCATCCCATGTTTTGTTTACACATCTTCTTTATTCGTTTCTTTCTACAAACTAGTTTTATCTTGTGTTCTGGTTGTGGCAAAAGATGGGCATCTTATATCTTTGAAGTTTACATGCCTTTCATATATACGACAAGCAGAATGTAACTAACATCTCCGAGTCCCAATTTTAAATCATGAATTGGGAGAATATGATCGACCCTTTTGGGGGTCACATGCCCACTCTTGGTTCTGTAAGCCATGTGGAAGGGCAGTATTTGCGGAATAGGGTCACAGAGTAAAATTAGGGCAGCCAAGGCCTACGCCTGCTGGAACATGGCAATTGTCAGAAAAAGAGGTGTAGCTTACTGGCTGAGCAGAGCCCAAGATAAAAATCCACTATATATGTATAAAGGTCTGATACATAGTTTTCTGCATTGAGAATTTTGACATTCCTCAACTCCATCCTTCTCTTTGCCATTAAGGTCCCAGTGACTACGTTACTCGCCGAGAGCCTTGCAAATTCCTTTTTATCATAGTAACGAAGACTCTTCTCCAACATAAAATTCTCTATTAGAAGACAGTTCAGGGGCACCTGGGTGGCTCAGTCGGTTAAGTGGCCGACTTCAGCTCAGGTCAGATCTCACAGTCTGTGGGTTCGAGCCCCGCATCAGGTTCTGTGCTGATGGCTCATCAGAGCCTGGAGCCTGCTTCGTATTCTGTGCCTCCCTCTCTCTCTGCCCTCCCCCTGCTCATACTCTGTCTCTATGTCTCTCAGAAATAAATAAAAAACGTTTTAAAAAAAAAAAAAAGAAGACAGTTCAATATGATTACAGCTCAATATGGGCAGTGTAACCTAATGTACACCGAAATAGATGGAGAAATCTGTGAACTATGTTTTTCCAGATGTTAAGATGAAGGTCTAAAATGTTCTTCTATTTTAAAAGTCAAATGTTTTCAAATGTGTATTTACTTATCACACGGGATCTTTGTCACTCTTACAAAGGAATCCTCTTCAGATCTCACCTTCAAGTGAGAACGCTTTTTGCTCAGCAAACACTCTCTGCTTGCAGAAACATTGCTGAGAGCAGGACATGAGTGTTTCTGCTACCTCTCCAAGCCGATGACTCTCTGCCAGGTGACTTGAAAAATCATTAGTTATAATCAAAAAGTACACATTTAAACATAATTATTTTTTCTTAAAATGGTATCAGGATTTCTTTTTAAACACTGAAGAACAGAGAGCTTGAGGAATAATCTAAAGCTGAACGGAAAACGTGGGTTTCTGCTCTGCTCATGTCTCTGGCAATAGGTTGGTGGGCTTCTCATATCTAGTTTTAGTAATCTCAGTGTTTCTCTTCCTTACTCGAAGACTTTGAGCAAGCGGTTTAACCTCTCTGACCCTCGCTTTCCCCATTTTTGAAAACATTTTTTAGTGTTTTATTTATTTATTTATTTATTTTTTTGAGAGAGAGAGAGCATGAGCGGGGGAAGGACGGAGAGAGAAGAGGATCCCTCTGGGTTCTGCGCTGACAGGCTGACAACAGCAAGCCCAATACAGGGCTCAATCTCACAAACCGAAGTCAGACACTCAACTGACTGAGCCACTCAGGCGCCCCCACCATTTTAAAAATAAAGAGAACTATGCCTACCTCCTAGTATTGTTGTGAACATTACATGTGGTGACATGTGTAAGATTCTTAGCAAAGTCCCTGCACAATAGCATACCCTAAATAAATACTTGTCTTTTCTCCATCTATCTAACCATTTCTGTCGCTTGGCCCATTCTATTTCATGCTGGCTCATTTCATGAGAAGAGTTAATATCTCACTAATCTGAGATTTAGATGACATTTTTACTAACTGGCTCTGTATCCAGACAGCTACGATGTGACGGGTAACATGGAAGAAAAGGAGAAACAATTAAATTCTCCATATCTCTTTTGATCTATATATACATTTCTGGCAAGAAATTACTACTGTCATTTGTCTATGACCAAACACAAAATGCCACACTATAAAAAGATAGAGAGCTTAGGTGGGATGAGAGATTATGTGGTCAAACTTCCCATTCTTCTCAACCCAATGGCCCCAATTACATCTTATAAGCCTATGTCTATGTGGCGCACAGAAGAAAATTCACTGATGTGTGTTCTAGATGTGTTAACTTGAAATTCTTTGACTATTAGGGAGTCTTCTCCGTTTTCTGAGATTCATTTTATAATTTTATGTTCTTTTTATAATTACTCATTCATGTCTCTCATCTACTATGCTGTTAGTTATCTTCCTTGAATTAATTTCTTTTTTTTTTAATTTTTTAATGTTTATTCATTTTTGAGAGACAGACAGAGCATGAGCAGGGGAGGGGCAGAGAGAGAGGGGCACAGAATTCAAAGCAGGCTGCAGGCTCTGAGCTGTCAGCACAGAGTCCCATGCGGGGCTAGAACTCACGAACCGTGAGAACATGACCTGAGCCAAAGTCAGATGCTTAACCAACTGAGCCACCCAGGCCCCCCCGCCCCCCGCTTGAATTAATTTCTAAGATATCTTCACATATGTTATTTCTCTGCCAAATAGGTTTGAGTTGTTCCCCCAGTTTATTGTGTGATTTGTTTTTCTTTTTACCAAATGGTACTTCCAAAACTTTAGATACTCAAAATTAAAATATTTTTAATATTCAAACCCAGGTATCTGGTTTCAAAATCTGTTTTTTTTTTAATGTTCTATTCATTGTGTCTCTAGAAAGATGTTATAAACAACCATCACAGATTACTGTAGGACAGAAGAATTTATTGAATGAAACACAAATAAACAATTTGGGTTAATGAGCAAGAATCAACCCAAATGAAGTCCAGAAGCAGAAAATCTGTCCCCCAAGTAGAAATTTAGACTTAATGATGAACAGAGTTCAGAGTTCTGTATCTGAGGCCATTTGACACTCTGTTCTTTCCAATACGCTGTCTTTAGCCCTTCAAATGAAGAACAGAACCCAGATGTGGAGAGGCAGACACCCTTTTACAGGGACTGAAACAAATTGTGAAGGCTTCATTAGAGCAGGAATAGATGTTGAAGAAATAGATTCATGGCCTTGAAGTGCTATCCTAGGATACTTTTAATTTCCCTTCTCTAGAGGATGGACCAGTTTTGATTTCATGTCCCTCTTGTGAAACAGTGTGCCCAAGGTAACTTGGCAATACTGCAGCCAGTGAAAATCCATGTAGCCACCCCAGAAGCCACCAACCATCGGAGGAAAGTACTGCTCATGTCCTGTGGACATGTTATGCGACAGGCATCTTACATGCTTATCTCATTTAATCTCAATAACACTTTGCGATAGGAGTCGTTATTCCTATTTCACAAATGAGGAAACTGGAGGCTCAAAGAGAATAATGGTTGTCCTCAGTGTTAAACAGCTCTTAACTGGCAGGGGCAGAACTGGAACTCAGGTCTTTGTCTATCAACTACCAGCTTTTATTTACGATATCATAGAATTTCTTGCGGCCAATGGCTCCAATAAAAGGATTAGTCAGAACATACCTCCCAAGGGCTATCCTCTCTCCACTCTAAAATCCACAGCTTTCTTTCACTTGCAGCCAGGACATCCATCTCTCAGATTGCTGTGGGAAGTCCCAGAGCTGGCTAAAATAGGCTGCAGCCCTTTGAGCTGAGCTAAAAATAAGAGTCAAGTTCCTGGAGGGATTTGGTCTCCCACTGTAGCTGTTATGTCATTAGTGGAAAACACTGCATTGCCCTTTCCCTGACCTCCTTTGCAAAGAAGGAAATGCTTCTCCACACCAAATCTCCCAAATCTAAAAGCGAGCTAATGAGGTCATATGGTCTAAACCCCCTACATCAAGGCAATATGGTACATCTTCCTCAAGAAAGGTAATTCTGTCCTTTGCTATTATAGGCAATTCACTTTTAGACACTTGGACCTAATCCAAGAAAGGAGAGGAAAATGTCATCAAGGGGCTTAAGCCTATGGGTGACATGCTTTAGATCCACCAGCCTGAGGTAGCATAGATAATGAAATTGAGTGTTCAAGTTGGAAAAGCAAAGAGACATCTGTAGTAATTCAAAAGATAATGCGGATCTAAACTGGAACCTACTAGCAATAGCAGGAATCTAAAGAAGAGAGACAAATTCAAAGAGGTCAATGTGATTTAATTATATGAACAGAAATAACTAAACCAATAGCACAATAAAAAATATTAATAGTTAACATCTAGTGAGTGCCTACCATGTCCCAGATCATGTCAGTACCAAGCATGATAGTATTTTGTGCCCTCATCCAAACCTAAATAGGTTATGTCCTTTTCCTTCTAGTAAACAAGCAGCAGCAGAAACGCAGAGGGATTAATGGCTCCCAAGGTCTCACGGCTAGCATAAACAAAACCAGGATTTGACCCCAGGTCTGTCTGATTTCAGTGTCATTGCCGGTGTGTGGAACGGGCAATCGATGGTGAAGAGAAAAGGAGAACAGAAGAAGAACAGAAAAGGAAAAAGCTGGCTTCAAGGGAAATGACTGAGTTCAGCTGGACAATTTGGGGTTGCCAGAGATGTCTTCGGGTGTTTGGAGGTGTCCGGTAAGGACTGAGAAACGCGCAGCAAATAGTGCTGGGAAACCTGTCCAGGAGGGTGTGTAGAGTCAGGCAAGGGAGTACTGGGATGGAATCCTAAAGAAAAACTGGGTTCTACTGGTGGGATAGGAAGGAGCAAATATTTTTTTAAAGTGGAGGGACATCCAGACCATAACAACAACAGTAGCCAATATTTATTGCACACACACTAGGTATGAGCACTCTTCTAAATGTGTTAGTTGAGTAATACAATCCTCACAACAACTTAGGAAATAGGTGCTATTATTATTATTCTTTTACAAGGAAGGGAACTGGAACATAAAGTGGTTAAGGTAACTTAGCCCAGGTTCTATAGCTGGAGAGAAGTAGAGTCAGGATTTCTATCCCATCTAGTCCCAGAGCCCATGTTCCTTTTTTCTTTCTAAAATCTTTTTATTGAAGTATATCCTGTACTTTAAAAGTTTGCAAATCATAAACATGAAATATAGTGAATTTTTATAAATTGACACATATATGTAACCATCATGTGGGTAAAAAAAATAATAATAGAATACTTCCGGAAATTCAGAAGCTCCTCTCACCCACTCTGAATCACTACTCGCTCTTCTCTAATATAATAATTATATGACTTCTAACACCATAAATCAGTTTTGACAGCCTTTGCAACTTCTATAAATTGAATTATACTACTTATATCTTCTGGAGATAGCCATTTGCATTAAGCATTCTTCTGTAAGGTTTATCCATTTATTGCCTTAGCTCTGATGCTTATATTCCATCGCTGTACAGTTCAATTTTATGAACATATCAAAATGCCTTCATCTGACCTACTGACAATGGGCATTTGCGTGGCTCCTACTGGGATCCAACACAAACCGTTCAGCTACAAACACACTTTTCTCTTTCTTTTGGTCCATATGCACACACACTTCTGTCGTGTATATGACAAAGGATAAAATTGCTAGATCGTATAAGATACGTTTATGTTCAACTTTGCCAGATAACGCCAACCATGATTTTTTAATGTCACTGTTATACATATATATTTGCAAATAATAAATTTGATAAAGTACATCTATCCCTAATCTATAGAAAACTCTTACAACTCAAAAATAGACAAACATCGCGACTTTTAAAAAGGGCACGCGATATGTATATATATTACTTTACTAAGGATGTTCTACAAACGGACAGTGAGCATGTGGAAAGACATGAAAGATCATTAGTGAACAGGAAATGCAAATTAAAGCCAAACCATAATAGAAATACTTCTGGATATCCATTAGAATGACTCTAGTCAAAAGGCCTACGATGCCAAACATTGAGAAGGAAGAGGAGAAACTGAAATCCTTATTCATTGGTGCCAATGTGAAACTGGACGGCCTCTTTGGAAAACAGTTTTGCAGTTTCTTAAAAAGTTAAATTTTAAGTGCACTTAAATGTGACCTTTAAAAGGGTTATCTTTTAGGTATGTGAATAAAAGCTCCCTAAAGCTGTTAAAAAGTTTCCAGATGTTGGGTGGCTAAATCGGTTAAGCATCTGGCTCTTGGTTTCCACTCAAATCATGATCTCTCATTTGTGAGTTTAAGTTCGAGTCCCGCATTGCGCTCTGCACTTGGGATTCTCTCTCTCTCTCCCTCTCTCTCTGTACTGCCCTTGCTGATGTGCTAACTCGCTCCCTCTCTCTCTCCCTAAAGAAATAAATAAATAAGATAAATAAATTTACAAAGTTACCAAACGTTCCAGCCATTGTACTCCATCTTAGGTATCTACCCAACAGAAGTAAAAGCCCCCGTCCTCCGAAAGACTTGCATACAAATGCTCTTGGCAGTATTATCTGTAATAGCCTCAAAATGAAAGCAACCTGACTGTTCACCAATGGGTGAATGAATAAACAAAATGTGGGTGGTATAATCACACCATGGAATAGTATTTAGCAATAAAAAGTAGTAACCTACTGATGTATTCTACAACATGGATGTATCTTGGAAATGTTATGCTAATTGGAGGAAGCTAGATAACACAAACAAAGAATGTATTATGTAATTTCATTGATATGAAACACCCATAAAGGGCAAATCTGTAGAGACAGAGAGAAGATACGTGTGTGACTTGGACCTGGAATAAAGATTGCCTACAAGGAATCCGAGAACTTTTGAGGGGAGTGGAAATATTCTAAAGCTGGATCATAGTCATGGTTGTACTACTTGAGAAATTTATACAATGTTGATTTATACACTTACAGTGGGTAAACTTCATGAGTTCTAAATTACACCTCAAAGAAACAAAATACAATAAAACAGAAAGCTGTCGTTTCCATAAAGAATTCTGGACCCTCAAACCCAAGTGGAATTGGTTGTTCCCTACAAACGTGCCATGAGCAGTGCTTAACTTGTCAAAATTTCTATGCTTTATTAGTCTCGTCTCCTAATTAGAATGGGAGTGTATTCAAGTCATAAATTGGCCTTGCCGTCCATTTTTTAAATATTTGTTTATGCATGTGTGTCTCCCCCTGTAGTCTGTAAGTACTTTGAAGACGGCACAGATATCCCAACATCTACCACAATGCCTTAAAAAATGTACTTGCACAATAAATGTTTGCTGAAGAATGAATGAATAAGTAATACATTAATACAGAAGAAAAGGAGAAATTTACTATTATGTATCTGTTTGGTCATAAGAATGCCTTTCCAACAAATTTCATTACTTCATTTTACAGCATTCTCTCATATACGAGAAACTTATATATATATATACACACACATACACACACACACACTTATGCATACACGTCTTTGAGTTTTGTTTATTTTTACAGGTGAGAAAGAACAGGTATGACTTAAGAAAAAAGTTCATGAAGCTAAAAGTAAAGCTCAGAACTGCAGCTTCCATTACATATTTTTCCATACTGGAGAACATTAAAAAATGCTATCTAGGCTAAAAGGAGGTGCATTCCTTGACAAAAAAAAAAAAAAAAAAAGACAAACTTGGAGGAACTTCGTATAATCACCAAGAACTCTGATGTGGCACTTTGTCAATGCCGCCTGTCCTACATCATTCTTAAATGTTTCTTCACTTCGGGGGCACCTGTGTGGCTCAGTCAGTTGAGCATCCAACTTAGGCTCAGGTCCTGATCTCATAGTTCCTGAGTTCGAGCCCCGTTTGAGGCTCTGCACTGATAGCTGAAAGCCTGGAGTCTACTTCAGATTCTGTGCCTCCATCTCTGCCCCTCCCATGCTCATGCTCTGTCTTTCTCAAAATAAAAAAACATTAAAAATTTTTTTTAAAAAGTCTCTTCACTTTGGAAAAAGAAACATGTGACTCCTCTTGCTGCAATCTCATTATGGCAATTAAGATACTCAGTCTTGGGGGTTAAGTGTCCAACTTTGGCTCAGGTCATGATCTCACAGTTCATGAGTTTGAGCCCTATCTTGGGCTCTCTGCTATCAGCACAGAGGCCACTTCAGATCCTCTGCCCCCTTCTCTCTCTGCCCCTCCTCCTCTTCCTCATGCACACTCTCTCTCTCTCTCTCTCTCAAAAATAAGTAAACAGTAAAAAAAAGATATTCAGTCTTTCCTGCCCCGTATCTCCCACTCCACCATTAAAACTCATGCTCAGACACACACATACACACACACACACACAAATTCATGCCTGCACAATTGTGAATTTTTAGACATATTAGCCATATATTCATACACAGATACGTTCAGATGTGAATGCACTTTAACCATACACACGTCAGTATTTTTACAGGTACTTGAAAATACATTATTCAGCTGCAGGGAATATCATTCACATCATAGACAACGCAAATGGTGTCTTCTATAGTTGTGCAGTACTCAACTTATACAGTCAGACATGATAACCTTACACACTCACCCATCCAAAAATTCACAAAGCTATGGTTCTCCTCTCTCTCTGTAAAGCTGCCTTTCGCCAAGTACAATACATCAAAATGAAAGAAAAAACACAAGAGGAATTTTAAGAAGTGAGGTAGTGACCTGAACAGGTGAAATTAGGGACGGATATCAACAAGATGAATTGCCCACAGCTTCCTGACCAAGACCACCATCAGATGGAGATAAATGGATATATTTTAGGTCTTCTAAATGCACGGCCAAGCAGGAAGCAGCCAGCAACCATGACAATTTTTTCCTCAGAAAATGTAACAATCAGATGAAGACAAAGGCTGATCAGAACATAAGTATTCAACTCGAAGCCATCGTTTCATTGTTGTCTTATTTTACCTATTGTCCTGGAAATGCATCCTTTCCTATTCTCACTCCTGATTAAATATGAAAAGCTATAAAAAACATTATATTTCAAATTATAAATTTTTTAAGTTAAGACCTACTTCTGGGTTATAAGTTCTAACCCCTATTTGAGGCTTTACTTCTAAGAATATTCTATTAAGGTTAAGTTGTGGGATCCCTAAACAAGGCTGCCTATATTTGAATCCAATCACCATCACTTCTTAGTTGGATGAGGTGGGGCAAGTACCTAATATCTTTCACCTTGGTGTCCTCATCTGTAACACGACAGATATCTTACACATCTCGTGGAGTTTGAGGAAGATTCAAAGAGTTACTATGTAAACAGAGTTTAGAAATTTCCTGGCATTTAGTAAGTGCTTGGTGGGTACTACCTGCATTTATTATAAGATCAACGACAAGCAATTTCAGATTTTCTGCTCTAGCACTGAAACTATGAGTTTCTCAGCCACACAATCCTGAATTTAAAGCCCAGATCTGGCCCTTGGGAGCTGAGGAATCTTGTACAAATAAACGTCAGAGCTTAAAATTTCCTCATTTGTGGTCAAGGATTACGGCAGTGATGATGAAGGCTACAGCACAGAGAAGTTCAAATGTTAGCCTCCTCTCATGCGGGGCCATGTTCAGAGCACTATTGCTTCTGAAATTTCACTTTACAAAAGGCCTCCGCTCACATCACCCCAAGAACACCTCATGGAGAGCCACACGGACCACTGCATCAAGAGTATATTTCATGATATCAATGTTCTGTTGGTTTCCATGCTCCAAAATTTCTGCCCCTCAATTATTCAGGCAATTCTTCAGGTGCCAAAGCTAGAAATAATACATCTTCTCACCATGGAGATGCAAGCATTATAAGACGTAATCTTCGTGAAATTTGGTCTCTACATACCTTAAATATAGCTACTTAAAAAAAAAAAAGACGGTGTCAAGTCCATCGTTGGAACTTGTGATTTACACAAGTGATGTCACTGAACACTCATTATCGCCCTGTAACACAGATAGGGTTATCCCCATTGCATGGAGAAGGGAATTTGTTCAAGTACACGCAACTGGTAAGAGGCAGAACTCAACTTTAAATCAAAATGTTCTAAGCCCAATAGTTCCTCTGTAGTCTGCTGCTGATTGGCAGGTGTCAAAAAGCCGTGACTGGCATGATACCTCCAAAATATTTCGTGATGAATTAATGTGAACAAATGAATAATAAAAGAAATAGAGAGCAAAATCTCGGGAGGATGACAGTACTGTAAGTGGCATAGATATGTGACAACCTTATATCCCACAAGTTTTAGGAGACTAGTTCAATCATGTGGTAAGCTAAGAACAGATCTGGTCATAGGACATACTAGGTACCAGGTTAGGTAACAGAGCTACAATAAAGCTCTAAGGATCTCAGGGACTAGCTGCTCAAACCATTCATTCGAATTTAATTTGCATAGGGAAGAGCTAGACATTAAGCCTATAATGTAAAGGCAAAACCTGTCTCCCCACAGAGGCATTTTTGAATGACGTATGATGCAGAATTAGACAAGGTCCCATTCTGGAGTTACTTTTACAGATAGTACTTTTGTAACGCCTTTTGGTGGGGGGTTATGTTGTAAAGACCACTAGGGTATCAACATCATTACCTTCCACACTGGACCAAATGGTGATTCGTGGAGAGGAGATACAGGAGAGATTTTCTACTTTCAAATCTAATCTCTTCAAAAGAGGGCTGTTCATGTTTCAAAGCAATCTCATCATTTGACAACAGTTTCTAAAATGGATCTAAGATTATCTAAGATTATTCCTGCTACTGGCCTAGGAGACAAGTGGTCTTTCAAATGTATGTTAAGAGAGGCTTCCTGAACCAAGGGTCTGGCATTTGGGGGCACTTTGGGGATTTGGTAGGAGGAAGATTTGGGCATAGCGGTAGGGGGGTGCGGGGGATGGTCAGTCGAATAGCTGGCTGCCATTTGTAAAAGAAACACTTAAAATCAGAAAAGCCGGAACTGAAAAGATGTGCTGTGGGCAGGGGCAAAAATAAAAATACTAAGCTTAAGTTTTTTGTCAGAGGATTCCTCAGAGAGAGTCAGAAGAAGCTATGGGGAACTCATTCCAATGATCTTCATTGCCTTTTACAGATGAGGAATGGGGACCCAAGGGGATGATGGGATTTTCCCAGTCAGCTTTAAAAATCCGAAACAAGAAGTTTGGTCTCCCCGGTCTTCTCTTTCGGTCAGCTGTCCCATCCTCGAGCTGCCTTGGAGTTTGCCTGTCTCATGCCATTGCTCTCTCCATTCTTTCCCAAGAGGGAAACTGTATGTATATGGAGGGAAGGGAGGGTGAGGGCAAGGGTTTCCCACTAGAGCTATGGTAGTTGTGGGAACATGAACAAGGAAAAGTATTTTCCATGTTTGTTTGCTTGCTTAGGACCCTAGTGTCCTTCTCTTTGTGAGAAAAATGATAAAATTCATCAAAATAGAAAGAAAAAAAGCACCCACTTATTATTCCACTGCTCTGAGGTACTGTTACCACTCCCAGGTTTTCACTGGACCTTTCATATAAGTTGCTCAATACTGAAAATATGAATCTGTTTCCTATGCTTTTTGCTTAATCTTCTATCACAATTTCTCACATCATCAAAAATCTTCCTGAGCATAAATTTTAGTGACAACACAACATTTCATTACAAACATGTACCGTAATTCATGCTCCAATTACGTTGGACTTTAATGACTTCCAGTCACTAAATTGTGTAACAAAAGGACACTGGAAGTTTTGATGCCTAAATCTCAGTCTCCCTCTCCAAATGTTTCCTGATGGTTGATTCTTGGAAGTAAGATTTCTTAGGCCAAACAGTAGGTGTGAACATTCTTAAGGCTCCTAGTAACTTTTTAGGAAAGGTTTACAAATTTATACATTTTTCAGAAGTGTCTGTGAATAGGGACTCTAATTCCTTCTTTTCATTTTTTTCCACTTACTGCAGTGCCAGCTCCAAAGACATTGGATTGCATATATAAACCAGCTTGATGCAATTAAATCCTCTGTTTGAGTAAAGATTCATTTCCCCTGCCCATGCAGTGAAAATGATCAGGCAAATAATTTATTGCAAAGAAAAATATTTCATTTCATCCTTTTAGAAATACCGAAATGCTGTAGCTCTGAGCTGTCCAGTGGAATAGCCACTAGCCACATCTGGCCGTTGTGCATTTGAAATGTGGCCGGTAATATAAAATGCATGCCAGATTTTGAAGACTCACTAGAGGAACCAGGAATTAAAATATCTCATTAATATTTTTCATAGTGATCGCATGTTGAAATGATAAACATTTGGATACATTTGCATTAAGTAAAATATATTATTAAAATTAATTTCATCTGTTTCTTTTTACCATTTTAATATGGCTACTAGAAAATTTAAAATTACACATATGGCTCTCACTAGATAACTATTAGACAAGGCTGCTTTAGCTAGTTCCCAGATTTCTCCATGGATGTACGTGGCTAACACTTAATTCCGCTTTGCCGTCGTGGCTTTTGTGAATTCAGAAAACTGGCAATTTGGAACCAATGTTTCCCACTTTCTTGTCCATTTCTCATAGAGCTGAGTACAGTCTGTCTTTCTTAGTTTCCTTCTATTCTTCATGCCTGCCTATATTCTTTAAACTGTCACCACGAGACTTCACCCAATAAATCACTTTCCTTCTCTCCATTCTTTCATTCAATTAGAAACCACTAATCAATCACCTATAACGTAATCACTACACCTTCTAGGCCTAGGAGTACAAAGATTATGAACACAAAACTCTTGCCATCATGAAGCACAGTCTAGTGAGGGAGAGAGAGACCCCAAAATAATTATAGTCAGTCATATGACTTTTAAAATCGAATTGGGTTCCAGATGCTACAGAAAAAGAAGAGGAAGAAAGGACCAGTTCTCTCTAGGTATAGAAGGGGTGAGGGAGTGATGAAAGCAGGTGTCACCCAGGCAACAGTTGATCTGGACCTTGAAGTAGAAGCCTGGAAGTTGGAGCTTGCCAAAGCAGAGGAAATGCTTTGGGATAATCACCAATGTGTGAAGAAGCCCAACTGTGAAGTCACTGTTAAAGGACAGAGTTGAGGCCAAGGTCGAGGCCAAGGTCGAGGACAAGGTCTGATTGACATGAGACCACGCTGTGAAATACACTATGCTATATTTGGTCTATATATCCCGTACAGAGTTTGGGAAACTATTTAAGTTACTAATTGGGGGATTTAAATATTCAGACATGGAGTCCTGCTTGCCACATGACTTGGAGGGTAGAAATACGGTAGGAGAGAATTAGGACCCGGTGTTAATCTCCTTGCCTGGAAGGTTTTGAGAATACCTTCTTAATCCAGGAGTGTGTGGAAACATCACTTCCTCTGGGAAACATTCCCTGGCAGGCCTAATTAGAGTTGGTACTCTAATTTTTGTTCTTGATCCCCATTCTATTTTCCGTAAGTGTCCTTGACAGGAAGTATCACCCTGTAGACTTCTGTACGTATCGCCTGCCAGTCTCTCAGTTCCTCCTGAGGTAAGGGCCCAAGAGAATCCTTGACTTACTTGTTACTCTCTCCAAGAGGCCTTTTCTGACCACCCTTTCCATTTTATTCTCCATCACTGTACCTTTTGAGTTACTTATAAACAATTCATAATTTCACATTAGTGTGTTTCCATTTGTATTGCCTGTTTCCTCCATGACCGTATAAGATTCCCATGGGAGAAATATTCCTGTTAAATTCATGAATACATATACACCTTTAACACTTAATAGGCACTCACTAAATATGTGGTGAATGGACAAATGATCAAGAGGATTCATCAAACAAGGATGCTTAAGAAAGGTCTATTGAAAGAACAAATTGGTTTATGAACGAATGAACGGCCTATTCTAACAAACAAATGTTGATCGACTCGTATTGATATTTTATTCCACTCAGGATCTGGTACATCAGTTCTCCAGCAGTTAGTCCCATAATCTAGGCTAAGTAATAATTCCAAACCATGGGTACATACATTGGTGGTGTTGGCAGAACTGTCCAAGTGGTTCTTTCTAGCAGGTGTGTTAGAATTGGAGTACAGTCAGTGAACACTGAAGGTTATAATGGTCTTCTAAGTTATTTGTAGCCCATTGGAAAAAATAGGCATGCATATAAACTGCACTATGAAGCAATGAGATGAGGTAGCCCAGGTCATAGGACACTGGAGGGACACCTAAACCCATTTTTGTGAGCAGAGAAGGCCAATTGTCAACTGGATTCTCTTTTATAAGTTGATTCTTGAAGCATGAGCAGCAGTACTGCTGATGAGATGAGTAGGATGGGGGTCCTAGACAGTTAAAGATGAAAGTGTAGATATTCAGGGAGAGCAGAGAAAAGAGCACCAACAGCTTCTCGGGTCCATTCAAATGGAAACTCCAGCCTCTGGGCGTCCTCTTCCCCTTTGCTGTTTCTCCTTCATCACTAGCTTGTACCTTCTCCATGTTCCAAAGGGGTCAAGGCTTCCTCTTGTCCTCTTGTCCTTTGAGATCTCTGTTCCCCTCTGGTAGCCTGGAAAAGGGCATAGAGCAAGGCCAGGCAGCCTTTGTGAACACACGCCAGGTTCTCTCGTTGCTAAAGGGAGGAGTAAGAGCACTAGCATGGAGGTAATTTGAGGCAGGGCAGAGGGAGAGTCTGGAACTGCAGCCCGGCCATGACTTTGACCCAGAGATGTTCCTGAAGACTGTTGACCCTGGTAGAACCATGGGCACAGAAATGCCAATGACTGTTTCTAGCTTACCCCTCAAACTGAAACAAATCCTGCTGCCTACGTAATCTTATAACAAGTCTTATTTCTATTTTCTCAAAGGAAGCATTAAAACCATGACTCCAATCCTTGTTCACAAAAGAAGCCAAAGCGAAGAAAAAGGTCATATCATGAGTGGTTACTCATGGTATGTTTCTTTTTTTCCCAAGCTTTTATTTAAATTCCAGTTAGTTAACATAGAGTGTAATATTAGTTCCAAGTGTAGGACTTACTGATTCATCACTTACATATAGCGCCCAGGGCTCATCACAAGCACCTTCCTTAATCCCCATCACCTATTTAACCCATCTTCCCACTGACCTCCCCTTCAGTAACCATCACTTTGTTCTCAGTAGTTAAGAGTCTATTTTTTTGGTTTGCCTCTCTCCCCCCAAATTTATTTGTTTTGTTTCTTAAACTCCACATGAGTGAAAAAATACGATATTGTTTTTCTCTGAATGACTTAATTCAGGCAGCATAATACTCTCTAGGTCCATGTCTTTGCAAATGGCAAGATTATTCTTTTAAAGCTGAGTAACATTCCATTTTGTGTGTGTGTGCATGTATACAAACAAATATATATACTACATCCTCTTTAGTCACTCATCATTTGATGGACATTTGGGCTCTCTCCATAGTTTGCCTCTTGTCAACAATGCTGCTATAAACACTGGGGTGCATATATCTCTCTAGATTTGTGTTTTTGTATTCTTTGGGTAAATACCCCATAGTGTGATTGCTAGATTGCTAGATCCTATTTTTAATTTTTTGAGAAACTTCCATACTGTTTTCCAGAGTGGCCGCATCAATTTGCATTCCCACCATCAGTATAAGAGGCTTCCCTTTCTCCCCATCCTTCCCAGCATCTGTTGTTTCCCATATTGTTAATTTTAGCCATTCTAACACTAGCAATTTAGTGTGAAGTGTTATCTCATTGTGGTTTTGAGTTGTAGTTTTCCCTGATGATGAGGGATGTTGAGCATCTTTTCATATGTCTGATAGCCATCTGGATGTCTTCTTGAGAAAAAGATCTATTCATGTCTTATGCCCATTTCTTCACTGGATTATTTGTTTTTTGGGTGTAGATTTTGATAAGTTTTTTAGAGATTTTGGATACTAACCCTTTATCAGGTATGTCATTTAAAAATATCTTCTCCCATTCCATAGGCTTCCTTTTAGTTTTGTTGATTGTTTCTTTTGCTATGAAGAAGTTTTTATCTTGATGAAGTCCTAATAGTTTATTTTTACTTTTGTTTCCCTTGACTCTGGAGACTTATCTAGTAAGAAGTTGCTTCGGGTGAGGTCAAAGAGGTTGCTGCCTGTTTTCTCCTCTAGGATTTTGATGATTTCCTGTCTGGCATTTAGGTCTTTCATCCATTTTGAATTTGTTTTTGCATACAGTGTAAGAATGTGGTCCACTTTCATTTTTCTGTATGTTTTTGTCCAGTTTTCCCAACACCACTTGTTGAAGAGACTGTCTTTTTTTCTGTTGGATATTCTTTCCTGCTTTGTCAAAGATGAGTTGACCATATAGTTGTGGACCCATTTCTGGGTTTTCTATTCTGTTCTATTGATCTATGTGTCTGTTTTTGTGCCAATACCATACTGTCCATACTGCCATACTGTCTTGATCACTACACCTTTGGAATATAACTTGAAGTGGTATAGGTTTTCTAAATGCAGTATGGTTACTTTCTCCACTACACACTCAACTTTCAATGAACACCTCTTAAGTGGCTAGTACCACCCTTGTTCTGTGGCTACAAGCTGATACAGCATTGAGAGAAACTGTCCAATGTAACAACACACAAAGTCTCTGAATTAGGTTTCCCCTTACATAGAGGAAGATGAGGTAATTAATTAAATAAATAGCTTGATAGGTGCTTCTAGATTTTCTTAATTTTTATAGATATAAAATGGATATTGCAGTCTCACGTGGAAACTAAGCCTCAGAGGTGTAAGGACAAGGGCAAAAAAAAAAACTGTACAACATATTTAGGTAATAGAAAGTCATTTTATGTGACTGGAACAATATGTTGAGTGGTGACAAAGAGCACGGGGGGCGGGGAAAGTGGCGTACAGGATCTTCATCTGACTAGTCCCACGATATATTAAGTAACCAATCAATTAATTGGGAAGAATGTATTCACGTTGTATTGCCTAGAATTGTGCTGAATTCTATAGGAGAGAGGATAGAATTATTAGATGCCATGCTTACGTCTATATGGAGGACTAAGTGGACAAACTTGTAAGCAGCCGACTTAGGACTGCATTTGTAATTAAAGAATTGATCCCCACATGAATAAACGAAGATCCTAGAATACCGGTTACAAAAATCCATAATGAGGTATCTTTCTCAAGTTCTGGAACCACAGGATACCAAGGACAAAAGGAACAATAGGAGAGAAACGCCCTATTCCATTTTGTACTTAATGAAGAAGAGAATTAAGATGCAGGAAGAAGCTTGCCCGAGGTCTCAAAAATTCTAATGGCCCAGCTGGGATCGGGATGCAGATGTCTTAATCACTACAGGTGAAGCATATGAACAGAAAAAAAAAAAAAATTGATGGAGCCAAAGTCTTTATTAAACATTCTGTATCAGATACTCTATGCCAGTTGTGAGGTCATCAGCATTACTTAAATATTTCAGCAAGACATTTAACGCTTCAAAGGACTTCAAAAAACAATAAATGTATCTATGTGTATGAATTTGTAAATGCTGTATTTGTTGAATTCTGAATGTTCACACCACCATTCCCAAATGTTAGGCCCACTCTGTTCCAAATAAATAGGGACAGAGGATCTTAAATAGGGCTGCCAGCTTTAGCCAAAACAAAATAAAACAAACACAACGAACCATGTGGTACACTCTGTATTGCATTTCAGATAAACGACAAACAATTTTTTAGTATTTGCATGTCCCCTGAAATATTTGGGGTACACTTTTTTCCATTGCTTATCTAAAATCTGAATCTCGGAATGTCCTGTATCTTATGGGTCAACCCAATTCTGGAGTTGGACGGCCTCGGTTCTCACTATTGCCGTGAACCTTATTTGCTGTGTGACATGGGACAGAACCTTAAATTTTCAAGGCTTCTTTACAGTATATGAATACATACTGAGAAAATATCAATAGCATCCACTTCAAAAGATTTTTGTGGGCATGAAATGAAAAGATATTTACAAAATGCTTAGGATAATACCTGAGTCATGATATGTACTCACCAAATTGTTCCTGTTGTTGCAATAATTGGGTGAAAATAGGTCATCTCTGAGAGGATTTAAACTTTGTGTTTCTCCCGATAATCTGTGAGCGGAGTTACTTCTGAGCGTAAAAGTCCTGACTTTATATCAGAGAGTGATAAATATAGGGCAGAAATAGTTTAGTACGTGACTGACAAATTTCCCTTTCATTTAACTTAGGAATACTTACAAATAAAAAGATGAAAAAAGCACAAGAAATAGCACTTTCCAGCGTAAAGGTCTCACAATGACATGTTAGGGGAGCTTAAAGCAATTTAAGACAAAATGAGCCAAATGGCGCCTTGGCCTCTTTCCCTTGGCTGTATACTGCAGAACTGGAAAGCAAACCCAGTATTTCTGAGTGGAGTAATTAGATAGGCTTCACTCCCGGAGGATTAATTCAGCTTCCAACAGATTATGGCAGCCACCTTTCATTTCCACGAACAGACTCCATCAGCACACTGATTTCAATTAGAGAAGTGAAGTTCTATTGACTTACGCTAGACACAAGGAGACGCAGCAGACAGATAACAAACTGGATTACAGCATTAATCTTATGGTCATGGCATCAGAGAGATTTTTAAATGCATTACCTCTCTCCCACAGGAATCACAGAGAATGTTTCCACCCTCCTATTGGAAGAAGTTTAATCTTTATGCAAGGTGATGGGTTGATACATAAATTGAGAGTGAAGTCAAGACCTCCTTACTTCCTGCGAGGTATTAAGTTTCTGGCTGGACTTGACTGGAGCTGTATCTATCAGAGACCACACCTCCCAATGTTGGTCCTAACCAGACCTCTAGATAGAAATGAAACTGCAAGTAAGTTGCCTAGATGTCCATCTAGAAAATACCAATGAGTTAGATAAGTTGACAACTTGATTATGTAGACAAGGTGAAAACACCCTCCTACTAACAGTTAACAGCCCATGACATTTAACAGATGAAGTGAAAAAAGTAATATTTAGAGGCAAATGTCTGCTCTGACTCTAGGCTTCTGCGCTTAATCTTCTCATGCCACTTTCTCTTTTTGTGTTTTAAACTCTCTCTTTTTGATAGTGTGATTCACCCTTCTTGTCATGCTCTACTTGGGTTGAAAGACGCATTATTCACCTTTCCCTGAATGATACAGAAATCCATTAGATCCCATATCTAGGACTTGGCCATGGCATCATGGCCCAAATCCTAGCTATCAGGCTGATCTCCATATTTGCCCAAGCCTAGGATACCACCATCTAGATTCTAATCTCCTAGTTACCAGAGGAAGAAGATATGGGAAAACGGCCTAAGGCCATGAAAAATCTCAACACCAACTGAATTTTAAAAGGCTACCCTTATCAAAGGACACAATCAACAGAGCGAAAAAGCAATCCAAGGATTGGGAGAAAATATTTGCAAATTACATATCTGATAAGGGGTTGCTATCTAGAATATATAAAAAATTCCTACAACTCAACAACACAAATAACCTGATTAAAAAATCGGCAAAGGACTTGAATAGACATTTTTCTAAAGAAGATATGCAAATGGCCAACAAGTATGTGAAACAGTAATGATTAAAGAAATGCAAATCAAAACCACAATGAGATATCATTTCACACTCAAGATGGCTACTATCAAAAAACAGAAAATAACAAATGTTGACAAGATTGTGGAATCCTTGTACATTATCGTGTGAATAGAAAATGGTATTAACCACTGCTTTGAATTCTGTGTCTCCCTCTCTCTCTGCCCTCCCTTGCTCTCACTCTCTCTCTCTCAAAAAAGAAATAAACATTTAAAAAAATGTTTAAAAATGGTTAAGATGGTAAATGTTAGGCTACGCGTATTTTACCACAGTTAAAAGGTTTTTTTAGAGACTGTCACCCATATCCTCTCAACAGAAAGGATGTTACCACCAAGGAGACAAAAACATAGACTTAAAGAAGAGAGATGAAAAAAAGCTTATTATTTTATGTATAAAGCATGAATAAGCATAAAGTTCATACAGAAATATACAGCATATCTATGGTTTTAAAATTATGTGGGGATGATTATAGGTAAAAAGTGCTCAAAAGACGCGCTAGGGGGCCAATAATGAAAAAACGTTGAGAAACTCTGCCCTAAATTATCAACCGTGTCTCAGTTTCCAATCCCCAAATATCTACAACAGATCTCTGCCCCCCTTGGTTGTCGCCATCACCAAAGTCAGAATCTGCTTCTGCTACCAACATTTATTGAGCACCAAGGGTGTCAAAAGTTGCATGACAGACCATGGAGAATGCTGAAGAGAAAATGGACACGAAACAGTAAGAAAGTGGTCACGTCAAGTCCCTGTGAATTAAACCTTCAACGGTTCCCTAACACACTACACGACTCAAAGCCCAAGCACCTCTTTCTGGCAACAAGTCCATAAATCACCCACCTCAATCCGATCAGACTAATTTCTCCCAGTTATAATCTTCCAGTGACATAGAAGCTCACTGTAACTTTGCACTTCCTGTTACCTGTGATTACAAATCCCTCCCTTCTCGTGGCTTGATCTTTCACACGTGAATACCATTGAAAAGGTTTACAAACCAACTCAAATGCTATCTCCTCAGGAAAGTAAAATTAGTCACCCCTTTCTCTGTGGTCCCAAGCCCACTGTGTAAATATATCCATTGAGTGTTTATGTTTTTTCATTCTGTTAATTATAAGCTTACCTGTGTCATAAACTGAGAACTCTCTGAGAGCAGAGGCTATGCCCGAATGTTATGTTGCCCCGTATAAAATGCAGACTGCTGGGGTACCTGGGTGTCTCGGTTAAGCATCTGAATCTTGGTTTCAGCTCAGGTCATGATCTCACAGCTTGTGGGTTCAAGCCCCGTGTGGGGCTCAAAATAATTAAATAAAATAAACACTTAAAGTAAATAAACAGATAAAATGCAGAGTGCTGAATGGACAAACTAATAAATTAGTAAAAGTATAAGATGAGGGGGTTACTATTTTTTAATATAGAGGGTATGAGATTTTATGGAGGAGGGGGCATTTGGAGTCGTGTAGAACTGCCTCTCCTTCCAACATGCACTATTAAAAATGATTTTAAAATCCCCTCTGGATTATCAAACTAATACTTAAGGTAAAAAAAAAATTCAGAAGTTACAGACATATTCAGCGAAGCAGGAAGAAAATCACCTCTTCGCTCTACCCAGAAGCAACCATCATTAATATTTTAGACATGTTTTCTTTCAGCATTGAACTAAGCATTTTTCTCTACAAAATTGAGATAATATAATTTTATAATCTATCTCCCTTACTTAATGCTATATCGTAAGTATTTTCATTATCATTAACAAGCATTAGAAAATATAATTGTTAGTGATTGCATCCGATTCCTTCGCATGAATATATATCATAATTTACATAATCATTTTCATAGCACTGGATTTCTAGGTGGTTTCCGGTTTCTTGCTCTCATAAATAATGCACATATTTACTCATAAATATTTATTCCCATTTCTGATTATTTCCTTGGGATACATTCCTAGAAATAGAAATAGTCAAATGGTGCTAGAACGTGAAGGCTTTTGAGAAATAATGCGCGAGTGTTTTGCAGAAAGTTGGTAGCAGCTTGTGTTCCCAGCAGAAATGTGAGACGTTCGTGTTCCCGAGCGTTTTGGCAAACACCAGATGATACCCGCATTATTATTACTTTATTTATCCTTTTCCACTGAAACTCATCTGTCACCAGTCCAGCTGTTTCTCATTGTGAAATGCTGCTCCATTTCTTGCTTCCTTTCTATTTTCAAGTTGCTGTTCTAAGCCAGGTTCCTGGTTATTTTGCATATAAAAATTGGCCCACATCCCTTATTCAAGTTCACCTTCCTCATATCCGTGCTGACGCTAACCTCAGACTTCATTTCAACCTCTTCTAAATGCCTTTGCCAACGTGTGTAGTATCAGATAAGCTCAAGTTTAGTTGTTCTTTGGTCCAAATGAATTATGTTTGTCTTCTCAGAGCAAGAGAGCACACATAAAAACTCATTTAACCAACATCTGACGAGCACTATACTAAACACTGGAGTTACAACGAGAACAAGGTAGAGTCTTTACCTCCCAAGACCTAAAGGTCAAGCTGGCAACAAGAGGAGTAAATACGTGATAATAGAGATACTTCAGTAGGAATAATCACAGTAGCAGGAAGGAGGTGAAACATATATTATGATCTTGGGAGGCCTGGAAATTACATAATACCTATGTACAAATCCCATGTCATCAGGTAAGAATTTAGTGAGGCAAAGCCATTTGTCATGGACTGCGTGTTTGTGTTCCCTCAACATTCATACATTGAAATCCTAACCTTCGATGTGATGGTGTTAGGGGTGAGGCTTTTGGGAGGGAGGAGTCCTCATAATCAAATTAGAGCTTCTGTACACATAGCTTGTTTCCTCCCTCTCTCCCTCTCCCTCCCTCTTCCTTCCCTCTCCTTCCACCATGGAGCACAAGGCAAGAAAGGGGCCCTTTGTAAAACTAGGAAAGGGCCCTCCACCGAAAACCCAACTGTGCTAACATCCTGATCGTGAGACTTCCAGCCTTCATAACCATGAGAAACAAACATTTGTTGGTTAAGCCACAACAAATGGCTCTATGGTATTCTGTGATAGCAGCTCAAACTAAGACCCATTCTAGACAGAGGGACAAGGTACAAAGACACAGAGGTGCGGGAAGGAAAATGTGAGAAGACAAACCACAGATGAGAGAAAATACTTGCAAAACAACTACTTCATCACAACTTGTAAACAAAGAACATAGAGTGAGAACTAAGGAAAACCAAAAAAGTATGCATTTCAGTTAAATAATAATGCGTCGATATTGGTTTTTTAATCATAACAAATGTGCCACTCTAATTTAAGATGTTAACAGAGGAAACCTGGTATGAGAAATACAAAGACTCTCTGTAGCTACGTTAGCAATTTCTGCAAATCTAAAACTGTTCTAAGAAATGAAGGATTTTTTAATGTACGATGTACGATTTTTTTAATGATTTGCTAGCATCTTCTTGAGAATTTTTGAATCCATGTTCATCAGGGATATTGGCCTGTAATTCCCCTTCTTAGTGGGGTCTTTGGTTCTGGAATCAAGGTAAGGATGGCCTCATAGAATGAGTAAAAACAAAATTATATATACATATAATTTATAATTACATAATATATATAAATTTATCTTGGTTTTACACATACACAAAAAATAAACTAAGTGAATTAAAGACTCAAAGGTGAAAAGTATACTTTTAAAAAATGTTTGAGAAAACATAGGATAATTCCTGTATGAAATTAGGAGAGGAAATGATTTTCTGAACAAAATATAAAAAGTACAACTTATAAAAAAAACTAATAAACTTGATTGTATCAAAATTTTAAAATTTTGAATGAGGAATCACCATAAAGAAATGTTAACACAAGCCAAACACTGACCGACATTAATTGAAATCTGTAAAACAAATAAAGGATTAGCATCCAAAATATTTAAAGAATGCCTTAAGCCCATTAGAAAAGAACAAACATGTTCACTTTTTCAATAAATTAGGATAAATTGTTTATTTAATAAATAAGAGATTATAAAGTTCACAGCATTGTTTTTCTTAGGAAAGTCATATTCAAACATGGTCCTTGTCTTTAACAAAAAGAATTCTGTTGTGAACTCATTCTATAAGGAACTCTGTTTTCTTTTAAAATAAAAAGTTACATATTTTTAATGAAAAGAAAAACAAATACATAAACAGAAAACAAACAGCAGAGAATATTGTGATGCTTAATTTTATGTCTTAACTTGGCTAGATTATGGTCCCCAGTCCTTTGGTTAAACAGGAGTCTAGATATTGCTGTGAAGGTATTTTCTAGATGTAGTAAACTGTTTAAATCAGTAGACCTTGAGTAAAACAGATTAGCCTCCCTGATGTGGGTGGGCAGCATCCAATCAACTGAAGGTTTAAGAGCAAAGGCTGAGTTTTTCCAAGGAAAAAGGGATTTTCCAGACTACAGCAAGGAGGGTCCCCCTGAGTTTCTAGCCTTTGAACATATATACAATGGAATACTACGCAGCAATGAGGAAGAATGAAATCTGGCCATGTGTAGCAACATGGATGGAACTGGAGAGTATTGAGTGAAATAAGTCAGTCAGAAAAAGATACCATACGTTTCCATGCATAGGTGGGTTTTGAGAGACTTAGCAAAAAACCATGGAGGAGAGGGAGAGGGGAAAAGAAAAAAAGACACAGAGAGGGAGGGAGACAAGACATAAGAGATTCTCAAAGACTAAGAACAAACTGAGGGTGAGGGGGGTGAAGGAGGTGAGGGAGGTGAGGGGGGGGGAGAGGGGGTGACAGGCATTAAAGAGGGCATTTGTTGGGATGAACACTGGGTGTTATATGGAAACCAATTTGAAAATAAACTATTAAAAAAATAATAAAATAAAATAAATGCAAAAAAAAAAAAAAAAGACTGCAGTGTCAACTCACCTGAATCTGCAGCCTGCCAACTTGCCCTATGCATTTCAGATTTGCCAGTCTCCACAATCTTAGGAGCCAGTTCTTTAAATTTCTTGGTAGATACAGATATAGAGACAGATATATAGAATAAAAGATATATAAAGATAGAAACAATTTGATCAAACTGGAAACGTATATGTTGATAATTCAGATATTGCACATTGAGGGACACAATCTAGATATATTCTCATATACCCACCAACAAGGATGAATAGAAAGGTTTTCACTGTAGTATCATCTGTACCAGCGAAAAAGAAAAGAAAAAAACAACCTAAAATTCTATCGATAGAGAAACATACATGTTGTGGCTTTTTAAATGAACTACAACAGCTATTACAATGGGAACATTAGCTCTATATGCATCAGCGGAAACCTAACAGAAAAACACAAGTAGTATATTATAAAATGGTTACATGGTTTGATAATACATGTGTATATTCTTAATACATGGAATATGAAACACTTTACAAATATATGCATGTATAAAAACTGTGTTGTAAAGCATCAGTTGGAAGAATAAATAATAACTACATGGCTTTTTGCATCTGAAGGAGGAGGAAAAAGGGGATGGAAATGAAGAGACACTGAGTGGAATTTCAACCAAATTTATATTTTGTTTTATTGAAGTCTGAATCATGTATAAAAATGGTAAGATTTGTTACTCACATACATGGGCATTTATTATATTACACTATAATTTTCTGCATGTTTGAATTTTTTTAAGTTTATTTATTTGAGAGAGGCAGAGAGAGAGCACCTGCAGTGCACGCATGGGCAGGGGAAGGGGCAGTGAGAGGGAGAGACAGAATCCCAAGCAGGCTCCAGGCCATCAGTGGAGAGCCAGAAGCAGGGCTCAAACTCACTAACCCTGAGATCATGACCTGAGCTGAGATCAAGAGTCAGATGCTTAACCTGCTGAGCCTGAAGTTTTTATAATTACAACAAAAGTCAATTTAGCAATCCACAGGAGAGACAAAGATGGCCTGAGGGTAGGGCAGAGTTAATCAAGAAAAGTGGACAGATAGAGCCTGCCAATCAGCAACACTACCTCATCACAGAAGATAAGAGCGAGGGAGCCGGAAAGAAAGCTGTGAAGGGTTGTGCTAGATTTCTGGGTAAGGTGCCCTGGAGGAGGAGGTTCTGAGAGAGGACTGGAGAAGGTAGAGTAAGCTGGAGTCACAGACAATCTTCTGTGGTGCTGATGCTAATGTAAGACACATTACAAACACGCAGGAAATGTTTTTGTGACTGATCTGAAAGGAAATACCTGGGAAGCCGGCACAAAGACATCGTACTTCAAAGACTATGCTCTCCTTCTTTCTAGGTATTTTGGGAATATTGGGTCTCTGTACTCATCACAGGCCAAGTCAACTAGGTAATAATAGAGGATGGGGGAAGCATTCTTACCTAATCTAGTTACAGATGTTGTTAGACAACAGATTCCAACTGAATCTTAGTCTGAACTTTAACAACACCCTGGAGAAAACAGTCATTACATTTCAAGTGGATAAATATGGCTCCCCTTTAAAAAAAAAAATCAATAAATTCTCTGGAAGAAAGCAGGAAATGACTTCCTTTTTAGAATCCGATCAGTAGCTTTCCCGCTATCGAGGCACAGTCTGTAAAATCATACTCAAGATGATCTGATTGAAAAGAAAGTCAACAATTATATAGATCAGCAGCCTGTTTTATACTTGAAATGTTTGCAGTATTTGCCACTTATTGCCAGAAGTCCCCTCAAATCTAACCCAGTGACCAACTTGACCTCCTCCTTGGTCTTAGTTTGTTTCTCTATGACTACTGCTAGGTGGCAAGCAGAAAAAAGCAACACAACATTTATCACAATAGGCTGTGATTATTTGTTTCCATACCCCCTTTTTTTGGATCATTAGCCTATTGGGGAACAAGAGGCAAATTTGGGGAAGGGGGCAGCCAGTCAGGCGGCTACTTGGGGTCCATAATCTCTAAAGAGTTGTAACAAAGCTGGAGCAAAGCAGAGATGTGACTCCCACTGGGTTATATCTGTTCACCCAATTCTTACGTAACAAGCAAATCAGAAACTGGCCCCACTACCTTAGAGGGAGATATACCCGAGTCGAAGTATGAAACACTACTTGCCAGAGAGCCTCTCTCTCCCCCTCTGTGCCTTTCTCCAACCTGTGTGTGCTCACATGTGCTCACACATGCTCACTCCCAAACAAACAAACCACTAAAACCTGTGTCTTTTTTAGAGTATCTACCATGACCACTAAGAAGATCTATGGCTCAGAAAATTATAATTCCAAAATCATTCACATAATCAAGGATATTTCACATCCAGAACATACAAACAGTCTCTTATTTTGAACATAAAATGCTATAAAAGTTTTTTCTATGGAAAGTTTCTCCCATCCTAAGTAAATATTTAAAAATAAAAAATATTTTTTGGATGGGCTTCCAGTTATTGCTTGGTTGAGTCTTTCCCATTTCTCTTCCTGGCCATATGCAAGACCATGTATGTAGTCCCAGTCTTTCATCCTGGCACTGAGTGCCTGGCACCTGGTAAGTATTCGATAGGCGTTTAAAGAATTAATGAATTTAACAATCAGTACTCATTATCTACTCACCCTTCAGTGTTAGAAAATTCACTAGCTCCTATGATAGCCTGTGATTTTATTATAGCACAACTCGGATGGTTAGAAAAGAATTTGTAAAATTTAACCCAATGTTCACAGCAGCACTTTCAACAATAGCCAAATCATGGAAAGAGACTAAGTGTCCATCAACTGATGAATGGATAAAGAAGATGTGGTATATATATACAATGGAATACTATGCAGCAATGAGAAAGAATGAAATCTGGCCATGTGTGGCAACATGGATGGAACTGGAGGATATTATGCTGAGTGAAATAAGTCAGGCAGAGAAAGACAGATGCCATATGTTCCCACGCATAGGTAGGCTTTGGAAGACCTAGCAGAGAACCAGGGGGGAGGGGAAGAGGGGAAGGGGGAAAAAAAAAAAAACAAAAAGCCACAGAGAGGAAGGAAGACATGACATGAGAGACTCTCATAGAATAAGAAAGAACTAAGGGGAGAGATGGGTGTGGGGGGGAGAGAGTGGGTGGTGGGCACAGAGGAGGGCGCTTGTTGGATTGAGCACTGGGTGTTGTATAGAAAGCAATTTGACAATAAACTATTAAAATAAAATAAATAAATAAATAAATAAATATCTATTAGTCTTCTTGAACCTCCCAATCATGGATAGATTCTAGGGACACACTGATCTAATTTTATGGACGGATATCATTACAGATAAAGTGTGGAACTCAGGAGTTCTAATTCCTAGGAAACACGGAGACCTTCCCTGTCAACGTTTGAATTGTGAGTACTCTAGTTGACCTTCCTTATTACTTTCATCTTTGTACACATGGTTTTGGTGGCAAAAGAGTAGAATTGGCAGGTATTTTCCAGAACTTGTATTTGGTAAAGATGACTTCCTAAAAAAAGTAGTGGAAAGAGAACCCCAAATCTGAATTTTTTCTTACTACAAATACAGTAGGGAAGAAAAGAATACTAATACTGATAAGACATATTGCATGCCAGAATCTCACTGATTCCTGACAACTATTCCTGAGCCATGTACTATTGACTCCATTTTAAAGGTGGGCCATTAGGACTCAGAGAAATTAAGTAATCTGTTAACATCATAGAAGGAGTGGAACGTCCAGCATCTGTACCCAGGTCTGCCTGGAATCTTGTCCACCTATGATGTTGGCTAGGTTCAATGTAATTAGGATCGGTGTGTATTCTTCAGCCAACCCATTCAACATCCACCCACACTTATACCTTGAGCAGGAAGGGAAGAGGAACTTTTAAAATTATTTCCATAATGAGATGTTAAAGTCAAAGGAATTAGAGGGAAGACCATCAAGAGAGTTCATGGAGATTGTCAGATACTCTAAATCTGCACAAGGTTATAGAGGCTAGAAGTGGCTTTAATATGTCTATAAGATAAGATACATGATGCCAACAATCTTATTGAAAGGGGCTCATTGCAGTGGTGATTCTCAGAAAAAGGAAGCACCAAAGGGTTGGTTTAATTTTTTTTTAATGTTTATTTATTTTTGAGACAGAGAGAGACAGAGCATGAGTAGGGGAGGGGCATAGAGAGAGGGAAACACAGACCTGAAGCAGGCTCCAGGCTCTGAGCTGTCAGCCCAGAGCCCAACGCGGGGCTTGAACCCACAGACTGTGAGATCATGACCTGAGCTGAAGTCGGACGCTCAACCGACTGAGCCATCCAGGCGCCCCTAATTTTTTAAAAACCTTTAATGATTTAGATATGCCTCCCCAGAGAGCATGCCTCTTGAGAGCCTTTGAGAATCACTGAAAAGAAAAGAAAGAGGTTATTTTCTTGTTTTGTTAAGGATGTTGGTTTTTCCCTAAGAAACAGAGATCAGCCAGGTTAAATTCTATCACAGAAGTATAATGATCTATTTTTAAACTCCTGCCACTCATTTGTGTTTTGCATATTCAATTCTGCTATACTGTACTACTCCGAGTGAGGGGCATTGACCTGAATTGTCAGCACCAGCCGGAAGCTTGTTAGAAATGCAGAATCCCAGGCCCCACTCTAGTCCTATTGGACGAGAACTTGAATTTTGACAAGATCCAAAGGTGGCTCTTATGCATACTGGCTAAAATATTCCCCCTTCCTGCCCCATTAGTACATGGTAAGCATACCTCGTGTGTGTTCAACAACAATTCCCAAGTCCCTTATCATTCACTTATGACTCTGCGTTCAAGTTGCTTGCTTCAAGGTCTCCCTTTCCTGCCTGGATATAAGCTCTTCAAGACAAAATTGGTGCCTTCCACTTTCACCATGATGATTGCTGGCAACTAACAAACAGTGCCTGGCACAGAGAACATTTTCAGTAAATATTTAGAAATCCCATAAGATTATGAGCTTCTCAAGGTCAAGAACTACGTGTTGGTATTTATGCATCTTTAAAACATAGCAAAGTTCTGGCATATGCTAAATGCTCAGTGTGTGTTGATCTTCTGAATATGTGCCTGATTCACCTAAGAACATGGAATGGACTGAAAATGTGCCCAGTGTGACTACTGTCAAGCTTTCTCTGATGTCTTCCAGTCCTAATGAAGCCGTAATTCCCCCCACCCCGTTTTCTTACGTCATGTTGCTTATTAATAACAGCAACAAACACTTGACTGGGTACCCTGTATCTTCACAGTCTCGTTAATTATTAGATTGACACTAAGAAAATGTTCTTGATAGTTAAACTGCAAAGTCCAACTTAGTCCTTCAGAGTGTGAGTCAGATTCAAAGAATATGTAATTTTCCCAGTGTCACAAACCTGGTGGGGTCAGGATGCATTCTCAGATCTTCTGGCCCAATGCTCTTCCCCATTATACCAACTGGCATAATGATTATTGTAATCAAATGGCATCTGATCTTTTAGGAAAGTTACTCAGACATTTGCTGGCATGTGATTTTACTTCGTATTTTCATTATAACTACTTCATTCAGCTGTATATACTAATTGTCGTTTTTTTCCCAAGAAGTTTGTCTGTCTGGTTCTGTAGTAAGTGCCTTCTTTATCTGTACATTTATCTATCTATGCATCCATCCACTTATCCAACTTTTTATTGACTCTTTTGAAGAGTGTCAGCCCAAGAGTGGTCACTCAATATTGGTTTAGTTGAACTGATTAGGCTCCTTTGATCAATATTGATGATTTGAGTCCCTGAGATTCACTGGTAAAATCATCGCATTGCCAGATGACAATTACAAAGTCATCGAACATTAGAGCTAGCAGATGCCTTTAGAGATGATCTCTGGTAACCTCTACTCCTGCCAGATGAAGAGGCTGAATGACAGAGAGGAAGAGTGACATGCCTGAGTTCACATCACAAAATGTTTTATGTAGCTTTTCCTGTAGGGACCTGAATTATCTGCCTTATATTCCTGCATTGATCACAAGCCAGGTTGTTGCCAGATCCCCACTTAACTTGGGCACAGAACCAAAAAATTAAAAAATGCCCCCGAAGCCCCCATATAATAGATGCCTTCTATGGTTTGCAGCTGACGATGTACTCATACTGCTGATCCTAAGAGAAATTTGGAATGACTGAGACGGACCGCCACATGTAAATATTCATGACACAAACGCATCAAGCCTTGAACAAGAACATATGTGAATAATTAACAAGATAGTGATTTGTAGCATCGTGGTCATAGATAACCTGCCTCCTAGAGAGAGCCTAACTGAAACCGCTTTTCCTTTTACAATGCAACCAAAAACCCTCCGACAGTAAATTGTAATGTTATCACTTTTGTGAGAGACGGTTTTGGAAGGTGAATCTTTAAGAAACCGCTTTTCTTCTAAAGTAGTTACTCATTACTAGACACGCTGTTTAAGTGATACCCAAAGTAATGGCTTATCCATGAGCAAAGTTACTAATCTTGTTTTTTTCCTTCCCTTCCACCTTATATGTAAGAAAAAGTAACACTGACTCTGAGGATGGAGCGAGCACAGTTCAGCCCTGTGATTTCACCTGACAGTTTCATGTCACTCGCCCCCCTAGGTGCTGTGATCTCTACCGTCACCAAGGGGCGGCAAATAAGGAGCAGCATCAACAGGAGGGCAGGGGTAGTCACTATCCTCTCTTGGATGCTTTTCCCTAAAAACAACCCCCACACATGCCTTTTTCATCTCAGAAGAAAACAAGAAAATCTGAGAACACAGCCTCCCATGTTACATATGTATCTTACAGAGGTATGGTCGACCCTCTCTCTCCTTCTCCCCAGGGAGGAAAAAGTCTACTTCTTTCTCTTACGTGAAAATCACCACTTTGGAAGACCTTCTGAAATGATCTACTTTTAAAGCCGAATACATATTTATTCCTTGACACAGATAAATGAGTACATTTGTCTACCACATGACAAGGATAAGAATTTCACAGTGGTTTTATTCATAATAGCTAAAAACTAGAACCCAAATGGCCATCTACAGTGGAATGGATAAATCAATTGCAGAATATTCATAAAGTGGAATACCATACAACAGTTAGAGAGAACGTCCGTTACGAGCAATGTCACGGTTGAAAATCACAGACACACAACGAATGAGCGAAAGAAGCCGACCACGAAAGAGTATACACTGTCTAACTCAGTATATGAAATTCAAGAACAGGAGGAATTAAATGGTAGTGCTAGAAATCAGAATATTGGTTCCCTGATTGTTAGGCGATAAAGGGCAGTCAGCCAGGTATGACTTTAGGAAGGGACATGAATGTCCTTCCAAGGTGTTAATATATAAGGTGTTTTATATATATGTATTATATATACTATATTATATATATATATAATGTTGGTTTGTTGGTTTGCGCACTGAAGATTTGTGTATGGATCTACACCTCAATAAACATTTTGTTTAACTGATAATTGATCTTTTCCTCCCAACATCTGCCAATTGCCAGAATCATGTACACAGTGGTGTTGCTAGTTTAGGGCTCTTTCCCTTAGCGGTCACCCACTTTGGGTTACCCACATTTTTTTTTCCACAAAGGAGTTCCTTTTAGAAAGCGTGTATATCCTGACCACAACAAAATATTTTGAAATAAAAATTTGAACACAGCTTAACAAAAACTCATTTTAACTAACTCATTTTTTAACAAAAATGCGTTTTAACAAAAACTCGTTTTCATTATACATGCAAATTCAGGGCAGATGTGTTCAGAGGAATAACCCAAGTCCACTCACCACTAGAAGAAAAGTAAAAATGAATAAGCATTTCTGAAATACTGCAATGATTTTCCCCCTGGCTTCTAGTCAAGACTGGTAACAGAAATACAGAAACACCAGAGAAAGGCCTCTCTGGGAAGATGGGACTAGAATTCTCAGATGGTGCTGGGTGGCTGGGGAAACTTAACTCAGCTTTGAAGTCTAGGAGCACCCCGTATGGGGAAAAGATGAGGCCCATTTTGGGGCGACTCATTCTATCCTTTCATGCATACATGTATTACCTCATTTAACACTTTAAGATCAACTACATTATAAAGTAAGGCTTACGGACATTAAGCAACTTTCCCCCAAAGAGCTTTTGGTTGGGGACCCTGATTAGAGCTCTCATTGTCTAACTCCCAGATTTTGTGACATGCCTTTTCTATTCTTACTGGCTGGCTTCCTTAGAGTGGCTTCTAGACTGAAATATTTGGAAAGGAATTAAGGATTGCCAATGTACCGCGGTACATTTTTCCTCAATAAAGTACACGGTATTTTATTGTTTGTTTTTGTCTATCTTGATAAAAAGGTGTGAATTTACCCTGCCAGAAGTCAAATGGAACTAAAACTGGTGACTTACAATCCACAAGACTGTTTTATCATTTATCTTGTTTTATTCGAATTTGTTTCTCCTGAGAACTTCGGAGGAGGGGAAAATGGGCGTGATCCTGGACTTTAATCCTACTTACTGCTCTTTGGGCACCTGTTCAAGGGACACCCTGGTGACGATGACAGTTCACCTCTAGTTGCAACCAGCAGTTTGTCCCTAATTGTTAACTGGCTCTGTGCTCTTGACATTGGAACCTGATAGAACCTCAGTCTGGAAACCAACTTCCAGCTCCAAACACCTCCCTTTCCCCCAGACTCCACTCACCAGTCCTGCTGGTCCTGGTTTCACATACAGCCTCCCCAGGCGCTCTCCATGTATTAGAATTTGGGGGAAATACGCTGTGAGTCGAAATCCTTATATGGAAGCGATGCCTTAAAGAATTTAAATATTGCCAGTTTTTCTTGGCTCTTCATCAGTCTTTCACAAGTAGCTGTGATGCACTAGTTACCCAGACAGACCTGGGGCAGTCTAATCAGATTCTATTGTCACACAGCCTGTTTGCAATTGAGGATGCTTCTTCCGGGAGGCAGAGTGGAGCCTCTGAAGTTCCTGAGGTAGCAAAGGGCTGCACGCGACAGTACTCGAAGTGCATTTGCTGCCTTTATGTTTCCGAATAAGAATCATGGAACCCTTTAGAAGTCTACTTTAACCAAAGTCAGTGTTTATAAAAGTTGAGTAGTGGATAATTTGGGTGAATTTTGATATTAACAAAACTTTAATTAAATGATATAAGTAGAAATGGAGGATTCTGGTTTTATTAAAATGAGAAACTCACATAATCAGAATTTTTTTTCTTAGAAATACTGAGGAAAAGCTTGTGACCTTCTCTCCACCTCTCACTCATACCCCTGTGCAGGGGAACAAGCAGTTCAGTCTGTTTGTTCTGTCCCTTTTGCCCTGTGACAAGGTCACCGGACCATGGACGCTCTGCCTTGTGCTTGCTGGTCAAAGTCAGTTCAGGTGAAAGACTCGGAGCCCGTTCTGGAATTGGGTTTAAGGCATTAAATCTCTGTGTAGTTTGCCAGGAATAAAGCTTATTTTTAAAAAGATTATGTGCTTGTAGGAGACATAGATTTCAGACATCCAAGAAGTTCAGGTAATGATAGAGAACACTACAAAGAAAAAATACTCCAACAACTTGGCTTCAGAGCTAAACCATAAAATTGCCATTCTCTTGTATGCCCCTTTGTGTTCCCATTCTTCTCCCACACACTTCCTATCACAGAGGGAAGCACTGTCATCCTCCTAAATATTTTCACATTTATACTTACGCATTCCTTAACAATATCAAATTTTGTTTTGCTTATTTATGTTTATATATGAATAGTATCATATTAACATATTCACATAAAGATTTCCTTTTCTCACTCGAGTAACATATTTTACTCAATATTATGTTGTCAAGGTCCTTCATGTTGATAGATGTATGGCTAGTACGTTCATCTTAACTGATTATAGCATCCCCATGGATTAATATACTGCATCTTTATGGTGAGGGATACTCAGGTTGCTGGCCATATTTCACTATTAGAGGCATGCTGATATGAATATTCTGCGATATGCCTTAATGTACACTTTTGTGAGTTTCTCTAGAGTATGTATCTCGGAGGAGAATTACTGCATCCTAAGGTAAGTGCATTTTTACTCTTACAGTAGACTGCTAAGCTGATATTTGGATCTCTGATTCCTCATCTTTTTCTTAGTTATTGCAGATGCCACAGGAGAGAAGAGATGACTTACACTTCCTCCTCCTTCTCCCTCAGGTAACCTTTCTTCCTCCTCCTTTTGCCTCATGAATGCTTAAACATTTCTTAAGACTCTGCTAAGTTTGTCTCTCCTGTAAAAGTGTCCCTGGACCCAGCAGAGTGATCTCTCCCCCTCATTTGAGCTTTCGTGGCTGGTGCTTCTATATGGAACATGTCAATTACCAAATCCTGTAGATCCTACCTGTGTATATGTTGGAAAAAATTTCACAAAGGCTATACTCTCCAGAAGAGAAACCAAAGAGCAGACTTCAAAAAACCATTCTATAGAGACATTATGTCCCTCAGTCGATTCCTAATCATCCAAAACTCCAACAATTAGAAAGGCGACCCAACAGTAGCATCCGTGGCATTGTCCTTGATCGTCTCTTACCCAGACGCTTGGGTTCTTTAGGGGAGTTAGAGTGTAAAATCAATTTTGTTAACTCTAACACCTACACACACCCAAGTAATACAGTCCCCACCCACATTCTCCTGTCATCTACTTGATCAGAAAAGGTACACATGTGAAACTATAACAAGAAAAATCCATGTGTGGAATTACAAAATCATGGGGCTTTGAAAACTGGAAGAGTTCACAGCTGATATGAACAGAATCTCCCTTCAGTAAACAAAAAACGGTCTCTTGAGGTGATTTTTCACTTGACATAACACAGCCTATTAGTAGCAAAGTCAGAGCTCATGATAACTCATTTTCTTTAATGCAGCAAATTTTTATAGAACACTCGAACACACCACATCTCTATGTATATGTTAATTAGGACAAACCTAAGGAATTTAATTTTGCCAAAATTGCTTTCTTATAGATCTACTCTGTAAGTATTGCCATAGAAGGTATATCATAGGCCTTACAGAAGATATTATTATCACTAGAATTTTCACAAACTTGTGTTTCATCTAGGAGGCAGTAAAATAGGAAATGCTGATACCTGAGTGTGTTAACAGGATGTAAACTTTGAAGTTGCAACTGAGGCAGTGAAATAAAATAGATGAGAAATTCCAAGATGGGATACACTACTACCTGCAGACATTTCAAAGTAATTCTTAGAATTATATGGATCTGAAACCCACAAGGAAGATAAAAAGAGATCAAAAGAATAGAAATTAGGAAGAAGACTTTTTGTGAAAATTATTTGTTTGGAAAAAGTTATGCTATGACACCCCCCATCCTTTCTCTTCTCACTATCTTACTTTGGCTGGACTGTTTGGCTCTGTGTTTCCAGGATCTGGGGGGTGGGGGGATGGCAGCAGAATGCATGAACTTGGGGAGTGACATATGACTGAAGAATAAAGGTGAGAGGCTGGATGGAAGGGCCCGCAGTTACAAGGCAGATGGAGGGTGGGGGCTTGGGAAGTCATTGACCTCCCCTCTGTGTGAGTTATCAGTCTTCTAAGATGAAGTCTCGTTGGCAAATTCAGCCATTTAAATAGGAATACTATCAAAGAGTGGTTCTTCCAGAGGGCAAGGAGATCCGTATAATATACGTGGAGTGGACTGCTAGAGATATGCATTGAGTATGGGTAAGGACCAACCTAACCAAAAGTAAAGGCCTTGTCCATGTCTGTGGAGTCCAACTTAGAGAAGTTTAGTAGTAGAGCCATCAAAGAATCCACAGAGATGCCCATGAAAGCTTAGCTGAACCCATCAGCCAGAATCCATCTTGTAAGACAAACTTATAACTGACCAACTAAGAATTTTCTCAGTCTATTCCCATTTCTCCCTGTGCATTCAATAGAGGATAGATGGTCAGCTTAACCTAAGAAAACAGGTGAAGAGATAATAGAGAAGGAAAGAAGGGCTAGTCATACTTCATTCTCTAAAACATAGCCTGGCCTACTTGGGCTGCCCCCAACTTAGTAAGTGGGTTGGGGAGAGGGCCCTTATCTTTAAATGAAGACTAAACTATTAATTTGTAGATTACTGTGCCCATTATTCACTGGACATTTCTGACTCAATTGATTTTGATATGCAAAATGATTGGTTATCTATTACTTCCAAGAATGTCCAGAAAATAACACATCATGCCAAAATTTTCAGTGGCCTCTAATAACAAAATAATTAGGAATTGAAGACAAAAATAAAGCCATGTTTTGATTACATTCCATGAGTCCTGGTTGTTCCACATTACAGTTACAAATATGAACATGTGCCAGGCACTTCAAACGATTTCACTGAATTCTTCTCATACAAGCTGGATATTAATACACTCACTTTTCAGAAATAGTTCAGAGAACTTAAGGCACTGACCTAATTAAGTACCTCACCATGTATTAAAAGAACCTGCCTTCTGGTACTATGTATCAGAAGACCCTGCCTCCTCCCAACAAACGAGAGCAGCTGGGTGGTTCTAAAGGCAATTTTCCTCCTATCTCACACCATCAGGTAGTATTGCAGACAAATGGCAGGATGAAAAAACAAAATAAGCAGAACATTAGACATATGTAACCTAAACAGTAAGTGTCATCTTCGTGTCAAATCCAAAAGAAAACCCACATGAACCATACACAAAGTCTTAGAAAGGACTGTCAGTATTGACTAAAGTCACTTAAAAAGGCACCAAGGAGAAATTATGTCCATAACACAGTCTAAATTTCTTAAAAATCTTCCACTCCATTTCTCTTCAAATCTCCTATGATCAGCTACCCTCAGCTCTCCCCTCTACTCTCAAAAACATCCAAAACGCTCTTCCCTAGCTCAGAGAATTTACCGACTTTACTCTCTAAATTCTCTTGCTAGCCTGTCAGATCTATGGTTTCCTCTGAGAAGTTCTTTTCTCGTTGTAATAATAATAGAGCAAATATTTCTCCCTTCTTTCACCCAGTCTACCCTGACCTTCGTCACCACAGTCAACATGCTGAGAAGGGTCAGAGGTGATGGGAGAGGGGAATGTCCATAAATATTTTATGTTACATTTTATCTCTCACGTGGGAGTTCACAGAATGGGAATCTATTTGTACTTTTGTAACAGAGAGACTTCAAACAATAATAGCAATTATACTGGGCTTCAAAGGAGGGGATGAGTTTGAGGACTTGTGATATTAGTATATCAACAGTATGTCTACGCTCTTATTCCAAATGCTAAGAAGTTGAAAGACAAATTCAAACACAGTTGACCTGTGAACGTTGCGGGGGTTAGGGCAGCTCACCGCCCCCCACCCCTGCAGCCAAAATTCACATGTAATTTTGACCCCCCCACAAACTTAACTCCTAATAGCTTGCTGTGGACTGGAAGCCTTGCTGATAACATAAACAGTTGGTCCACAGATAGTATGTGTATTATATACTGTATTTTTACACTAGAGTAAGCTGGAGAAAAAGTATTAAGAAAATCACAAATTTATGGTACTGTATTTATAAAAACAAAATCCATATGTAAGCGAACACACACAGTTCAAACCCAGGTTGTTTGAGAGTTAAGTGTATTCTCAACCATAAGATATATTCTCCTACCTTTCGGAGGTATTTCCTGAGAGCAGCCATCGCTAAGTGTAAGCTCTAGGAAGCCTATAATCAGTTGCTCTCTCTAATTGAGTACTTTCTTTCCTTAAGTTTTGGTAGAAGCATGAAAATAATTTACTGATTTAGGAACTGGGTGGAGTAGACCACAGGAGGACAAATAAAAACATCTGGAATAAACTAGTTGCAAGAGAGAGGGAGGGAGCAAGGGAGGGGGAGGGAGAGAGAGGGAGATGGGGGAGGGAGAGAGAAGGTTTTCAAATGAAACAAAGTACAGATGATTTGGCCAAATTTAAGCCAAGCCAAACACTCACATTAAACATTGCACTTGGGTCTGGTTCAATAGCGGGAGCCGGCAAGAGGGAGCATCAGCCAACATTGCATCAGACGCACATTGTGGATAGAGGAAATGAGTTTAGTCAAGCCAGCTGTGACTTCAAAGGGGCTGCTCTCTCAGAGAACAGTGGGAAAGGGTTCCCTCTTCAGTGAGGATAGCAAAGTTCAGCCAAAGCCAAAGGACTTCAGGAGGAGGAAAATTACATTCAATGCACAAGAAAGGCTATTTTCTTTCCATGAAGTAGCTGTTACAGAAAAGGAAGGGAGATGATGAGGAAGAGTGGTGAGAAGAAAAGATTTTGACACTCATTTGAGGACTGGAGTCTTATGTGTATAATTATAAAATGGGGTGTTTGTGTGTAAAGAAGGTTGTTTCTCAGCCTAGACACCTCCTTGCCTGAATCATGTTTCCAAATCCGTGGGAAGAGAGACCATAGGATTCCTCCCCCAACTGATTCCCACAGATAGTTTCTTTCCCCCTTTGTACTTCTAGAAAACCACACATTGCTTTCAAATTATTCACTCAACACAAATTTACTAAGGGACAAACAGTAGGTGGGGCCCCGGAATACAAAGACAGACAAGACAGGCTTTGTCCCAGGAGTTCACAGTCTGAAGGAGAACTAGACATGTAAACAGAGGATAATGGTATTGATCAATAAATCCGATGTGAGAGCAGTGATTCCCAAAGTGTGATCACCTTGACCAGCATCGGCATCACCAGGGGAGGGGCAGGCTTGTTAGGAATGCAGATCTGTGGGTCCCGCCCCAAACCTACTGAATCACAAAGCTGAGGTTGATTTAATGAGCTCTCCAGGTGATTTGGATGCTTGCTAAAGTTGTAGAACTCCACTGATCATGGAAAGTAGAAAACTTTGGAGCAGAGAGACAACACAAGGCCAACTCAAGGCCAACCTTGAATGCCTCTGCCATCTATATATCACTTCTAAGTCCCTTCCAGGCTAGATTCTAAACAGGCTCTTCCCTGGTAATTCACAAGAATGATACACAAGTGTATGTCTTGTCTCTTTTGGCAGTTATAAGAACATCAAGGGAAGGGGCTAATGACTCTTTTACGTTTTTCATTTCCCCTACTTTCAGACATCAGCCCAAAGAAATAAGGGCATTGAAACTAACTTTGATTTAGAACTTAGACTGGTGTGTGGGCTATGCATTCACAAGGAGAAATTGGCAAATATACACTTAAAATTTTTCAGAACTCTCGTAGGTTGTGGGAGAACGTAAATGTTATCTCTCCCAAGCACTCATTTGACGCTTGAAGCCTCTCTGTGATATCCTTGCCAAGGGTCTGTTCTTATGCTTGAATGCCTCCACTGATCCCAGTATCTCCGGATACACTTTACTTCCTTTCAGACAGCTCTGTTAGGGAGAGCTAGCTTCTTCTGGGTTGAAATTTGCCATCATTTAAATTCCATTTGTTCATTGCAGTCCTATCCCTTGGGAACCCATAGCAAAGATACCTACATATTAATGTGACATATTTCAAGTATTTGAAGTTCGTAATTATGTAGCCTATGACACGGGTTAAACTCATAGACGCTGGAATAAGATTGCCTGCATTCAAATTTCTGCTCTGTTACTTATGATGGCTATGACCTTGGAAGAGTTATTTACTATCTCTGTATCTTTGTTTCTTTATGTATATAAAACTATATAATAACATTACACAAAGGGCTTTTGTAAGGACTGCCTGAAATAACATATGTAAATGTGCCTGGAAGACAGCAAACTCTCTAAAAGTTTTGACTATTATTAATCATTATCATAAAGGTCATCTTTCTAATTCTTTAGTCACTCACCAGGTAAGACTGTTCACTCCCACGGCTTCATCTATATGTTGGTGAAAATGTCTCTTCATTTTCTCTCAGAGCACACAGCTAAAGGCAAGGGACCGGTTGGGATTATATGACTTGTTCTGAGTGCCATAATTTGGGTAGAAATGATGCACACCACTTTTATTCCTGGTCCCTAACATCATCCTGAGAAACCCTCCATTCTCTCTCTTTGTTCATCAGTTGGTTGAATGCATAGGAAGAATGACACACAACGACTCCAAGAAGGCTCCAGAGAGTGGTAGAGCCCTGAGTCAGAAGAAGCCCTTGATCTCTGAGTCAGTGCTTGATGGGGGAGCTGCCTATGAGAGCCGCCAGACTGGACAATCCATATGGGGCTTAGTGTGAGCAAGAAATAAACATTTATTGAGTGAAATCATTGAGATGTTACAGCCTATCATGCATAACACAATGACTCCCTCATTCATATGTATTGCTCAGACTTTGCTTCAGAGCTCCAGAACTATACATTTCACTTTCTATTCAGTCTTTCTACAATGGGCCCTCAAGTAGGGTAGTAAGTCAACTCAAGGCTTCAGGGATCAGACCATCTGTGTTGAAATAACAGTCCTGTTAAATACCAGTGATAGGACCATTGGGTGAATTATGTAAATATTCATGACTGGATATACTTCACAGATGCAAGAATACTAAATGGGTAGATGTGTATGAAACACTTAGAACAGTCAATAATCCATAGTAAATGTTCAGCAAATACTGGCATAGTTATTGTAACTATCTTACTCCAAATTTGCTCCTTTCCCTTGACTGCCTATGAATAACTTGTCTTTCTTTGCCCACCACCCAACAGCTTTTAGAACCAGAAAGTTGTAACTTAATTTTGAATCTTTTTTTTTAATCATCCCACATGAAACAAACCACCAAAAGTTAATTGATCATACTCCCTAAATAGTTTTCAAATCCACCCACTTCTATTACTCTTCTGTTATGCCTTCCCCATTTGAAAGTCACCAGCATACATGGTTCTATTATAATTGTATCTTTACCAGTCTTTTCAAATCCACCCTCGTGCCCCTCAAGTTCATTCTTCACTTGGAAACAGAGATATTCTTTTTAAGATTCAAATCTTATCTGGTCACTCCAATAGTTAAAAGGCAAAAATACTTTTTGTTGCTCATTTGAAAGACCAAATACCTGACCCATTACTTCACCTCCTCATAACCTACCTCATGACTTTATCTCTGGAGTTCAGCCATGCTGGGCTTGTGCTGTCTTCCTAAAGTTGCCACAGTTTGTCCCATTTTTGAGATTTTCACATGTTGGCTATTTCTGCTTAGAATGAATATTCTTCCCACTCCCAGTTTACCTAATTAATTATTAATCATTCTTTACATTTCAGCTTAAGTGCTACACTGTCCAGATAGCCTTCTTCACAATCTCTGCCCAAACTAACTAAAGATATGCCCACATAGCACCCACCATACTCCTACATTCACTTCAGTGCAGTTGCCATTATTTGTACAAGCATGTCTTCCCAGCTAGGCAGAGAGCTTTATGAGGGCAGGGACCTCAAGTTTATGGTTCTCTGCCCAATACATTGGCTTGTATTGAGAAGGGGCTCATTGAATTTGAGTGTGTGTGTGTGTATGTGTGTGTGTGTGTGTGTGTGTGTGTTTTAAGTGTGACTATGAGTCAGATTGGGGGCTCTGTGTATCCCACGTGATTTTCTTTTTGGTTAGGCTGGGGGAATAAAAAGTCCTACAATCAATTCATGTGCCTAATTAAATTCACCTAACACATTAAAATAATCCAGCATCTGACCTTTTGAGTTTAAAATCTAGTTGATTTGGCAAGCACATAAAGTAAAAACCATATTACAGTACATGCATGCTGTGTCCCTCTCTCTCTGCCCCTCCCCTGCTTGCACTCTCTCTCTCTCTCTAAAATAAACATTTAAAAAATTTTAAAAAAAGAATGATTCGAAGACCTCCATTGGCAGGTGATGGATTATTTAGGATTAGTCACAAAGTAGTGCGTTTCTGGAAAAAGTATCACAAGTGCTCTCATATTCGAAACATCAAAAATCTCCTACTTCTATGGTTCACAGAGTATATGTGATATCAGATCAGATCAAGAAATGCAGGAAAGATGTTCCCCTGGCATCCAGAGACGTGTCTAGTAAGAAGTTGCTCCAGCTGAGGTCAAAGAGATTACTGCCTGTGTTCTTCTCTAAGATTTTGATGGTTTCCTGTCTCACATTTAGGTCTTTCATCCATTTTGAATTTATTTTTGTGTATGGTGTAAGAAAGTGGTCCAGTTTCGTTCTTCTGCATCTTGCCGTCCAGTTTTCCCAACACCATTTGTCGAAGAGACTGTCTTTTTTCCCATTAGGTATTTTCTCCTGCTTTGTTTAAGTGAATTGATCATATAGTTGTGGGTCCATTTCTGGGTTTTCCGTTATGTTCCATCAGTGTACATGTCTGTTTTCTGTGCCAATACCATACTGTCTTGATGATCACAGCTTTGTAATGCAGCTTGAAGTCCAGAATTGTGATGCCTCCAGCTTTGCTTTGCTTTTTCAAGACCGCTTTGGCTTTTCAAGCTATTTGGAGAGGCTTTTAAAAACAAATTAGAGTTCAAAATTAAACGAGGTGGGTTTTATATCAAGAAAAAATCTGTGTTATTGTATGTTGGTCCACAATTGGACAAAGTACATGATCAGAGAATGATAGGGGAGCTCTCTAAATAGCACAATCAAGAGAAAATAAGAGAACAGGGCGGGGGGAGCACTGTGGAGTGCTCAGCAAGGTCACAGAGGCTCAGTGATGAGGTTTCAGAGTCTAGCTTCAAACCCACCGACTCTCCTTTTGGTGCAACGTATGGAATTTCACTCAGTAACAGTTGTTTTTCTTTCTTTTTTTTCCCTCGTCTGTAAACTTGGGTTGATGGTCAAGTCATTAGATTGTTTTTTAAGATACTAGATAACCCTAAGGCTCAGAGAAGTTAGAATTTTTCCTGGGGGAGCACCTGGGTGGCTCAGTTGGGTAAGCATCCCATTCTTGATTTCGGCTCAGATCATAATCTCAGTTCAAGCACCACTTCAGGCTCTGTGCTGTCAGTGGAGCCTGCTTCAGCTCCTTTGTCTCTTTCTCTCTCTCTCTCAAAAATAAATATTATTAAAAAAAGAAATTTTTCCTGGGATTACCTCCTAATCACAGATGAAAGGTAGATTTTTACCTAGGTTGTGGGACTCTCTGTATTGAGCTCCTTCCATTAACTCTTAAGGGACTGTCTTCTCCCTTGAAAAATAATTTTAAAAAGTGGATATTGCCAAGAAAGAGACAAATCAAGCGAAGGTTAGGTTCTACTAAGTCCCCATAAGCATCCTGAGTTATAGTAGATGATGTATATCAAATTTAAACTAACAGAAGACATTCTCTTTCTCTTTATAGTCACATTTTCCAGAAGAGTTAAAAAAAAAAAAAAACAAGCCAAAATAAGTAGCCCAAATTCAACAATACTAGTATTTTCTTCTGCCCTTGGTCAAAGGAAAAAGAAATTGATAGGAGCCTTTGGCACTGGCGAAAGCTTTTCAGTAGTCCCTGAAGCATGTGGGATTTCTCTAGCTTCTTTGGAGTTGTGACCAATAGTTCTGTCACCTTCCCTGGTTCTAATAAAACTCTGTGATGGGTTTTGGATTACACTCCTTCCAAGAGGACTCCTTGTCAGCCCTCAAGTGGCCTTTGTTGTCTACAGCCCCTTGCAATAAATTTGAGGGCAAAGGTCTTGGTTACACCCACCACTGAAATCAGACTCAGCTACACTCCATGAGGAATGTATTAAAGGGTGGAATCCAGCATCCATCCTCCCTCCCAAAACAAAAGCAATAGCTTTGTTGCTATTCCCTGTCTTTGTTCTTGATGGTTCTATAACCCATTGCCTCTGACATTGGAGACTGCTAGGACTTCTTATCTAACTCAACCTGTGCAGAAAATAAAATAGCATACAGCAAAGGATTCAAATCAAATTTTGGGAATTTTTTTTTAAGAGAAGAGGTCGAACAAGTTTCAGTACAAAAGCTTATAAATCCCTCTACGTATTTTTCCCATTGTAATAGTTCCAGCCAGTGCCTTGTTACTATTCACCCCATGTTTGAATAATGGAACACTTAGATCACTATTTCATCGAGGGAAGGAAATGCTGTATATTCTAAAAAAGCACTCTGAATAGAGCTCTCTTCCTCTGCGAGGCCATACTTCACTGAGTTTTCCTAATTGCTAAATGCACAGCTATGGCTTGAAATTCAAGAATTTGAAGAATTTGCACCAACACCAGTGAAAATCAGCCCCTAGCAGATCCCAGGGCCTTCATTATCCAAGCAAATCTTTCCAGTCCCAGATTATTGTGTCAAGATTTTATATCTATGTACACAAACACCATATTATTATAACGTGCCAATATGTGTGCGGAACATGAAGTAAGAGAGAGAAAAGGCCTAAATTCTGGTCCTCTAACACTGGTATCCAGTAGGAGACTGAGTTTGGAAAAGTTCTGAGCCTCAGTTTCCTCATCTGCTAACTGGGGATAATGAGTTTTTCTTGGTCACCGGTAGTCAAGGTTCTCTTACAGCCCTAGTGAGATAATGCAGGTCCGGGGGCTCAATGATACAGGATATCTTCAATAACTTTTCAGGGAAAGGGATTTTCTTCCATCATGTGCACTCTCTCTCCCAGAATCAAATTGATTCAGGGGATACTTTCCTTGTTAAATCTACAGCATCTCTGATAGCTTCTATGGGAACTGACTTGGACGGCAGAGAGCCCTGCTCTAAGCAGGCCAGAGTCTCCTCCCATTTCCTGTCTAGATCATTCTGAAGAAGTTAATTGAAATGGGACAATCAGTCCATTGTTTGAAAGAAGCCCAAGTTTCTTGAAAATCTAATTTTTGGGTTCATTCCCCAGGTGAGCAGTAATATGCACTTAAGACAATGCTTTAAGAAAAAAAGAGTTTGAATTCAACTTTACTTGTTCCAACTGGCGTACACAGCTGTGTGTGCAGTAACTCTGAGCTTAAGATGCAAATTACTTGCAACAACCCAAACACCCAACCACTGGGGAAGCACATTCGCTGCATGGATCATGATACAACCATGAAATAGTTACGAAATTTCTTTTCGAGGATGAGGAAGTGCTCATGTTATACCCTTAACAAGAAAGAAAAATTCACATTTGTGTAACCTATATTATATCAATTCTGTGTCAACGAGTTTTGTTGATCGTGATGGACTCCAGAGCATATAAACAGAGAGCAGCTTTCTTCTTTTTTTTATCTGTCCCTTTAAACTTCAGCGATGGGCTTCGAGAGGCAGGCTTTTAACTTTTCTGGGTCACCTCAGATTTTTAGATATATTCTCTGGTCATCTTGAGACACGAAAACAGTCTCATTTCGGGGCACCTGGATGGCTCAGTAGGTTAAGCATCTGACTTCAGCTCAGGTCATGATCTCACAGTTCATGAGTTCAAGCTCCAGGTCAGGCTCTGTGCTGACAGCTTCAGAGCCTGGAGCCTGCTTTGAATCCTGTGTGTGTGTCTCTCTCTGCCCCTCCCCCACTCACACTCTGTCTCTTTCTATCTCTCAAAAATGAATACAAACATTAAAAAACTTAAAAAAAAGAAAAAGAGTCTCATTTCAGTAATTAAAGTATCCATCCCAGTATCTACCATCATCCACTACTGCAATTGAAGATTTCCCCTTCTCTGCCAGCCCAGATTCCACATCATTCTTGGGAGCCTGTAGTGAGGAAGGGATCCATGGTTAACTTCTTTTCTCTCCTTTCTTTCCCTCTTTTCTCCCTCACTAGTCTTCCTTAGGCTTCCCAGAGTTGAGGCAGGCTTAGATATAATCTGGTCGGTATGCCCTCTAGGGTGGCACACTGTGGATGACTTCTCCTTGAGCATCTTTCCGGAGTCTATCCTAGGTTCCACTGGGACCTCCACCTGCAGCTCCAATAAGCTGTCCCTGGCCCTCAAACCACCTTTCCTTTCCAAGAGTCAGCTCCTGATCTGGTGGCCCATCTCTCTGCTGAGTCACTTAACTATTTCAACTAGCTGAACACTTTCAAAGCAGCCCAGACCTCTTCTGGTAGGGTTTTTGATATATTTGAGCGGATGAGTAGCTATGTCTTAGTGTAAAATAGTAGCTTGTGTCATATAAAACCACAGTCACTGGCACCAACGTTGGACAAAGTTATGTGCCACATGCTAAGAGGATGTCAAAATGTCCCTGTCATCATTATTACCCTCAATATTCTAACAGTCTAGTAGGGAAGAAAGATCTATTCCCAAACCAACGTCAAAGACAAGCAGGAAGAAACATTTGCCCTGCCCTGTCTGGTTGCCCAAAGCAAGCATGACATCAAACTCTTACTCTTCCATGACACTCCTGAGCCTTCCTCTGAATGGTCCTGTGAACTCACAGCAGGCAGGTCTATGCCTCGTTCATCTTTACTGCTTCGGCTCCACTCATGGCCTACAATAGGAACAAGGATGTGTTTATAAATTCAGCCATTGAAACAAATGTCAAAGTTTTTGTAAGGAGTTGATACACAGTAAAGATCAGAATTTTTTTTGTAGTGAAATGGTATTAGGGTGTAAAATATGAAACTTGTTTCCAGTTAACTTGTCTTAACTTTACTGTTCACTGTTCTGAACCTATCTCTCGAGTTCTAGCTCAGGGTGATAATGCCTTCCCTACTCATTGGGTGCTAACAAATTTCAGTTGTAATAGATTTATTTTAGGATATTTTGTGAGCTGTATAAGTGTTCTGCAAGTATTAGTAATTGTTTGTGCAATGAATATAATAATGCCAGGAAGACCAGAATTCTCCACCACTGCTACGGCATTCCTTAGCAAGACCTTCTCTGAAGCTCATTTGACCCATCTGGATAATGGGTACATGAATGATGACCTCATTGCATTATTATGAGAATTAGTATAAGTGAAGCATCTAGAGCGTAGGAAGGATTCAATAAATGTAAAAAAATTCATTTGACTTTATGAAAAGTATTAATTACTAATTCTGGGGTAGCTAGATTCCTATTCCATTGTAACAACTACCAAAATAGGTCTGGCTTTATGGAAACAATGCCCCGGAAGCGAACTTATTCCATGCCACAATTAAAGCAAGATGATAGAGTTGCCTTTCCTAGTAGGTAATGAGCCCCTTTTCCTGGAATGGTTCATACGTACAGAGAGGTGCAGAATGCAAGTTAGACTAGATGGCTTTGAGGATGCCTTCACTGGAGATTTTTAAAAGTTTGAAAAATCAGAAACTTATCATTCATTCATTCAACAAACAAAAATTTTCCGTGCTAGGCACACTTCACAAAATTCCCTAACCACATAGAACTTACGTATATTGGAAGGAGGTACATGATAAACAGGTAAATGAATCAATGTTGAGTAGGGTGATGATGCCTGCTAACATGAGACCTAACGTTTTCAGTTGGAGCTGAGTTTTAAAGTTAATTTAGAGCAGTACCCAATTTCAAACCTAAGTGGCAGGGAGGCAAAGAGTTTCAAATGCAAGGGCCTCTGAGTCCCAGATGTGTCCTTTTCCGAGCATCTACATATAATCTGATGCAGATGGATCCCTGGTCAGTTGAGTGAACTAATTAATAGTTGATAAGTTTCGTCAGGGAGAAGATTTCTATCATGGGGAGTTCAGTATCCTTCATCAAAGCATCCAGGTGATACTATGAATTTTTCCCCTCTGGTTATCAGGAAGCCTAAATCCAGGAGAAGGGTTAAACAAGGTCAGAGAGATGGAAAAACACCTACAATTGGCATTCTAGGGCACGTGATTGTATCTATTTATATATACCTCCAGGGACACAAGGGAAAAAGGCTCCGGTATGCACAGATAAGATTTTCAAAGATCCTGAAAAGCTAACTGAAACATTCAATCCACTAAGAGAAGATTAGTAATAAGTATCTGCTACTAGATAATATTAGTTTATTCCTTTTTATCAGAAAACCTCAGTACAACTTAGAATAGCAATTTTGATACACTTGCCTGGTTTCAAAGACTGGATTAGACTATGTTTAAACAGAGACACTGACATATTTCTAGGTTTAACCTCACACATAAATAATTCCTAAAGTGATTTTGCATCTATTATTTAATAGATTTATTCCTGCACAAACAAACCTAGGCATTAAACAAAATAGGACTTCAGATTTCAGGTGGAGGCAGGTTTTTGTTGAATGTAGGTTTTTGATGTCACAGGTATTCATATACTTGTTTAACCCCACCCAGCTGGGGGCACCCAAAGCTTAATGGGGATCCAAGGGAGAAAAGCATAGGTGCCATCCATTCCCTTGTTTCTTCATACACAAACATGGCAGTCACTGGCATGGGGTCTGAGGCTCACAGTTCAAGAGAGGGGAAGAAAAACTCAGCAATAGTTATAATAAAACATGAAATGTGGAGAGCGCCATTAGAAGTTATGGAGTGTTATGGGAGTTCATGGGAGGAATATATCACATTAATTTTCTTGTCAGAAGATCCCAGTGGGCTTTGTGGGCAGCTGTACTTAGCTCAGTTGGTGTGGGGGAGGGGAGGAATAGCAGAATTACTGTGGTCCATTGTTCCAGACAGTGCACCCAAAACGTCACGAAGGACTGGTCTTGTCAAATGCTTAGGGCAAATGGCTCTGCTTTCAAAAGATGTGCCCATGGACTCGGACTTCAGTCCAAAGACCAATCCTGGGTGGTGGAATTTTTAGTGCTGAGAAAGTTCCAGGCAGACCAAATGAGTCAGTCACCCTAGCTGGTAACGCTGTGCCCTCATATGGGGCCGTTCTCCGCACCTCAGCAGACCCTTATAATGCCAACTCCTGGAGGCCGTCTGCCTGATTCCTGGGCATCAGGTCCTTCCTAGAATGAGCATCTGGGGCGGTGTGTCTCCAGTGCTCCCTCTTGTGTCTTCACTGTAGGTATTATGCCATTTCGTAGATACATTAGGCTCAACGAATTTCGGTGCCTCACATGAGGACTGAGCTCTGTAAAATCACAGAATTAGTGTACCTGATCCGTGTAGGTAATTCTCGTTCTCTCCTTTCAGTGCCTCTATTATATTTGCCTCTGAAACTCTTAAAAGGGTCAATGGCTTGTCTTACGGGACAGCATCAAGGTGAGATGGCAAAGGCAGGAATATTTTTCTTTGGTGAGTTTAAGAGAAGAGGGATCCTGGAGGAACAAATAGGTGGCCAATGTCTTTTTATTTTTTTAATGTTTATTTATTTATTTTGAGAGAAAAAGAACACGTGCAAGTGGGGGAGGGGCAGAGAAAAGGGGAAAGAGAATCCTAAGCAGGCTCCGTGCTGTCAGCACAGAACCCGACCTGGGGCTTGATCTCACAAACCATGAGTTCATGACCTGAGCTGAAACCAAGAGTCAGATGCTTACCCAACTGAGCCACCCAGGTGCCCCTCCAAAGCTTTAATTAGAGAAGGGGAGCAGTCACAGCTCTTGGGGTCTATGGCAGGAGGGGGCTGAGCTCTAGACCTGTCTTGGGAGGACTGGTAGCCCTGAGGGCAGGTTCACTGCAAGGGTTTTTAGACCCGTGGGCAGCTTGCTTCCCTCCTCTTCATGAGACCCTATTTTATAAGCCAGCAGTGAGATAAGCTGATTTATATGGATGTGTTCAGAAGACACTTTCCCCCGCCTTTCCTGGAGGGATAAAAGACAAAAGAGGAGACTGTTAATGGTAAGGAGAGGCAGTGGTTGGAGCGAATGCCACAACTCATTGGCCTTTTAAGCCTGAAGATGACTAGTTAAATAATTTGATGCACAGACCCTGACCACCATTCTAATGAGCTCCTGTAAGCTGGCACAGGAAATTAATGATAATAAATTAATTCCAGAGAATTCCATTTTATGTACTCAATTATTAATGGTATTACAGTGTTATTAATGGTGTCAATTATTAATGGCATGAATAATTAAGAAATCACATCCATGCTATGATGTACAAGGGTTCCAGTGTTGAGCAAATTGCTCAGAATAAATAAATAAACATACCGGGATTCAGACCTATGATGTTCAGCCTTCGACACGTTTCTTGGAAAACACTGGTATATCTGCCGTCAGACGAATTTTATTGAAGAGGTCTCTGTTACTAGGACCCTACCCAAGTCTCCTATTATGACAGTTACAAGCAAGAGGTTATGGGATGGGGACCGTGTTTCCATAGCAGTTCTGGTTTCAGGGAAGAAATAGGAGAGACCCTGCCTGAAACTGGTGTCCCCAGGACACTGGATATGAGAGGAGGGAGAGATATGTGAATTTAGTGAATCCAGAAGGGCTGACAGGTAACCCAGAGCTGACTAGTTAGTATTGAGTTTAACTTGAAAGACACCAGAAGCCCCAAGAAGCGACTGCCCCAACCAGTGCAACCGGACTGGGGTTCTGGTAAGCAAAAATGAGGGAGACCCTTTGGGAAAAGTGTAGTCTCCAATGGGGCCATTGAATATCCTGCAATTTCTTCCCGAGTCCCAGGCTTCTCATTCGTGTGACGGGATGGTGTTTATTCTGAAGGCTGTTTGACAAAATGAATGTATGGTTCATGATAAGTTCTCAACAAAAACTTCTATTATTCTTGTTGTTGTTGTTATTGTCATTAGAAATGTTACAAACCAACTTGACCATTTTATAGGTAAGGAAATTGAAGCCTGAAGAATAGACACGACTTGCCCCTAAATTTGTCTGTAGGATATCTTCCCCTTCCCTCCCAAGGTTGCTCTCTTCTCCATCCGGCCCCTTTTTCCAGGAGCCAGCCTCCGTGCATGACACTGACGGTGCTCCAGAGCCTGACTGAGTTCTGCTAATAGACAGACTGAGCAGAGATGGGAAGAAGGGAGAGGAGGAGACCAGGACATCTATTTTCTTGGCTCCTGCCTTGAGAGGTTCCCATCAGCTGGCCATGCATGTCTACAGAAGACCCTAGGTATTCCCGAAGTGGCTAATAACTCTATGTGACTTTCTCTGTCCAGAATCCTGAAACTGATCTCATCTAGATCTAGATCCTCCCAGTCGATAAAGGGTAACAGGTTTGCTACTACCAGCTGTGAATCACTACACCATCCCTTTGTGAAAAATGTTTATCAAATTATCCTACTTTGAGATAGCAGTGACGGAAATGATATGGAGTCCAAGTCCTTGGTGTACACTGTTTTCTATATACTCTCTTAACTTTCATTCATATGTTCATTAAATTATTGTCTACCTAGAACAAGGCCCTATGCTCGGCTCAATGATATAAAAATGAGTAACACGTGGGTGCCCATTATTTTGAAACACAACTTTACAGTACTCCAAAGCAGGAGTAAGCAAATTGTTTCTGTATAAAAGCCAGAGAGCAACGATTTGAGACCCTGAGCGCTCTGTCTTTGTTGCAACTACTGAACTCTGCTGTTGTAGTGCCAAGGCATAGATAATACATTCACAAATGAATATGCCTATTTACCAATAAAACTGTATTTATGTCCTTTGACATCTGTACTCCAAATAATTTTGGGGTGCCACAAAATACCATTCTTCTTTTGATTTTTTTTCCCTCCAAATATTTAAAAATATAAAAGCTATTCTTACCTTGTGGGACCACATGAACCTGAACGACAGGCCAGATTTGGCCTGCAGACCATAGTGTGCTAACTTCTAAGCTAAAACATGAACTTGGTGCTGAGGGAACAGAATTAAGGAGGCCAAGAGGTAGAAGAGGAAGCTGGCAGAGGCTCCACACGGGAAGTGGGCACGTGCACTGGGAACTGGATGACAGAGCTGGTTTGGCAGGTAAGAAGGGAATGAGCACAGGTAATGAGCAAAACCAAAGAATCTCAGAAGTGCAAGATGTGCTTGGGGAGTGGGGCCCGAACGTGTAGGGCCTGCGGCGATTACGGAGGGGAGACCCCTGGTGGGAGAGAGGGAAGGAGGGAGGCCATGGGCCACATTCTGCCACACTCTGGAGGACCACAGTGCCCTGCTGAGAGGCTGGACTTGACAGGTGGGGAAGCCAGGCGATGAGATCCAGGGCAACAGCGTTGGAATGGACTTGGGTGCAGAACCCACCACTACCATTTTCTGGTTGAGGGATCATGGGCAGACTACTTAAGGTGTTGGAGCCTCATCTCTTATGCGAAACAGTTACCATCACAGCCAAGGCCTCATTGAGGTTAGGGGGGATTAGGCGGGGTAAGGCACACAGACTGCTCTCAGCAGTACTGGCTCACAGTAAATGCTCAGTAAAGGTCTGCTATTATTAGCATTACCATGATTAGGCTCACTGACTAGCCTGGCTCTCACTGTGTCTTCTCTAGTCCAAGTTCAGAGCACTCTTGCCATTGCTGATGGGGATGGCAGCTGGACACTTGGCAGATCTGAGATGAACATAAGGTTTCCCTTCTAGCATCATCACAACATCAGCCCTAATGAGTCTTCAGTGGCAGAAATCCACCTCTCTGGACCTGAATCCCATAAACCTTGGGTCATTGGACATGGAGCCAGAGAGAGCCAGCACTCCTGGTCCAGATCATATCCTTCATAGAGTGTTCGAGCACAAAGCACATCTATTATTACTCGGCCTGAGTTTTCTTTCCTGTTTAGCCTACAAAGGGAAAAGACAATGTGTGAACAGTTTCCCTTTTTAACAATTCCCTCTTGAGTCTCCTGGTAGCAGCCTTCAGTGAATTTCCATGGTGCTCCAACCAAACTAAAGAAGGAGAAAGGCAGGAACAAGTGGACATTAGTTAGTGATATTACTTGAAATAAACAAGTTCTGTCTATCCTAAGGATGCCTAAAGTGATAGATTTTCCCTAAAAGATTTCAGATCTGATTTGAATGTAATATTGTATAGAAACCATAACATTTCACTCCTGAGACACTGTAAGAAAACTTAGAAGTAGTGAGTAAGAGGACTGCTTACTTATTTATTTTAAAGACAAAATAATTTTAATTATTGATTGAATTGAATCAATATTGAATCAATATTGAATTTAATTATTGATTGAATTGATTGATTGAATCATTAAACAGACTTTCAGGACATATTTGGAGGTAATTTTGACTTCACTTTTAAAAAAGATGAAAAATTCTGTTATAAAAATAACAACATTTGTTATTGTTCAAACAGCAGGTAAATATATCTGTTTATTGTTCAATGTTTGGGAAAAAAGAGAACACTAGAGAAAATTAAATCACAATTACTCAATAAGTCTAATAGGTTGTATTTTTTTTCTTTCAAGATTTTATTTAAATTGAAGTTAGTTAACATATAGTATCATATTGGGTTCAGGAGTAGAATTTAGTGATCCATCATTTACATATAACACCCAGTGCTCATCCCAACAAATGCCCTCCTTAATGCCCTTTGCCCAGTTAGCCCATCCCCCCCTCCCAACACCCCTCCAGCAACCCTCAGTTTGTTCTCTGTATTTAAGAGTCTATTATGGTTTGCCTCCCTCTCTGTTTTTATCTGATTTTTCCTTCCTTTCCCCTAGGTTCATTTGTTTTGTTTCTTAAATTCCACATATGAGTGAAATCATATAATGTTTTTCTTTCTCTGACTAACTTATTTTGCTTAGCATAATACACTCTAGTTCCATCCACATTGTTGCAAATGGCAAGATTTCATTCTTGTTGATAGCTGGGTAATATTCCATTGTATATATATTCACCACATCTTCTTTATCCCATAGGTTGTATTTTTTAACATTAATTATGTACTTTCTCAAAATGCTTTTGTCGGCATATTGTAAATCCAGATAAAGGTAGGAGGAAAACAAAAAACAAAAAGTGTGGGAGGTCTCACTTGGGGATATAAAAGAGATAAAGTGAAGGATGGTAGGAGAACTCAAATGCCCGGAGTAATAGGGTGTTGGGCCATCTCCCTTCATCTCAGCCTGGGTAGGGAGGCATGTATTTGTCCCTCACCCCAAACTGAGTCAGGGAATCATGGATGGATGGATGGAAGGATGGGTGGATAAAATAGATGATAGATAGACAGATAGATAGATAGATAGATAGATAGATAGATGAAATAAAATGATGCAAAGAGAATCAGAATTTGGAGTAAATGATCTGGTAATACTTACTAGTACCTAGTATTTAAAATTTAAAAGATAGAATCATATTCTTAGTACTATGTGTAAGTTAGCTGTCTTTGCATTCTTATCTATAAAGAGAATAATAAGTCTCATACCTACCCATGCCTAAAAGTCCTATATGTTTGTTTTGAGGCAAACCTTGCTCTGCTAGAGCTATACCTGATTAAGTTCATTTCATACCTTGAAATTTACACATAGCTCATTTACACATAGAAATTTTCAAAGCTCATGAAACAACAGTAAGAAAACAATCTTGCACCTGAAAACAAACCATGCATTTGTTGGCCCATCCTTTCTGTGTTGGCTGTTTCAGAGTGGTAAGTAGTCATAGCTCTTTCCACTCTGAGTTCAGTTCAAATTGACACATAAATACAGGACATAACACTTCTACTTCCAGATATGAGGACACAAGAAGGGCTACAATTTAGAAACGAGCAAACAGGCTCAATTTAATTTGAGACCAAATTTAGGAGATGTGTCCTTATACAAAGTGCTGGGGAGAATCAAAGTATATCCTCCCCAGAGGAAGGTACCATTCATGCATGATGTCCTATGATCAATAAAGAAGTTATAAAGCATATGAAGAGATAAGATAAAAAAAAATTCACAGAGGGGCCTGGGTGGCTCAGTCAGTTAAATGTCTGTTAAGTGTCTGACTCTGGCTTGGGTCATGATCTCTCCTGGTTCACGAGTTCAAGCCCACGTCAGGCTCCGTGCCGACAGCTCAGAGCTTAGAGCCTGCCTTGGATTCTGTGTGTGTGTGTCTCTCTCTCTGCCCCTCCCCTGCTCCTGCTCTCTCTTTCTCTCAAAAATAAATAAAAATTTAAAAATTTTAAAAAAACATAGACTTACAGGAGATCCAGAGAGAGAAGTTATGAGACATAGACTTCAAAGTAATTATGCTTGCAATGAAAGAAATCAGATGACAAGATACAGAATTTCAGCAGAAAACTAGAAACTATTTTTTTAAAAAAGGAAACTCTGAAGCCCTGAAAAAGAAGATAATTGAAATTTTAGAATTCCATACATTCGTTTAATTGTATAACCAATAATGTTCAGGAGAGAAATGTCGAACCAGAAGTTAGATGAGTAGGGAAAATGCTACTTATGCACACACAGAAAGAGGGGGAGATGTGGGAAGTGGAAAAAAAGTCTATGAGGCTCATGAGACATAGCAAAAGGTCTAACATACACATCTTGAAGTCCTAGAAGAGTGGAGAGAGAGAAAATGGAGAAGAAATAATATTTGAAGGTACAGTTATCAAGGATTTGCCAAAATTAAAAAAAAGAGAACTCTTTGAAGTAGCTGAGATGACAGATGATAGGTGATGCTAAATGGACAGACAGACAGACAGATCTTTCAAATGAGCATCAACATTAGCTCAATAGTATAGGCTGACCACATAAAAGAAAAGTTACAAACCGGAAAAAAAGTGAAATGACATATTCGAAGTATTGAACAAAATAACTACCAGCCTAAAATTCTATACTCAGTAAAAATATCCTTTCACGAATAAAGGTGAAATGTAAAGACATTAAAAAAAAAAGAATTTTCCATATTCAGCCCTACATTAAAACAGAGGTCTTCAGGCAGAAAGAAAATGGGAGCTCAGAAAATCTGGAAGTAATAAGCAACTGAAAGGATAAACATGGGTAAACCTAAATGAATAATGAGTATATGAATAAAAATAATAATGTCTCATGGGATATAAAATCTACATATAATTCAAATACATGACCATAGCTTAATAAGGTGGGAGAGGGTAAATGGATTTGAATTCTCATCAATAATGGCAGAAAAAATAGTGAAAGAATATATAGCTAATAAAGTAATAAAAGGAAAATGAAATAAAAGAATTATGACAAGTGAAAGCAAAAAAAAATTGAAAAAGCGAGTTAGTGAGATAGTACATGTAAGTAAAAATATATTCGTAATCTTTCCACTCACTCTTTAACCCACTGTATCATTTATTTCCATAGCATTACAGAAACGGTTCTTTCAAAGTTCACAAGTGGTTTGGGTCCTAAGCTGACACTGTCCTTCCTCAGTTTCAAGAACTGTCTTCCATTTCTTCTATCCCTCTGACTATGCCTTCCTGTTCCCTTCATGGCTTGTCTTCCTTTATCCTCTATTTGAACAGGTGTTTCCAGGAATCAGTCCTCTGTGTTCCTCTTGCTTCCATCCTCATTCCATTTCTGGGCAATTTCTATGAATCCAAAGGTTCACCAAGGAGATATTCTGGTGTGCAGGAAAAGTGAAGACAAAGGGTGAATATAGTACATCTTTCTAGAACACTAAGACTTGACTAGACACTATGAAGACTTGGGTATGAACTGATTGTTTTCCTTTTCTTTTTTTTTTTTTTTTCTTTTTGGCGGGGGCCGGGGTGGGGGGGAGGTATGAGGAGCAGAGGTAGAGGGAGTGAGAGAATCCTGAGCAGGCTCCATGCCTAGCATGGAGCCCAACGTGAGGCTTAATCTCATGAGGATGAGATCATGACCTGAATGGAAATCAAGAGTCAGATGCTTAATCAACTAAGCCACCCTGGTGGCTCATTGTTTTCTATTATAACAGAAATGGATACACTGTGAAACAAAAGGCAAAGTTTGCACAAATTTTTAAAATAAAACATCAGGGCACCTGGGTGGCTCAGTGTCAGTTAAGCAACCCGACTTCGGCTCACGTCATGATCTCGCAATTTGTGAGTTTGAGCCCCATGCCAGGCTCTGGGCTGACAGCTCAGAGTCTAGAGCCTGCTTCAGATTTTGTCTCCCTCTCTCTCTGTCTCTCTCCCACTCATACTCTGTCTTTCTCTGTCAAAAATAAACAAACATTAAAAAAAATTTTTTTAGTAAAAATAAAACATCAGGTTTGAAGAAATGTCAGAGTCACTGCATAAGACTGCATTTTTTTTAATGTTTATTTTATTTTTTGAGAGATATAGAGACAGAGCATGAGCAGGGGAGGGGCAAAGAGAGAGGGAGACACAGAATCCGAAGCAGGCTCCAGGCTCTGAGACATCAGCACAGAGCCTGACGCGGGGCTCGAACTCACAAACCGCAAGATCATGACCTGAGCCGAAGTCGGACGCTTAACCGACTGAGCCACCCAGGCGCCCCTGCATAAGATTTTAAGTCATGTCCCCAAATCCCTGGGCTTACTTTTTCACTATCATCCTCTATCACTAGTAAATTCATGGAAAACAAATGTGCACAGAGCTCATGTATGAGCTTGCTTTATGACTGATAAATTATATCAATAAATCTCATCAACTTTCTGAATCCTAATCTTAAATCCCCAAATATTTCCTAATGCTAATCTGACGGGCATTATTGCACAGCACAGTAGAGAACTGTCCGATGGCAGGAGTAGGATGTTATTAACATAGAAGTAAATGTCTCTATCCTTGTCCAGAAACCTTCCCTACAGGGTGGGAAGATCAGGTCAGGAATGCGTGGTATTCATTTATGAACCAACATTGATTAAAACATTACCATAAAAGTGGCACCATGAGACTGACAAGCATAGTTTTAGAAGAGTAGAAGAGTAGACTGTTGTTCAAGATAAAACACTGTCTTGGGGCGCCTGGGTGGCTCAGTCAGTTGAGCGTCCGGCTTCATCTCAGGTCATGATCTCTCAGTCTGAGAGTTCGAGCCCCGCGTCAGGCTCTGTACTGACAGCTTAGAGCCTGGAGCCTGCCTCAGATTCTGTGTCTCCCTCTCTCTCTGCCCCTCCCCTGCTTGCGGCCTCTCTCTCTCTCTCTCTCTCAAAAATAAGTAAACTTAAAAAAAAAAAAAAGATAAAACACTCTCATGTCTCCTTTACTCTCAAGTGGCTCTGCTGGTCTGATGCACTATTATATGGGAATCCCATGTTGGTTGATCATGCTATAAGCCTCTAGGTAGTGGTGATTGCTTAAATCCCACAGGCAGTAAAAGCAAATCCAAATCCAAAATATTGTTTCTGTTCCTGTAAGAAAGAAGCATTGACCCATACAGAAGGGAAAAAGCCCATAGTCAACTTGTAGCCAAATGGCCAACTGGTCTTCTCAAGGTCTGGTGTTGTATCGGGTGTTCGTTGTTCATTTCTGCTGCTGGCTGGTTAGACCATCCAATGTCATACCATGTTAGCGGCTACTCAGATTTGGTCATTAGGAGTCCATACTACAGAGCCCATGTGTAATCTCTACTACCTCGGCCACATCATTTATCTGCCTGTCATGTTAACCCTGGAATGCCTGATGACAGAGCTGGCTAAATAAGAATAGACCAGTCATTTTGTCTACTTGGATATTTAGTGCCTTTCCCATAATACACACTCTCAGGCAGCTGTTCACCTGTGAGGCACATTGTGCTAATCCCAAATGTTCATCCATGTGCCTCTAACTGAAACTTCTATCCCTGGTCCTCCGATCTTTTTCTTTCTCTACCACTGGCCATCCTGCCACGTCATTTGGTACTGACCATATCTTCATATGTATTCTAACCTTGGTCAATTATCTTTTTCACACCCCCTCACTCTGCCTGTTAGGAGCATTTTTACTGGCTATTGCCATTCAAGGCCATGAATGCAACAATATCTCAACAAATCCTCAGTCAACCTGATGGGGAGTTATGGAGTAAGTATTGCGTGCCAGTGAGTTCCACAATGGCCCCAAATGATTAGATCTTTATGCTCCTACCCCACCTTGTCATGAGACATTGACTTCCCAAGGAAGGGTCAGATCTCAGATTGGGGGGCTCTCTGGAGGGGAGTTCTTCAGAACTGAGGTAGGTAGGCCCTGAAAAGGCTGGCAGTTAGGGGCTGTCTGCTGATCCCAGGCTTTACTGTGGGGCAAGCAAGTCTTCCCCAAAAGAGGATCTGCTCAGGGCATCTCTATGTCTCCCACATGGCTTCCCTAACATAAGGCCTAGAACAGAGTTTATCTTGAATGTAAACGTATTTTTTGCAGGAAACAGAAAACCTCTTTATATAACAAGGTATCTACAGCTAATTAGTTACTTGTGTTGGTTCAAGAGATCCATAGTATCTATAGCTTTCTTGCCATTATCCTCCTGGTCACAAGTTGGCAAATGTCATACTCACGTTCAAGGGCAGAATGAGACAGGGCACTGCAGTACGTCTGTCTCTTTTATAGGAAATCAAAACCCTCTGAAGAATTCTGCAGGGCAATTTCCTTTTCTTAGGTCTCTGGTCAGAATGAAGTTATACTAGGGCTTCCAAGAATGCCGAGAGGGTGACAATAGGATTATCGTGATTGACTTACACCAATAAAAATTTATTGCTTGGGTGTGAACATAATTCTCTCTCTCAAAGAAAAAATTCCATGGGCAAGGAAAAAGGAAAAGTAGTTGAACACTAGGTAGAATACTAACAACATCTGCCACAGTGGATAAATATTTATTGAATGGAGAATGGTTTTGTGCCACACAAAAAATTTCTGCATGGGAAGAAGTTTGACTAAATAATTTCTGAGGTCATTTCAATAACAGTCTGTGCAGCTAACGGGAACATTAAAGACCATCTATAATTAATAAAAAGAAATATTTTAACTATGGCGAACCATCAAGAGAGCCAGCAAAAGAGAGGAAATTTCTCTAGCATCGTAGCCAGACTCATTCAGTATCCCCAAAGAAACTTGAGGCAGCCATTGACTTTCAGAACAGAGCTCCAGAGGCAATGGTGGGCCACGCAGGAATAATAACCTCTTTGTCCTGATATGGGATCAGGGAAATAATGATCAGCTGTAGGGTCCATGAAAAGCCCCACTCTCACCACCTTTAACGACTCGCCCCCGCCTTCCTCCCCACCCTCGACGGATTCCCCTGCTCAAAATCTGACGTCAATTGTTTCCTTACCATGGCGAGCTGCCTAAGATTTCTGGGAAGTATGTTTAAACAGGAGCCATGCCAGGAGTGGAATCAGCAGTGCTTCTGTGTAGCCTGCAATGTAAGCTGTAATTAGGGATACTGAGATCTCTGAAGTTGTAGGCCAACTAAGTGGTGTGTGTGTGTGTGTGTGTGTGTGTGTGTGTGTGTGTGGTAAGAAGGGGGGTAAACACACACACACACACACACACATATATTTTTTTCTATTCGCTTAACTTAGAATATGAAAACAGAAACCATAAGAAACTTTGTTAGTTTTATGAAGTGTAACATCCCTCCCAAATCTTTTTTCTTTTTCATCTTTCCTTCCTTCCTTCCTTTCCTTCCTTCCTTCCTTCCTTCCTTTCCTTCCTTCCTTCCTTCCTTCCTTCCTTCCTTCCTTCCTTCCTTCCTTCCTTCCTTCCTTTCTTCCTACTTTCCCTCCCTCCTTCCTTCCTTCCTTCCCTCCCTCTCTCTCTTTCTTTCCTTATTTCTTTCTTTTTTCTTTTCCTTCCTTCCTTTTCTTTATTTCCTTCTTTCTTCTTTTCTTCCTTCCTTCCTTCCTTCCTTCCTTCCTTCCTTCCTTTCTTTCTCTCTCTCTGTCTTCCTTCCTTCCTTCCTTCCTTCCTTCCTTCCTTCCTTCCTTCCTTCCTCCCTCCCTCCCTCCCTCCTTTCAATTAAAGACTTTTCTTGGGCAAACAGCAGCTAACAAGATAGACAAGGACTGCATCTTCATAAAGCTTATGGTAAAAGGCAGACTCGAAACCAATTTTTAAAATTGTTTCTTGGTGACGTCTACCCTTTTACCTCCTTCTGTTTTTCCTATTCTTCACTATTTCGAGGCTGAAGTAAAATACTGCCTGCTGAGATTGTATAGTTGAAGAAGCATGAGCTACAGAATAAAAAAAACTGATTGAAATTCCAGCTGAACCAGTTACGACCTGTTGGACCTTTAGCAGTTTACTTAACCCACAAGAAGCTTTTTTTCTTCATGCGGCCAGATGGCCGGTGGTCCATTCACAAATGGACGCATCGCCTTGTCATTCTTCTTCATTACCTCAGTTGTACTTTCTTAAATAAGCTACCCCAGATCTGTTGGCGATTTTGCATGAAGTCATCTCTCTTCTTGGCATGTAGATATGCTACTCACTGACCTAATGACTCCAGTTATTCATTTGCTAGATTTAGTAAAATCCTACTGGATAATAGTATACATACAGAAAAGGACACAACTCACAAATATGCAGCTTAATGGAGTTTCACAAACTGATCAAACTCATATAACCAATATCCATATCACAAAATTTAATATTATCAGCACCCCAGAAGCCCCTATTACCTTTTCCAGTCACCACAACCAAAAGATAACTACTATCCTTACTTCTAACACCAATAAGAACACTGCAGGGAGCCTTACTTAGGGCTTCTTTTACTAAATTCCACATTTAAAAGATAAATTGGGGTCTCTGGGTGGCTCAGTTGGTTAAGTGTCCAACTTTGGCTCAGGTCATGATCTCGTGGTTCATGAGTTCAAGCCCTGTGTCGGGCTCTGTGCTGACAGCTCGGAGCCTGGAGCCTGCTTCCAATTCTGTGTCTCCTTCCCTCTCTGTCCCTCCCCTACTCACACTCTGTCTCTCTCTCTCAAAAATAAACATTAAAAAAATAAATAAATAAAGATAAATTAATGTTCGCTACAGTGTCACTTTCTATCCTCATTGCTCTATAATATTCTACTATATAAATGTGTCACAATTTGTTTACCCATCCCTCTGCGGATGAGTATTTAGATCATTCCAGTTTGGGATGATGATAAATAGTGCTGCTGTAAACTTTCTTGTACAAGATGTTTTGTTAACATATGTACACTTTTCTTTCGGACACCTAGGACGAGAATTACTGGGTCACAGGGTATGGAAACATTCAGCGTTGCCCAGTACTTCCAGTTTCCCAAAATGGTTGCCAAAACGTGTACTCTCACCAACAGTATACACAGTTTCTATTGCTCCACATCTTCTCTAGCCACCGTTCCCATCAATTCTTACCTTCGTTCCCATCAGTTAGTTCCTACTAATGTTGTCATTGTTGAACGTATTTTTGAAATGTTCTATCTTTTTCATTGAAACCATTCCGGTAAAGGTACAGTGATATTGTATTGTGATCTTGATTTTCATTTCCCTGATGACTACTGGAAGTGAGCAAACTTTCATAAGTTTCTTGGTCATTTGGATATACTCTTTTTATAAAATTCCGATTCAGGTTTTTTGCCCACGTTTTGCTGTTGTCTGTCATTTACTTCTTGACCCTAGAAGTCATTTATATATTCTGTAGTGTCTTTGTTAGCCTATGTATGGCAAATTTCTCTTACTCTGTGGCTTGAGTCTTTTGGTTCTCTTTTGAATATTGTTGTGGAAACAATGAAGTTGAATCATGTCTCCACAACTTATCTGTGAAAATTCAGGCGATTTAATTAACCTCTCTGAACCTCAGTTTCCCATCTATAAAATGGGAATAATGACTCCCACCCAGCCTATATAATATCGTTGTTGGGAAGAACAAATCAGATACTATATATGCAATAGCCTGAGAATTTATATGATGTCCAGGTCAAGAACTATAACTATGGTTTATAACTATTAGAAATAACTTATATTACTATCAGTAGTAATTAAGTTGTCACCAGAGAAAGAAATAACTTATATGCTGGGTATAAAAAATAGGTTCGGTATAAATTATCTATGAGGGTGGTATCTTTGGTTCATATCCTTGGGATAAAGAACCTTTAGTTATACATCCTACACAGGAAATAAATCTTGTAAGACTCAAGTAATGCTCCCAGATGTGAGCCTCAGCATTCACATAATGAAGATTTTCAGAACCTGCCATTTAACACACTTTATTTCTTGTTGTCTCTAAGTTCCCTTGCTTTTCAGTGGATACATGCAACCAGGCAAAGGTCTTCCCCAAGAAAGTAGTACCACTTCTCAGAAATCTGGGCCTATAACAGGATGTGTTTTCCATATATTTTATTTCCTCAAACCACAGGGCAACTGACTTTTATCGAGAACTTAGGATTTCAGGGTTGTAGGGGGTATATAAGAAATATACAAGAAATGCAGAATAATAGAAAGATGCTGACGAATTGAGATCATCTCATCCTACCTCCTAATTCTACACCTGGGAGAAGAGGTTTAGAAAGATAAAGTTACTTATCTAAGGACGTACATGGAGTAAAAAACAAAAGCCTAGAATTTTGCTTTACAAACTGTGAGTTCTGCAAGGCAGGGACTTGTGTCCGTTCTGTTCATTGTTATAGCATGTGGCACCCCAGGCACAATGCCTTTGTAACAGCCTTCCTGCCACTTCCCAAACATGCAAAACTCATTCCTACCCTCAAAGACAACTAACTAAATAGAAGACACTGAGCACTTACGAAAATTATAGAATAACATAAACAAATGATTGATTGTTTAGGAAGTACACACAGCTGGGAAAACTTGTACAAATAATTAATTGTGGGATACTTCTCATGTTCCTCAGAGAATCCTTCCAAAACCACCCACACCCTAAAACAGAGTTAATCTGTGTTCTCATAGCAACATGTGCTTAATTCTATTGTAGTTGCAGGGACTGTATTACCTCATGTTATAGATAGCTATTCATGTATTTAAATCCACTAGACTGCACCTAAGACAGACACAGGTACCTAGTAGCTGATCTATAAATAGTTGCTATCTGAGTGACTCACTCGACCAACAAATAGTTAATGGTATACGACCCTAGTATCTCAACCTGTTTTCACAAGGCTGTCATTAGGGGTATTGAGATCCTTGAAACTGCAGGTCAAGTAAGTAGGTTGTCTGCAAAAGGTAGGGATACGTATATACACACATTTTTTTTTCTATTTCTAGGAACTCATAAGTAATAACATGAAAAAAACATGAACTATAAAAGACTATTTGATAAAAGGTAACCATCTCAACTGTTTTCACTTCCTCTCTATGTATTCATTCACTCATTCATTCATAAATGCATTCTCTCAATTAAAGGACTATTCTTAGGTAAAGGGTGGCTATCGAGAGCAATTTACTAACATCTGCAGACATTTTTGGTTTTTACAACCTGAAAAGGTAAGTTGCTATGGGCGCCTAGTGGGTAGAGGCCAGGGTGTTGCTAAACGTGCAAAACAAACAACAAATAAACAAAACACACAAGGCAGACACCCCAGCGAAGACTTTTGCAGCCCAAAATAATCAGTGGTGCCAAGTTGAGAAACTCTTCTATACATCTATTGCAGCCAAAATGTTGCCCGTTGGCCTGTGTAACCCAGGAGAAACCTGAATTAATTTAATTAAGAGAAAGCATTGGTTTCATCCATGGACAAGAAGTATGCAATTATGCATCTCTCCTTCTCTAAACTTTGCAGTGAATGGACCAATCAGCCCTGTTCATTGGTGGACAATCGCTGGCCATTTCAATTTATCTGAGAGATTATCTTAAAAATTTGAATCATTTAGGTCATTCAATAATTAATTACTGTAAGCCTTATAAGCAGCCTAGCACTATATTGTGTGAAAAAAGATGGTAAAAGAGAAACAATTCACATTTAGTCACTACCCTATTTTTTAATGCATCTTTACTATGTGACCTCTTTACTATGTGATGACTTTCCTTTAAGGTAAAAAAGACAGGAATTATTGCCCAGTCTGACAAAGAAAACTAAGGCACAGAAAAACATAGAGTCTCTATCCGATTAACTCATGTTAGTCTGTGAGGGTTGCTATAACAAAATACCCTAGACTAAGTGTCTTATAAACAACAGAAATATATTTCTCACAGTTCTGGAAGCTAGGAAATACAAGATTAAGGTGCTGGCAGATTTGGTGACTGGTGAGGGTCCCCGCTTCCTGGTACCATCTTTTCACTCTGTTCCAATATGGCAGAAATGGTGAGGGAGCTTTCTGAGGTCTCTTTTCCAAGGGCACTAAGTCATTCACAGAGGCTCCACCACCTCACCCACCTCCTAATGCCATTGCATTGAGGGTTAGGATTTCAACACAAGAATTTTGGGGAGACACAAACATTCAGCCCACGACATTCTGTCTCAGACACCTCTTTGGTAAGACCACACAATCAGGATCAAGAAGTTCAGCTAAACTGGTAATCCTAAAAGGTTCTCCCTACCTGGACAGAGTCAAGGGTCCTATTAAGTGCACCTCAGAGTAGCTGAACTAGTTTCTGCCTAAGTTATCTCAGAAAATGTTATCTTTTAGAGGCACCTGAGTGGCTCAAGCATCTGACTCTTGATTTCAGCTCAGGTTCATGAGTTCAAGCCCTGCACTGGGCTCTCTGCACTGACAGTGGGGCGCCTACTTGGAATTCTGTCTCTCTTCTCTCTCTGCCCCTCCCCCACTTGCTCTCTCTCCATCTCTGTCTCTCTCAAAATTAACATTAAAAAAAGAGAAAATGTTATCATTTAAAATAAATACATAAATACAAAAATTAAAAAATTATGCACATTCTATTTCTCATTCTTGGACTTTATGAGAAAAAATGTCAGGTTTTATTTTTCTGAATTCACTGGAGAAACTCGGCTCCTAGAGATAAGATGATTGCCTGGGGTCACATGCAGTGTCCTGACTGCATGACTAGGTCTTTTTCCATTTGTCTACGCCACTTTTGTCCCAGGACTCTCTCCTCCTTTTAAAGCATCATCACTACTCCCCCACCACCCTCCACCTTAATTCTCTCCAAGGGCAGGGGGGAAAAAGCTGTTAAATGGAAGCACAGAACTCAGGGAAGTATGGCACCTCCAGGGATATTTTCATGACTCACTAAAATAACGGGGTGCATCCTCTGGGAAACAGAGTCAGAGTAAAAAAACGTGGGAAGATCTTCTCCTTCCTCTGAATTGACGGTACGGCATTCTTTGACTGACATTCTCAGATTCCCATGGGGAGATTAAAGCTCTTTGTCTCTCAAGTATGGAACTCTGAGCTGAAAGACGGCTTTATCGTTTCCGAGAAAATGGGATCACTAAGACCACGTAACAGTTTTTACCAAGAGGCACAACTGAGCCAAGATAATGTCCCCTGCAAAGGAGGCCCACAGATTCCAGACCTGGCTGTGGTCAAGTGGACCAGACACATTGAATTCCAGCCATTGCCTCTGCTGTGGCAGACTCTCATTATAGTTCTAACCGTTTTTATCAGCCTCAACTGGAATTTGATATATGAGACATATATAATTTCACAATAAATTTGTATTTTGTATTGAGTCACTTGCACTAACATATATTCCATAATGGGGCTTTTAGAATACAGCATACTAACAAGTAGAGCCATGCCCATTGGTCCCAAGATAATTCCTGATACAGAAGCACAATTAAACTCGCATAGTTTGGAAGACAGTGTGTTATCAGTAACACTACTGTGCCTATGGAGCAAGGTGAATGTACTAATCCATATAATACCAACAATAATTGACAGAGCTCTACAAAATCATAGTACTAGAGAGAGAAGAAGGAGTCACAATTTCCCTCTTATGAGACAACTAACTATTCATTGCCATTAAGGTTATCAATTCAACTACTGATTTGTGCAGTGCTATACATAAGAAATATAAAGAAGAATCTGAGAAGCAATCCGTATCCTCAAAGAGAAACAGACCCATTCCCTGAATAATTGCATACCGTGGTGATCAGGCCACAGTAGTTGTCTGCACGATGTGCTGTGTTGGCACAAATGTGGGAATGACCAATTCTGCACGGGGTCAAAAAATTGTGAGAAGAAATCCAACAAATGTTTGAGGCTGTTGGGATGACCAGTAAAACGAGCCTCGGTCCTTTCAGATGGTCTTCCTAACCCGGACTCAATGACCAGTGGTTGACTCAGGGACCACAGACACACAGACTTCTCTAACTGCCAGCCCATTCTGGTACGAGATTGGTTTCATGGGGTACGTTTCCTTCAGGGCTGCTGCATTCAGTTCTCTCCATCCGTTTCATAAACTGAGGTCAGGAAGCTGGTCCAGAAAGTGACTAAATAGAACTCTTTAAGTCTTACACATTTTTCACAAAGAGGAAAGATCTTTCCATGTATGTGCGGAGCCAGATTTCATCTAAATGGAGACAATGACTGAAACTATTACTACTCAGACTCTGCTCCTTCCAGCACAGCTGAGCAAGAGTCTTCTGACATTTAGTCTTTTAACCCTAAATGAGCAATATTTCACCTAAATGGTCAAGAATCAAATAAAATGATGTGCCCTTAAACAGTGCATCTTTGGTCTCTGGCCTCTCAGGGCCAGTCAGTTAATACTCCCCCGTATTCCATGATCCATCAATAAATAGAGCAGGTCTTAACATTAGGCACTGGGGAATCAATAATAAATGAGCCATAATCTCTGTCTTCATTGTACAGTCCAGGGAAGAGACAGATATCAAAACAGGCAATTAAAAATCTGATTCCAGGGGGCGCCTGGAAGGGAGCCCAGTAGAACACAGAGACACCGTACCCTCAGGGCCGGGTCTGGGGGAGCGTGGGGCTCACTGAGTTCCCTCACCTCTGGACCACAGGGTCAAGGCAGGTGTCAGTGCAGGGACCCAGAAAGTCCTGGCCTATGGCTTTGGGCAGAAACCCAGCCAGGAACCTCTCCCCAGACATGGACAGCCCCAGTCTTTGAGAGCCCCAACGGCCTCTGCTGGAGGTTGTCGGCCGTGGCCCCCCATCTAGAAGCCTGAACGCATCATCAGTGATAGCGACTCAGAGTGGGATGGGGGAAGCCTTCTCTACGCACTCCTCCCCCATGAGCACCTCGGATTGGCTGAATTCTCCATGTCATGCTGTTTCTGGCCTGTGGGCATCACTGCCTGCTGCCTGGCCCAGAAGCATTTGCCGCCATCTAACAAACACTGATTTTCTTTGCCCATAATCCCAGGTTCTCTGAACCTGCGACCTGGGTGTCATTCACTGCTGAGTCTCTAGTACCTAGCAGGACCTGTGCACCAGACAAGACCTCACATCAAGAGGGAGGGAAGGATCTAGCATTCACCCCATCTCCAAGCTGGGGCTTCAGCATTGGAGTAGAGCCCCTTGGGACATCGGTAGCTTCCATTCTATGCTGTTGAGTAAAAAGAAGCAAGTGCCATGGCTGTGACAGTTGCCACAGAAGCCATGGAGGTTAGGGTGGGCTCCAGACTTCAACTGCCTGGGCAACGCCAGGACACCTCGTGTGCAGCTAAAACCGACTGCGACAGTGTCTCCCAAAGGCACAGGGTGGGAGCTCCCCACAGGCTTCTACTCTCTGGGTATCGCTCTTCTTCCTGTTTGCTCCTTCAGCTCTTCCAACAGTCATAACCAGTGTCCTGCAGTAAATTCCCAGTCTGAAATACCCTCCCCTCCAAAATATCTGATTTCAGAGTGTTAATGTGAGCTCAGAAAGGGGACAAACTGCAGGTGCTGGAGAGGTGGGAGTTGGAGGGAAGACTTTCAGGAGAAAACAGCTAATCTTATTCTTGGAATAAAATGTAGGGGAGATCTAGGTAGAAAGGGGCCGTTCCAAGAAAAGAAGCAGTAAAAACAGAGACCTACGGAGGGAAAAAGCAGGGTGCAGTCGGGATCTTAAAGAAGTCCAGAATAGGGGCACCTGGGTGGCTCAGTCGGTTAAGCGTCAGACTTCAGCTCAGGTCATGATCTCACGGTCTGTGAGTTCGAGCCCTGCGTCGGGCTCTGTGCTGACAGCTCAGAGCCTGGAGCCTGCTTCAGATTCTGTGTCTCCCTCTCTCTCTCTGATCCTTCCCCACTCATGCTTTGTCTCTCCTGCTCTCAAAAATAAATAAAAAAACATAAAAAAAAAAAAGAAGAAGTCCAGAATAGAGGGAGCACAGCAAGGAAGATAGGAGAGTTCCAGAGTGAAAAGTGATAACGCTAGTGACATGCCAGTCAGGTTACACAAGCTCAGACTTACGTTGAAGGCAGCAAAACCCCAAAGAGTTTTGAGAGGGTAATAAATGTGTATGTGCTTAAAAGAGTGCCCCAAAAGCTGCTTGGAGAGTGGGTGAGAGTGAGTCAAGACTGAAGGTGGAAACAAGCCAAAAAGATGTTTTGTGGTCCAGACAGGAAATGATAGAGTCCTGAAATGTTTAAAAATGGCAGAGAAACAGGGCTGCCTGGGTGGCTCGGTCGGTTTGTGTCCAACTCTTGATTTCGGCCCCGGTCATGATCTCAGCGTTCATGAGTTCAAGCCCCGTGTCAGGCTCTGCGCTGACAGTGCAGAGCCTGCTTGGGATTCTCTCTCTCTCTCTCTCTCTCTCTCTCTCTCTCTCTCCCCCTCTCTCTCTCCCTTTCTCTCCCCCTCCCATACTCATCCTCTCTGCCCCTCCCACACTTTCTCTTTCAAAATAAATAAACATTTTAAAAAATTTAAATGGCAGTGAAACATTAGTTTCTCTGAAACTAGAAAAATCAGAAAAAACACTATTAGTATACTGAAGAATCTCCGAGTACTTGGGAGAAGGGATGGCTGGTTGCATGATGGAGCTGAGGAAAGAGAGGAATCAAGCATGATACCAAAGTTCGGAGCTTGGCAGCTGGGTAGATCCTGGCCCTGATTATTAAGAACGGGAATGCTTCGAAGAAGTACGATAACTCTACTGGGAGACCATTCGGAGAAGCCCCGAGAGCACATGGACAGGGACTCGGCTGAGTGCAGGCTCCCAGCTGTCTGCCAGAGCGGCGCGGACATGAGGGAAGCTGTCCTGACTAATGCGGACTAGCCCAGATGTCATCTGCACGCCGCCAAGCAGCCCAACCCACGTGGAGAACCATCTCCGAGCCAAGCGTGCCAGAAGTCGATAAAATGTTGCCTCAAGTCAAAATAATTTTTAAAACAAGCGCAATTCATTTTTAATAGTTTTTGTTTTCTCAGGGGATGCCTGGGTGGCTTAGTTGGTTAAGCATCTGACTTCGGCTCAGGTCACAATCTCGCCGTTCATGAGTTCGAGCCCCACGTCTGGCTCTATGCTGACAGCTCAGAGCCTGAAGCCTGCTTCAGATTCTGTGTGTGTCTCTCTCTGTTCCTCCCCCGCTTGTGCTCTATCTCTGTCTCTCTCAAAAATAAATAAACCAACTTTAAAAAAAAAGAGTCAAACTGTTGTTTCAAGTCAAAATAATAAAAAAAAGAAGAGCAATATTTCATTTTTTTTTCATATTCGCAGCACATATATGAAACAAGTGACAATTTGTGGCTTTCTAGAACCAGAGTTCTGGACCTAACTGTTCACCTTATCTGAAGTCACATGGTTTAGTATATTCCTTCAATATGTACAAGGGAAGGAGTCTGACACGAAAGGTCCCGTATGATATGACCCTGTTTATATGAAGTATCCAGAAACCAGAAATATCCAAAGAAACAGGAAGCAGACGGGTGGCTGCCAGGGGCTCAGGGGAGGAGAGAATGGAGAGCCACTGCTTAATGGCTCCAGAGTTTTATTTTGGAGAGTGACGATATTTGCAACCACATAGAGATGGTGGCGACACAACAGTGTGAATGTTCTAACCACCGCTGAATTGTTCCCTTTAAAATAGTGAAGTTTACATTAAATGGATTTCATCTCAAGAAAAGCGAACGGGGAAATAACAACACCAAGGACAGAGCTGGAGCCTCCGCTGGGTTCAGAGTCGCATTTAGATGTGGAGGGTATTTGATTTCTGGTCTTCCTCAATCGTTTCAAGAGAGTCTTCCTTTTGAGTAACACAGGGTTGGACCTGGCAAAATCAATGCTACAGTCAGAGAAATAGTTGAGCTTTCATAGAAGTAGCATCGCCCTTTTTAACCTTTAGTCTGCATGCTGTGGGATCTCTTTGACACGTTCACGGTTTCATGGTGGGGGGCAGCCACGGATATGCGGATGTTCCTGTCTGTCTACAAGTTTTACATTTTGTTCTCTTATAGTCAGTCTTGTCTTTCCATCGACTTGCAGGCCATTTAGCCAAAGCTAAAGCAGTTGTGGGTACCACCTTACGGCCTCGCCTCCCGCAGCAGCCTGCCCCGGTGTCTCTCCAAGGACATGCTGCGTTTACGGGGTATCCATTTCAAAGACTGGCTAATTGCTCCGCAGGCTGCAGAAAGTGCACCCTCAAATCATAAAAGGGAAACACTCTGGCTTTTCCCAGGCCACAAAGCATGACCGAGTTGATTAGGACTCATAATTCACACTCCCGATCCCTGAGCTTGATCCTCCGAGAAACAGCTGCCCTATAAAAGCTGAGACAGAGCATGTATATCACACTGTTCAGGCCGCCGAGTCCCAGCCTGGCTTCCACAATAAATGGCCTCTGCCACGTCTGGGCCAGGGCTGCGCTGGAAATGAAACAATAAGAGTGGAAAATCGCCTTTATTTATTGAGTTCACCTACCCTTAACATCAAATCAACACCCGGCCTAGACAGCTCACAGAATCCAGAGAGCTTAAGATGGAAAACAGCACAGCGGGCAAGGGATCCTTTCCCCGGGAGCTGGCAATGGACTTCCCCACACAGGACACCCGTCAGTGTCCTGATCTCCAATATTTGGAATGATGAAGCAGTCGGTGCTCCGTGGTGACGGTGACACTCCCCCTCAACGATGGCTGACGGGTCTCAGAATGACCACAAGGGTTCCTGTGCCTTGAAATGGCGTTCTCCTATATGGCATTTAACGGAAAGCAAGTATCATGATAAAAGTTACACAGAGAAAGCTTTTATGACCATTCACGTCAAAATGAGAGACGCGGAGTGAGAGAACATGTTTCCTAACAGGAGAAAGTCACATTCCATGGCAATCCGTATCACAGGGTTGGGTGCGCACGCTTTGGAATCCCGCAGAAGTGGCTCTGAATCACAGCTCCGCTTCCTTATGTGTTCAATCATCCAACAAGTATTTCCAAGGAGCCGTTCTGTGCTTGAATATAACACAGTGGGGGAAAATAGAGGCCTTGTCTCAAGTTCATTGCCGGGGGATTATTGAGCAAGAAGGCTGGCATTATACAAAGCTGAGCCGTGCTGTGATCACAAGAAAGGAAATGACGTGAGAGGGGACAGGTCAGAATTCCTAGGGTAGGTGACATCTAACCTGAGGCCTGATGGCCAAGGAAATTGATAAATTGAAATACTGGGTGCATGTACACAGGGGATTAGAAAGAGTAGATTTAAAGACCCAGAAGAGAGAGAATACCGGGGGATCAGAGAAAGTCTAAGAAACGGGCCTAGAGAGGGAGCGTGATAAGAGACGGTCCTTATAGGAAGAAGGCAAAGAAAGCCTTTTACATAGCAAAATGACACAGCAACAGGAATTTTAGGAAGATATTACTAATCGGGTAACTTTGGACCGAAGGATCCCTCTGAGCCTCAGTTTTTAACACGGATAACACTACCTAACTTGCTGTGCAAATTAAATGATAAAATATACACAAAATGCTGAATGCCTGAAACCTATTAACTAATGACTCAGCAAGAACCACAACAAAATGGCCATCAGCTCAAATTTGATAGAACTTTTTAACCTTCCCTTCCTATACGTGTTCAAATGTTTTCTGAAACGGTTTCTACAAATTCAGATACAAACTAGTTCATTCAGTATTTGACCTTGTAGGAGTCTGAAGTCCATTTGTTCGATCCATTAACCAACATTCACTTACTGAACATCTTCTTCTGTGCCTGCCCCTGGGAAGGCAAAGTACTGACTGGGCGGTGGTTCAGTTGGAAGAAACATTTATTTGAGTCAAATATTCAGCAAATTACTGTGGTTCACTGTGGTTTGGGGTTTGTGGTGGAGACTACCACTTGCCACCAAGTATCTATTGCCTCCTTTTTCTTTATAAAAAGAATACTTATTTTTAGTGCTGATGATGTTCTGTTTAATGATCTGGGTATTGTTTACATAGATGGACTCAGTTTGAGAAAATGCATCGGGGTATACACTTAAATGTAATCACCAATGAAATTTAATTTTACAATCCTTCAATTTGTGTCTGGGCATATTTTTGCCTGGCTAAAAAATATTGCTTCTAGGACTCCCTTGCAGCTAGAGACGTAACATGACAGAGTTCTGGCCAATGATGTATAAACAGAGATGCTGAGTGGTACTTCCAGTAAGTCTTTTTCAGAGGGATATGGCACAATCTTTGGCAATACTCTCCTCAATCCTGACCTAGAAACACACACGATGCATAGGCTGTGTCGGATTCTGAGAACAAGAGCCACATCCTAGGGCTATCTGAGAGGTTAGCCGGAAACTTTCTCCCGCTTGACAACTTTTCATGAACCAGTCTTTACCTCTAGATTTAGTTGACATGAGAAAAAAGGGGAAGAATGATCTTGCATAAAACACCGTTGTGATGAATTTTTCTGTTAATTCAGCTGAAACTCATTTTAATTAATACAGTGTTCAAAGTGGAATTCAGTTCAGTCCTTGCTTTCACACCAGGAACACCCACATGATAGAACAAATAAGGAGTTACCTAAAAAAGCAAGAGCAATAGCAAAACACTCTGAGTCTTATAGGGCTGGCTTCACCTTCTACTGTTAAATTACAACTCTACATTCTACATTCCCATATGTAATATGGAGATTTAAAGTCTACTATGTTTCTGTTAGAGTTCTTTCCTGGCAACAACCCAGTCTAAATCTGGTTAACTTAAACAAAGAGGGAATTTACTGGAATGTTGTCAAAGATCTCTCACAGTAAATTGATAGGCTAGTGTCCAGGCTCAGAAATAAGGCAAAAATCAGAACAGGATCGAGGCAATGAGAACATTCTACCCTCTCATAATTCGACACCTGGAATGAAGGACTTCAGTCATTTTTCCTTGCTGTGAGTCACCCAGTGCAACGTGCCAAGTGATGGGAGAAAGTCTGACTGACTAAGAGGAGATCACAAGCCCTTTGGCTTCTTTGAAGCAGTGAAAGAAAAAGTCTGGAGAAAAGAGAACACACCAACCTCCAGTGGCCTCCAGTTCTCTATTAGGAGGGCAGTGGACATTGATTTATAGTCCCATTGAGAATGTACAAAACAGAGGCTAGTTAGGTCCCTCAAATTAATGGATGCTGGACAGTCATAAATCAAGAAATGTCCACTCTTTCTACCTCACAAGGTTGTTGAGACTGGAATAAATTACAGACAAATGCTCTGAAAACTGAAACCCACTACACGAATACTTATTGCTATCTTGTTAAAATTGTTGTTGTTGTTGTTAATATTAGAATTTATGAAAAATAAATAAAGTAACTTTAAAAGCATGGTCATTTGAAATTTCAAAGATAGCTTCTTTCTTCACTGAAGAAACTATTTCATTAAGTGTTGGGCACTAAATTAATAGAATGTCTCAAATTAATAGCAGGGAACGTGTGTAGATAACGTTGACATTAACTAGTAAGTGAAAAACAAGTCTCCCCTTTTACACAGGTTTAGAAGGTCCCGTTTGATATTAGATGTGTTTCAAGGAAGAGCATGGATAACGGGGAAATGCAAATTTCTAGATGGAAGTCATCACCTAGAATGGGATTCTTAGCAGTGGTCTGGATGCAAAGGCTTATGAAACCCTGAAATTGAATGTAAACATTTGGTTTATTGTATATAAAAGTATATATGGATACAAATTTCTCAGGGATATGGGAATACCTTTTATGAGTTGTTAAAGAGTACATGACCCCCCAAACACTAAGAATCATTATTTTTAATGCTATGTGTTACTCTCATTTGTGGAATCAGAAATCTCTGGGTTCAGATCCTGGGTACCCACCCACAGTGTCAATCAAAGTAGGAACTCATACCATTCCCAGTTTTCAGAAACTTAGGGTGACACACAATAGATAAGAGTAGGTATATTAATTAAAACATGTTGGATTACAAATAACAAAAATAAAACCAAGGTTAGCTTACATCATATGGAAAGAATTTCTGAAGCTCATGGGAACAGAAATCCAGAGATAAGCCAGGTTGCAGAAATGGCATAATACAATGGCTTTAGCTGCATTTCTCCAGGGTTCTTTTTTTTTTTTTTTAACACTTAATTTTTGAAAGACAGAGAGAGACAGAGCACAAGGAGGGGCTGGGCAGAGAGAAAGGGAGTCACAGATTCCAAAGCAGGCTCCAGGCTATGAGCCATCAGCGCAGAGCCTGATGTGGGGCTGGAACTCACGAACCATGAGATCATGACCTGAGCCGAAGTTGAATGCTTAACCAGTTGAGCCACCACGCGCCCCTCTTCATGGTTCTCTTGATTTGCCCTCCCCTGTGAACAGACTTCTTCAGGCTAACATCTGCTGTGATTATAGAATGGCTACACATGTTCCAAACACAGTGGACACAAACAATACCCATGTGAGTAGGTATTGTTCCTAGTTCACCTTCCTCTTCCCCTCTAGGGTACTCTGCACAATCAGGTATTTAGTAAATATCTCCTAGATAACAGTGACTGGATAAATGCATGAAATATTTAAATAATAATACATGACATCTATAATTAAATGAGTATTTGAGACACAAAGAAAATTACAAATTGAAAAAGGTACTAAAATTCAAAAAGTTTCTAAAGAACATCATGCTTTAAATAGAGAGAGGGGGGCAGAAATAGCATTCCAGGCATACGATTGGCATTTTATTTAAAGCAAATGAATTCGTAAATGAAAAAAAAGATACTAGATTTCAGGGGAACTTTCCATCCATTCCAAGTGGTTTCATATTTTAAGTTGCAACACTGTGAAGTTATTAAGACACTGAAAGTTTCCATGGAACTTTGTATCCTACAGAATCTCAAGTTACCTCATACAATAATGATTATGAGTACCTAAAATAGTAGGATTAATATATATGATGAGGAGATTGAGGCTTACATTTTTTACATAATAAAAACTCATCATATTTTTTTATTCTCTACTATTTGTATAGCTCACTTACACATTCAATGAGACCTTTCCATATGCCCAGGGACCTGGGCTAGGTACTTTCAAATTATTTTTTTACCTTTCAGAATAAGATTAGTATTATTATTCTGACTTGTACAATGTACAGAAATGGAAAGCCCAGTGAGGGGAGGTGACTTGGCTAAAATAGCCAACTTATAAGTGTCAAAGCAGGAATTATAATACAGGTCTGTGTGAGTTCATTTTAAGTGTTTCTATTCCATTTAAAAGCCAAACTACTTTTAAATATAGTGAATGTAACAATATAAAGTAGAACAAGTGATATAATGATTAAAAATAACTTTAGGCTAATTATGCAGGTAGATCTATTTGCTATTCATTTTTTGAGAGCGAGAGCGAGAGAGAGCAAGCACAAGTGGGAGAGAGGGCAGAGTGAGACAGAAAGAGACTCTTAAGCAGGATCCATGCCCAGTGCAGAGCCCAACGCAGGGTTCAATCCCACGACCCTGGGATCATGACCTGAACTAAAGTCAAGAGTCTGAGGCTCAACTGACTGAGTCACTCAGGAGCCCCAAGCTGCTATTCTTACTATCCTTCTTGTAGTCAGATTTTGGATAATATACAAATACAAAAGGAAGAGAATTACTTTCTTGGAGACTACTGAAGCTTCAGATTTTCCTCTCTTAATTGAAACAACATGGAATGCCAGGAAGCATGTTACGGTACAAGAAGGAACTCAAGTCCAATCTGGGTTTTGAACAAAGTATATAATATTTAAGCCAATGTTTTCATATCTATAAAACAGAAGTTTTTAATCACCACTATTGAGGACTGCTGTGGAATAAAGTGATATGGGATTACAGTGCCTTTTATGGACACATAGGGGCCTACGAATTGTTCTCTCTCCTGCCTTTATTCAACTAGACTTCTATATTTAAAGTCACAGAGAAGACAAAGTTCAAAGCTGACCTTGTCAGGCTGATGACTATTATTTCATCCTATTGAAGATCTAAGTTATTCGCTTAGATATTGCTCTGATGAGACATTCTGGAAATGACATAATTAACAATATTGTAGAGGTGGTTCGTTTTATAAAACACCTAAACCCAGGCTTGTCTCTTAGCCTGTGTTGTGGACTTCTGACTTCGTAATGAGGCAGGAGTCATTCTGTTTCAAGTGAGTAAAAACCCAAATCAAATGGACTTAAGAGATACAGGAAATTTTATCTTATTCACATAATCAAAAGTCCAGAAATAAGGTAGATTTGGGGTTGGTTTCATTGACAGATTTAACAGTGTCATCAAGGACCCGTGTGTACGTGTGTCCATGCATGTGTGCATGCATGTGTCGACGCATTAGTCTTCTCTCACTTCCGTGCATTCAGTTTTATCCAAAGGCAGATCAACCCCATGATGAAGTGCCTGGTGAAGCTCCAAGGTTCATATTCAAATACCATGCCTTCCAGAAGAGGAAATTACTCTTTCAATAGCTGAATGAGAGCAATAAGCAAGATTCTTTCTCAGGTGCTTTTATAAATCCTCTTCTTTCATCTAATTGGCTTTAATGGAGTCATGCATGCTCTACTGGGATCCAAATCCTATGCTGATAATCCCCAGAGCTTTGGTCTATACTACCTACACCAATCACTCTGCAAAGTAGAAGGAATTACTCCGGGGGCACCTGGGTGGCTCAGTTGGTTAACCGGCTGACTTCGACTCAGGTCATGATCTCGCGGTCTGTGAGTTCGAGCCCTGCGTAGGGCTCTGTGCTGCCGGCTCAGAGCCTGGAGCCTGCTTTCGATTCTGTGTCTCCCTCTCTCTCTGCCCTTCCCCTGCTCATACTCTGTCTCTTTGTCTGTCAAAAATAAATAAACATTAAAAAAATTGAAAAAAAAAAAGTAGGAATTACTCCGAGTGGCTTTGACCAATCAGGACTTCCCTGTGGATCTTGGGTTGATTTAACTTCTCCAATGGTAAATGGACAAATTGAGAGATGTATAGATCTGAGTATCACCAAGAAAGGGGAATTGGAAATGCTGAATAGACAACAAAAATATTTCACTTCAGTAGTCAGTTCCTAGAGTAAATATATGGATATAGGTCTAGATGTGGACATGAGTGTGCATATTGACATGCACATACACAAAACATTTTATCTAATTACAAAAATGTTGCAAGATTAAGTTTGGTATCAACAAAATGACCTAGAACCCTATCATTTAGACATAACTACTCTTACTATTTTCGTGTATATATTACACAAGTATTTTTCACGTACAATCTTAGTGTGTAGAGCATGTAATTATTTTTTTAATTGAAATCACTCCATACATTGTGTCTCCATCCTGCTTCTTTAATTTATCAACATATTATGAGCATTTTCATAAGCCTGGAATGTAAATCCTTGGTATATATTCTTATTTTTGTTGTTGCTCTAAAACTAAGGTTCAATAGCTATGCAACAGTGTGTACTATGGATATATTACATTTTGTTTAAGCGAGATGTTTATTTATTTTTGAGAGAGAGAGCATGTGTGCACAAGTGGGGGATGGACAGAGAGAGAGAGAGGGAGAGAGAGAGAATCCCAAGCAAACTCCACACCATCAGCGTAGAGCCTGACAAGGGGCTCGATCTCACAAACCATGAGATCATGACCTGGGCTTAACCTACTGAGCCACCCAAATACCCAAAGATGTCCTCCATTCTGATGTCAGTCTACTTCAAACAACTCTTCATTCTCTTTTTCTCTCCACAAATAGGATCCACTACACATTGCCCGTGTATTTACCATAAACCCCAGTAAACAAATGCTCTAAGCCCAAGGCCAGAGAGAAGTGAAATGAGGAGAGATCCAGTGGGTACAAGGGACTGCATGACCAAGTTGATGGGCAGTGCAGATGACAAGAGTCCAAAGGGTAAACATGTTTCTCTTTTGACAAAGAAGGGGAGAATTATAGGTTGAATTATCCCCCACCAAATTTCCTATGTTAAAGTCCTAATCCTCCTGCACCTCAAAATGCAACCTCATTTGGTAATAAGGTCATCGCAGGTGTAATCGACTAAGATGAGGTCATACTAGAGTAGGGAAAGCCTCTAATCCAATAGAACTAGTGTCCTTATAAAAAGGAAATTTGAACACAGACCTGTAGCAGGAGAGAAGCACTATGTGAAGTCAGGGTGATGTGGCCACACACCATGGAACCACCAGAAGCTGGAAGAGAGATCTTCCCCTAGCACCTCCAGAGGGAGCAGGGGCCTGCCCACACCTGATCATAGATGTCTAGCCTCCAGAACTGTGAGACAATAAAATCCAGTCGTTTTGGCCACTCGGTTTGGGGTAATTTGTTACAGCAGCTGCAGAAAACTAACACAGGTGCATGAGTAGTAAAGGTGATGATTTGGGTGGAAGCTAAATAGACCAGAGGGGCCAAGCCCAAGTCCCTGTGATCTGTGATCTGGTGTGGGTTGAAATACACAACTCAAACCAGAAGTGAATGCATATTTATTTTTTACCTTCTTCTGGAATTGGTGTCTTGTGGAGAGTAAAATTTGTTCGTGGGAGAACTGAGCCCATGGAGATTACATGACTTTCCAAAGGGAACTGACACAGGAAGCTGAAACAAGTCTAGTATCCTTCTCCCTACATCAGAACATTTTTTTCGTCATGAGAGAAACGTTCCAGCCCAAGAAGATAAAAGTCCCATTCTGCACATTTTCTTTAAGGGAGGGATATTTGATTCATACTTACATGCTCCAAGGGCCTCAGCCAGACTTGGGGTGTGGTCCACATTTAAGATCTTGATTCCTGCCATGGCCTTTTGGCTTCTTGACCCTCCTATTAACTTACCAAGCTTGAGTCATAACTCTGGATGGTCTTACAGGGAATCTTTGACTCAGGAGAGCTCATAAAAGCTCTTCTGGGAAATTAGACACTAATGTCAGAGTCTCACACAATTGAGGTACTTTACAGAATCCCAGATCAATACCACCAACACATTCCTTCTCCACTGCTGCCTGACTAAAGGCCCTAGAATAAAAAGATACATTGTTTTTATTATTATTGAGGTATGATAGTTTTCACATCTCCACTTGTCTTTGCCAAACAGGGTCAGGAAATCAGCCCAGAATGTAGGATTATGGTGTGTGTTTTCTTACACTCATAAAATGTTAGTACTGGAAGTGATCTAAGAGATATTCTAGTTCAGCACTGTCTCACTAAGAACACTGAGACCCTTAGACAAGAATCAATCTGGCCAGTGCCATAAAAGGAATTGACAGTAGGGCCAACAGTAAAATCTAGGGCTCCTAACTCCTAATTCAATATTCTTTCCAATATGCTAGCTGTATCCATGACCCAACTCTTTCTAATTCATGATTACTGACCTTTTATTTCCACGTCATGGATCAAAGCTGTGACCAATGTGAGGTGTGATTTTTCGAGCTTCACACTAGCCCCCTGTCCCATTCCCTGTCGTCTGCAGCGGTACCCACTTCTTCGACATCAATTATTAAATCATACATATTTTTTATCCAGCAGACTTTAATTTATAAGCTATAGCTTTCTGAGCTTCTTATTGTCAACAATTGGTCTTGTACATCGTCATCTGCTCTGAAAATATAAAGTCAGAGCACAGTAGGAGAAGGAGATATTTGCAGAATTAAGGAAATACACTTGGGTAGAAACAACTATATAAAAAATGAGAGTTGGAGTTTAAAGGAAGGGGTGACTCAATGTTCTAGGGAGGAGGGTGAGGGGATAGGGATAAGGTTCACAATGGAGGTGACACTGTGATGTTGAGCCCTAGAAAATGGAAAGGAGTTTGTTAGGTGTACGGGCCAAAAGGGCATTCCAGATAGAGGAAAGAGCAAAATCAAAGTGTTAACAGTGGGGGCATCACCTGGAACAGAGTTCATAATGTCCATGAACTCTGGAGGGGAGCAGGAGAGGCACATGGTTAAAAACTTGAAACGGAGCCAGGCAATCAGGGGCCTTAAAGGCCATGATAATAAGGCATACTGAATGTGGGCTTGCACAGAAAATGTGAGAGAGCCAGTTTAAACAGGACTGTGACAGATTATATGTGTGTTTTTGACAAGATCACTGTGACACTACTAAAGGAGATGGCTCAGAGGTAGCAAGAGTAGAGGCAGGAAGACCATTTCAAACATTTCGATACTCCTGACCATAGATGATGGAAGTCTCAACTAGGACAGTGGGCTTGGAGGAAAATGAGAGTTTAGGAGACATCAGAAGATAGGGCTAAATGGTACACTGGATATTGGTGATGAGAGGGAGCGATGCTGAAAGTGCCCGGAGACTCTAATTAGGAGACTGTCACATGATCATGACACTGTACTCTCTGAGAAATTTTTTTAACTCTTTAGATTCAATGAGTTTTTTTTAAGAATCTGAAACTCTGACGCCTCTACTCAGAAAAAGGCACATATGTACATCTACATGCAAATTTTCATACACTTTCAAATGTTTGATGAGTTCCTTTAAGCCCATAAATGAATGGGACTCCAGATTATGAGCCATTGATTTATAAGAGGAATTTAAATACAAAAGCACCTGTGAAGTCTGGGTTGTCAGTTACTAATGTCCTAGAATTAAGCTGTCAGCTTCTGTTACTGCTGGTTGGATATCTGTACCCTCAGGTAACAAATAGGGTAAGGCTGAAAACACTTGGCACGTGGTAGCCATGGGGTGGGAAGTGTGGTCACAGAGTAGAAATAAAGCAAGAAGGGGGGTCAGAAAGATGATCATCAGCACCCCCACATTTTTCTGAATCAGCACAAAATCTCGGGCCTGAACGAATTAACCATATCCCATATTTTTACCATCCTCCCACCTTGGAGACTCTATTTAGCATGCACAATAACCCTGTGATGTTAGCAGGGAAGACTAGGAGGTCTATGCCACAAGATTTGAACCAATCAAAGCTCAGAGACATGGACTGACTTTCTTTCCCAAGGTCACATATACTAAGTGGTAGAGAAAAGACCAACTCTATTCCCTTCCTCTTCAGGGCTGTTCCCTTTATTTATTTTTTTTTAATTTTTTTTAATGTTTATTTATTTTTGAGACACATAGAGACAGAGTATGAGCACGGGAAGGGCAGAGAGAGAGAGAGGGAGATACAGAATCTGAAGTAGGCTCCAGGCTCTGAGCCATCAGCACAGAGCCCGACGCGGGGCTCGAACTCACAGACCGTGAGATCATGACCTGAGTCGAAGTCGGCCGCTTAACCAACTGAGCCACCCAGGCGCCCCTGGGGGCTGTTCCCTTTAAAGACATCTAGAACAAAGGTCTGCTTCCGGTCTGGATACTGGTCCCCGTGTTTCCATCTCGCACTGATGATGTCATCTGGAGTGTTGTTATCTGGGACTCTGCATACAGGAGGCAGTGGGGAGGCCATGGTTTGGAGCCATTAAGTACACTGTTGTTAGCTTTAGAGAGACTTGGGTGCGAATGTCAACTCTACCACGTACATCTCTATGAGGGTGACCAATCTATGTAACCTCATTGGCCTTAATCTCCTCATCTTTAAAACAGAGACAGTAATATGTATCTCCAGATTTGCCAGGCTCAAATGAGACATGATAAGTGGAAATGCCCTCTTTAAGTGCTGACTCCTCTTCTGAGAGCTTCGACACAGTACTTTCTCTGAGATCATAAATCCCAACTGCAGGCTCCTGACACCAATCCCTTTCTCTCATATCACTCACTGGGGGCAACCAGCCTGCCAGAACAGTCCACCAGTTGTCCTGCCTGGAACACACAACTCTCTTGTCTTCATCACCAGAACAATATGTTCCAAGAATATCTGACACCCGAATACTCAAAGGGCAAGTCTTCGCAGACTTAATGCAGATCTATTTTTAAACATAGACACTCAGGAATAGAGAACAATAAGATTGCCAGTGTGGCACATTCCTGATGAAGAGAGTTGTTATGGAGTCTCTGTCATGAAACATTCCACCTATGTTTACTGTCTTTATAATAGTTTAAACCTAGTCACATATTTAGAGAGCCACTTGCAACATGTGAAGGCCAACCACCTATAAGAAATTAAAACTCATGATATATTGTGTCTTATTTTAAGAAACAACCTAGTGGATGAAAAAATGGCTGAGGTTTATTTTTTTCATTTAAGCAGTTAATGGCAACAGTACGAGTAAATCTTGCCAAAATAAAGGGCAGTGGTTTCCCCACAATATTTATTGCAGAAAAAAAAAAGGGAAAACCCAAAATCCATGTTATGTGATACATAATGCCCACCACTGGCTAAATGTGTGACTTTAGGTAGACCAGTTAACCTTTTTGAGCTTCTGGTTCCTTATTTCTCAACCAGGGATATAATGCAGGCTCATCACCTTTACAACCTCCTTAAGAAGACTATAAACACCCATATTCAGTCAAGGGATTATTATCCCCTTTTTTGGCTTCCTTCTTCCATCCCACTGCTTCTTATCACAACTCAGGATTCAGCATGCTAAGGACATAACACTACGGGGCTGCCTTCCATTCTGAATTCTGCTGTTCCTCATTGTTTACATTAAACAATGGGGTATGCATACAATCAAGTCCCTCAGACTGGACAGATGGTGGCAAAACATGAACTTCATAATCAGTTGGGGTCTGACTGGAAACCTGACTTGACCAACTGTGCTCTCTGTGACCTTCTTTTCCTCAACTGTAAAGTAATATGAATAATATCCCTTCCTCAGGGTTGATTTTTAAAAGCTTGGTCGAAATTTTATTTACATACTACACATTAAATTCACATTAAGTATAAAACTAAATGAATTCTAGTGGATCTACAGAGCTCTACAGCCATCTCTACAAACTAATCGTAAAAATTTTTGTTACCCCCACCAGAAATACTGTGACTATTAGGTCATTCCCCAGCACCCCTTCTCTCAGCCCTCGGAAACCTGTGTTTGGTCTTTATAGACCTTGTCTATTCTTACTATTCCATGTAAATGGAATCATACAAGTTGCCCTTTTTGTGACTGGCTTCTTTCACTTAGCATGATTATCTTTGAGGTCCATCCATGTTGTGGCATGCCTCACAACTTATTCTTCCTTACTGCTGAAGAATACTCTTTAGTATGAATATACACTATGTTAGCCATCCATTCATTAGATGACAGACATGTGGATTGTTTACAATTTTTTATTATTATGAACAAATGTGCTAAGAACCTATGTGTGCACACGGATTTTCATTTCTCTTGGGTATTTATCTAAAATTAGAATTTCTGGGAATTGGAATTATCTGCTAAGTCCATGTTTTTAACATTTTGAGAAGCTGCCAAACTATTTCCCAAAGAAGTTGCACCGTATTTGCCATCACCAAGGTATGGTGGGCTTTCTACATATTCTAACCAACATTTGTTCTTGTCCTTTCGGTCCTGGTGGGCATGAAATGGGATCTCATTGTAGTTTCATTTACATTTCCCTAATGACTAATAGTGTTGATTATCTTTTCATGAATTTATGGACCATTTGTATATATTTATATTTTTTTTTAGAAATGTCTGTTCATACCCTTTGACAATTTTTAAGTTGAGGTTTTTTTATCATTGAGTTTTAAGAGTTCTTTGTATATTCTGGTTACAAGTCCACCATCAGATAAACAATTTACAAATATTTTCTCCTTAATTATGTTTGTAGACTGTGTTTTCTTTTCTCTTCTTCTCCTTTTTGATGTTATAATTTGTAGCACAAAAGTTTTATGTTTAGATGAAGTCCAATTCTCAATTTACTCTTTTTGGATGATTTTTGGTGTTATAACTGAAACAAATTTTTGCATAACCCACATTCACAAGGATTTACTCTTAAATTTTCTTCTAAGGCTTTTATAGTTGGAGTCTTACATTTTTTAAAATGTTTATTTATCTTGAGAGACAGAGTGCACACATGAGTTGGGGAGGGACAGAGAGACAGGGAGAGAGAATCCCAAGCAGGCTCCACGCTGTTAGAGCAGAGTCGGATGTGGGGCTCAAACTCATGAACCATGAGCTCATGAACTGAGGGGAAATCAAAAGTTGGGCACTTAACTGACTGAGGGACTCAGGCGCCTCCAGGTTGAGCTCTTACATTTAGATCTATGATCCATTTTAAGTTAATTTTTATGCACAGTCTGAGAAAGGTATCCAGCTCCACTTCTTTGCATGTGAATATTCAGATGACTCAACACCATTTGTTGAAGACTACTCTTTCCCCATTTTATTTTCTTGGCATTCTCATCAGAAACCAATTGACCATAAATGTAATATTATTTTTAGAATCTCAATTCTCTTCCGTTCATATATGTGTTTTGCTTATGTCAGAACCACACAGCCGTACAATCAAGTTTTGTAGTAGCAGTAGTAATCGAGTTTTTGTACCTTCAACTGGGAAGCACCCTTTACTTCGTTCTTTGTTGGGACTGTTTTATCTATTCAGGATCACTTGCATTGTCATATGGATTTTAGAATTAGTGTGTCAACTTCTGCAAAAAAGCCAGGTAGAATTTTAATAAGATTTCTTTGAATCTGTAGTTAAATTTGGGGAGTACTGCCATATTAGGAATATTATATTCTCTGGTTTAGAGGGAACATACCTCAACCTAATATCCAACATAATACGGACTTCATTCTTTTTTATTGCTGAATAACATTCCATTATATAATACATATATATGCATAGTCCATGCATATTATGTTTGGATAAATAGAATCATTCTTTTATATGGCTGAATGATATTCTATTATATATGTATATGTATATACATATATAAAATAGTCCATTATATAATATATATCCCATTATATACATATGATATAATATTCTATTATAATATATACATGCATAGTCCATGCATATTATGTTTGGATATATATATAATCCAAACATCATATATATATATTATATATATATCATATATCATATATGCATAGTCCATGCATATATATGGACATATATATCATATCCAAACATATGTATCTATCCAAATATGACATATATATCCAAATATGATATATATATGATATATATCATATCCAAACATAATATATATCAAATATATATATGCATTATATATATATGTGTGTATATATATATATATATATATATATATATATCCAAACATAATAAAGCCCTACAGGAAAAACCCACATCATCATATAACAATGTATATTAACTATACCAGAATTTAAATTAAATTAAATTAAAATTTTATATTTTGTGCCCAAAAAATAAGGACTATTAGATTTTCCAACGCAAAAACATAGGTGTGTCTCCCCATTTATTTACATCTGTAAGGTACGGCTCAAGATTCATTCTGTCCCCTATGACTGTCTGGTTGTTTTAGCACTATGGAAAAGGTTCCCACTGAATTGCACTGGTACCTTTGTCTTAAGTTTCCTGACAACATATGAGTCTATGTCAGGAGCATCATTGTCCCAGAATTACTGCTACTTGTAGCAAAGCTTGAAATCAGGTACTATAAGTGGCCCAACTTTATTTTCCTATATTCTAAGTCCTTTAGAGATCTATGCACATTTTCTTTTCTTTTTTTTAACGTTTGTTTATTCTTAAGAGACATAGAGACATTTTATTTATTTATTTAAAAAAACTTTTTTAACGTTTTTATTTATTTTTGAGAGACATAGAGACAGAGTGTGAGCAGGAGAAGGGCAGAGAGAGAGGGAGACACAGAATCTGAAGCAGGCTCCAGGCTCCGAGCCATCAGCATAGAGCCCGACGCGGGGCTCGAACTCACAGACCGTGAGATCATGACCTGAGCCAAAGTCGGCCGCTTAACTGACTGAGCCACCCAGGCGCCCCACATAGAGACATTTTAAAATCATCTTGTCAGTTTCTATAAAAAATTGTGTGAGACTTTGACCATAATGCTTTGAATCTAGATCGATTTTGAGATAACTAATTCATTATACATGCTGCAGACCCTTGGTCTCACCTATCTTTTATTTGGAGCCATCAGCTCACGATAGATAGATAGATAGATAGATAGATAGATAGATAGATAGACGAAAGATAGATGATAGATTGATAGATAGATGATAGATGATAGATAGATGATAGATAGATAGATTATAGATGATAGATAGATGATAGATAGATAGATGATAGATTGATAGATAGATGATAGATAGATAATAGATGATAGATAGATAGATGACAGATAGATAGATAAATGAATGAATAAGTAAAACCAACAAAACAAAAACAAATCATGCTTTACGTCACCTTTTTGCCCCATAAGTTTATTCGAGGAGTTCCCACAGGTGAGACAGTCTTTGGATTATCTGCTGGTGTCTGTGACAGAGTAATTCTGTTTCAGGGGTGAAATATCAAACTTACTTGCTTATGCATCTAAGCCAACGGATCTATCAATCATAAACCTGACAGTTTGCTCTCTACATCTTAACTCTTGGTTCTACCTCTCAACTGACTTCAAAGTCAAATGAAAAATAGCCATTAATTAATGCTATCTTCAGTTAGACGCATCTTGCAGAGCCAATTAAGCAAGGTGAACTACAATTCCTTTTAATAAAATTTGTAAACGATTACATGGACTAACAGAATGGAAGCAGTACTAAAATTTTTCATTTGACATTTTTATCACATTCATACAGATGTTTCTTATAAGAAAGTTATAGAATGTTGAGGGACTAACAACTATTGAGCCATAAACCTCTCATTTAGTCCACATTGTAGATTTTTGAGGTATTATTATTCTCATTAAACAGAGAGGACAAATATCATTTGAGAGGTTAAGTAACTAGAGGTTTGAGTTTACAGTTAGTAAGAGCACTTGGAAAAGACATAACAAATTTTCATGTAAAGTGCTTACAGTCTTCAAATGGTTTCATAAGTAATACATTTTTCAATATAATTTATTATCAAGTTAGCTAACATACAGTGTATAAAATGTGCTCTTGGCTTCGGGAGTAGATTCCCATGACTCATCGCTTACATATAACACCCAGTGCTCATCACAAGTGCCCTCCTCAAGGCCCATCACCGATTTCCCTTCCACCTTGCCCTACCCCCATTAACCCTCAGTTTGTTTTCTGTATTTAAGAGTCTCTTATGGTTTGTCTCCCTCTCTTTTTGAAACTATTTTTTTTTCTCCTTCTCTTCCCGCTGGTCTTCTGTTAAGTTTCTCAAATACCACATATGAGTGAAAACATATGATATCTGTTTTTCTCTGACTGACTTACTTCACTTAGCATAATACCCTCCAGTTCCAGCCACGTTGCTGCAAATGGCAAGATTCAGTTCTTCGCCATTACTGAATAATATTCCATTGTGCGTGCGTGTGTGTGTGTGTATGTATATGTATACACATGTGATACACACATATACACACATCTTCTTTATCCATTCATTGGTTGATGGACATTTGGGCTCTTTTCATAATCTGGCTATTGTTGATAGCGCTGCTATAAACATTGGGGTACATGTGCCCTTATGAATCAGCACTCCTGTATCATTTGGATAAATTCCTAGTAGTGCTATTGCTCGGTAGTAGGGTAATTCTGTTTTTTATTTTTTGGGGGAACTTCCACACTGTTTTCCAGAGTGGCTGTACCAGTTTGCATTCCCACCAACAGTGCAAGAAGGTTCCTGTTTCTCCACATTCTCACCAGCATCTGTTGTTGCCTGAGTTGTTAATTTTAGCCACTGTTACTGATGTGAGGTGGTATCTCAGTGTGGTTTTGATTTGTATTTCCCTGATGATGAGTGATGTTGAGCATCTTTTCATGTGTCTGTTGGCCATCTGGATGTCTTCTTTGGAAAAGTGTCTATTCTTGTCTTCTGCCCATTTTTTCACCGTATTGTTTTTCGGGTATTGGGTTTGGTAAGTTCTTTATACATTTTGGATACTAACCCTTTATCCAATATTTCATTAGCAAATACCTTCTCCCATTCCATTGGTTGCCTTTTAGTTTTTTTGGTTATTTCCTTTGCTGTGAGGAAGCTTTTTATCTTGATGAGGTCCCAATAGTTCATTTTTGCATTTATTTCCCTTGACTATAGAGATGTGTTGAGTAAGAAGTTGCTGTGGCTGAGGTCAAAGAGGTTGTTGCCTGTTTTCTCCTCTAGGGTTTTGATGGTTTTCTGTCTCACATGTAGGTCTTTCATCCATTTTGAATTTATTTTTGTGTATGGTGTGAGAAAGTGGTTCCGTTTCATTCTTCTGCATGTTGCTGTCCAGTTCTCCCAGCATCATTTGCTAAAGAGACTGTCTTTTTTCCATTGGATACTCTTTCCTGATTTGTTGAAGATTAGTTGGCCATACATTTGTGGGTCCAGTTCTGGGTTCTCTATTCTATTCCATTGGTCTATATGTCTGTTTTTTTGTGCCAATACCATACTGTTTTGATGAGTACAGCTTTGTAGTACATGCTAAAGTCTGGGATTGTGATGTCTCCAGCTTTGGTTTTCTTTTTCAGGATTGCTTTGGCTATTCAGGGTCTTTTCTGGTTCCATACAAATTTTAGGACTGTTTGTTCTAGCTCTGAGAAGATTGCTCGTGCAATTTTTATTGGGATTGCAGTGAATGTGTAGTTTGCTTAGGATAGTATCAACATTTTAACAATATTTGTTCTTCCAACCCATAAGCATGAATTTTTTTTCCATTTCTTTGTGTCTTCTTCCATTTCTTTCATAAGTTTTCTACAGTTTTCAGCATACAGACGTTTCACCTCTTTGGTTGGGTTTATTCCTAGGTATTTTATGGGTCTTGGTATAATTGTAAATGGGATCGATTCCTTGATTTCTCTCTCTGTTGCTTCATTATTCATTTATAGAAATGCAACTGATTTCTGTACATTGATTTTATATCCTGCAACTTGGCTGAATGTATCAGTTTTATGCTGGAGTCTCTCGGGCTTTCCATGTAAAGAATCATGGCATCTGTGAAAAGTGAAAGTTTGACTTCTTCTTTGCCAGTTTGGGTGCCTTTTATTTCAATTTGTTGTCTGATTGCTGAGGCTAGGACTTCAGTACTATGTTAAACAAGAGTGGTGAGAGTGGACATCCCTGTTGTGTCCATGATCTCATGAGGAAAGCTCTCAGTTTTTCCCCATTAAGAATGATATTAGCTGTGGGCCTTTCATATATGGCTTTTATGATGTTAAGGTATGTTCCTTCTATCCCAACTTTCTTGAAGGCTTTTATTAAGAAACGATGATGAAAAAAGAAAGAACGAAAGGATGATGTATTTTGTCAAATGCTTTTTCTGCATCTATTGACAGGATCATATTGTTCTTATCTTTTCTTCTACTAATGCGATGTAGAACACTGATTGATTTGCGAATATTCAACCAGCCCTACAGACCGGGAATGAATCTGGCTTGATGATGGTGAATAATTCTTTCAATATATTGTTGAATTAGATTTGCTCATATCTTGTTGAGAATTTTTGCATCCATGTTCATCAAGGATATTGGCCTATGAGTCTCCTTTTTAGTAGGGTCTCTGTCTAGTTTGGGAATCAAGATAATGACAGCTTCATAGAATGAGTCTGGGAGCTTTCCTTCTGTTTCTATTTTTGGAACAGCTTGAGAAGAATAGGTATTAACTCTGCTTTAAATGTCTAGTAGAATTCCCCTGGGAAGCCATCTGGCCCAGGACTCTTATTTGTTGGGAGGTTTATGATAACTGATTCAATTTCTTCTCTGGTTATGGCTGTTCAAATTTTTTATTTCTTCTCGTTGGAGTTTTGGTAGTGTGTGGGTGTCTAGGAATTTGTCCATTTATTCCAGATTGTCCAATCTGTTGGCATATAATTTTTCATAGTAGTCCCTAATAATTGTTTGTATTTCTGTGATGTTAGTTGTGATATCTCCTCTTTCTTTCATGATTTTATCTATTTGGATTCTCTTTTCTTTTTGAGAAGTCTGGCGAGGGTTTAACAATTTTGTTTATTCTTTAAGACAAACAGCTCTTAGAGTCATTGGTCTGTTTTACTGCTTTTTTGGGGGGGGTTCAATATTGTTTATTTCTGCTCAAATCTTTATTATTTCTCTTCTTCTGCTGATTTTAGGGTTTCTTTGCTCTTCTGCTTCTAGTTCCTTCTGGTGTGAAGTTAGGTTCTGTATTTGGGATTTTTCTTCTTTCTTGAGATAGGCCTGGTGTGCAATGTATTTTCTTCTTAGGACTGCCTTTGTTGCATCTCTAAGGGTTTGGACTGTCATGTTTTCATTTTCATTTGCTTCCATATATTTTTTAAATTTTTCCTTTAATTGCCTGGTTGACCCATTCATTCTTTAGTAGGATGTTCTTCAGCCTCCACACATTTGGAGGCTTTCCAAATTTTTTCTTGTGGTTGATTTCAAGTTTCATAGCACTGTGATCTGAAAATATGCATGGTATGATCTCAATTCTTTTTTATTTATTGAGGGATGTTTTGTGAACCAGTATGTGATCTATTTTGGAGAATGTTCCATGTGCATTCAAGAAGAATGCATATTCTGCTGCTTTTGGATGAAAAGTTCTGCATATATCTGTCAAGTCCATCTGGCCCAGTGTATCATTCAAGGCCATTGTTTCTTAATTGATTTTCTGCCTAGATGATCTGTCCATTTCTGTAAGTGGAGTATTAAAGTCACCGACAACTACCATATTCTTACCAATAAGATTGTTTATGTTTGTGATAAATTGATTTATATATTTGGGTGCTATCCAGTTAGGGGCATAAACATTTACAATTATTAGCTCTTCCTGATGGATCTTAATTATGATATAATGTCCTTCTTCAGCTCTTGTTACAGTCTTTAGTTTAAATGCTTCTGGCCTGCCACATTTCAGTGGACAGGTCTGCTACTACCCGTATGTGGCTACCATTGGAGGTTAAGGCCTGTTTGTTCCTAGCTGCTTTCAGAATGCTCTCTTTATCTTTGTATTTTGCCAGTTTCACTATGATACAACCACCCCGCTCTCTCCTCCCCAGACCAGGTGTTCCAAACCATGCTGTTCAGGGCATCCTCACAGAGTAGCATGGGTGCAAGCAGGCCAGTTTGTCCCACTCCACAGTCTCCCGTGCCTCCCAGGTGCTGGGCTGGGATTCAAACCCCAGTGTCTTAAAGAATCCCACTTCATGTGCCCCAGTTCCAGGGCAGTGACACTCTGCCCAGCTGACAAAGGGCCTCTGGCTGGTCCCTGCAGGGTCTTTTGTCCTTGGAGTGGCAATATACCTTCTTCCCACAACACCCGAGGGAGGGGACTGCTCTACCAATGTGCCTCAGAGTTAGCTACAGAGCCTGTGCCTAGCTCCCCACCCACTCCCCCAGGGCAGCTGCAGTCCAGAGAAAGTCATGTCAACCCTGGATCATCACTCCTAAAGCTGTTTGCAAGTTGGAGACTAACACTCTGCTTTTTTCTGTTTCCCGAACCATGGTCCAGAGGTTTTTCTCTCGTCCGAATACAATCCCCTACTTCCAAAGCCTCTCTTTCTCTTCCTTTTGTCTCTCTACCAAAGGGGTTGCCCCTTTAGTCTGTCCCTGTGCTGCCTGTTTTATATCTCCCAATTTGTAAGCATGCACCTCTGTCCCACCAAGCTGTCCCTGTGGGCCCCTAGAGATGTTACTATCACTCTGTAGCCCGGATTCCTGGAATTCCAAGTCTTCTGGCCTCAATACTCCTGTGTTTGAGGGATGAGGGAACTTCGGGCCCCCTTACTTCTCTGCCATGTTGACTCTTCCCTCCTCACACGTAATATTTTGTATAATTCTCAGAATAATCTTGTAAAGAAGTCAGGCAGTTATCCCCAGTTTAGAGATGGCGGAACTGAGGCTCAAAGAGCTTACATGACTTGCTCATGGTCACCGACCACCCCACCAAAAGATGGTAATAAGTCTGTTACTCATAGTAAGGAAATCTACTACTATACCATGCTCCTAATTCAAAACAGATGGCTATTTCTAGACACTATTATTACTTTTGACATAAGGTCTCTGAGCACCTACCTTATTTTTAAGCCTACAGAGAATAGGAATGAGTGTTTCCCCCATAGCTCAGAGGAAAGAATAACCCTAGTATTGATCTACTACAAACAAAGTAATAGATGTTGTAGGATTGGATAGGTGGAAATCTATGTCAATTCATCTGGATGTTTTGGTGCTTGTACTGAGTAAAAAATACTCTGTTTTAGTAAGCATTTCATTTCAATCACTGTAAAGCACTAGCTGTATTTTAACTTCCTCTCTCATGGTCTATATGATTTTTTTTTCCTTACTACGGATTCCATGTAAGTAGAATCAAATGCAGTTCTAGTTATAAATCAAAGATGTCAACGTATGATAAAAAATGAAGAGACTGATCTAGTCTGATTGATTCTCTTGTCAACTAATCTTTACTTAACAAGTCTGAGTCTTTAAAATTGCCTCAGTCACTCACAAAAAAAAAAAAATACTATTATTCCAGGTAAAGTGTAACAATAGCATAAATGAAGACACTGTCAGTAGTAGTGAAGCACCACAGTAGCTAATATATACCAAGTGTTCAATGAATAATTGTGAAACAACTAAATGTCCATATTCAGTGAACATTAATGTAATGGAAATAGAAAGACGTTGGGGGAGGTGGGGGAGGAAAAAAAAGAAACAAAGATGGCTTCCATGTTTCTACTTTGGAAATCACTGAGATAGGAAATTCAGGAATATGGAAAGATAATCAATGTAAAAAGTATATGGAACCTCCATATGTAGATATGGTAGATAATTAAAAGATGAATGAGTCTGGAGCACAAGAAATATTGCCAAGCAGGATATTTATGTTCCAATATTTTCTGTTTGTATGTAGAAGGTAAAAGCCAAGGGAGTGAATAAGAGTAATTTATTTATTAATAGAATCTGTATTGAGGCAATTGGCTACATGATAGAATAAAAGAACTTCAAGTCAAAATTCTTAAGGAACATCAACATTTAATAGATAGAAGTAAAAGAAATTAAGGGTTTTTTTTTTTTAAAGCATTGATTAACTTAGTGTTTCTAGGTCAGAATTTCTTTCTACTACTGTTGAGAGATTTGGACATATTTATTTTAGGCACTCAAATGGTATACCTTGGCACCTTCTTCTTTATAGTTTTTAGCATTAAGAGTGCTATTCATTTCCTTATCTTACTATCCAGTTACCTCAACTATGTAAGTTAGGATTTAGATTGCTTTAGAAGACACTACTAGCTACCTGCCCAACATCTGTCTCTACTGGCAGAAGCCTGATTTCGTTGAGATTTTCAAGCAAGTTCTAAGATGGCCACCAGTGATCTCCACTTCCCAATATTCATATCCTTGCATAATTCCTTTCCCTTCAGTTTGGGCCAGGTTTATGGACTCATGTCAAATGAACAGAACATGGCAAAAATGAGACAAAGTCACTTTTGAAACTAGCTTATAGAAAGATGGTGACTTCCATGTTGGGAGTTCTCCCACACCCTGTCAGATCGCTTGTCTTCGTGAAAGCCAGCTGCTGTGATGTGAGAAAGCTCTGTGGAGAAACCACATGGCAAGAAAATGAGACCTACCAACAATCACTGAGTAAACCTGGAAGCAGATTTCTCCCCAGTCAAGCTTTCCCATGAAACCACAGTTTCAGTCAACAATTTTGCAACTTGACTTAGCCTGACTAAACCAGAGGTGCCCAAATGAACCATGATCAGATTTCTGATCCACAGAGCTATGAGATGATAAATGTTTGTTGTCTGAAACCACTATGTATTGGGGCAATTTGTTATGGGAAGGTAGACCACTTATACAGTGGACAACACACTATACTCGTATACTCAGAACTTATACAAAAAATAACTTCCACATCTATAACTCTCAGTACTTTCTACCCAAATCAACTGTCAGATGCCTTTACTGCTGCATTTTCACTGTGTCTGTGGCTGGAACTGAGCATTTGTAGGAAAATCCCAAGGTCATGCTTCAGTTTAGTCTCTTTGCACCATCCTGCAAAGACCCCATGTGCTGTGAATAATATTTTATATATTAATTAATCAGAGGCAAGGTGTAGCAGAAAGAAAGTGACCATTGGAAGCAGACAGATCTCAGGACAAGTCCCAAGCTCTCCACTTACTTAGGTGATGGTGATCAAATCAATCCCTAAGAACTTGTGTTTCATCATTCACAAAGTGCTGATCGGTGGTGTCACAGAAAGTACAAGATGCAACTGGACCACAGACATAGCTTGAAAACTTCAGAGAAAGCATTCTAGCCAAAATGTCAGATAAGCAAATTCAAGAAGGATGAATAGAGGTTACCAAGCAAAAATGGGAAGGAACAGTGTTCTCAGCACAGGGAGTAGCTTATACAAATGCCTGGCACCTTTGACAGATTGAAAGAGTGTGTGGTTTGCAAGGAGAGTAGCAAGTGATGATTCTGCAGAGACTGACAGGATTCAGATCATGAACTTGATAGCAGGCTAATCCTAGACTTCTTTGCAAGGGTGATTAGGAGTCATTGAGTGTTTTAAGCAGGGACAGTAAAATAATTAGATTTGCATTTTGGAAATAACACACTCTATGCCCAGCAAATGCAGAGGTTGATAAACTTTTTTTGTGAACTGTTACAGTCACAAATATTTTGCATTTTGTGATCTATACAGTCTCTGTCATACCTGTTCAATTCTGCTATTGTAAAGCAAAAGCAGCTGTAGACAATATGTAATGGATGGGCATGGCTGTGCTTAAATAAAACTTTATTTACAAAAATAGACAACCCACAGTATTTCATCCCCGGGGCTGTAGTTTGTAGATCCCTGATATTAAGTGTACAGAAGGAAGTCAAGTGTAGACGTTGGAAAATATTTGGAATGACAATTAGCTAATTGCTCAGTTCACTCATTTAGAATGTCTACTATTTACTGGGAACTCTTCTAGATACTCAGGATATAGTGATAATAAGAAAGACAGAGTTCCTCTTCTGATGGAGGTTATAACGCAGCAAATCAGAATAATTAAATGAAAATACCCTTAATAATAAGCTTTGTAAGCTGAAAATCATGAAGTGCATATAAAACATAAGGATTTAATATTTAATATGATTATTTTATTAAAAGGCCATTTAAAAAAAATCATAGTGTCAAGCATACCTTTACTGACTGACTGAACAAGAAGACTTAAAGAAATTACAGACAGTTCCAGGCAAAAGAATCTAGTATAGAATTTAGGAGACATGCCAGGAACTCTGTAGCAATTTTCTATATGTGATCCCCTCTGACACTCACAATATCTTTTCAAGGTGGCCACTGGTGGTTCCATTTTACAGATGTGAAAGTGTGGCCTACAGAAGTCTGAGCACTTCCTAGGTCCTAGGGAGCTGGCATTTAGACTCTACAGATGATTCTCTTTCCCCTCCCCCACATCACTTGTTTGGGAATAACAGACAAACAACCAGGAGTTTTAAGCAGAGCTAAGCAAAGGGTTGAGGTGAGCCCTGCAGGGTCCCACAGAGAACTCAGGACCGGCCTGGGAACTGAAATCAAGAATCCCAATTGCCACTTCCTGCTTCTAATCACTTTCCCAAGAGAGCTGTCCCAGCTGTTCCTGAGTAGAAGGAAGGCTGAGAGAATCTTTTAAAATCCAAGCCCTTGTTATAAATTTAGACTTCAGGGACGGAAAAGAAGCAAAAAGAAAAAAAGAAAAAGAAAAAAAAGAAATTGTTGGCTTAAGAAAGTAACGTTTCCCATTCATCAGATCAAGCGCAGTGGACAGAGGAAGAGAAAGTAGATTGGGTCACTTTGAGTGCTGTCCCTGAGGCTATGAAGCCCCAGTACGCCTTGAACGCTCACCGCCCCCCTACACTCGGAGGGAATGTGGTCATGCCCAGAAATACGTGGCTATACAAGGAAGGCTTCTGTTTCTTCCTAATGAGTTGATTATATCCTGTCAGAAGAATCATAAGGCCATCAAATGTCAAGTCAATTTTCTCAAACATATTATTTTCATAGCAGCTGGGTCTGACTAACTGTTGAAACAGAGCATCCTATTGTTACATTTCACTGAGGATGTTTAAGTGGAACTCAATTAAAAGAAGGAAGAAAAAAATCTTACAGGACACATGATCGTGATTCATACAAGTTTACGATTCAGTATTTAGAGGCCAATTTTATTAAGATCATTTGGTCACTTAGTTCACAATTAACTAATAACGAAAGGGGAAATAAATGAGGAACGTGTTATTTCCCACAAGAGAAATAGAAGAGAACCACAAGAGCTAGTTTCTCAGATGACGGGCGGGATGTCTCTCCAGTTACTGGCTCTACCAATGAAGGGTTGGTGGATGAGCTAGGAGGACCAAAGTGCTGAGTTCTAATCCTTATGCTTCCCACACACACTCCTGAATGAATCTCTCTCATCACATTCTCAAAAAACACTGGAAATATCAAGATGAAACAAATGATCTTTAGCGTCAGATACCCAGAGCCTCAGCTTACTTATTTTCTGAATGGGCACAGTAGTAACTACATGAGACTTTTTCAAGGCATTCAATGATGTAAGATACAGAATACATTGGTACAGAATAAGTTGTTCATTGAACGGTAGTGATAAAAAAATGGTGACAATGATAATAGTTATGAAAATGAGAAAAGATGAGGAATTTTGTAAAACATGTGTCCAGGGCCAACTAGAGAGAGTGAGAAAGGAAGCCATGAAATGTGAAGCTGAAACTAAAATGTGATTCATGTTCGCATTGGACAAGTTTCACGTGTGCAGGGTCAAGTGTGATACCAGGAAGCTACGTCTCTCTTCAAAAATTAGATCATATTTCCCTCCACCCAAACCCAATTCTCATCATCAAATTTTGCTGAGATATTCTATTTGGTTCTTCCCTTTTTTCTCCCTTCCTTTCTCCCTTCCTTCCCTCCTTCCTTTCCTTCCTTCCTTCTTCCTTTCTCTTCCTTTCCCTTCCCTTCCTTTATTTTTTTCCTTTTCCTTTTCCTTTTTACTTTAGAGAGTGTATATATGAGCCAGGGAGAGGAGCAGAGGGAGGGAGAGAGGGAGAGAGAGAGAATCTTAGGCAGGCTCCATACTCAGCGTGAAGCTTGATGCAGGGATCAATCCCATGACCCTGGGATCATGACCTGAGCTGAAATCAAGAGTCAGATGCTCAACCAATTGAGCCACCCAGGTGTCCCTTTCTCTCTCTCTCTCTTTTTTTTTTTTTTTTGTGCAGTTGGTTGATGTGGTAGGCAGAATTCTAAAACAATCCCAAGATTCCTGCCCCCTGGTATACTCATACCTCCCATTTATTCACCCCAACACTAACATACTACTATGAAGGGATTTTGCAGATGTAAAAAAGTCACCAGGTGTTAAGGTAAAGAGTATGAGGGTAGGCCTGAACTAAACACATGGGCCTTTTAAAAGCAGAGTTTTCTCCAGCTTGCAGTAGAAGAGAAAGTTAGAGATTCAAAGCACGCAAATGATTTGACAGATCATTGCTGGTTAGAAGATGCAAGGGGCTACACAGCAAAGAATGAAACAGGCCACTAGAAGCCAAGAGCCAGCAAAATAAACCTAAGTCCTACAATCACAAGGAGCTGAATTCTGCCAGCAGCAAGAATAAGATTGGAAGAGAATTTTTTCCCCTAGATTCTGGAGATGAAAATTCAGTGTGGCTGACATCTTAAACTCAACCTTGTGGTACCCTGAGTAGAGGAACCAGCCATGTCATGCTGGGCTTCTGACCTAGAGAATGTGAGCTAATTAATAGGGTTGTGTTAAGCCACTGATCTTGTAGTAATCTGTCACATAGCAGTAGAACACTGATACAAGTGGTCTGAATGGCTCTAAAGCCAAAAGTTGCTGAGTCCTCTGGCCTCTGAGTAAGTCTGGTTCATCTCTCTAGGCTGAGAAAAGAAAAGATTAATAGTAATAACTCTAATCACTCAAGCTAAACACATATGTATTGTACACACCTACACACATCCCTACTCACAGGCTTTATCTCAGTATATCAGGATAGCTAAGGCAAATTATACCTGAAGTGTTTCTGCAAACGCGCTAATTTTCCTTCCTGCAGTCAGCATGCCATTTCTTCAGCAAGTACTTACTGAACAATTATTGTATGCTGGGCTCTAGAACAGACCACAGGGATGGAACTCATGCACAGTTCTTCAAAGAGATCATTGAACATTGCAAGTAAACAGTGGGATAAGGGCATTACAGAGAAAGGAATGTGACCCAGTCCTAGAAATCAAAAGGCTTCCAAGAGCAAATAGTTTCTAAGCTGAAATGTGAGAAATTACTTGCTCAACATTGACGTGAAGGGAAGCAAATGTTTCCAGGAAGCAAGAATATTACATGCAGACTACCAAGAGTGATGAAGGCCAGAGCTCTCCAGAAGGCCATGCAGCATTTATCCTGACTGGAACATGCCTCAGGGGAGGGGTGACAAGACAGACTACAGAGAGTAGCAGAAGTGGGTTGGTAGAGTGAAATCCTTTCCAATGAATTTAGAATTCTTCCTGAAGTCAAGGGAAATCCATGAAGACTTATAAGCAGACAAGCAGTAGTATCTGCCTTGTTTAACCAAAGATCAATCATCCTGCTAGGACGTGCAGAATGGTTTGATGAAGGACACTCAACACTGGAGACAATAAGCCATTCTGGTAATTCAAATGAAGTTGACAAAAGAATAGTGCTCTAAACTAAGGCAGTGCCACTGGATGGCAAGAACAGAGATTTGAGAATTGCTAATTTCAGATTTTTCAAGACTTGGATAGGTACAAGAAGAGGGGGAGAATGGAGTCGAAGGCAACTTTTAGATATCTGGCTTGGGAAATGGGTTGGGTAGAAATGCCAATCAATGACAAGGGTATCTTAGAGAAGGAAACCATTTGTGTAGGGGTTGGGGGGAAGGGGAGTAGGTGGAAGGTTTGGTTTTGGTCATGATGGACCTTAGGTGTTCATGGGAAAATGAAATGGATATATGGAACTGGGAGCTATTTATGTGGTGAGTTTGGTAGAGCCATATGTGACTCTATAACCTGTTTTTATGGGTTGTAAACACTACAAGCATGGATTCCTTAGCTGCAACACAAATGTCTTAATTTTTTTTTCTTAATTCTTCTCCAGTTAACTGAAGTTGGTTAAACTTCTAGGGAAGCACAATTGATGAAAACTGGACTATCATTTGCATTGCCATCATAATTAGTCCTCCCCTTTCCCTTCAGGTGGATGGATAGACAGTGCAATCACTGGATATTTTAAGGAAGAGAAGACAGAAGCATTCAGAATGCAGCAAGTCTCAAAGAGAATTAATCAATGCTTAAGATGTGGTTTCCTTTTATTCAACCTATTTTTCATATTGTTAAATAGTTAATAAGAATTCCTGTTACTTATACTGTGAAATTAAAATGGGGAGATAAAAGATAAGTGGGATGCTATTTAACACAGTGTTGGAGGTCCTGGCATCAGCAATTGGACAAGAAAGCAAAATAAAAGGCATCAGGATAGGCAAGGATGAAGTCAACTTTCCCTTTTTGCAGATGACATGATACTTTACATGGAAAACCCAACAGAATCCACCAAAGGCCTTCTAGAACCGATCCATGAATTTGGCAAAGTTGCAGGATACAAAATCAATGTACAGAAATCGGTTGCATTCCTTTACACCAACAATGAAGCAATAGAAAGAGATATAAAGAAGCGAATCCCATTCACAATTGCACCAAAACCCATAAAATACCTAGGAATAAACCTAACCAAAGATGTAAAAGATCTCTCTGCTGAAAACTATAAAAAACTTACGAAGGAAATTGAGGAAGACACAAGGAAATGGAAAAACATCCCATGCTCATGGACTGGAAGAGTAAATATTGTTAAAATGGCAATACTACCCAAAGCAATCTACACATTCACTGCAATCCCAATCAAAATTGCACCAGGATTCTTCTCAAAGCTAGAGCAAACAATCCTAAAATTTGTATGGAACCACAAAAGACCCCGAGTAGCCAAAGTAATATTGAAGAAGAAAACCAAAGTGGGAGGTATCACAATCCCAGACTTTAACCTCTACTACAAAACGGTAGTAATCAAGACAGTTTGGTATTGGCACAAGTACAGACACATAGACCAATGGAATAAAATAGAGAACCCAGAAATGGACCCACAAGCATATGGCCAACTAATCTTTGACAAAGCAGGAAAGAGTATCCAATGGAAAAGACAGCCTCTTTAACAAATCGTGCCGGGAGAACTGGACAGCAACATACAAAAGAATGAAAATAGATCACTTCCTTACACCACTCACAAAAATAAACTCAAAATGGATGAAGGACCTGAATGTGAGACAGGAAACCATCAAAATCCTAGAGGAGAAAGCAGGAAAAAACCTCTTTGACCTGAGCCGCAGCAATTTCCTACTCGACACATCTCCAAAGGTGAGGGGATTTAAAGCAAAAATGAACTACTGGGATCTCATCAAGATAAAAAGCTTCTGCATGGCAAAGGAAACAACCAACAAAACTAATAGGCAACCGACGGAATGGGAAAGGATAATTGCAAATGACATATCGGATAAAGGACTAGTCTAAAATCTATAAAGAACTTACCAAACTCCACACCCGATAAACAAATAATCCAGTGAAGAAATGGGCAGAAGACAAGAATAGACACTTCTCCAAAGATGACATCCAGATGGCCAACAGACACATGAAACGATTGCACCAAATGCCACTCAATCATCAGGGAATCACGAGTGCTCAATGCCACTCATCATCAGGGAAATACAAATCAAAACCACACTGAGATACCACCTCACACTGGTTAGAGTGGCTAAAATGAGCAAATCAGGAAACTATAGATGCTGGCGAGGATGTGGAGAAGCAGGCACCCTCCTACACTGTTGGTGGGAATGCAAACTAGTGCAGCCACTCTGGAAAATGGTGTGGAGGTTCCTCAAAAAAATGAAAATAGAGCTACCCTATGACTCAGCAATAGCACTGCTAGGAATCTACTCAAGAGACACGAGTGCTGATGCATAGGGGCACGTGTACCCCAATGTTCACAGCAGCACTTTCAACAATAACCAAATCATGGAAAGAGACTACGTGTCCATCAACTGACAAACGGATAAAGAAGATGTGGTATATATATACAACGGAATACTACGTGGCAATGAGAAAGAATGAAATCTGGCCATGTGTAGCAACATGGATGGAACTGGAGGGTATTATGTTAAGTGAAATAAGTCAGTCAGAAAAAGACAGATACCATATGTTTCCACGCCTAGGTGGATTTTTAGAGACTTAGCAAAAACCATGGGGGAGGGGGAAGAGGGGAAAAGAAAAAAGACACAGAGAGGGAAAGAGACAAAACATAAGAGACTCTCAAGGACTAAGAACAAACTGAGGGTGAGGAAGGTGTGGAAGGGGGGAGAGTGGGTGACGGGCATTGAAGAGGGCACTTGTTGGGATGAACACTGGGTGTTATATGGAAACCAATTTGAAAATAAATTATTAAAAAAAAAAAGATAAGTGAGAGAATCAAGTCCACCTTAGAAAATAAGCAATCTCATTAAAGAAGTGCTCATTTGTGTCTGCAGCCTTGGGTCTTGTAAAAATAAAAGCAACATAGGTTTCTTGGCCTTAGAAAACTAGTGACCAGGAAGGAATATCTTCCACTAGAAACATTCTACCTAGGTTTCATTTAATGTATTCATTCAATGAGCAAATATTAATGCTTGAAGTAATTAGTAAACAATGAGGAGTAGAGGCAGAATATCTGAGAAATAAGATCTTCGATGCTAGGATGGCAGAGACCTGGGTTTATATTCTAGTTAAAATACTCGCTAGATATGCAATCTTGGACAAACTGTATATTCATTCCAAGATGGGTTTTCTCACACCTAAACTGGAGAATAATAGAACTCTTTCATACACCCGATGTCAGCATTCAATGAAATAATGTGTGTAGAGAACTTGGTTTGACATTAGTTATTTACATTATCACTTTTATTATCATTCCTTGTATTAATTCCAGTATGAAGGGCTTCTGACTTCTGCTATTAGCTTCTAGAGCTGAGCTCACTTCGGCGGCACATATACTGACCTCTAGGGCTAATACTCTATAATTCTAAAATGCCAACTTACATGCATGGAGATTAAACATTTGAAGTATGTGCAAACAGAAAATAGTGCATACAAAATAATATATATAACATTTTTAATTGGTTACTCTGTGCCAGGCATATATTCCAAGTGCTTCTCTTCCATTCATCTATACAACAGTGGGTGTGAAATTGGGTTGTAAACAGAGCCATTCGATCCCAACTCACGTTGACCACCCTAATGCGATGAACATCCAAATGAACTACCTTATGTATCAACGCATGTATGTATGTATGATTTCTGTGTATTATTTTCAACTGTTAAACATATCAGCCATTACATTGTTGATCTCCAACACCTGACCTTGAGCTTCTATGATGCCTAGCATCTGTGTTAAATCAACAAACTAAGGACTTTATTTGAAGAACAACAACCCAAAGCATTTCATAGAGCTCTAAAGTGACATAGCTAATTCTATGTATTTTTAAAAATTTATATAACACGGTGACATCAAAATAGTCCTCAAGCCTTAACCAATGACCATTCCACTAGAGCTAACATTCACTGAGTACTTTACAACGGGCAGGCACGTTGACAAGCACTATATATGCATTTAATCCTCAAAAACACTTTCTGAATTGGGAATTATTTTTATTGCTTTCATGATAACATTTAAGAAAGCTCAATCTACCACACTCGTGGAAAGCGATAAGGATTGAGTCAGGACTCAAACCTGATTCGACCTGAATCCAAAGCCCCTTCTCCTAAAAGTCACTCGGTTATTCTGCATTCCCCTCCTATGCTTGAATGTGTACAATTTTTATAAATTATTCATGTAACATTAACTTTTTGGCCTGAACACTACTTTCAGAATCTCTGAGAAAAGAATTGGCCAGGTTAGATAAATAAGAACAAGAAGGAGAAACAAAGATGGGGGGAATTAGTGGGATCAAAGAAGAGACGAGAGCTGGCCCTGAAGAGCATTTTGGCCGACATTGTCCCCTGCCTGCCCGGTGCCCAGAGAACTTCTTTTGTTGCCAAAGAACCTGCAATGTGCTCACTCCTGGATGATTAACTATTAACAGTTAAATCCAAATATTAACATCTTCTGCTCTATTTCCCTTGCCACTAGAGTACCTATGGCTTAAATGTTAGCCTGTGAAATATAAGAAGCCTCTGGGATTTCCAAACAAAGACTTTGTTTTCCTGATAAAAAAAAAACAAAGTCATGGCTGCTCCTTTTCCACCATCTTAACTTGAATACAGAAATGAGGTTTGGAGCTATAGACATCACCTGAGCCTAGGAGAGAAAAGCCAAGTAAAACATAGTTGGACCTTGACATAATTGAACCATTGAACTAGCACTACCTCCCCCAGTTTCTTGTTACATGAGAAAACCACTATTAGTCAAAATTCTTGTTGTTGCTTGGATCTAAAGACATGTCTAGTTGATAAAACTATAACAGCTATGGACAAATACAGAGATGGAGGTATTGGTAGTATGAGACTTCATAAGGTGTTTAATGAGTTTTATTTTGTCTGTTTTCCTGCACTATTTAAATGACTTTTCTAGCTATGGTGCTATATTCCTATGAAAGTTACCTCCTCAAAGGACCCAAGAGCAGATATATCCAGCTTTGTAGTTTGAAGACAAAACTATGCTGTAAAAAAACCACATAGGGAAGTACTTCAGAGCGCTGAATGATAGCAGAACCAACTAAGGGCTTTGTGGAAACCTGACTCTGGCTCTTCATAAGGGTCTAATTCACTGCCCCTTGGTACCACAGCATGTAACAGGCACAATAAAGTTTCAGTGCAATAGACCCAGCTCATAAAGTTTCCATTTCCACTAGGACTTTTCATAATATAAAACTGGACACCCCAGCAACACATTTGCTGTCTACAAGTGTTAAAACTGTGGTTAAAGCTGAATATTAACAGTATTTCACACTTGTGCTGTCATCTGGATTATATAACAATGTGTGGAGTTTATAAACAGCAACTGCTCATTTTTGTGGTTGGCTTTTTACTGGATGTGCCCAAGAGCCATCTGACTAAATAAGTCAGAAGCAATGAGATTGAGCATAAGGGAACAGTGACGTTCTTTGACACATGCAAAACCATGTCCTGCAGGAACTCACAAAGAGAAAGCTACTAGAAAATCTACATACCCCCACGCTACGGCCAAAACACCACAAAAATAGACATGTGAGTTTTCTTGTAGATTGACTCTGCCTTCTGAGAGTAACTTACAAATACTCTTCTATCCCATTTTGCTCCAAGAACACTGTCGCACCATAATACTTAAACACTGGATGGTGGTGTTGTCTAAAGGTAAATCACTTTTAGAAGGTACATATCGAGTAATAAAAGTAACTGTCATAAAAAAAAACATTGTTGTGTGTATCAATTCCCAAGAACGAAGCATCTTACTTCCGCCTTACAAATGACCTATTATTTCATGCAATGATGGAATATTTTTAGACATATTCTTGTAATACTAGTGCTGAGAATTGAAGTGAATATAATTGTCTAAGACTATGTCCCAGAGATAACTTATGGAACTTGAAAGGCAAAAACAATTCACGAGGGAGATAAAAAAAAAAAAAAAAGATGAGTAAAGTCAAACAATATTGTACAAGGAAGAGCTAGGGGAGGTAGGATGTTAGCTATGTATGAGTGAGGAGTCCTACACTCTACTGAAGACACTGTTCTGATAGAAATACACAGTTGACTCTTGAACAATGTGGGTTTAGGGGGACCCTACAGATACATCACTGAAAATCCATGTATAACTTTTGACTCCCTACAAACTTTCCTAATAAGCCTACTGGTGACTGGCACCCTTGCTGATAACATGAACAGTTTAACATATATTCTGTTTATTATATGCACTATATACTGTATTCTTATAATAAAGTAAGCTAGAAAAAAAGAAAATGTTATCAAGAAAATCATAAGGAGGGGCACCTGGGTGGCTCAGTTGGTTAAGCATCTGACTTTAGCTCAGGTCACGATCTTGGTGGTTCATGAGTTTGAGCCCTGCACCGGGCTCTGTCCTGACAGCTCAGAGCCCGGAGACTGCTTTGGATTCTGCGTCTCCCTCTCTCTCAGCCCCTCCCCCAGCTCATGTTCTGTCTGTCTGTCTGTCTCTCTCTCTCAAAAATAAATATTAAAATTTTTTTCTAAATAAGAAATTTATTTTAAAAATCATAGGGAAAATATATTTATAATACTGTACTGTATTTATCAAAAATAATCCACATAAGTGGGCCGGCACAGTTCAAATATGTGTTGTTTAAGGGTCAACTGTACTCGTTAGATCCTCTTACAAACAAATAATATATTTATATTTATATTTATACTTACATTTATAAATGTATTGGTGCATCAATGAGTAAATATTCACTCAACACCTAATGACTACATTAGACTTTGGAAGAGGAATCCTAGAGAGGTCCTTCCATCACTGCTTTTGGACTGTGGATATTTTAACACAACTGAGGAGTCAGTGTGCAAAGTCAAAAAGAGACATAAGCAAGAAGAGCCAGTCAAAAGATATTCTGTTCGACCACGGAATAAAAAAGCAAATGCACTGATTTAATTCATACGTGTTAATCAAGCTTTATTGGATAACTGTGAATAACATTTAGATCTGGGGTTAGAATGAAGAATAAGAATTTGTTCCTGAAAAACCCTTCTAAAATGCTCAAGTCAAATATATACTCACCATAAATTTAAATGGAAAAACTTTTAAAGCATCCTTGGGCCCCAGAATTAGTACCCATTTATATCAACACAACCCTGAAATGTATTAAATGGATCTAATCATTAAAAAAAAACAAAAGGAAAGAATGAAGAATAAGATACGGCTGTTCAGGGCATTCACAGCAGGCGATGGAGAAAGTCTTACCACGTTAGTTAGATCCTTGGGCTGCAATCTTTTTACATCTATTCTCTGTGTCAAGTCTTATACTTAACTCATGGTTTCAAGGTTTTTGCTTCCTCATAGCACTTGTTTATCCTGTCTTCTCATAATTCTGACTCTGTACCCATACCCTACCCTCCACCCCAATATGTCTCCATCCTGATTCTACTTCACGGCTTCCCCTATACATAATTTTCAAAACTTTAGTTGCTCCTCTATCTTATCGCCTCCATGCAGACTGTATGAAATTCCAAAGAGAGGATACTTACTGGCCACAGCCATGTTTACAGGACACGATATACTGTAGGTCACATATATCCGATGGCTTAGCACTCCCTGGATAACGGCCCTCCCTGGTCTCAGGGCTCTGACTGGGCCAGATACCATAATTGATATGGTTGATACAAATGTGGTGTTCAAGGAACCAGTGGGATTTCCAAATAGCTGGAAGTTTAGGAGTTGGCGAACTTTCGTAAAGGGCCAGACAGTAAATATTTTAGGTTTTACAGACCAAGAAGCAGCATTCGGATACTTATATAACAGCTTATATAACTTAAATGACAACTTATGTAATTCAGAGTACTATAGAACAACCATTTAAAAACATAACAGCATGTTTAGTTTGCAGGTTATAGGCCATAAAAGTAAAATAGGCGGAAGGCCAGATTTGGGCCATGGGCTATCATTGGCCAAACCCTGGTCTGTCTTAAGATGTGGTATTGGACGGGAGCCTGGGTGGCTCAGTCTGTTGAGCATCTGACTTCGGCTCAGGTCATGATCTCATGGTTCGTGAGTTCGAGCCCCGCATCAGGCTCTGTGCTGACAACTCAGAGCCTGCAGCCTGCTTCAGATTCTGTCTCCCTCTCTCTCTCTGCCCCACCCCCACTCGCACTCAGTCTGTCTCTCTCAAAAATAAATAAACATTAGAAAAAAAAGATGTGGTATTGGAAAATACATATTTTACTTCTCAGTACAGAAATTAGGAGTCACTCTTTCAGAGGTGATAGGTAGCCTTACTGAGCTCTACCATTCACAGAGTCCACACTCCCCATCTGTACTCAGGTTGTACTTCTATCCAATGGAACTGTTTGATGGCGTTCACCCAGAAGCTGGCTCTGAGACAAGGATTTGAGAACAAGCAGTTTATTTGAGAGGTGATACCAGCAAATACTTGTAGGAAAGTAGGGAAGCAATTAAAGAAAGAAGTCAGTTTTTAAAGGGTATGCTCTTAAGCCAGTAGAGACCTAGAGCTTAGTCCCTCTGGGAATCCTAGGAGTCAGCATAGAGTTCACACCTCGGAGTCCCCTTATTGTAGGAAAAGGAGCAGGGGTATTTATTCACCATCTCCCATCAGCCACTGGTTGGGGAGCTTCCAACATTATTTCTCTAACTCTGCTACCGTGCCTGACATTCAGACAATCAAGAGCTTCAGCTGAAGAGATTTATAATATCTACGTAGAAGTGACATAAAAAGGACAGGATGAAGTGATTCACATGAACAAGACTGTTTTTCAATAAAGCATCTCGTTTTTGTCCTATTCATCCAGCCTACGTTTGATGCCAAAAAGCATAGACTTGCATAAAACATCACCGTTATCAACTGCCTTCTACGCAGAGTGATGGACTCTGTTACTTAACCTGCTGGATGGTCTTGTTAAGCTTTTCCCTCCAAGTTTCTTTTTCTTTTTACATTTTTTATCTTGTTTTCTCTCCTATAAAATGGGTTAATATCCCCTTGAGAAATCGCCTAGTTTTTTTGAGGATGAAATGTGATATTAAAAACCATGTGTATAAATCTGGCACATTGTAGACACCCAAGAAATGTTATTTCACTTTTTTCTTCCCACCCACTTATCCTAGAGGACTTCCATTATTTTCCTTTCCATCCATGATTAGGAATCCTTTTGTGAACCAGAGACTAGAAATCTTGCACTGATTGGAATATGGCAGCCATTCAACATCCCCCCTTGTCTGCTCTCACTAAGTTCATCTGACCCAATGGGAATGGAGAATCTCAGACTGCTTCATGGGTCACTCTGGAAAATTCCAAATTGAAACTTTCTTGAGAAAAGAGACATTACCTCAGAACTTCCACATGCAGCTCTTATGGAGTTTCTGTTTATGTGAATGGATATTTTCACCAGATATTGGAAAAATGCAAAAGCTCAGATCCAGTGCAATAAAGGCAACCCACTTAGCCATTAGCTCATGGTATTATGAAAAATATAGTTGAAATTAGACAAATGCTCCACCAGGAATTATGGCCAAAACAAATCATTTCAAAAAAAAAAAAAGATCAAGAAACAACAGATTTCTGTCATTTTTCCTTCTTGCCAGGGCCCTTGAAAAATAGACGAGAAGTCTCAAATGAATACCTTAAACTCCAAATAACCACTGAAAGATTAAGGAAGCCTTGTGTCTTTGCTTATTGGATGGATGAATGAGTTTTCGAGAGTTTTTATTTTTTCGTCTGTGAATAATCAATGGAACAGTAAGTGAGGACAGCTTCAGAATGCTTCTTGAAGGATGGGCATTTGAAGAAGACAATGAAGGACAAAGTGAAGTTTGGGGACAGGATGTTTTTGATTGAAAGGAAAGTACAGAGAAAGGCACAGAAAGAACAGGGAGTACTATTTCCTCTCCCATAGGAAGAACTGCCTCCTCACTTTCACATTCCAGTGGAAGCAAGGTTGTTTTCCAAATAGAAATCATAAAACTAAAAAAAGTTCTTAAATCTTGTTTCTCATAACATTTTCTTATTTATTAATGTATTATTTATTTCTCTTTAAAGACATATTTACTTTGGATAAAAATAATGAGCAATGGGAGCGTCTGCGTGGCTCAGCTGGTTAAGCACCCGACTCCTGATTTAGGCTCAGTCATGACCTCACAGTTCGTGAGATAAAGCTGGTTCGAGAGATCGAGCCCCGTGTCAGACTCTGAGCTGGCAGTGAGGAGCCTGCTTGGGATTCTCCCTCTCCCTCTCTCTCTGCCCTTCCTCTGCTCACACACACACACACTCTCTCTCTCAAAATAAATAAACATTTAAAAAAACAATGAGCATCTAACTTGATTTTAAGCTAGCATAATTCCTTAACTTAATAAAACAATGTCTCTGCTATTCTTGTCCAGACAAACTCACGTTTATGTAATTAATACCAAAGTGTAGCTACTATTTGATATTCCTTTTAGACATTATTTTGTAAATGTTTTATCATTACCTTTAAAATTATGATATTTAATTATTCATTATATTCTATTCAATGAAGAAATCATAATTTATTTAGCTGGACCACTCAAATATTTCAATGTTTTTGTTATTGTGTATAAATTTGCAAAGAATATCTCTACTAATATGGGCTTTTTATTTCACTTAGTTTCTTTTTTGAAGATAAATTCCCATGAGTGACATTGTTAGATCAAAGGATATTATCTTCATCATGGTTCTTTATATATATTGCTAATTGTAGTTGCAAAACAATTACCAGCTGCACAGCAAACCAGTACTACATTAGTGTACTAATTTCACTGAGCTCTGCTTGCACTGGGTACTACCATTTTTTTAATTGTTGAATAATTTAGCAGGTATACAAATAATCTGAAGAATCTTAACTTTAATGAACTATTTCACTACTACTAATTAAGTCTACACAGGGGTTGTGGTGATAACTCATTTAACAAATACTTGTTGAACACTGTGTTTGTCTCACTTCATGCATTAAGAACGGAGGGAAAGGTAGGCATGAGGAGAGAAGTAACCAGGACTCTGGACACATAAGGCCTCTGGGCCCTGGTTAGGATTCTGACTTAATTTCACTGCTGTGGGAGCCACTGTAAGGGAAGTAAATGATTTCATTTGGTCCCTGTCCATTAGGAGCTTTTAAAAAATTTTTTACGAAAAGATTAGAATCAAGGGCCGGTCCCCGTTGCCCCAAAAGTCTGCCCTTAACCCCATGCTTACCATTGTGCACAGACAAGAGCGCCATGACCGATCCTTGGAGATACCACTCTCCTTCTCCAAAAAGAAGGAAGAGGATTAAGGACGCTCCTGCACCTGAAGCAGTGGTAGGAGCTCTACACATCAAATATCATTTTATCCTAACAAGAATCCTGTAAAGGCAGTTCCATTTTTACAAATGAGGAAACTGAGGTTCAGTGTGCTCATTTTGGCAAGACCTTCTGTTTATCTTTCCTACTAAGGGAATGCTTCACAAGATTGGCCCCTCAGGTGAACTGGTCACCACCTACGTCGTTCACCCCTTTAATGTGCATTTAGAACTTCTAAAGGAGATTGGCTGGATCCAAGAGAAGTAAATCCACAGAACCAGGAATCTGTCAAATCGGTAATCCAAACCTATACTGTCTCCTATGACTTTGAACTAGCCCCCTCCACTCCCTGGATCTCAATTCCTCAAATATGCAAGGCAAAGACGGGGAGATAAACCAGAGGATCTCCAGGGATCACTCCTGTTTTAATGATCTATGACAAAATTTTCCCGGTGGACTGCACAACCAGCAAGGAACAAGGCAGAAAGCTGTTTCTCTCCAGAAATGTGATTCTATGGTTTCAGTTCCTGGAACAACTCAAGAGTGTGGTAATAGAATCCATGGAGAGAGACTTTATGTGGCTAATATTCCAAAGCTTTCTAAGTGCAGTAATAAACAGAGCACATCTCGGTGACACAGAAATTACGAGGCACAGACCATAATAATAACTCATGTCTGCTTCTATTCACCAGAATAGACAAGAGATGCTTCCACTCCCAAGACACCAGAGCAAGAGAAAAAGAAGTAATTCCATTAGTTGCTACCACATATATTTTGCTTTATACTACTTTTTTTTTTTGCCACCCACTAAAGGAAACCCAATAATCTGCAGAAGGTGCCTTATGTCTAGAAGTAAGTGGTGGTTAATTAACTGAATCATATGATGCTAGACATCATACTTTCCATGCTGGAAAGCAAAGCTCCTATTTACTAGGCATTCTTGCTTGACAGTAATATACAATCGATAACTGGGAGGCAACTTTGAATACATCACACTAGCAAAAGATTGCCCAAATTCTGAAAGTTTCAAGAAAACTAGGTGATCGCATTAGCCAAACTTACTTTCTTCTGTCCTGCATCTCAACACTCCCGCCCCTGAGGTCATTCTCTGGAGATTTTTATCTAACTTCTGCTGAATACACTAACAGACATGGAACCTGGCTACTTGACTGTTTTGTGATTCACCCCATTCTCTGTTGTGTGACAGCTCCAATTATCAGAGTGAGATATGCTGCCTTGATCCTGTTGGACTCAGGCAGGAAGCTTTTATTCTTTGATTGTGTGACTGTGCAAGGTCATGGTATGGGCCTGGCACATCTTCCAAGTCTTCTTTTCCCCAAGTTCAGTGTGTGAAATCCCTTCACCATTCCTGGCTGTACAAATCTCAGATCCTGTCCCCATCTCATTTATGCTTCCTGAAGTGGTACCACTTGCCCACTGCACCCACTGAAAGAAGATGCACTACACTTGACATCTCCAATGTGGGCTGTGTCAGAGAAAATGACTGGACCCTCAGCAACGATGGCACACATTTGGCTTGTGTTTAGTCCTGTCATCAACTTGTGAGCTATGCTCTCTCTCCAAGGCACAAGTAGGGGTATGCTGAGAATCAAATGCTCAGGGTCACTATAACACATGACAGAATACAGCCTCTAGGCTGAAATCATAAGTCAGCCTAGACTGTATTTTGGACATGCTCTTGTTTTGTGCTGCTCTTGACCTCTGTGTCTCCTCTACCCCAACACACTTCTCCCCAAAGGTGGCATCCTGTAATGGTTAATGGCCTGTAGAGCCGGCCTGCCCAAGAGTCACATCCCAGCTCTGACATTTGCCAGCTCTGTAGAGTTCTGAAACTCACTTAATATCTTTGTGTCTTGTGTGTAAAATAATAATATGGCCTTCCTCACTGTGTTCTTATGAGAATTTAATGACTTAATGTAAATAAACCACCTAGAACAGCACTTGGCAAATAATGCTGCCTGTACTGTAACCCTAGCATAGAATTAGGGACAGTCAGGCCTGGGGGACAGGCCACCAAGGGTATAGTAATCCACGCTCTAGTAACTTATGTCACCTTAGGATTGTCATGTTCTCTTTCAGACCTTCAGTTTCTCCATCTATAAAATCGGGAAATCAGACATGATGCCTACAGTCCTTTCTGACTCTTTCAGTTATCAAACTATGATTGTCTACAAGTCTTCGACTGGCCCCTGATATGGGTGGAAAAGCATCCGCAGCCTTATTGGTAGGTGACAAAAGCTGAAATCTGACTCCTCTTGTAGGTATTGCTTCTGTCATCCAAACAAATGAAATGTAAAGGCAAACTGTTTTGTAATTATGGAAGGCAACTGTAGGAAGACTTCTAAGGACAGCGGCATCTTTTCAGAGCTTCCTTACATCACATCACATAGGGAGACTTCTTATTCCACAAGTTGCTGTCATTGGTAACACGGGGAAGTATTGTTAAGAACAGAGAGGGAGGGAGATAAAACATAAGAGACTCTCAAAGACTAAGAACAATCTGAGGGTGAGGGAGGTGAGGGAGGGGGGAGAGGGGGTGACGGACATTAAAGAGGGCACGTGTTGGGATGAACACTGGGTGTTATATGTAAACCAATTTGAAAATAAACTATTATAATAAAAAAAAATGAGAAACCTTAAAAAAAAAAAAAAGAAGAAGAACAGCCTGAGCAGTCAGGGATGAAAGACTGTGTCATTCTGAGGACTGAAATAGAGAAAAGAATCAACTTTTCATGGAAATACTTGGCTTTGCATGGGCCTTTGAAAACCCACACTGTAAACACAGTGGAAAAGGCAAAGCACCATGGCAGAAGGCCAGAGGTCTGCCTCAGCTACAAAACCAACACAGCACTTAATTAACCTTGGCCATATGATTGAACCAACCAGAGACGTAGCCTCTTACTGGGTCCAGTAGGATAACAATGCTCTCCCTTCACCTCCTCACAGAACTGCAGGAGATTATGAATGTGAAAGCAGGGAAGTTGACTCAGCCACAACATCGTTAATGACTCTGAGGTTCCTTATCCTCCAGGCCAGAATCCCTGTCCTACAACCTCCTCAATCCCTCATTTCCTGAAGCTAGATAAAAAGATTCAGGCCACTCTCCATTTTGTATTCTCCCTCATCAATGCCCTTACGTGGCTTCCTTGACATCTATTGCTCTTTGTGATACTACTGGCTATCATTCAGGATGTGGCTAGGAATACCTTTACGATCTGACTGTCTCATCTCCTCAGCTTCATCTCTCACACACCTGCTTTAAAGTCTAAGATCTAGTTGACCAATCTTCTAATTTCTTGAACATTCTTCATTTTCCCTTTATTTTATACTGTTTCTTCTGCTTAGCTGGTTCATAATTATGCTTCAAGTCATAGCTTTTTACCTTTTACCTTTTTCACCTTCTCCCTCAAAATCAGGCAAGCTATGTGCTCCCAAAGCCCATGTGCTTCTCCATTATGTGTTTAAAGGCGTGTTGTGTTTAAACTCCTGTCGTGTTTAAAGCCCATAGTTGATTGGAATTACTTATTTAATCTGTTTTTCTCCACCCTGGACCCTGTGAATCTTTGTGCAGAGACCAGATACATCTCTTTGATTTTCAGTATCCTCAGTGCTTATCAGAAAGACTCACGTATACTGTCACTCAAGAAATACAAATGACTTGCACGTTAGAGGTAGATGACATCCTTTCTTGGCATTCTTTAAAGTCCTTCCTTTAATCAAAAACCAAGTCCCTTTCCTTTTTGCTTCTTTCATATTCTCATAAGCCTTCTCCTTATTTCTAGGATTCATCACTGACTTGAAGAACCATTACATTTCAACTCTTCTTGCAACAGTTATCTTAAACATCACTTCCTTCAGGAAGGTTCTCTGACTTAGTTCTCAGGTAGTCAGGCATTTCCCCTGCCCTGAAACTTGGTTTATATGTCTAGCAGATAAAATATATAATATATATATATTACTTGTTTACATGTCTATCTCCACCACTAAATTCTAGGGCCTGTGAGTACAGAAATCTGTTCGTGTTTATTTTCCTTCACTTAGGAGTGTCTGAAAGATCAAAATGTCAAGAGGTCTATATGGATGAGAGACCTACTAATTTCGGAAGGACTCTGAGTACCTGACCCCCATTCATTCTTTCATTCAAGGAGTATTTCTTGAGTTTACTCATTCTAGGTGATAGAGTCTCGATGGGGAACAAAAGCCATTCTATAATCCCTTTGAGATGGATAGCTTATACTTACCACTAATGATAATTTCACCTATTTGTCCTCCTAAACTTAACTATCACCTTTCTTCTAAAAGACTTAATGAGAATTAGACTTATTTGGTTTTGCCAAAGAGAGAATGAAATCCCACAAAGTAGAGGTGTTCCGTAGTTAATACTTAGCTGAAATTAGTGGCCACCATGATATTATTAGACTACTTTTTAGTGTCATTTTTCTTGATTGCAATATGCCATATGGCAAAGTATGGCATTTATTGGAATAAACTCTAGTCATCAAGAGTCAATCAGCAATTACTTGGAGGACTGAAATGAGGATGTGGGAAATCCCCAGAGCCACAAGGCTTTCTGCTTCTCCTCGTGGGAAGACTCTGTTAATGGCATTGTTCCTGTCCCCCTTAGCGTAGGCTGCTCCAGCAGACTCATCACAACCTCCTTCTGCTTTAACATCCAGTGATTAATTACCCAAAGGCCATAAGAGAGTCAGAAAATAATATAACACTGAATTGGAAAAGCCATTACCTTCTTTATAGGAATCAAAGCAACACTATGGAGGGATCAGGTTGCACAGAAGTGGATATCAGATTAGTCACAAAACTTGCTTGAATTAGCCAAACTCAGATTACAGGTTAAATTTTTGAAAAGAAAGGTTTTTGGACCCATTTCTATAATTCTCTTAAGCAAGACAGCTCACAGTTAAATCAGTTCATGGAAGGTCAGAGTATGTGGACCACTTAGTTTTAGACACAAGACAACATAATTGAGTCACTGGAACTAAAAATCATCATCATGTTTAAAGTCCTGGCTCGTCCACTTACCAACTGTGCATCTTTGGCGATCTACTTGATTTCTCTGGGCCTCGGGTTCTGTAAAAAGGAGGTGGCGATAACAGCCACCAAACAGGGCTAATGTGAAGATGAAATTATGTTATCGGTGCTTGGCACATTAGTGTCTGTTAACATTAGTTTCTGGTGGTCTCCAAATTTAAATCCTTCTCATTTATAGAAGGTCAATATGAGATAATGTAAACTGAAAAACACATCTACGTATCTTGAATAACCGTGTTTTATATTGTTGATTAAATAAATACCAGATCCATCCCTCCCTCACCTCAGTCCCATGTAACTCACTGACTGGTTCTCTGAACATTGATTCCTTATCTGTAAAAGGCAGGGAATAATAAGTCTCTCAAAAGATTACTGGGAAGATCTCATGAAGCAGGCCATGGAAAGGACTTAATATTGAATGCCATGGCAAGTACTAATTAATATTCACTGTTATGCTGATGGAAAGCCTTAGTATTAATGTTTCTGATCCTTATCAATTATGCTGCCTTCCCAAATGTAAATATGAGTATCACTGGCAATGTGAAGCAGTGCTTGCACATGATTTTTGGTGGTCTTCTCAGTACCAAAAAGCAAAAATCAAAGGATATCAAAATCACATGAATCCATGACCATTTCAATGGCTGTTTATGGCCATAGCCCGGGTAGATGCTTGAGACTCTGGTTTCCAGAGTTCAACTTATTAAACATTTGTATGCTCCAGGGTTGGGAGTAAAGAGTACAGGAAACAAGGTTCCTAACTTCCACAAATTCACACTGTAAAAAGAAATAAACACATTAGGGACACCTGGGTGGCTCCGTTGGTTATGCATCCAACTCTTGATTTAGGCTCAGGTCATGATCTCACAGTTTGTGAGTTCAAGCTCCACGTCGGGCTCCCTGCTCGCTCGCTCGCTCTCTCTCTCAAAATAAATAAATAAAAAAAATTACATTGCAAAACAAAAGAAATAAACATATTGAAACACAATCTCTTCCCCTTTTTCATCACTTAGGAAAAAAATTAGATCCCCACGGAAAACTGTAAAAGTTCCCAGATTCATGGAAAAGGACTGATTTGTCTGTCGCCATGGTAACAGGTAACCTCCAGAACTGCTTTTAAACCTGTTGAATTGATCAACAACTCCCCTCAATGGACCTAGTTTGTCAAGCCAATCAATCAGTGAGAGTCCCTGGCTTTGGAAAGACAGCTTATCAGGAAGTGACTCACTCTAAGAAACACACCACTGAGTGTCAGTCAACAGTGGTCTCCCCCAAATAAACTCCCTTATGCAGATGTCAGTGTACTTACACCTCTAAACGCCTCCCCAAACCCTCAACTACACACTTTCCCAGCACCTGTAAGATGCACGGCCTGCAATGTTGGGTCCACTGTGCCTCAGCAGAATGGATCTCCCTAATTGGGAGCAATAAATTCAGCCTTGCCTTGTAATTTGAGATAACAGTGAGTGATGATCTCCTGATCCTTTGACACAACTATACATTTTATACAAAATTCATTCCAGACAGGATTAAAATGCATGTGAGTGTAGGGGTGCCTGGGTGGCTTGGTCGGTTGAGCGTCTTACTCTTGATTTTGGCTCAGGTCATTGTCCCAGGGTTGTGGGATCGAGCCCTGTGCCAGGCTCCATGCGGAACCCTGAGGGTGGAACTTGCTTAAGATTCTCTCTCTCTCTCTCTCTCTCTCTCTCTCTCTCTCTCCCATTGCCCCTCTCCCCTACTCATGCTCTTTCTCTCTCAAATTAAAAAAAAAAAAAAAGTAAAAAAAAAATACTTAAAACACATGTGAGTGTTTATGTGTCTATGATCATAAAAGCATTACAACAAAATATTTTTTTAAGTGTAGTTTTACAATAGCAATGATCTTTTAAAAAAATATTTTTGGGGGGCACCTGGGTGGCTCAATCAGTTGAGCGTCCGACTTCAGCTCAGGTCATGATCTTACAGTCTGTGGGCTCGAGCCCTATGTCGGGCTCTACACTGACACTGACAGCTCAGAGCCTGGAGCCTCCTTCACGTTCTGTATCTCCCTCTCTCTCTGCTCCTCCCCTGCTTGTACTCTCTTTCCATCTCTCAAAAATAAATAAACATTAAAAAAATTAAAAAACAAAATGTTAAAAAATATTTTTTGAATGGCACCAAAGGCAGAAACTAATGCAGGAAATACCAGTCGTAGAATTTAACTTCTGTAGGTTAAAATGACACAATACCATCATTACTACTAAAATCTCCAACACCACCAGCAGAAAACAACATCGCCAAACAGCAACACCAAAATTACCAACACCGGCAGCATCGACTACCACCATTACCACTGTTAGAACTAAAAGGCAAATGATAGAACAGAAATTATTTGCAGTATAATTATTTGCAAAGTTATTTGCAAGATTAATGTTCTCAATGTAGAGAGAGCTCTTAAAAAATCAGTAAGGGAAGAAGGAGAGGTGGGTTTAGGAAGGTAAAAGGATACAAAGGTAACCACAAAGGAGGGACATCTGGGCGGCTCAGTTGATTAAGTGTCCGATTCTGGATTTCAGCTCAGGTCATGATCTCACGGATCATGAGCTTTGAGCCCTGAGATGGGCTCGGCACTGACAACACGGAGCCTGCTTGGGACTCTCTCTCCCTCTTTGTCTCTCAAAATAAATAAATAAATAGACAGTTAAAAAAAAAGAAATAAATGCAAATAGCAAGAAAAAAGGAAAGAATAAAGTGGAACAGATTAAAACGAAAGTCATATTTTAACAGTAGTCATAAAAATGCATATTTTAAAAGATAGGCATATCTTTGCCTTGGCATTTTTTATCAAAACTATTGAGAAAATACATTTTCATATGCATCTGGTGGGAAGGCAAATTGGTCTAATCTTCCTGAAAGGCTATTTGGAAATATAAATTAAATGCCATAAAAATATATGATTTATATCCTGCAGTTCTACTTCTAGGAATTTATCCCAAGCAAATAATCAGAAAATAGCTAAAGTAGTTTCAAAAATATTTAGTGCAATATTGTTTGTAACAATGAAAGATGGAAATAACTCTAATATATATCAATGAAGGATTGCTTTAATAAAGTGTTATATGTCCATGGAGGCAAAATGTAGACCACTCTGGAGGGCCTACAAAAATGCAGTGTAAATGTTCGCTTACTGATATGGCAAATTGTATGCAATATATTCTTAAGTGAAAAAGATTAGGTTGCCACTCTCTAAGTATAACATTATCTCATTTCTGTAAAACACAATTTACATACATGTATATTCAAAAAAGTGTACCGCCTGTTTTGTGTAAGGCACTGTTCTAACCATTGAAGATATGTCAATAAACTATGCAGACACGGCCCCTAACATCACGGAGCCTACGGTATGGTGAAAATAATGTGAAGAGGTAAACGGGGCACCCAAAGCCTGAGCAGACTATGATCTAACACCAGCACAACTATGAGGGCTTATTATTTTATTCCTTTTTAATTTTAAAAACAACTTCTGAATTTTTGAAAATTGTTTCTCTTTCTTTTAAACACTTGCGTCAAGGAGTCAAGGGATACCTGGGTGGCTCAGTCGGTTAAGTGTCCAACTTCGGCTCAGGTCATGATCTTACGGTTCGTGGGTTCCAGCCCCGCGTCGGGCTCTGTGCTGACAGCTCGGAGCCTGGAGCCTGCTTCGGATTCTGTGTCTCCCTCCGTCTCTCTCTCTGCTCCTCCCTCATTCGTACTCTGTCTCTATCTCAAAAATAAACATTAAAAAATTAAAAAAAATACTTGTATAGTCAAAGTAAAGCCATTTTCTTTTTAAGGAAGGAAAAGTAGAATTGGTTTGCATGACACCAAGTCATCCAGGCCTACAAGGCTTTGACGTTCTCCACTGAAATGCCCTGAGACAGCCTGACTGGAGCACCCGTCTATTCAACGTCCATTCCCTTCCCCTTCTCTCTCCTCCCTTTCCTTTCTGTTCCTTTCCTTTTGTCATGCCATCCTCCTCGTATTAGTCATAAAAATCCTTGCCCTGGGACTAGAACAAGCCATTGGTCTTAATAATGGATCACAAGCTGGTGGTGATTGGTCGTACTTCACCCTTACTTACTTCGGTAGCCGTTTTCATGCCAAGCTTTGAACACAGAAGTTCAGAACAGGGCAGCATTAACCAGGGAGGAAAGTGTACTTAACTTCATGTCCAAAAAGCATTCTCTTTCTGAAAGTCAAGTTTCTTAAATGCCGGGAAAAATAAGGGAACGCCACTTAATTTTTATTAGATTTCTCCAGTAAGGGATTGTTTTTATTCCTCCCTGCAGATGCAGCTTCTTTTGTATACACACAAGTATGCGCTCTCGAAACTGTGCAAAGCTGTACAAAGCCCACTGAGTTCGGGAAGTTTTTGATCTCTCCAGAGTTTCAGGACACATTCTTTTTTTTTTTTTTTTTTTTTAACATTTATTTATTTTTGAGAGACAGAGATACAGAGCGTGAGCAGGGGAAGGGCAGAGAGAGAGACAGACACAGAATCTGAAGCAGGCTCCAGGCTCTGAGCCATCAGCACAGAGCCCGACGCAAGGCTCGAACTCACAGACCGTAAGATCATGACCTGAGCCTAAATTGGCCGCTTAACCCACTGAGCCGCCCAGGCGCCCCCAGGACACATGCTTTGAAGGCGATGTTGAATCGGTGCTAGCCCAACCACAGGATGGGACCCAGATTCCTCTGCCAAATGCAAAGCACAACAGTGCAAACTGAGATGCAGACTTGGAATGAGGGGCAGGAGCAATTAACAAGGTAATAAGGAGATGGGGCCAAAGGAGAGCAGATGGAGCACGGGGCGGGGGGGGGGGGGGGGGGGGTTGGGAAAGACAGCAAACAGGAAGTGCTCAGAGAGCTGATATGCTGTGTGCAGTTTCACGCAAGCTTCAAACGTTTGCTCAAGGCGAAGTAGGTGCTGATGATGCTAACAGGATTCTGTGGCCTCAGATCCAAGTTCACTAGAATCTATCGCTTCGTTCCACTCACCCCCGTGAAGCGCCACTTTTCTGGTGACGTTCACACGGTAATAGTTGTGAATAATGCTGCACTGAGCATGGAGGTGCAGATAACCTCTTCAAGAGAGTGATTTCATTTCCTTCAGATGCATACCCAGAAGTGGGATTGTTGCTGGATGCCCTCCCGTGTTCGCCGCAATATTATTCACAACAGCTGAGTCGTGGAAATAGGGCAACAACCTAAGTATCCATCAACAAATGAATGGATAAAAAAATGTGGTACACACACACAAACACACGCACGCACACTCTCTGAAAATTACGCAGCCATAAAAAAGAAGGAACTCCTGCTATTTGCCGCACACGGATGAACCTGCAGGGCATGATGCTAAATGAAAGAAGCCAGAGAGAAAGACAAATACTGCATGATCTCACTTACATGTAGAATGCAAAAAAGCTGCACTTGTAGAAACCGAGAGTAAAATGGTGGCTGCCAGGGGTGGGCGATGGGGGAAATAGGGAGATGTTGGCCAGAGGGCACGCAGACTTTCAGCTCTAACATGAATACGTTCCGGGCATCTAACACATGACGTGGTGGCTATAGTTAACAATACTTAATTATATATTTGGAAGTTGCTCAGAGTCTTTTTTTTTTTTATTCTCAATTTAGCTAACATGCAGTGTGGTCTTGGCTTCAGGAATAGATTCCAGTGATTCATCACTTATATATAATACTCAGTGCTCATCCCAACAAGTGCCCTCCTTAATGCGCATCACCCATTCCCCCGCCATCAACACTCAGTCTGTTCTCTGTATTTAAGAGTCTCTTATGGTTTGCCTCCCTCTCCATTTTTTTGTCTTATTTTTCCTACCTTTGCCCTATGATCATCTGTTAAATTTCTCAAATTCCACATATGAGTGAAATTGTATGATATCTTTCTCTGACTGACTCATTCACTTAGCATCATACCCTCCAGTTCCATCCACATTGTTGCAAATGGCAAGATTTCATACTTTTTCATCACCAAGTAGTATCCCATTGCATTGATGGACATTTGGGGTCTTCCCTCCTGTTTCTCTGCATCCTCGCCAGCATCTGTTGTTTCCTGAGTTGTTAATTTTAGCCACTCTGACCAGAGTGAAGTGGTATCTCAATGTAGTTTTGATTTGTGTTTCAATCATGAGCAATGTTGAGCATCTTTTCACGTGTCTGTTGGCCATCTGGATATCTTCTTTGGAAAAGTGATTATTCATGTCTTCTGCCCATTTCCTCACTGGATTATTTGGTTTTCGGGGTTGAGTTTGGTAAGTTCTTTACAGATTTTGCTCAGAGATTCTAAAATGCTGTCACCACACACACACACACAAACAAAGGTGATTACATGAGGTGATTGACATGTTAACTAACTTAATTTATTGCAGTAATTATCTTGTAATATATATGTATATCGGATCATCACACTGTGTATCTTAAACTTACATAATGTTATATTTTAATTACGTACCAACAAAACTGGGAAAAAAGAAAACTCTGTACTTAAAAAAAAAAGATGCAATATATGGATATTGGTTCAGACCCTTGTTTTTGCATTGCTCAAAATTTGGGATTGCTGATGCTAGGAGCGTACAAGAATGCCAGGACCACACGAGAACACCTTGAATAATAACATCATCCCCCCTCTCAATTCTCCTGGTTGCTAAGAAGAAAGCCTGAGTTGGGTACTAGTGCTATCTTACCTCTTTTTCACTTGCTAATCAACATTTTTTTTTGAAAGAGAGAGGAAGAGAAACAGGGAGAGAGAGAGGAGGGTGCACTTGCATGCAGGAGGGGCAGAGAGAGAGAAAGAGAATCTTAAGCAGCCTCCACACCCAGCCTGACACAGGGCTTGATCTTGAGACCATGAGATCATGACCTGAACTGAAACAAAGGGTCGGACACTTGACCAACTGAGCCACCCAGGTGCCCTGCTAATCATTCTTAACAAGGAACGTGCTTAAAGCTCCGACTCTTCTAGCAGGAAACATTTTCTAGTTTGAACATACTGCCTTTTTAGACGTTATGGATGTATTTTTTTTTTAAGTCGTACCTTCACAGAATAGTTCTGGTCTTCTTTTCAGAGTACTTTTATAAATATAAAGATATTTCTTTAAATAATAACTAATTATTTAGGTGGACATGAAAATACGGCAAAACTCCTAAAAATGTTAGAATAGCTGAAGGTGGCAAAAATCAAAAATTTTACAAATTAAAAGGAAAACACCTCCCTGACTCTCTGCTCCTACCAACTTATGACATCTGTCATCCTGGAAGAGTCTATCTCAAGCTGACCACTGAGGCTCTCGTGGACTGTACTAGCTCTCAGCCTGCCCTGGGTTTGTGTGGAAGAATCACGGTCCCTTCAGGCCAGTGCGCAGAAGAGCTGGCGCAGGCTCCTCCATCTCTGAAGAGACTTATAACTAGAGTCCAGAGGCCACGGGGCAAAGACTGAACCCGATCAGCCTAAATCACCAAGAGACCATGTGGAGAAAAGCCCTCTGGGGAACTATGTAGATAAATACTTTTGTTTAGCCACTCAGATTTGGGGGTCATCTGCAGGTCTGCTTTCTTGGAAAGCTTTCTTGGAGAATGCTCTCCAAATAAACCTGCGGGGCAAGGGAAAGAATCAGAACCGGCGGTGAGAGCCGATGGGCTACCGTCCAGCCACCACAGGGGCGCAGCTGACTCACGGGAAGCCCTGAAGTTGTAATGGCCTCTTACAGTTGTCCGAAATGGGGGACGGGGGGCAGGTCTTTATGCCTTCAAACCAATTAGTCATTGAATGAAAGCTGCCCCCTGGAGGAAGTTGCAGATGTCCGGTGAGGTGACTTCCAGCCAAGGGCAAATCCAGGCGAGGATTGACAGCTGAGGGCCATCAGCCGTGAACACTCCCAGCAGCTGGAAAAATAAGCTCTTCAGTCCTAAAAAGGGATCTGGGAAATGCATCAGCGTGTCCACGACAGGGCACAATCCAGTCAGTTCTGACTTCTTCACAGAGGTTAAGCAACTTCTCCATGTCACAATGCTGCGCGTGGCAGAACTGGGATTCAAACCCGCATCTGCCTGACTCCTAAATTTTAACATTATATTAAACCTGTCTACCTATCTAAACATAATCCTGGGCTCATCTTTTGTTTGGAGGCCAATTAGTGGGGCCATTGTCATTTATAAGGAATTTTCTTAAGTGCTGTATTTATATCAAAAACTCCAGGGATGAGTGTGTCCCTTATCATGCAGAAGGCAACCAGAGCTTAGAGAGGATAAGCTGTTAGTCCCGGTTGAATACTTAGTACATGAGATGTGGATCCTGGGGTGCTTTACTCTAAGACCTACATTTTATTCCAAAGCACTGTGGGCCCAAACAGAGGCTTGAAAGGAAAAGTTAACTTAGCTCAGGTCTCTGGGACCTGGCAGCTTATTCATTCTCCTCTGCATTATCACTGACATTCGTTTAGGAGAAGATACTCCTTTCAGAAACCTCATAATGAGGGGCACCTGGGTGGTTCGGTCAGTTAAGCAGCTGAGTTGGGCTCAGGTCATGATCTCACAGTTTGTGAGTTCGACCCCCGTGTCGGGCTCTGTGCTGACTGCTTGGAGCCTGGAGCCTGCTTTCAGATTCTGTGTCTCCCTCTCTCTCTCTGCCCCTCACTCATGTGCTCTGTCTCTCTCTCTCAAAAATAAACATTAAAAAATTAAAAAAAAAATCATAACTAAGACTTTTCCAGATCACACATCTTTAGCTTTATGAATGTAGATGTTGGAGTGCCTAATTCCCTCCTGACATTCTAGAAAAAAAGAATAGCTTTCCTTCATTAAGTGTGCCCATTAAGGTAAAGAGATCAAGACACCTATTCTGTAGTCCTGAACCTACGAATCTCTGATGAGCTTGGACAACGGGGTTTTCTTGACCTCAAAGATAAAGGAGTTGGACACCTTATATAGGTTCTAAATGATATATTCTTATTCGGGTTCAATCTGTCAAGCATCCATGGAGCCTCTACTATGTGCTAAGCCTGGATTGGGTCATATACATTGTGCCAGAGATTTATGTAAGCTCCCTTGACCCCTCAGACAATGTTTCCCATATGACAAGCAATAAGCAGCTTATCCCAGTTAGCAGCAGAGGACTGTGATCCCTATGTGGAGGAAGACAAAAACCCAATCCCTACAATTGCTCCCAATTTTTGGTTGGATGTACTTTCCGGAATGCAGTACAAGAAAGCGCACCCGGAGAGAACACAGAATTCCTACTGAGTTGAAAAGACGGACCCTGCAGTTCAAAGAGGCCAGGGTGGCAAGAGAATTAAAATAGAAAGTATTGTCACAAATACAGCTTGAAAATTCCAATTTTTGTTGGATTATTCATTTTGGGGATGTTGAGTTTTATAAATTCTTTCTATTTTTTGGATACTAGCCCTTTATCAGATATGTCATTTGCAAATATCTTCTCCCATTCTGTAGGTTGCCTTTCAGTTTTGTTGATTGTTTCCTTCACTGTACAGAAACTTTTCTTCTGACTGAGTCCCAACAGTTTATATTTGCTTTTGCTTCCCTTACTTGAGGAGATACATGTACTCCAATGTTTATAGCAGCACTATCAGCAACAGCCAAACTATGGAAACAGTCCACGTGTCCATGGATAAATGATGAATGGATAAAGAAGATGTAGCATATATACACACTGGATTATTACTTAGCCATATAAAAGAATGAAATATTGTCATTTGCGACAACATGGATTCATCTAGAGAGTATTATGCTAAGTGAAATAAGTCAGAGAAACACAACTACCACACGATTTCACTCATATGTAGAACTTAAACAAAACAAACGAGGAGCACCTGGGTGGCTCAGTTGGTTGAGCACCTGACTCTTGATCTGTCAAACCCTGCATCAGGCTCTGCACTGAGCGTGGGGTTGGCTTGGGATTCTCTCTCTCTCTCTCTCTCTCTCTCCCTCCCTCCCTCCCTCTCTCTCTGCCCCTCCCCTACTCATGCTGACTCTTTCTCGTTAAATAAACATTAAAAAAAGAGAAACAAAACAAACGAGGAAAGGTGGAAAAAAGAGAGATAAACCAAGAAACAGACTCTTAACTACAGAAAACAAACTGATGGTTACCAGAGGGGAGGTGGCAGGGGGGAGGGGGGAGTAATGGAAGAAACAGGTGATGGGGATTAAGGAGGGCACTTGTCCTGATGAGCACTGGGTGATGTATGGAAATGCTGAATCAATATATTGTACAACTGAAACTAATATGGTCCTGTATGTTAATTGGAATTAAAGTAAAATTTAAAAAAAATTACCATGTGTTTGGGAAATAAACAATGCATAACTAGAAAAAAAAAACCATAGATCGAAGAATAAAGACAAAGGGAAATTATAAGATATTTTAAATTAGATGAAAATTAAAACACGATTTTTTGAGATGCATCTAAAGTAGTGCTTCAAGGGAAAACATTAGCTTTAAATGATAGTATTGGAAGAAAGCACTAAAGCCACTTATCTGAATGTACACATGCAAGAGCTGGATAAAAAAGAGTAAATTAAACCTGAAATAAGTTTTTTTTTTTTTAAGGAAATAACAAAGGCACAATACACTACAGTGACAGAAAGCAGATGAGTAACTGCTGGCTGTGGTTGAAGCATAGTGACCAGCAAGGGACAGCAGAGAACACTTTAGGGCATAAGAACTCCTCTATTTTCATTGTAGTGGTGATTATGTGAGTATATAGATTTATCAAAAGTCATTGAAGTTTAGGGGTGCCTGGGTGGCTCAATCCATTAAGTGTCTGACTCTTGGTTTCAGCTCAGGCCACGATCTCCCAGTTCGTGGTTTCGAGCCCTGCCTGGGGCTCTGTGCTGACAGCTCAGAGCCTGGAGCCTGCTTCAGATTCTGTGTCTCCCTCTCTTTTTCACTCTCTCTCTCTCTCTCTGCCCATCTCCTGCTCACTCTTTCTTTCTCTCTCTTAAAAACAAACACTAAAATTTTTTTTTAATAATTGAAGTTTACACCTGCAGTGAGTGTGTTTTATTGTATGAAAATTCTTCCCCACTAAATCTGATCTTAGAAAGTGTAACAAGTGCCTTCAACGTCCACTGAAGATGCTGTGTTACTCATTAAAGATGGAAATCTAAGGGCGCCTGGGTGGCTCGGTCAGTTAAGCGTTTGACTCTTGACTTCAGCTCAGGTCATGGTCTCACGGCTCGTGAGATCAAGCTCCATGTCAGGCTCTGTGCTGACAGCCTGGAGCCTGCTTGAAGCTCTCTCTCCCTCTCTCTCTGCCCCTCCGTCATTTGTGTGCACTCTCTCTCTCTCAAAATAAATAAAGTTTAAAAAATTAAAAATATATATGTAAATATAAATTAATGACGGTGATTCTGATTATGGCAGCTACCGTGATGCAGTTAAACACCCTCCTACATTCCAAACACTGACCTAAGCCAGTTTGCATTCATCACAGGACAGAACAACCACAAAAAAACTTGAAGGTAGGTTTAATCATCCTAATTTTTCCAGAAAAACAAACTAACACCTAAATGTTTAAATAAGTGACCCACGGTCATATAGATACTAAGGGAAGAGCAGAAAAAGACAGACCCACATGCGCTGACTGCCAAGAGGCAGTGCGGTGGGGACACAGATATGTCCCTGCCAGCCATCATTTGCAGATGAACACAAACAAGATCTTATCCCTAAAAATGTCTGTTCCCATTTGATTCACGTAGCGGTCTTCCCTCCTCCTGTTCTGACTTACTGTCTTTCATTTGACTCCTTTCCAGTGAATGTGCAAATTTGGTCGGCTTCCTTTGTAATGCTGTGCGCGTTTAGTGCTTCCTACAACACGTCCCCCTCTTCCATTTTCACCACTCACCGTCGATGCTAATTTGTTGGAGTATTTTGTGTGCCCTGCCTGGCAGGAATCTCTCAGAGTGTGCACGCGGGACAGCATTCGGTACAACGGAGCTCCCTTTTCTTCTCCACCTGGACGCTGCCTTTCCCGTTACGGCAGGTACGCTGCCACTGGCAAGGGGCCAGGCTGCGCGCGCAATCTGTTTAAGGGATGGAAACAGGCGGAACTCAGAGACACGCTCTCAGCTTCTAAGCATTTTACAACATATGTGTTGGCAAAGTGTCCCGCTGGCTGCATTATTCCAGAGCCTAGATGTCTAGGGCAAAGCCAGACAATGCTGCAGCGAGGGCATGAGCGTCCGTGTGTATCGGGCTGGTAGCAGCAGCAATAATGCTTTCCTACTGCAATAAACGGTCTCTTTAAGTTGACTAATGAGTCATAAGAGACGCGTCTATGCTTGCTGGGTTTTATCCGTCTCTTCCTTCAGAAAGAATGGATTTCACACCTGCAAGACCATTTTTTCCCGAATGCAGTGGCTTGAAACCTGCACACCCACTTTAAAATTAAAGGCCATAATATGCATTTGAGACCTAGCTTTGTCGCTCAGAGGCTGAGAGATTGTGGGTAATTCACTTATCCTTCTCTTCTGTGCCAAATGGAGGAAAAAAAATACCAACATTGTCGACTGGGAATGAAAATTCAATGAGATAATGCATTCGAAAACCTTTTACATAAGCTGTAAAGAACTGGAACATAATATGTAATTATTGCTCTTGGTAAACATTTCATTGTGCAGACCCTTCCCCTTAATAAATATCCCTGCTTTCTATTCAAGACAAAATCCCTTGAAGATCACATCATAAAATCATAGAAGAATGTGCTAGAAAAGAATGTAGAATCCAAAACTTGCCATTTTCACACGGGGAAACTGAAGTCCAAGGAAGGGGGAATGTTTTGCCTGTAATTCTGAACTTGGTTACTCTTACCTGCCCTGAGGTTTTGACATCTGTTTGGATTCTAGAACCTTATGTGATCAATTAATATTATTATTGCCAAGACATGTCTATATATTTCTTGATTCTTTGTGTTTCCTATGCCATTGTCTGCAAGTTCCCCCAAGACACGCTTCTTTCTAGACAAAACATCTTGCACGTGGAGAGCATAATATCAACATCTTACGGCCTTCAGATCGTCCAAATTCCAGGACTGGAAACCAAAGCAAGCAATGTTAGAGTTGGAAGTGACTTTGAAAAAAACTCAATCATTATAGCTGCACTATATGTTTCTTTGTGTCCAGCGTTGTTTGCTGGATCCCCAAAACTCTGCACTTTCTGGAACATACTTCCCGAGACCCATGCCAAGTGGTGTTCAAGGGACAGCTGTTTGCGGCCCCGGGGCCCACATCTGTTGTGCGAAGTTGCCTACTGTTTGTGGGGATGGGACAAGAACAAGGGTGGTTCTTAGGAGCTAATTCTCCCCAGGCTACCACCTTCCAGAACAAAAATCCAAGATGCTAAGAATTCTAAATCCAAACCTGGCCTTCCAGATTGTTATGACATTATTATATTTGTCGAGGTAGGAAGACAGATTTAAGAGTTCATTAACTTGGCTTGTAACATTTAAATATTTAGACACACGGTATGTGGGCCTCTATTCGTACTCTTGTCCTGGGCCCTGTAAATGTTACGGGCGGGCATGCTGAAAGCCATTCTTGAAGACTGTTTGCTTGAAATGAATACCAATGTTTTCCAAAGCAGAGCCTACATAAAGCCAGTCTAAGAGCCGTTCATAGGTGCTCCTATGAACAGCTGACAAAAGACTTGTGATAAGTGAATGAAGAACGAACCGCTGCTTATTCTATAGTTCTCTCTCTCATTGGCTAGAACTATCACTATTACCATTTTAGTAATAGTAGTAATATCATTATTTTCCAGCCTTTATAGTGTATGTTGCTATTTTAGATTACTGTATTTATTTTTTTAATTATCTGCCACTCCACTAAAATAGAAGTTCTATGAGAGAACAGGCTTGTACAGCTTACCCACAGGTTTCTGCAGAGCCTAGAACAGTATTTAACATGTAAGAAGCATTTAATAAACTCTTTTTAAAAGTTCGCCAGATAATTGATGCTCGTATACACTCACAGCTCACAGACCCCGAAGACCGACAAACATCCCATCGCCTTTACCCATGACTGGGCAGGATGGAGCCACAGGCCCCGTACATCAGTCATTGCCTACTTCCCCCCCTCAGGCACAACTACCAGGAAAAAGTGTAAAGCCATTTTTTTAAAAAAATCCCCCAAAACGAGCTTATTTCCCACAGTGGTGTCTTGCAGGCTATCTGTAGGACGTCATCAGTATTCTTAGAAAAAAGGACACAGTGCTCAAACAAGAGTGGGACGTGCTGTAGCATCTCATTTAACCCTCAGCGGGAGGGCTGACTGATATTTGTTCCAACACTTGAACAAGTTTGAGAACCCTTGGCTTAGAAACATCTAGGAAAGCTTACTGGTAATTGAAAACTTCCCCCAAACTTACTTACAGGTTTCCCTGAGCAATGCCTTTATTGGGTGTTTTGGAGTGATCATTAGCCTCTGATGTTTTTTAGGAAACATCTGTGTCAAATTTCACCTCTGGGTTCCTAACAGAGTGGCTGGCACATTCACAATGAATGAAGGAATAAATAAATGCAAGGATGAGAGACTGAAGAAAAGCATGGAAACCGGGTTTGGGCCCTAGCTCTGTATCTTATTACTGGTATCCTCTTGAATAAACTTCTTAACCACTTTGAGCTTCTTTTTTTCCAATGGAGATAATGTCTACCTTCTTTTCAGGTCACGTGTAAAGAACAAATAAAACAGTAATGGCAAACACTTATGTAGCATTTACTATGTAGCAGGCATGCTCTAAACATGCCTTATATGCATTATCTTATTTAATCCTTACAAAAGTCCTAACAGGAAGGTAGCAGTAGCATTTATCACTCCCAGGAAAATTACCCAACAGGTAAGTGACTTGCTCAGTTTCACTTCGCTTATAATTGGGAAGAGCTGCCTTTGAACCCAGTGGTTTGGCTATAGACTCCCTGCTCATTCCCATCTCTCCATGTGTGTGGAAAACATTTTGTTAACTATAAAGCACTCTTCCAATAAAAGAACTTACTGTTATTCCCTCTCTCAGAATAGACACGCTTCCCCTACTTTGGACATCTAATTCCTGCCCTAATTCTGTTCTCTTGAAGTCACTAAGTAGAATTCTGGGTTGCGGGATGTAGCAGACAGTCCCCACTTTACTAGGCTTGTCAGCTCCGTCAGCCGACTGAGCAAGGCTTTGTTTTCTTTTTCTTTTTCCTCCCTCCAGCTCAGCCTTGGTAGCATAAATCTAAGTTTTCATGAACAAAGGAATTCTGAGCCTATTACTGATATTGCTTATTACCGGATCTGCATCCTAATCCAGCTCTCCCGCCACTACCACTGTAGCCCCAGGAGCGGCGTGTTCAGAGCCTCATTGATTGAAACCAGCCAGATGTTTGGAAATTGAGATGCTTGCCCATGCTGCCACAAAGGAGCCTCCATGATGTGAATTCCTGATGGCAGGCAGGGAGGGAGAGTGGGGAGGGGAGGGCCCCATAAAATGAGCAAACAATAAAGAGATGATTATAGGTGTCTCACTTCAGCGCCTGGGTTTGTAGCTGAGCATACCTGAATCGGGTTTTAAGCATTAGAAATGAATTTAATTCTCCCATTTGGGAAGTGGTGGTGTCAGCTTTCAGCAGAGTGGAGACGGTATTACTTTCAAACGAAAATTTGGGAATTGGAGAAACAGAGGTGTTTGACCCTGAGAATGGGGCTTTTTGTGATCGTGACTTTTGGGGGAAGCAGCACACTGTGGTGGAAAAGAGGCTTGGAATCGGGGCTCAGACCCTCGGTCAAGCACTGGCCATCCATGTGGCCTTGAGAGGATCCTGTTTTTAAGTTCCATTTTCTCCTTGGTAACACAGAAATTATGACTCTACCTTAAATGGCCATATATACCATTCTTATTCCTGTGGTTATATTTGAAAGCCAGTATGAAGGATATGAAGGGATAAAGGATAATAAAATAATATACAAGATGGAATTTAATCAAGTTAGCAGTTACTAATCAATCACTCTACAGATATCTGGTTGTTTGGCTGAATGTGTCCCGATGGCATTAGGCCTCTCCTTATATTTTCATAGATATTTTCTGTATATTTGTCAGAACATCCAGGCTCCAAATCTTGTTGTTCCCTTAGTACGCCCAACCCAAGCACTCAAATTAATCCACGTTTAAATTCCAACTGTATTATTTGTGAATTTTGTGACTGTAGGCAGATTTTTTAACCATCTTAAGGCTCAATTATCTCATCTGTAAAGTGCGAATAATAGTTAATATTTATTTCACAGAGTTGCTGTAAACATTAAATGGGACTATATATATATATGCATATATATATATATTTATATATCCACTGGATATCCATATATATCCAATATACATATATATAGCGTTCATTTCAATGGCACACGGCAAATACTCAAAAGATGGTTGCTATTATAGAATTTGTATCATTACTATCATTTCAAATACATACATCTGTTTTATGGGTAATATACCATATTAGTATACAATTTAGGAGTTGGAGATGGTGGGATGCAAATATTGTTGATATTTGGTACCATGAAGCCACATTTAATTAAAAATATTTGTATGTGCCCCGCACCTACGATCTGCATGTGCTCTTAACATGTAGTTCTGGGGGCAATAATCCCATAAAGCAGAACATCGTGGCCCTTGGGTGGCCTATGCCTCAGAGTTTAAGTGACCCATGGAACACTGAACAGCAAGTCAGGGACAGCCTAAGAACTTGAATACTGGAAACACTTCATACATGAGCAAATAAGCAGAAGGGACTCATGTGACTCGAAAAATTTGGCAACTGGGGCATCTAGGTGGCTCAGTTGGCTGAGCAACTGACTCTTGGTTTTGGTTCAGGTAACGATCTCATGGTGCATGGGTTCAAGCCTCACATCAGGCTCTGTGCTGACAGTGAAGAGACTGATTGGAAATCTCTCTCTATCCTTCTCTCTGCACCTCCCCTGCTCACTCATGCTCTCTCACTCTCTCTCTCTCAAAATAAATAAACATTTTTTTTAATGTTGGCAATCAGTTTTTTTTTTAATGTTTATTTTTGAGAGAGAGAGACAGACAGACAGAGCACGAGTGGGGGAGGGGCACAGACAGAGAGGGAGACACAGAATCTGAAACAGGCTCCAGGTTCTGAGCTGTCAGCACAGAGCCTGACATGGGGCTCGAACTAGGGAATGGTGAGATCATGACCTGCGCTGAAGTCAGACACTTAACCAACTGAGCCACACAGGCGCCCCTAATGTTGGCAATCAAAGGCTGTCCAGATCTGGTCTGGCCATCTTTCTCCGTCTCTTCTTCTCTCATGTCCTCAGCACACATCCTGAGCTCCGGTGTATACAATAGAGAGCCCTTAACATACTATCCTAACCATCCCTCCAAACTATGCACAAACTGTGACTTCTGCCTGGATGCCTCTTCATAGGCATTTGGGCCCGAGCCTACCTACACTCTTCCTACTTGTGTCTAATGGTGGTTAATCATCCCTCTTCATTCATAGCTATGATCTTACATGGATAATGACAATAAAAGTCATAAATTTTGACTACTTACAAGAGCCACATGCATTATATCACTTCAGCTCCTATAAGGCAGGTAATTATTACCATCGTCATTCCATATCGGAGGAAATAGAAGCTTACAGAGGTGAGAAAATCTGCTCAAGGTCACAGAGTTGGTCTATAGCTCATTTGTTTACATAAGCTGACTTCCAAAAAGAGGAAAGACCCGTGAGTGTCATCTCCAAGACTTTTGATGACAAACACAATGGAAGCATGACCTTCATGTAGGCTGAATGCAAACACTCAGGCTGTTGGTGATGTTTTCCATCTGTCTGCCAAGACCCCACAGATCGCTCTGCCCCCAGCATCCTCTATTCCACACACTCAACAACAAAGTGTTTTCTAAGGAGTAGTTACGTCTACCCTTCACCAATGCAATCAGGTAAAAAGAAAAATCTTTTCTAATAGACAGTGTCCACTGAGGTATGGATGAGCATCGTGTTTGAAAGGTAAATCTGGTTATTGTCCAAGCTCTGACCTTGAACGCCAAATTCTGAAATATTTTTTTAATGTTTATTTATTTTTGAGAGAGAGCACAGGGGGAGGGGCAGAGAGAGGGCAGGGGGAGGAGCGGAGAGAGGGAGACAGAGGATCCGAAGCGGACTCTGTGCTGACAGCGGCAGGCATGATGTGGGGCTGGAACTCATGAACCAAGAGATCATGACCTGAGCTGAAGTCGGACACTCAAGCGACTGAGCCACCCAGGCGCCCCCCAAATTCTGAATATGAATTTACATTCAAATTCTGAATTTGAATCTGAATTTGAAACTTAATATACATCATCATCTCTGGTCTTCAGGTTTTATTCCTGAGGATCACAGAGATTCAGTGACCTGCTGAAGACCAGCTGGTAGATAGGCAGAGCTGGAATTCAAACTCAGGCCTGTGACTCTAAAGCCTTCATTTTAACGACCAAGCTATACTGCCTCTGGGCAGCATGAGAGCTCCAAGCACAAATAAACCTTCTTAAGTTTTGAAACAGAATGAATTCCAGGAAATCAGTTATTATCTGTAATGGACACTAGACCAATTTGGCAGGAAAATCAGAGCTCAAAATATTGGTCGACTTCACTCAGCAGAGGTGGGAATCGAGGTTCAGAAAGTAGACGTGATTTGCCCAACATCAAGCAGCTTTTTTAGCTGTACATGTAATAGGAGAACCCAGACGCACTTGACTTCTTAAAATCTGTTTGTTTTTAAGTCTGGTACTGTTAAATAAACATTGTAAAGTCGCTGGATGAGCTAGCCAAAGACGATACAAAGAATGGCAGAACTTCTTCATGGAAAAAGTCTCCAAGGCTTATCCAAGTTTACCCAACAAGCAAATTTATTATATTCCATTGGTAGTTCCAACATTATGTTAGACGTTGGAAGGTAAGTAAATGCAAAGCATAGCCCTTTCCCTCAAGGAGCTTCTTCTTTGTTGGGAAACAGGTTTCAACATGAAATATCATAAACACCACAAACCAAAAGGACCTGTTATGGTGGTCGGAATGGCTGTCTCGGATACTATTCTACAAAGTCCTGTCTACATGCAGACAAAATTCAGCAGACATGAAAATGGGAATATGGCAATCAATGAAGGCCTCATGGAGGAAAGAAAGCAGCCCATGCTGGAAGAATGGGAGATCACATTAGTTAAGATTTGGGTTACCTCAAGGAAAAGGTATTTATTGTTGGGGTAAATACACATGTAATGAATAAAACAATAATAATAGCTGTGAGATTATCAAGCTATTATTATGTTCCATGAATTACGCTAAGCACTTTACCTACAATCCCACAGGAATGATGCTACTTTCAGCTCCAGCTCCACTTCACCTGTGGGAAAAGCGAGGCCCAGAGAGGTAAAATAACTTACGCAAGGTTGCACAGCTAGAATTTACATTCAGGTGGCAAAACTTCAGAGGCTTGACTCCTAAGCTCTGAGCACTAAACAGACTAGAATTGGGCCTTGAAATAATGCTGGTGTGTGTCTATGTATTCACACATGTATGTGTCCCAAAGTTCACATAAAATCCCAGTGACAGCATCTCTCCTGGCTTCTACCTGCCTGTGCTGTTAGACCCTCACTACCAGCCAGCTCTGCCATGACTACAGCTTATCTGGGAATCACGATGTCTATGCAATCCTGAATCGCCCTCACGGCCTTGGGGTTCAGCTTCCAAGTGAGTCAGTCCTGCTATCATTTTCCTAATCCTGGACTTCCAGCTAACACCAGGTCATGCAGGATCTCGGTCACTGGCCTCCCAATCCGTGGACCCCTTTTCAGTCAGGTACTCAGCCTTGTTGTCCAATTGGCTGTGACTTGAATATAGGAAATAAGTCACGTAGCCCACTGCCCATCTAGCTGAGGCTGTGGATACAGCAATGGTCTGTAAAGTATGGGGTCAACAGTGTAGGCAGTGACCTCAAGCGAAGCCTGTGTTTTCAAAAACCTAAAAGAGGTTCTTCTCTTAAAAAAAAAAAAAAAAGATTTTTGAGATAGAAGGGAACTCGGATCCATTCCCATTTTACATATGAGCATATTAGGGCTCAGGAAAGTCAAACTGCAGCCCCAAGATCACAGCATAATCTAAAGGAAAAGCTGAGGGGCACCTGGGTGGCTCAGTCGGTTCAGCGTCCGACTGCAGCTCAGGTCATGATCTCGCGGGTCTTGGGTTCAAGCCCCGTGTTGGGCTCCGTGCTGACAGCTCAGAGCCTGGAGCTTGCTTCAGATTCTGTGTCTCCTTCTCTTTCTCTCTCTCTGCTCCTCCTCTGCTCAGTTTCTGTCTCTGTCTCTCAAAAATAAATAAATGTTAAAAAAAATTAAAAAGAAAAAAAAAAAAAAAGGAAAAGCTGAGACCAGAATTCTAGTTGCTTGGTCCTGCAGTCCAGCTCCCCTTCCTCCGTGGCACGCTGGAATCTAAAATGAACAGTCATCTGCAAACACCTTGCTAGTCTCACGGCTCCACTTTCTCTGGTAGCATCATGTGACTTTGAAAGCGCTGGGGGTCAAAAGAACTGTTTGCTTCTAATTGTCTCAATAAATTTTAAAGATGTTATTACATTGTAGTGATTAAGAACTGGTAAGAGTAGATGCAATATGATAAGAGCAAGGCCATGAAGCTTAATAGTCCTTAGCTGATTGTCACCTTCTTACTTTTTTCTTTTTCTTTTTTGTTACGAAGAAACAATTCTACCCGGGGCTCTAAAGCACCCGGATCCAACAGCACTTTATATTTCCTGCCATAAAATTTCTGGACTGGAGCGGCTGCCAGTTGAAGTGAGGACCGCATAAATAAACACCAGAGTTCGGATCCCTGCGGCATGCCAGCCTGGCCTGGGAGCCCGAGCGATGAGCAGAATAGATTTCTGTGCAAAGAAACGTGACCTTTCACACACTTTCAAATACCCTCTCTGTTCTTTTTGTTGTCTAATTCTTTCTTCCCCTTTCTTCTTTCCGTTCCAGTTTCCTTCCTCGCCTCCTTCCTTCCTGTTTTGTTTGGAGCAGAGTTAAGAGAAAATACGTTAGACAGCAGAATCACCTCCTGCAGTGGGCAATGGGATATTGTGGGCCTAGCACCCCACTGGATGAGCAAAGCATATTTTTAACAGGGCCATGCATTTAATGCCTTCTACATACGGGAACCAGACTTAGCGCTTTAGTGTGGTCATCTCACTTAAATTCCACCTTGAAAGGCAGTTATTACTATTCTTAAGCTATAGAGGAGAAAACAGAGTCGTGGAAGAGTTCTTAAATTATTTCCATTATATCATATTGGTTATAGAATGGTAGGATCCATTTAATGGTTCACTGATTGATTTTCAAAGCTCTAAAATACCTACAAAAGTAAATTTCAATGTTGGCAAGAAACTACTTAAGTTCAAAGAAGTTTCCAGGAAGATCCGTGATCTGCTCAGATTTCCTCAAGGGCCACATTTAATGTGAAATGACAAATCTCTCTTCATCAATGTTAAGCTGAATAAAATGTTTAGTATGTTCCCCCGAAATCCTATTTCCTCTTTGAAACCCATCGGGAGTCAACATGTGCCAATTTGCCCTTCTTGTAAATTCAGTGTATTTTGCTGAAAGCGCTACTGCTGTGTCTGTCAGCACCATGACGGTGCAAGTGGTAGCGGAGGGGACGAGACGTTTCTGACGTCATCATCTCTAGTTCAGGTCTCCTTTTCTATTCCCAGGATGTCCACACAAGGACACCATGCTTTGATGCAGCAGCCTATCTAAATGGTGCACATCAGCAGAACTGCTTTGTATCAAGAGAATAGGGGAAATACCGGTTATATTATGTAACATTATAAAGCAGTAAGCAGTGACAACAAAGTAATAAACAAAGGATAATCTATTATGCAAATGCATGGCCACTCGATGTCATTCTGAGGTATTATTCCTTCCAGGAGATAAATCAGAGATAGATGCGGAGGCTGTCTGAGTTCCCTGTTCTCACTTGAGATCAGACCATGTTTCTGGCAGCGCTAAGCGTCTGCAAGCTCAAGAATCTTCTTCAGACAAAGTGGAAAAAGGACAAAGCTGAACGCTGAGAGTGAAAGAAGCACCAGAGAAAGACTGAAGCCACATGCAGCGCCAAGTGACAGACCCCAAGATGAGCAAAGCGGAGACCCTTTACCAGAGTTTGAGGCATGGATCCAAGACCCTGACTTGCTGGGGTGGGCGGGACGCAATCGAGAGAGAAAGGAAGCTTAGCTGTCGGCCCTGAACACATTGTGGGCCAGCAAGTTTCCATTGGAAACCTGCGGGCTTCCCTGTATCAACACGCATGATTTTCTGTTTTGTTATCTGCCTCCCCTTAAAGTTTGTACTCCTATAAGACAAGCTCTGAGTATTCAGCCAATGCCCACCGAGTTCATGGAGCTTCGTAGCTGCTGAAAAATACTGGTAAAAGAATACAGGACTTTGGGCTTCCTTCCACGTATCTGCCCTCTGCTCTACCATACTCTAGAATGCCTGGGATCCAGAAAGACACACTCCTGTGTCTCTCAAGTAGTTAATCTAGATGGGTGTGGGAGCGGGGAGAGTGGGTGGTGGGCACAGAGGAGGGTGCTCATTGGATTGAGCACTGGGTGTTGTATAGAAACCAATTTGACAATAAACTATTAAAAAAAAATAAATGAGAATATTTAATGCAATGTCTATCCCCGACAGGATCACATCCTTGAGCAACTTTTTCCCCTGAATATAATACCTTTCCCATTCCAACAATTTGGCTCTCCTCAAATATAAGGTATCATGCTTTGTTCAAGACATTGTCTTTGAGAGAAAGAGGCAATATTGGCAGATTGTGTTGTGTTCCCAAATTAGCAGTCTAGTACCCCCACAAGGGGCATGGGAGGCCTCTTCAGATAGAAGATCTAGGGAAAAAAACATGTGGCTGAAATAAAAGTGTCTAGAAAACTTGCTGCAGTTGCACCAAGGAAATATATTTCATATTCTTCTCTTGATTAGCATTCTAATGGCTTCTGACTCAGGTCTAACAGCTTGGAGAGAATATTACAGGCAATTGTGTAAATAATACAGGTTTTTTTTCCAGTGTGTCCAAATGTATAATTAAATGGATAATGTTACAGCTCCCCAAACCCGCTAAGGCCTGCTGCCTAAATGGAGAGCTTTTGAAATTTCATCCCAATACATGGTTACATGATACATTGCTTTTATGGCCCGCTGGGCAAATGACTAGTGGTTTGGAAAAGGTCTGAATGCATATTTATAGTAGAGAGCACAATGATGTTCAGAGGGCCAGTAAAATCCTTCTAGTAAATAACATGAATTATACAAAAGCATCTCTTTATGTATCTGAACTTTTCTGATGCAGGATGCGTGTCCACACAAACACACTTCATCTCCTTAATGTCTGCAGGTAACTCCTGTTCCAAATTCTATGCCATCAGATGTCAGGGTTAACCAAATTTGAGAAAGAAATTCTACTTCTAAAATCCCTCTGCAGCGCTCAGTGTCTTCTTGGATTCTCAGAGGATATAGTATCTGTTAGCGGTAAAAGGGGCCCAGTCTTAAGCCCAAGCTTTTGTGTCCATGTCCGCACTTCTGCTCACACATCTAACAGACACCTTCAATAATGAGGACAAATCAGGGAGGCTTTTGTTGGAGACTTTGAAGGTCATGAATGAGAAGGGGGCTGGCTGGGAGGCTGCATGTGTGTGAGCCGGGCTGTGCCTGGATTCCAAGCCTCAAGGTTTGCTCTTCTCCACCAGCTAGGTTTGCAACCTCAGAAAAGCCTCCCCACCCTTCTGAACCTTGTTTTCTCAGTCTGTAAGTAGCAAATAATCATGCCATCCCTCTCTGCCTCATCGTTTGGTTAGATAATGATTGAAGTAGTTTATTTGGAAGCAGATGGCTCGTAGTGAGCAATTTATAAGAGTAGCTACTGTTCATGACTTCTCTTCCTCAACAAATATAATGGACAGGATATGAGGCGAAGGCGTGTAGTAGGAAGTAGAGACAAAATAATATAAAGAGATAGGTCCCTGGCCTCTGGGAGTTGACAGTCTAGTGGAAAAGAAAGAATTAAATGCAGTGCAGTGCATGTTACAATGGGGAAGGTGAAGAGACTGTCATGGGCAGAGACGAAGCACCCATCGCGGCCCCGCATGTGGGTGAGTACGGGGTTGAGGCTGGTACTGGGAGGCCGGTATGGAAAGTTTTAGGGGAAGATTAGGGCAGATCAGTATGAATCAGGCTTTTGACCTGAGGAGGGAAGGGAACAGGGAGAGGAGGGTTCTTGAGCTGAGACAGGAGCACACTTGAGCAAAGGGGGAGCTGCAGGCTGGTTGCCTGGAGAGAAGCAACGAGGCGGATGGCGGGGATTGCAGGCTGCTGAAGTCTTGTGAGTCTCGTGGAAGGGGACATTCCCGGAAGTTGTTCTTGGCCTCTCCAGACCCTCCCCCTACCACCCATGGATGTTTCTCAGAGGGAGCTGTGGGTTCCCTTATCTTCCTCCCTCCTCTTAGCTTGGGAGCATGCAGCTGCCTCTCGTCAGGCCGGGCAACATGACCCTTCCTAGGTAATGCCCCCTCCATAGGTTTTCTGGAGGGTAGAGAAGGTTCCATTTCAAATACAATTGAAGTGTAATATAAGAAGTACGCCCACCTGGGAAAAGGAGAGCCACAAACACCACGCATTTCCTAGCTTAATCCCTAGACCTTTTTCGAACTGAGAGCACTGCCCATTAGTGGGTCTGGAAATCAAAGTAGTGGGCTTTGATCAGCAGTACTTGAATAGAATAGAATAGAATAGAATAGAATAGAATAGAATAGAATAGAATAGAATAGAATAGGAGAGTGCTTGGCTTTACAAGAGAGTATTCTAGCACCAAATACTTTATTTCAATTACGTACATCTGTAGGTGTGTGTGCACCAGGTTGCAAGGCAAAATGAATTTCTTGCTGTAAGTCTCTGAAGTTTGAAAAACACGGCTTTAGCTGTAACAGGATGTGAGGGTCAGCCAATTAGTTTCGGCAGAAAGCTACATGAATAGATGTGTCACAAAAATAAAACTGATGCTAGCGAATTGTTCTTCTACAATATAACTTAATTATACTGTTGAGAACACAAACATATAAACGCACGCACACAATTAAAGGTGACATTCTACCAGAAGGAAGGAGGTATTTTTGCAGAGAATGTAAAGAAATTGCCCGAGATCCCCGGCTGTGTGGCAGGAGGAACGGCCGGAGGCACGAACCAGTGCGTTAATGCGCCCCAGACACATGGTGACCACAGGCGAGGTGATGTATCTGTTCAACACGTTTGGACACATCTCAGTATTTATCACTCATCAAACATTTACACAGACCCTCAAGAAGGAGTGTTGGTTCCATTAGTACCTTATCATTTTTAAAATTTTCTGTGAGCAGGTAAGTTTGGGAAATTCTATCATCATCGTTTTAGACCAGGAAGGAGGACTGAAGTACTGACGTGCCTCGTTTTTAGGGGGATTACTGGAATGCGGGGCAGTGACGGGACTTGCTGGAAAGTGACGAGAACAGCAGGTCTGTGCTGAGAAGCTCCCGCATGCCTGTTACTTGGCTGAGCAGTTTAGGCACGGGATCCAATTTAATTCTCACAAGAACTCTACAAGACAGGTAGTATTTTCTGGAGGTCACAGACGTGGAAAAATTAGGCCTGGGGAGGTAAAGCTATCAAAATAAAACATTGTTCCACGTTGCACAATTAATAAATGGTGGGCAGGGGTTCAAGCCAAGGACCGGGGGCAAGGCTCTCACCTCTATCCCTCCCCCCTTTTCCCATTGTCACGAAGGAGGGCACTTCTTGTCTGCCTCACCCTACTGGTTCCCTCTGATCCACACTCTTTCTTCACTACAGGAAAAGGAGCAGCGGACTGACACGAGGAAAATCTAAAATCTACTGAACTATTGTTTTTTTTTTTAACAGAAGGTAGGGCCACTTGGCCACAAGGTCCTTCCTCTTGTACACCTCATTCTACCAAAGACTGTGAGTAGGAGTCACCCAGCGGGTCTCTCATGAGGACCGGCCGGGTAACAGACAAACTCTACTTTGCAGATACAAGTGTCTTCAAGCCAGATTCTCAGAGGGAAAAAAAAAAATAGCAAACTCCATTCTGGGCTTGGTTGTCATGCCTGAGCTTTACTGAAAAGACTTGAACATTCAGAGTGACAAAGCCGCCTTCATCAAGCAGATTGTGTCTTTCCCTTTTGGCTTTGGGGAACTGTGTGGGTCCTCGCAATCAGAAGCCAGAAATAGAGGAGTGAAGTAAGGACACCCTAAATGTCCAATAAACACAACCTGGTGATTTCACAACCTGTTGGCATTCAGAACACTCCACAGTCACACTCTCTTCTTGCCGAATTAGAGTAAAAGTAATACTTCGAGTCACTGGCTTTGGAGCATCCTATACGTAATAAGACTGATCCTTTAAAAGACAACAAGACTAAATCTATCTTAAGTCACATTGCTTTTCTTAATATATCTTTTTTAAAAAATAAATCTGCAGAGGGTTAGAACTGGGTAGAAGCTGACAGAGCACATGACGCAATCTGCTTGTGTTACAGGTGAAGTGCTGGGGCCCCAAGGGAGGTGTGACTGCCAAAGCGTCTCCGGGTTGTAACATTTCAGTTCCTGGGTCTCCCTGATTCCATCACTACGGAGTGTGGCTTTGCTGTGGATGAACTTGAATACAATGTACTTCTTACAAAGTCCAGCTCCAGCCTCACAGAAACGGGGTAGGCGGTTGGGTAAAGTGAGATGCCGACCTTCGGCATAGCAAGCTACAGCCTTTCGGAGACTTCCTAAAGACAGAGAAAACCCGCAAAATGAGTTCAGTGTATTCCCTAGGAGGGGGGCAGGGGGAAATTTTCTTGAAGAGGTTTTACATCCTTAGTGTGCTTTGAAGGGAGCCCCAAACAAGAATAAAAACAGAGACCAAGAGGAGGCTGAAGACAGGATGAAGGTACAAAATGCTATTTGAATGATCAGGCCTTTAGTCTTGATTCTAATTAAATCCCCACAGGATGGCCCAAGCCAAATTATCCAGGAATAAAACATAGGCTTCAGTTTCGCAGATTCCTCCAGGGAGGCCGGGGGCGTTGTTTATGGCCCCTTTATGCCCCTGTAGTACTGAGAAGGAGGGAGGAAAGGAGAGCGGAGAAAGTCAGCACTGAGGGAGCACTGGTGTCTCTCCTAAACATCTTGAGAGCCCAAAGCACTATCTTACTCTGCAGGAGAAAGAGAGCAAGTAGGAGACAAACTCTCTAAAATATAACAGGCATGTTAAAACTCCACAATTCTGTCTTGTAATACCATGTAATTTTCCAACAAATAGCACTTAAAATAAAAACACATGTGCACTGTCTTAGGCAGAATCCTCCCAATATTGTGTTGTTCCAGGATCTGCCACCCAGCACGGCTGTTTTCAGACTATATTCAAGAACCCAGGTATGTACCACACGACAGCCTCTTTCTGAAACACCAGAAAGCCCTTGGAACCCATCTGGTCCAGCCTCTCTATTTTACTGATTAGCAAACTGAGCCCCAGAGAGGGGAAGGGCCTGGCCCAATGACACACAGCCAAGAACTGTCCTGGGAAGAGACAAAAAGATCCTGCACGGCTATGTCCTCTGGAACTTACTATTCAACTAGTTGATCATACTTCATCTTCTTGACATGGAGTTAAGACTTGGCTCTACAGTCGCCTGGGTGGCTCAGTCAGTTAAGCACCCGACTTCAGCTCAGGTCATGATTCTCGTTCATGGGTTTGAGCCTTAGGTCGGGCTCTGGGCTGACAGCTCAGAGGCTGGGGCCTGCTTTGAATTCTGTGTGTGTGTCTCTCTCTGCCCCTCCCCTGCACACATTCTGTCTCTGTCTCTGTCTCTGTCTCTCTCTCAAAAAAAAAAAAAAAAAAAAAAAAAAAGACTTGGCTCTAAATCGTATCTTTTATTTCTTGTGACTCCTGGTGTTTAAACAGCCAATAGCACTTTGGAAAAAAATAGGAAAATAAATTATAAATGTGGTTGCTATGGTTCTTACAGAGGAATAAACAGATTTAGAGAAGAATGTTCAACTAGAAGAGGGCTCTGAACGATAGAAATAACTGGCCATCCATTTACATTGAGAAAAAAATCATTTATCTGGTGTGCGCCTGACTAAGAGAGACCTGTTTTTGTTGGATAAAAGTTGAAGTGACAGACAAACTGATCACGGGAGGAAAGTTACCAGGAGAAATGGCAACAGTCACTTGTGTCCTCAAATAAAAGCCAGATTCTATTCCTTCTCATTCATCTTCTTTTCCCTCTTCTCCTCCCCTTCTTTTTCTCCCCCCTCCCCCTCTCCCTTCTTATTTTCAAAAAATTCACTTAAATTCAAGTTAGGTTAGGCCTTAGCTACAAGATGGTTTGTCCTGATTCTGAAAGATAGACAAACATCTGAAAAGAGAGTGAATATCTTTACAACTTTGGTAGGTGATTCGTTTTATCTTTCTGATTGGAATTTCTGGATGCACTGGTTCAGTCTGCATGACTATGTGTTTTCTCCGCAGGCCTTGATGAAACAAAAGAAAACAACAGTAACAGTGAGTTCTATGCTCCAGAATTAAATAAAGTTACTTTCACCATCCACCTTCCATATGCAATTGTAGCAGGTGTCTTATAGGCCAAAAATACCCTAATATTTCAAAAGTATTCAAGAATGGGAACACAGAGCTAGAACAAACACAAGAAAGACCCCCCTACACCCCAGTCCTTCTCTGTGGCTAAAGAAGTCTGTTAACGGGAGCCTCCATCTGGTTGTGGGAGATGGTTGCTTACCTAACAGGTGCAAGATCACACGCACGCGTGCACACGTAGTCACAGAAGCTCTGCGTGTTTCATCTGGCTTGGGTCCCCCCACCCCTCTCGTTTCTGTTAATGATCAGATATCTATCCCCTTTGACTATACAGTGAGAAGTTACTTGAGGGAAGCCAACAAACCCATCAGGCTTAGTTTTTTTGTCTCAAGCGTTTTCCACTCCACACATGCGAGAGGCCTCATTGAACTTACCATCAAAGGACATTGTCTTGTCACCATCAGAAGGTGCCCTAAGACTTGGGTTGCTGAACTAGATAATATCAAGTCAATTTTGGGGCGAGTATCTGTTTTTTAGGGTGAATATCGTATTTAGTAGAGTTTTACTTTTTTCAAAAGAATCATAAACTCCGGAGGTAAGATACAGGTGCTCATTAAAGAGCTGCACAGAATAATTAAGGGAAAATTTTAAGTAAAAATTGGTGACCAACTGCAAATAAACACATTCGAAACCTCAAACCATGGGACAAAATGTGACTTTCAACATAAATCATTAGTGCACCTTAGTCAAATGGCAGAAGTCATTGACCTGGAAACTGAGCATCAATTATGTTGTTAAAGATGCTGTTTCTTTTCCATATTTGTTAAATCTATGATTCCCGTCCCTCCTACCCCAACAAACAAATATAATCTTGCTATTTTGACCTTTGGGAAAATAACCCAGTTTAGATAGTCGTCTTACACTAACTTTTTACAACATAGCTTTCAATTTCAAACTGTTTTGTCCTTAATGGACACAGGACTTCCAAAATAAAATGATTTTTTTAAACAAGTCCCTTCCTGCTACACAAAAAGCCACAATTTAATTTGTCTGAATTGTAACTCGTTTTCGCTAGTGACTAAACTCGTTCTCAAATATTGGCTTACTTTTGAAATGAAGGAAGACTGTATGTGATATACAGATGGTCGAGGCATAGTATCTGTAATCTTTGCATTAAGGCTCATAGACACCTAATCATTATTCTCACTTTCGGTTGAATAAAAAGCTACGAGAGAGAGCGTACAAGATTGCAAAGCTCGTGGGTGATAGAGTCAGAATCTGGCTATTAAGGTTGGTGCTTCCAACCCAGTATGAGGGAAGGGAAGAGGGTGAGAGGAAGCAGGACCAGAGGCTGTGGGGGGTTGCCCACTGGGCAACTGTTGCCAAGGTCTAGGGTTGGTGTAGCCTCAAGATCAGAATGTAGCGGTGCCTCTGAAATGCTTGTCCTCGGGACACATGATATGAGTTCTTTATCTTCCACTCTTCCCTTTTTCTGGAACGTGACAAAAAGCCTATTTAGCTTCCTGGTCTCGTAGGTAGTTGTACATTTGCTCAAAATGAAGTCAAAAGCAGACTTGTATCCGACACTTGTTCCGTGCGAAACTTAGGCAGCAATTTCTTCACTGCAGCCCCATAGGCCTCAAGTAGCTAGATACCACTCAGAACCCACCAACCTGACCATTTCACTTGTCAAACGTACTCATGGAAAGTAGAGAAGGAGCACCAGTCACTATTTAAAAATAATAGTTTACCCGGTGATCTGGGAAAAGACTATTCAAAAACTATATAATTTATGACTTACGTGAACCGACTGTGAATAGTCAGTCGATATTGTTTTGTAACGCTCATTTAAAATGTCACCCAACAAAAATAGATTGTGCAATAATTATCATACAGAATTATGCCTAAAAGAGTTCACCCCTTCTCCCAACTCCAGATAGAAAACTAGAATAAAGATGACATAAATGTTTTAAAATCAGATTGTGGTTCTGTTTGCACAATCGCTGCGAATATCCTAAAATAGGCACTGAATTATACTTTCAACAGGAGACATGTTTGGTATGTGAATTATATGTCAATAAAGGTGTTGTCAAAAAACTTGATCTGAAAGTCCCTTTTCTACAGTGAATTCACACCATAGAATTCATTGAACTTTGGAAAAAGGGGCATTAAGATTGAGACATGTCAGAGAAAACAGGACGATTATTTTTTTTAATCGCAAAGAAAGGGGAAGAAGAAAGAACATGAGAGGGGAAAATGAGAGGAGAGCCCAGGGTACGCCGAGCAACTTGGCGAGAATTTAAGGATTTGCCCGCTTTCCCACATCCCAACGTCGACCATCCCTTCGCCACCATCTGTGGGAGGACCGCAGAGCTCCCCGTTTCACTGACAAATTCCCCTCCCAACTAGGGTCCACACTGCTTGCAGAATTTATGAAACTAATTGCATTTTTAAAATTGAAGAAATTATCTGAAGAAATTAATTTCACCGAATGCTACCCATAGCATTCTGTACTCTTTTACCCACCACTTCTAAGAGATCCTCAATTAACTCCTCTCTCTTTATATCTCATTGTTCTTTGCTCCCAACAAGACATCCAAAATCCCAGGCTTCCCTCATCACCTGCTACTTACCCCCGATTAAATATTTCATCCCATTTGAGGCTGTATATGCTGCCAAGGTGAACATCCCAGGCTCCTCCAACCCTCCAGTAAAGGAACCTGAACTGCTTTGGATGAGCTCTGCTATTTTTTTTTCTTCTTAGTTTTCTTTCTGAAAATCAGAGACAGAGGCTAATTTCGATAGCTATTGGTCGAGGGGAAAAGAGAGAGCACCTTCATGAAAGCAGAATTCATAAAATAAACAACAAGAATTCAGAGCCAGACACGACTTCCCGGAGAACCTATGTTCCCGAGGAATCCATGCAGGGCAGTAAAGTGGCGTTGCACAACCGTGTTTGCCACGAGAGCTATGGGCGGCTCCGCCGATTTCTGAGTTCCAGAGCCTCCTCATGAGTATTTCAAAAGTCTTATAAACAGGCACCACTCGAGCCATGGCCTCCACACAGGAGTCTTCAGTTAAGACCTGCTTCCCAGGGAGCCTCGGTGGCTTGTCTGTCTGCCTGCCTAGCACGTCACAGAAGCAGAGCTGTGAGTTGTGCCTCCAAGACAGCGTGTGAATCACGGCAGGCCCGCTCCCTGCAACCACTGCTCTCTCTCCACGTCAGAGTGGCCCAGGTCAAATATCGAAATGGGCAAAGTTTCAGGAAGAAAACTGAAGGGAGTATAGGATGAAGGCAAGGGAGAAATAAAAAATATGAACTATGAGAAGATGAGATATTAGTTAGAAATGCTCTAACCTACAAATAAGATGCCTTAGGAAGAGTGACTTTAAGTAGAGGGTTTTTATTCCCCTCACTTAACAAGCTCTCGGGAAGCGGCCATTTGCAAGGTGGTTTCTGCTGGTCCAAGTATCGGATCCTCTGTCCGGGCAGATGGAAGCGGGGTGAGAAGGATGACAGAGCCTGAGTACCATTTATTGGGAAACCAGAAGCTTTCCCAGGCACCGTACAGCCAACTGCCCCTCATGCCAGACTACTTCACGTGGCGTCTCTAAGTGCAAGGAGCACTGGGAAGAGATCTTCTAGACCGGCATTGCAGGGATTGGGACCACTGCAGCTCCCCCTGAAACCACAGTTCTGTTAGCAAGAAAGGAGATCACGGCACTGAGTAGGCCACCAGCAGCGTGTGCCACGGGGGGTGTAGTGGCATCGCAGAGAATATTTTAAGGCCAAAGGATAAATACTTCTAATCTCAGGCTTATCCTGGGAAAGGATTTCAAAGCACTATATCCTTGGGTCTTCTCCGCTGGGGCCCAGGACATCCATAATCCCATAGACATCCATCGCTCAGCACTTGGTACTCTTCCTTCCTCCTTCTTCCCTTCAGTTCCACATCTAGGTCCTTTCTGTCATTCTGTTACTTCCCCCAAAATGCCTTTCAGCCTCATGAACAAATGTTGGGAGACTATCTCTCCCTCAAATTCTCCATGAACCCTCCCCTGGCCTGCCCAGTGGAAAGCATCTCGCTCCCCAGCATGGATCCCCTGGCCCTGAGAATGTTGTCTAGAAGCCTCACGTTGCATTACGATGCACACTAGTTCTCGTGCACGGTCTCACGCACTACCCAGAGGTTCTTCGGAAGGTAGAGAGTTCCATGTCATTGAAGATTTCCAAGCAGAGGCCAGGCAGTCATTTAACTGGAATGATGCAAAGGAGATTCAAGCATGAGGCGGAGAGCTAGAGGAGCTGAACTCTGAGGCCACTTGTAGCAGGGACCGAGCATGCACTCTCTGACAGGTCATAGGCCACATGCTTCCCTACATACCTGTAGGCAACCCTCGCACAATCGTAAGAATGACATCATTGCCCAAGGTCACAGATAAATACGTGGTGCAGCTGGAAGTCCGACCGAGATCTCTGCTTCCAGGCTTGTTTTCATACAAAGTAAGAGAAACGCAAAAGAAAAGAGATGGATGCATGGCTTCCACTCCAGCACTCCTGTCCTTACAGCAAGAAAACGGTAAACAAACTAAAGATCGCTGACTTTGCTTAGACCCTTTGGAGAACTGAGGTCACAGGGCAAACTGCCACCCCCCAAATCTGGAGAGACAGGTGAATCTAGAGTCACAGAGAAGACCTTATATGCAGCAGAAGCCCCTAGAATTATAGGACTCAGGGGTGCCTAAGTGGCTAGGTAGCTCAGTCAGTTGGGTGTCTGACTTTAGCTCGGGTCATGATCTCATGGCTCGTGGGTTTGAGCCCCATGTCACGCTCTGTGCTGACAGCTTGGAGCATGCTTTGGAATCTGTGTCTGCCTCTCTCTCTCTCTCTCTCTCTCTCTCTCTCAAAAATAAACTTTAAAAAACAAACAAACAAATAAAACAAATTGTAGTTCTCATTAACTGCAGGAGGTCGACTGTGGACTATTTACACAGTGAGAAACTCCTAGGGACCAGTCTTAAGGACACCCACATTTTCATGGGCTTTAACCTCTAGGAACAGCACCAGGTTCTCATGGCGAAGAGTCAAGGAAGATTTCCTGGTGGCTCTGGCATAGTGAAGAGTAAATATTCTGCAAGAGGCTTGGAACCTTCTCTGTAACACAAGCCTACTCTCTAAGGGAAAGGACTGTACCAGAGCTTTACCCTCCTGAAGGATGAGATTTCTCTGTCCCCAGCCTCCTCTGGACTTCTGTGTCACCTAAGCGGGGGAGAGAGGGAAGCGAAGGCACAGCCTGGGACCCATGCCAATCACAAGATTGATATTTAATCATGACCTTACACACTCTCCTGCCCTGCACCCTACCACCACACCAACAAGGCACCAGCGTAATGCTGAAAGAGCGGCAGGACACAGATTCTATCGGACGAGCAGTTCTTAGGGAAGAGCAAAGGCAACAGAGGGGACAAGACAAGGGCACCAGAGGAACTGGAAATGTCCAGTCCCTACGGCTACAACAAACATGAAGCACAGCTCAGCTCCTGGCCACATAACCACACAACCTCACACTAAAGGCCTGTTGCCCAACATATAATATCCAATTTCAAGGAAAAAGCTACAAGGTGTACTAAAAGACAAGCAAAGAAACAGCTGACCATCTGTGGTGGCTTTAATAGTGATATGCCTGGGTGAACTGTTCATTTCCAAAACTCAAAAACAATATCACGAGGTGCTTATCAGACCATCTATTCAAGTCAACAGCCTCCCAAATTTGTCATTGTTCTCCCCAACAAGAAAAAAAAAAAGAAAAAAGAAAGAAAATTTAAAAATCCCGCCTTTTGAAAGATGTGGTTATAAATTTTACACACCTACTTTCCTAATAGGTTGTATTCATCATAATTCACACAAAAATTAAGATTAGATGAAATAAAAATTGTAATGGGGATCTAACATTTGTCCCCCACACCTGAAGATTCATTCATATACAACTTGAATCCACGGGTTTTGGAATCCATGTGTAGGACAGGCAGAGCTCTAAGATCCTCGTCCCCTGGTCCTGACACTTGTATGCCATTCCCCCCTCTGAACGAGGGAAGAATCTTTGGTTTGTTTCTAACCAATAGAATGTAGTAAAGGAAATGGAATTTTGCAGATGTAACTGAGTCTCTCATCAGCTGACCGAGTCAATCAGAAAGGAGATTATCTTGGGTGGGCCTACCATGGTATCAGGTGAGTTCCTTAAAAGAGGTGTCTTTCTGGAAGAACAAACTCGAAGCAGGAGAGAGATTTTCCTTCTGGCTTTGAGGACACAAAAACCATGCTGTGAACTGCCAGTTAGGTGGGCTTGAGTCTAGGAGTTGAGGATCTCACTCCCATAACCACAAGGAACTGGATTCCATTAATAACTTGAATAAGCTTGGAAGAGGACCTCCAAATCCAGTGCGAATGGAGCCCAGGCAACACCTAGATTGCAGCCTTGTGAGACGCGCACTGAGGACGACCTAGTGCCTGGACCACTGACCCACACGAACTGTGGATAATAAATGGGTGTTGTTCAAAGCCTATAAGATCTATAAGATCTGCAACGATTTGTTACACGGCATAGAAAACTAATACAACTGGTCTTAGCAAATTGGTTGACTCTGAGAATTCACAATTTTCAGTGAAGAGAGGCCTCTTGGGATGGGAGGGGCCACCCCCGCAGCCTGTTGAGTGCATGTCAAATGAGACCCAGCCTGTGGAATGTTCCCCTTTTCTCAGAATTTCTATGGCCTGCTTTCCCAAGTCTTACATCTCAGTCGCGGGGATCAAAACATGACATCATGTTTACTCATTTTACCTCTCAGAAGCCCTATAAGTTCACTAACATTCTTCAGACTTAAAGGTTCTCAGTTACAGCTCCTGAGATGAGTGGTCATTAAGATTTTTTGAACAGGTGGTGGTGCGGGGGTGGGAAAGGCACAATGTCTTGGAGTTCCTACAGCAGAAACAAGAGCCCTGTCACTCATGGGATCACACACACCTCTTCTGGCCCCTGGTCTTCCCATCTCAACTTCATACCCTGAAACACACACACACACACACACACACCCACGTCCCCTCCAACATTACCCTCAACACACACACACACACATGCACATGCATGAATACACACACACATATCTCTCCAACATCACCCTCAACACACACAAGTGTGCATGCATGAACACACACACACACACACACACACACACACACACACACACACACACACCACTTTCCTCTTTCCCCCCTACAACACGCATTCTGCTGCTGCAGAAGTTCAGATGAGAACCGAGTTAGGAGAATAGTTCTAAATAGGGTTTTGTATTCCAAACTTGAGTATTCATCATAAAAGGAATTATCAAGAAATGTTTGGATGTGACAGCACTGTTTTACCAACATTGGTCTGTGGGATGTTCTGTGTTCTGAGGTTTCCCTGGACAGGTGTGAGCTCAGGACTTTTGCTGGCGCCCTCCTTCTCCATCATTGAGAGGGATCTTGATGTGAGTCCTCTAAAAGTCAGAATGACTGAGGTCACATCTTAGTTTGTCTCTTACTACCCACATGAATTTTAAAAAGCAATTCATTTCCCTAACACTCTAAAAAGTAAAGCTCCTCACACCTACCTCATAGGACTGCTGTGATGATGAAGCGAAGTAAGGTGAAGTACTTGCCATAACACAGGACAGAGTCCAAAACTGGGGGCGTGCTTGTTCCATCAGCTGACCTGTTCTACGCGTACATTTGAGGATTGGGACTTGGCGTTTCACATGCGGCCCTATCCATCTGCTTCAGTTTGGCTCCTTATTAGTGTATTTATTTACCCTAACTAACAAGGGCCATTTTAAAGCACCAACTCATTCCTAATTAAATTTCTAACATATTAAGGAAATATTCTGCAGTTTCAGCCCTCTAAAAAAGAAAAGAGACATATGAAGAAAATAAGAATGAAATACAAATTAAGGCATGGGTGGATCTTAGTACAGGATCATTTTTAAAAAAGTTTTTTAACATTTATTTATTTTTGAGAGACAGAGAGAGAGAGCACAAGCAGGGGATGAAGAGAGAGAGAAAGAGACACCCATAATCCAAAGCAGGCTTCAGGCTCTGAGCTATCAGCATAGAGCCCAATGCTGGGCTCAAACCCCTTAACCATGAGATCATGACCTGAGCCAAAGTTGGATGCTTAACTGACTGAGCCACCCAGGCACCCCAACAAGGATCATTTTTAAAAAGAAGAAGGTGGAGGGTGAGGAGGGTGGGAAGGAGAAAAAGAAGAAGAAGAAGAAGAAACAATTAGGGGAAAGGGATGGCGGAATAGAAAGAACAATCAGTCGAAAATGTGGGTTCCAGTAACGATTATGCTGAGCACTTTCTGTGTGACCTTGAACGAATTAACTTCCTGTACTTGAGTTTCCTCATACATAAAAAGTGTCCATAATAGTAACTGATATGATTTGCCAACTGACAGTGTTTGTGGAAATACACGATAAAAGAGACAGGAAAGTCACTGGGTCATATTATGAAGAAGTCAAGCTGCTTCCTCAAGCCTGCTTCAACGGAAGGGAAGTGCCCTGCCCAAAGTTATGGCCCCTTTGGGGAAGCTGGGATCCAATGACTGATCTACTCCAGGGTATCAAAGCCTGACCTGCTGCCCCAAGTGAGGTCAACTCTAAGTGGGTCGTTCCACTTTCAGAGCTCCCCACAGGGCCGCCTTGAGTCTCCACCGAGCGGCATCACAACTCTGCGGCTCTCTACCCAGTCTACGATTCTCTAGCCGAGAGAATGCCCTCGTCAACCTCCTGCCCACTAATCTGCACCAAACAGTTTGCTTCCAGGGGAACTCAACCTGTGGCAGGCCCTTAACCCAAGGTATCCAGACATACATCTCTTATATAATGTCCCAGCCTTCAGATTTATGTTTTTGTCCCTTTCAAACAGCAAATGTCACCTGCCTGTCCCATGCTTACTCTAAGATAATTATCCATCTCAGAGTTTCTCAATTTCAACACTATTGGCATTTTGGATTGGATAATTCTTTGTTATATAGGACTGTCCTGTGCATTGCAGGATGTGTCACGGCCTTTACCCACTAGATGCCAATAGCAACCCCTCCCCAGGCTATAATAGTAAAATATACTATTATATTGCCAAATATACCCTGGGTGTCGAAATCGTCCCAGGATCAAATAAAGTTGATCTACTTTATTTAATATAAATTTGTGTTAGGTGTGAATGGCTGATGTTGACTTAATGTCAGTCCTCCAGAGATACTTGCTTGGCAGCGAGGACTCCTTTGGAGACGCAATGCCTTAGCATGAAGGGATACATTTCTAATGGCAGGATTCTTTGGAACTCTTCTAAAGACATCACAGTTATCTGCCTGATTCCCTGAAAATAAAACTCAGTACCTATTTATGAAAACCAGGCTTTGAGAAACATGGGCTCACGGGATTAGATACATTATAAAGAAAGGGAGTTATTCAGATCAGCTATTAAAGCGATAGTCGTACATTCACAAATATCAAAGAATCATCATAAGAGATCTGTTCTGCATATCTACCCAGAGAACTTGGGGATAGGAAGTCAAGTTATCAAATTTAAGATGAATGAGACAAAGTCCCCAGTATTTGACCACTTTTAACCATTACAAAAATAGTAATTTCATAGGATTCAACCTATTCTTTGGCCAGGAATCCATTCTAATTAAGGCTATATAGAACACAGAATGAAATAGTTTCATGCAACCTCTGATTGATTACGGTTGCCAGGAAAGATTTCTTTGACCAATTAGTGCTGTCTACATGATGCCAACAGAAAGGGCACATCTCATGTGTCATAATTCCATCCTTTTTTGAAGACAAGAATATTGGAAAATGCCCTACTGAATCTCTGGGGGTAAGGGAAACATAGAGGAGAATGGATTTGTGAGATAGACAGAGATAGAGAAACAAGGCGCAGTCTCCTCTCTTGGTCACTGGCTCCTAAATGGCATACAGAAACAGGTCTGAATTGACACAGGATGATACAGCCAAAAGTCCTCTAGACTGAATACAAACCCATGCTGGGTCTCCTCTAACACCACAAAAATCTCCTGGATTGCAGCTTCTTTTCAAAAGTGCTCTTGATCCAAAAGAAGCCTCTTATGATGGCATATATAAAACAAGCTTATAATTTAGATTCAAGCACAAGGAAGAGGTGCCCGCTCCTAAGTCTACTCAATTTCTTATAAATTTTATCTAAGTCAAACTGCAGCCACCCCCTGCAGTTTCAGCATTAGCAGCTGGAGAGCCTTTCACAGGCAACACCCATGAAAATGTCCCATTCGCCAATGTGTTAGTTCTCTCTTTACAACTGAACCCTCCCCCCAAAAAAATTTTAACTCATTTCTCAGTACTGAGCACCATACTTCATACCGAGATTGGTTACAAATTTGGATATGACATAGCGCCTGGCTTCTAAGGCTTGTTGCGAAATGAATAATCCAGAAAAATGAACAATAGCTTTGGGCTGATGCCAGAGAAGAAAGCTATACTGGGTACCATGAGAACTCAAGGAAATTCTCCCTGTTGGGATTAGGAAAGGAGGCAACAGTTCATAATGCCTTACTAGGAGACAGGTGATCTGAGCTGACTTACAAGGAATGGTGAGAAGTGGGGCATGTTGGTGAGAAGGGTAGGATGTTTCATTTGAGGATGGGGCATAATTTCAGTGAGGGGGAACTAAACGGGTATAGAATGGAGACATGAGCCAGCTAGACATGCCGTGGAATTCAAAGGACACTAAGACAAAAGCCAAGGGTGTGAAGAGGTAGTTGGTGCTGAGGGTTATGTCCCTGTCACCGCCAGCTGTGCACCCTATTGTCTTATCTCAGAACTGGCCAGCTGATGAGTCCTTGAACCTATGTCCTAATTACTCACTGCCTCCGGTTTTACCAACCCACCAATCACTGTCAAATACTCCCTGTTAGCTGCAAGATAAAATATAAAAAAAGTTCTTTAAAATGGCAAATGAGGCCCTTCATGACCTGGTGCCTGAACTTCCTGGCTACATCTCCTACCACCTTATCATTCATTCAATCATTCAATCAACAAAGATTTAATCAGTAGCACCCATATTCAAGGCCTAGTATATAGGGGCTATGCCACAAAAGAGGCATGGTTCCTGCTTTCATCACAATTACTTGCTAACAGACACACACAAAATACACTTAATATGGCCACAACGAACCCCATGCAGTTCACCGAACGTGCCATGAGACCCTACATCCGGCCCCTGTGCATTCTTCGGTCATTTCTCAGAATGTCCTCCCCTCCCTGATAGGCTGGTGAATCCCTTTCCATCCTCCATAATCCCACTCTGCTTCATTTCCTCTGAAAACCTTCTCAGATTTGAGCAACCTGCTCTGAGAACACACTGCCCTTAACTCTTCGGTAGTTCTTGCTATTTGCCTGGCCTATCTGCTGGAGGAATACTGAAAAGTCTTAATAGCTGGTGTGGTAGGAATTCTAAGGAGTCCTAACTGATGTTGGTTGTAAGCAATCAACATAGTCACGCCAATGTGCTAAATGAATTTCAACTCTCCTCTCCACCGGACTGCGGCCACTGGGCTCTGGTCTGGTTCGTATACGTGTCCCCAGGGCCCAGCACATGGTAAGTACTCAACAACTTTTTGAATAAATGGAAAACTGTTGTTTCTGGACACAAACTCTTCACTCCGCCTTCTTCGCCAGGCTGCTATTGGGTCAATTATCTGTGAAAGTAATAGAAAAGTGTCTAGTGGGGTTGTCGAGGTGACTTCTGAATTAGTCCTCAGTGCTGCATGCCAGAGGAAGCCAGATCAGGTATCTTGGCTGATGGTAAAGACATCCACAAGCAGCGTGCCTCTCCCCTGTCACTGGGGTCTGGCGCCTGAGCAACATTTCATGGAAGAGTCATCATCCTAGCAAAGCAGAGGTGAAGAGAATCAGGGCCATTTTTCCATTATAAGCACCATCCTTATTTTTCTTGAAATTCAGAGTCCAGAGCTATAAGAAATCTTGGATAGGATCATCTCAGGGGCCATCTCTGATCAGTTGGTAGTAGCCTCCTGGAAGAATTCCCAGTGAAACAGGACCAATGACAATTAAAGATGTCTGCCAAGGATAAGAGAGAGGAGAGTGAAGACATGCCTGCTATGGACTTGTCCATCCTCATCTAGCCCTGCTCCTTAAACTAACGGATGACTGAGCTGAGATATGTACAGAAGCGATTAGTTCAGAATCACGTGGTCAGTCACTAGCATTCACATCTCTTGATTTCTAGGCCAAGTGTCTTCCCATAATACTCACCTTCAGCGTGTAAACTGGAGAAGCCTGGCATCCAGGGTGGAATCTCTGATAATATTTCCATTCTCCCTAATGACAGTTTTTGACAAAGGTTTGGAATAACATCGAAGATGCTTATTTTTATTCTTCCTCTTGCCTGTCTCTGAAACCAAAGTCTCATGGTGAAAACCATTGCAGGTACCCACTCAGGGGTCCACATCTTGACCCTGTAGACGCCATTTGAACCCTCCTTCTGCATCACGGCTGACTCCTCAGCTCTATGTCCCACCAGCTCCATCCCTAGCTCTGCCTCTCCTTCAAATCTCTTCTAATTAAAGGCTTCTCTCACCAAGATGCTGCCATGTGAACAGTAACTTCACGCAGCAAACAAGTGCTTGGTCATGAGAACAGGGTGATGAGTAAGAGCACTTTTCCTGGACTCAAAGACCTGCCAGTGTACCGGGGAAGGCTGGACAATGAACAGAGCACGACAATATGATGAGATTCACGTTCATGAGAAGCATGAGCATCTATAGAAACAGGGAGGAGAGGGACCAAATCCACCCTGAGCATGGGTCATCAGGGTCGCTGGAATGGGGATAGGGAGGGGGTGTGGAGGGAAGGCTTCTCCAAGGCGTGACTGCAGGGAGGGAAAAAAAGAAAGGAAAAGGGAGAAATATCCCCACAGGAGCAAATAACACCATGGCATATATGGAAAACTAAATCACTGAATGGGACTAGAGTAGAATGCACACAGGCACACATGCTTGGAAGAAACAAGAAACAAGGTTTGATAAAGGAGGAGAAGGCGGCCTGGGAACATAAGCAGAACCTAACACGCTGACCTGACACAGAAGATTCTACCCAGACCAGGACCTCAGCAGTCTAAGACACGGCTTGAGAGCCTATTATCAGCCAGCCATGTATCAGCTGTTTCCTGTGCATCAGACCAGTTAATCTTCCAAATAAACTTGTAAAGTAGGCAGGTTTTAACTCCATTTTACAGATGGAAGACTGAAGGTCAAAAGGGGTAAATGATTTGCTCCAAGTCAAACAGCTGGTAAGTAGCAGCCGAAACTGGAAATTGAGCCTTTAATCTTGCCACTCTTTTTGCTATGCATTCCCATGTGCCCTCGCAGAAATCACGCCTTTGGTTTAGCCCTCACAGAAATCATGCATAATGAGTCTTTGGACTCTTCTTTCAATAGGCAAATGAGGAAAGAGTAAGCTTGGCACATTTCCTCCACAAAGAACAAACTGTCCAGGAAAATGAGCAGTGACTTTCAGTTCTTCATGCATTCATTCATTTAAAAAGCATGTTTTGCAACAGATGTTGGCAAGGACATGGAGAAAGGGGAACACTTTTGCACTGTTCATGGAAATGCAAACTGGTTCAGCAACTCTGGAAAACAGTATGGAGGTTCCTCGAACAATTTAAAATAGCATTGAGGCAATCCAGCAATTGTACTACTAGGAATTTATCCAAAGGATACAAAGTAACTGATTTGAAGGGGCACGTGCATCCCAATGTTTATAGCAGCACTATCAACAGCCAATAGCCAATAGCCAAAGTACGGAAAGAGCCCAAATGTCCATCGACTGTTGAATGGATAAAGAAGATGTGGTGTGTGTGTGTGTGTGTGTGTGTGTGTGTGTGTGTGTGTGTGTGTGTATATATACACACACAATGGAATATTACTCAGCCATTTGTTGAAATCTTGCCATTTGCAACAACAAATAGAGAAGGAGACAAACCATAAGAGAATCTTAACAGAGAACAAACTGAGGGTTTCTGGAGGGGGAGGGACGGGCTAAATGGGTGATGGGCATTAAGGAGAGCCCTTGTTGGGATGAGCACTGAGTGTCATATGTAAGAGATGAACCACTGGGCTCTACTCCTGAAACCAGTGCTCCACTGTATGTTAACTAATTTGAATTTAAATAAATCAATAAAAAGCATGTTTTGTGGATCCACTAGATGCCAACCATTTTTCTAGGTGCTCAGGTTACAAGCATGCCTGTGAATAGTCCCTGATCTTACCCAAGTCCCTTAGACTGGGAGTGTGGAAGACATGGGAAAGTACAGGAAAGCATGGTCCCTTTTAGGAGCCACAAACTGCCCAGGAGTTTAAGTGCTGAAGGTGAGTCTACAGGACCAAGAAGGAGATTATCTAAGCTGTGTTCTTTGTCTTGGATGGTTGAGCTTCAGCTGGAGATGACGGGTTTCTGTAAGGGTGTAAGAAACAGCCCTCTGGCGGCAGTGTGGGCCAGGAAGAGACTTGAGCCAGACAGCTGCTATTTCACTAGTCCAGCCGAGGGGGACAGACCCCCTGTCTTCAGCAGTGGCAGAGGCGAGAGGCAGGTACAAAATGAAGGAGATATTTATTTAGTAGGGAAAATCGTTTTGTCCAATCCTTTCACTTTGTGTGCAAGCAAAAATGTCCAGAGAACTCAACATTCCTACAGCTTGGTCCTGGTCTTCTGGGTCCATTCCATTCCATGTCTAGATCATGCGTAATCATTTCTTACACCGCATGGAGATCCTGACAGAACGAAATGCCTATTGGGTCTCAAGCCCAGCAGTAGTTAGACTATAAGCAACTTCAAACAAAGACCCCCTATCATTTGTTTATCCTTCTTGTGTGCTCCTTTCCCTGCCTCGGTCCTAGCCCATGGTTCAGGGTGAGGCCCCACGGTAAGAGCTCAATTCACACCAACACAAATGCAATTGGACTTGGGGTGGCGATGGGGGGCGGGGGGCCTGTCAGTCTTTGCTCCTGGAGTTGAGGACCTAGAAGGAAATGGCCCCCGACCACAGTGTTCACTTATAGCACCTGGGAAAGTATGTGGTGGACCAAGTTACCACAGAGCAGAACACCTGTCACTAAATGCTGTTTGAAGTGGAATGCCATTCAGTATTCTCTTGACAAAGTCTCTTGGAGAAGGCCTTCTGCCTGTGTCATTTCTATTCAGGCTGCCAAGTGTCTTTCTTGATGTTCTTGCAAGTAACCTCTTTAAGGTTGAAACCGGGGCGCCTGGGTGGCTCAGTCAGTTAAGCGTCTGACTTCAGCTCAGGTCATGTCATGATCTCACGGTTTGTGAGTTCAAGCCCCACATCGGGCTCTGTGCTGACAGCTCAGAGCCTGGAGCCTGCTTCAGATTCTGTGTCTCCCTCTCTCTCTGCCCCTGCCCCGCTCGTATTCTGTCTCTCTCTCTCAAAAACAGATAAAACTTTAAAAAAAAAAAAAAAAAAAAGCTGAAACCATCTCATTTCACTAGCACTTTACACTAGTGAAAGGGTTTTTGCTCCCAATGTCTGTCTATTACATGAAGATGATAGAACACTAATGGGCATTAGGGCATGGGTAGTCTTTCCTATTTTCTGGACAATGGGAGAGCTGAAGCTTGCACAGAGTAAGGATTTATTGCAAGACGAGGCTAAGTGTTGAAATATGTATAACTACTGCCAAAGACAGTTTGATTCTATCCAACTCTTAAGAATGCACACTCCCTATAAGCCAAGGGATATATCCCTTGAAAGACTCTCATGTATATGAGGTACAAGAATGTGTCTTGCATTTTTTGATAGTAAAAAACGTGGAAACAATGCAACTGCCCATCGAGCAGGGGAATACGTTAAAAAGTGTGCTATATTAATATAATGGAACACTATGTAGCCATTAAAAGGACTAAAGGGACATATGTCAACAAGCAAATGATTCAAGAAATATAGGGCTGAAAATTAAGGCAAGTTTCAGAATGTTTGTAGGATATGATACCCAATATTATGTATCAGGGGTTAGCAAACTTTTCCTGTAGAAGACATATAGTAAATATTTTAGACTTTGTAGGTCACATATGATATCTGCTACATATTGTTCTTTTTTGTTGTTATTTTTTTTATAACTCTTTAAAATCTAAAAACTATTCTTAGCTTGTAGTCTTTAGAGAAACTGGCCATGGGCTGGACTCCCCCCATGGGCTCTAGTTTGTTAACTACTGCTATATATCAGTTGATATATATGTTTGTACATGAAAGTATAAGATAAAATGCATTCACAGAAGAGTCATAATAGCACTTACTATTTTTTTTAAAGTTTTGTTTATTTTTTAGAGAGACAGAGACACACACACAGAGTACAAGCAGAGGAGGGGCAAAGAGAGAGGGAGACACAGAATCTGAGGCAGGCTCCAGGCCCTGAGCTGTCAGCACAGAGCCTGACGTGGGGCTCGAACTTGTGAACCATGAGGTCATGACCTGAGCTGAAGTCGGAAGCTCAATGGACTGAGCCACCCAGGTGCCCGAATAGTACTTACTATTGATAACAGGGGCAGCAGGAATGGAATGTAAGACAAAGGGTCATAGTTGTCTGAAATGTTTTCTTTCTTTCATTAAAAAATCTGAAGAAGTATGAAAAAAATGCCACCAATGTTTCTGTTTGGACTCGTGTGCATCACACTTTGTTTTCTTATTCTTTATAATTTTCTACATTTAGAAATATTCTCCAAATAGAAGAATCTGCTAGAAAAAAGCAGTCCTCTAAAAGCCATTCATTCCACACCAGATCTGCTACTTTGTTCAGACAGAAAATGTTACTCATGAAACTCATTTATTCTTTGATGCATGAACCCCATTTTTTGCTGAGCACCTGCTCTGAGTCAAGTGCTCTGGCTAGTGCTGTGGAAAGTACCAGATTCCATTAAACATGTTATATGTGCACCTACTCCTTAAGAGGCCTAACGCTGGGCAAGAGAGCAGTTCACACAGAAGTAGCACCACACATGATGAGGAATAATATTTGCCAAAGGAGCAACTCAGATCATGTGCTGTAGGAGCTCCTTGCTAGTCCATGAGACGCCTGGCATGCCATACCCAGGATGCTCAGCCTGGCACCTAGAGACAAGAGAAAGCACCTGAAGATTTCTGAGCAAGGACATGGTATGACCAAGAAGACTGCTTACAATTGTTTTCAAGCAGTATGTCTGTGAATAAGAGAAGAGGGAAAGGAGAAGCTAGTGTGCAGAGTTTTCGAGAAAGGTGGCACACTGGCTCTCTTTGGGAGGCTGCAGGATTCTCTGAACACCCATCTGCCAAAGTCAGAGCCAACTGCTATAGCTGAGCTAGAGGCCTGAACTGGGGTCAATACCCCCTGGAAAGGAAGAAACAGTAAAGTGAGGGTAGCAGTCGCCCAGTGGGTGCCCAGGCTTAGTACATGAGAGGGACATATAGCAGCTATCAGTGCACAGCCCCAGGGACCAAGGCCCACCCCACCACCATCAAAGCCAGTCTTTAGCTACTGAATAACAATTCATCTTTCTTTTCAGGAACAGGTCTGAGTGAGCATTTCCAGGGGCCTAGAAAACACAGGAACTTGCTAGTGGCTCACCAGGCAATGCCACTTCTGTATCCAAAGCCACGCCTGAGTGTTCTGGCCCCACGTGCTCTGGCCAAACCACCTTCTCTCTGAGGCTGAGGCAGTGTGCAGGGCCCTGCCACAGGCTCAGCTTCCACCCTTCTGTAAATTAGACTTTTGTTGTTGTCGGTGATTTTGTTTCTATGTTTCTTTTGCTTCTCCTCAATCTCCTCATCTAGAGACACTAGGTGGCCCCTGTCAGTTGCTCTGAGTGTTCCAGCCAAGTCATGAAAGCACAGGTGTAAGAGAAAATCTAGAGAATTGCCAAAATGAGGTATTGCTTCCACCAGAACCTCCACCTCATGGGTCTGTTAGGAGGAGATGAGAAAACGAGCACAAAAACACTTTATTAACTGCAAAGGAATACCCCTACAGGTACCGTGATAATTATTAAATGGCATAAGGTAAAAAGTAAGCCACCCTCGACTCTGATATAGCTCAATTAAATCAACAAGTCACAAATGAGATCAGAGGTCTTTAGAGGCCTCCATTCAATGGATTCATCTCTCATGGCGAAGATAGATGGTGGAAGACCGTGGTAATCTAATCAAATGTCCTCTTCACTGTAAGAAAATCTAGCGAAAGTCAAAGGACCGAATGTATATGAGGCCAAACTGCTGACATAAAATAATAGGTCTGGTGTAAGGAAGTTTGGGAGAGGAAAGGCGATGAGTATCCGCCTCTTCTGTGCACACTTCACCAGAAGGAATCAAGGGCTGCACCACTTACTCAGGCCATTTGGGCGCTAAAGTCAAGGTCAGAAAGATTGACTGATATTGTATGTCAGAGACATGGTCCTAGAGAGAACTGAGAGAAGAGTGGAGAAATTCAAGCCGAGACCAGTAGCAAGTACAGTATTAATGAACCAAACTGGGAGAGAAAAAGCCAGGGTCTGAAGACAAGTGGACTTGATAAGGAGTGAGATTACAACAGTAATTCAAGGAAGTCGCCACTGGCCTACCCTGACTTTGCTTGCCACTGTCCACACAGTGTAAATACAGAGACACAAAGGACCAACAGCAACAATTGAGACTTTTCCAGTACTGTCCAAAGGATGGGGCTCTTAATCAAAAGGTTAAACATACACCCCCCCCTTAACAGGTTTCTCTCTATTTTAAAGAGGGTTCTATCCATTGATACGCAGAACCATTAAGATACCCTAGCTGCAGTAAGGAAACTCCAAAATGTATTTGTCTTGCTGTTTCACCAAGAAATACGTTCGCCAGAAGACTCAGGATCATATGCTGTCATGCCAAATTCTTTTTCATTTTAAATTAATAGATGCAAAAACCAGAGTTTTGCATTAGTGTCTTCTAATTTGTTCATCCGGGATGCACGTCATGAATAAACTAAACTTCCAGATGTGAAAACTCAAGGACCAGATCCCAGGGCCAGGAGACAAGCCACACAGTGGTGTGGCCACCTCGGAAGCCAGGATCCTCAGACAACAACTCTATCAACATGTCACAATACATCTACAAGGCCAAGGTTTGCCTTTGGGGGAAGTTATGTTGAGCCAGTGATTAATGAAGCTTCATGGAAAAATACACACAAAAAAACAAAACATCACTAGACTTCAACCTACTCAAGGTATCAATGTTTCATTTCAGTATCAGAAGTACTACCAGAGAGGGACAAACCAAAACATTTGTGAGTTCAAACAGAAGAATAACTAAGTCCCTCTCAAGAAGTTGAAGAAGAACCAATGTGGAAACCACTAACTTCTGTTGAGACTTCCTCTAATATTGTTTGGGTAGTCACAGAAACTTTGGATTACAAGCAAATAAATGCAGGAACACCCATATCAGTCCTAACACAGGGAGAGTGAAAAGAACAGCAGAACTACTATCCAATTCTTGGAACTTTTCAGGAGTTGAGGAGAAGTGGAGGTCTAGAAATGAAGGATTTTAAAGCCAAGCATAACTCCCATCAACCTACGGCTCATGTGAATGGTCGTGGGCTACTTTCTTGGCCTCTCTGTGCTCTAACTCTCTTCAAATGCAAGACAAGCTAATAATGCTTACATCTCTTTATTGGGTGGTCAGTAAAAATCTTAAAATTGTAGATGTTAAAAATGCTCTAGTTTTCTTTGACTAAATTAAAAGATCACCTATTAATTTGATGCCCGTTCTGCCAAAGACTGCTAAGGTCTCAGAAATTCATTGACTGGCTGGCTGGCCATGGCTCAGAACTGGCAGGTCCTATTAAATATTTTAATGAAATATTTATGCAAATTTTGACATAATATAATGTAGCAAAACTCTTCTTTCCATTCCATGACATTAACCAATATATCTTAGGGTGATTACAATACCCAATCTGCTAACTAATTAGGGACTAATTAGTCAACTTGTGTATTTATGAATGCTTCCAGTTTCTTAATTGCAGGCTTGTAGAGTATAGGGAAGTATTTGTGCCTGTCAACAGGCTGAAAAATTCCAGAACACTGGATTACAAAGCAGTAATATTAAAGATTGGATAATAATAATCCTTCATGTTTTAATAGCATGTCAAAATATACATATAGCCTTTCTACCTATATTAGCTTATTTGATTTTCATAACATCTCCTGGGATAAGCATGTTGGTACTATTTTTAGCATTAGTGCCTGGCATGTGGTATGCCCTCAATAAGTACTGACTGAATGAATCAAATGAATGAATATTAAGTGCTCAATAAATGTTGGAATGATGGATGGATAGACAGATGGATAGATGGATGGATGGATGGATGGATGGATGGATGGACGGATGGATATAATTTGCTCCAGAGAAAAAGGCTACATGGTTTGATCCTCCAGGACAATTCTAGCTACCCAACTTGATGACTACCCTCTTCACAAGGATAGATTGAATTTCATAGCCAGTATATATGCCACGATGTTTTGGTCTCAATAAACTGGTGGGGCTAATGTGAGCACATTTCTACATTTCTTTCCCAATGTAATAATATTCATAGAAAATTTTAAGTTGGAATACTTTGCCTACCACTTTCCCAATATTTTTTGGAATTATGGGACATGCGCAGCATGAACTTTTATCCAAAATCACGTAATTAATTTTTAACACAAAACAATACGAACATGGCGGCTGATAAATGAAACTGGAAAACCTACTTTTCTCCTCTGTGCTTTCGATTTCTTGTGGAGAGGTCCTAGTTGTGCTATAATGATTGAACTTATAGAAACTCTCTTCTTTTGGTCTTTCTTGATGCCATAGGGCTCCGTGATGCTCAGACTATGATGGATTTCTGAAGGACCTACTTCCCACTCACCTGAAATCCATCACCTTCTTTACTATATGCCAGCTGCCTCGGCTGAATTCAGGCTATCTTTTAATGGCAAAACTGCCTTAGGAACAGGGACTTTCTTCTCCTTTCTTCCGTGGTGGTGGCAATCTCTTGTTCTTCCTTTTCCCTGGAAATTTCCTGCTCTGCTCCTTTTCTGTCAAGTAGATGGTCTCTCTAGGTCAGTGAGTGCTTTTATTTCTGGATGGTCCAGACTCCTTGCTCTCTAAAGTAATGGTTTTCATTCCTGGCTGCACTTTACAAGCCCCTGAAGAGCACCTTAAAATGCCAGTGCGTGGAACCTACACCCAGGGGCTCTGATTCAATCGATCCAGAAGGGATCCTGGAGATCCAGGTTAAACCAAACACACAGACTTTCCTCTGGTTAAGCACCATTGCTATAGCAGAGAGCACCCCACAGTGCACAGTCTCAAGTATTCTAAGAACTTCAATAATAACAAATTATTGCTCTTGCTTAATTGAGCAAAAAGAAAAGTCATAGGTACAACCTACTGCATCAGTCAGCAATGTATAAGCCATGCAACAGGAACAAATAAGCCCCAAAAGGTCTCAGTGGCTTTACAACAATAAAGTTTATTTATCACCCAAATTGCATGCCCCTCACAGATGAACTATGGGTCTGAGCCTTGTCTTCTTCATTCCAGGACAAAGGCTGAAGGCGATTCCTCTACTGAGGACTTGATGGTCTAGGGCGGAGAGAATAGGATACAGCAGAATCTCAGGGCTGGTCTATGTGCCCCATCACATGTCATTGACGAAAGCAAGGCTAAGCCTAACCTCGGGAGTGAGGAGGGGCAGTACTCTCCCAAGAAAACTTCAGACACCAAAGCCATAATAGCAACTTGACAAAGTGAAAGGTCTGAATGAGGATTTGGTTTTTCAAGAGAAAATGGATCTCTGCACTTCTGAAGGCAAAGGCGGAGGGGAAGGTTGAGGAGTAAACCTCTCTGCGTCCATCAGAGCCTTATGAAGATTAGTCACTCAAGTCATACTTCATGATGGATTTTGAAGATGTCAAGCAACTGAGGCTGTGGCAAGAGATAAGTAAGTGAAGCCCAGACAAAAGCGGAAATTTATTCTCTCCCTTCCTCTCAGCCTTTTAAGAGCTGGAAGTCTTACATGGGTACAGGCAGATTTTAATGAGTTCATTTCTTCAAGGAGACTGCTTAAATGGAGCTCCAGAGTCCTTGCAGCCGGTGACATATACAACAGAACTAAAGACCATGAACAGGAAAGATGAAAACTTGGGAAAGTGGATACTACTAATTGAGAGGAGCAAATATTTGCTGCTAACACACTGTATCCCTCTGAAGGGAGAATCCCACAGGTTCACACCACACAGTGCAGTGAACAAGGCATGGGCACCCAGCTGGCCACCTGCTCCCATGCAGCCTGAGGCAGGTTATATCATATCTTTAAGCCTCAGTTTCCCCATCTGGAAAACAAGACTGTGCCCACTTTGCTGGACTGATAAAACAATCATAATAAGTGACAAAATATGTGTGAGTTTTCTCAGTGACATCAATTTATTATTGCTGTTTATGTTGCCACTCCTAGCCCTGTAAGGCAGGCAGCATAGATATTATGTGCATTTTACAAAGAAAGACACTGAAGCTTTAAGAGGGAAAGCAATTCACCCAAGGTCACATGTCCCAGCACTCTCTGCAAAAGGAATAAAATGACCTTTCTTCATCATCTGTGGATGGAGTAACTATGTTTGTTTTCAGTTTTCTTATTTCTGCAAGGACAAGTGCTCATGATAAAATACTAAGTGGAACAAAGCAAAAAATGGGATAACATTATAATTTTAACATATATGCCTGTAATATATATCTGTATCTTTAATTTTATCTATCTGTTGAGTACAATAATCCATTTAAAACAGTACAGTTCCTAGCACATTATAAACACGAAAGAAACCAGCCAGTATCCTTACCATTTTTATTATAACTATATATGCATAGAAAAAAATAGAAAAGAAATATCCACAGTAACAAGTTAATAATGATTATTTCTCAGTAGAGATTGGTGGTGACTATTTTTCCTGCTTTTCAGCATTTTCTAATATTTTAAAAATGTGTATTTCTTTTATAAAAAATATATGCGTAGCTGCTTTATAACACATATAAATTACCAAATTATGCCTATAAAACATGGCATGAGCACAGATAAGATGAAGGATATATATTTCATTTCAGGGTAAGAAATGACTTTCTGTCAGAGAAGTCCAAAGAGAAAAGGAATTGCAGAGAAGGCAGGAGTACCCAGCCTTGGCAATAAGCCAACATCAGCTGCGTGGCTACTGGCAGGGAATTTATAAAAGGAGCCTGAGGGGCCCCCGTGTGGCTCAGTCGGTTGAGCATCTGGCTCTTGATCTCAGGTCATGACCTCATGGTTCGTGGGATCGAGTCCCATGTCAGGCTCGGCACTGATAGCGTGGAGCCTGCTTGGGATTCTCTCTCTCCCTTTCTCTCTCTGCCCCTCCCATGCTTGTGTTTGCTCTCTCTCAAAATAAATAAATAAACTTTAAAATAAATGAATGGATAAATAAATAAGTAGGTAAATAAAGAAAGAAATAAAAAGCTTCGGCTGATAACCCTCAAACTATGACATTATGAGGTATATTTAGACATCAGGGTATTTATACTTCAGGGAAAGATCAGTTTCATAATTTGCAGGGTCTAGGGTAAAGTAAAAATGTGGGTCCCTTCTCCAAAAATCATTAGGAATTTCGAGACAGGGAGAGCAGGGTGTTAAACCGTGTGCAGGCCCCTTCCAAGACCAGAGCAGTGAATGACTCCACAGGCCACGTGTCCACAAAGCTGCCTGCCTGCGGAGTCCACAGTGTGAAAGTCTTGTTTACTCAAGATGATTTGGACACACCAGTTGTCTCCTCAAAGCTGATTAAGAGGAGAAACTCAGCATTTCAGGAGGACTTAAAGAATCTAAAGCATATCCTAACCATCAAAAATCCTTTTTTATGATCTCCTTTACTCTACAAAGTAAATCAAAGAAGTTACTTTCCTGAGGGAGGCTTCTGGTGAAAAATGGCGAACAGACCACAGACATTTATCACTTCTATTCTACGTAAAATCCAGTCGGGACGAAAGCAACAGGATGACAAGCATACAAGACAAATCGATCAAGAGAGGCAACAGCAGCGTTTTAGCAATTTCGGCTCCATTCTGGAAAAGTGAAAGTAGGTACAGAGCTAGTATCTGACTCAGCAGATTCGAGAAAGTTACAGCCTAAATGTCTGTAGATAAAAACACCACCAGGAAGTGACCCAGTTTGACCTGCAAAATTCCTGAGTCTCAGCATTTAGATGCACCAGGAATGACGGAAGGTTGGAGTAGCCGGATGCTGGAGGGAAGACAGAAGAGAGAGGGGCGGGACCTACAGAGCCCCTTTCTCAGGTCCAGGAAGACCAGAAGTTTATAACTGAACCAGAAAGGATCACTCTGGATTCAAAATCATCAGATGTGGCCACGGCTGGTTAAGATGATTTTAAGTTAAATAAAAGTTTAAATACTCATCTGTGAGGCTTTAACAGAAAATCTAGAGAGAAAGAGAAAGCACAGAATATATAACGGCTCCTTGAAACAAGAACAGCCTGCCACTGAAAAGGAACACTCAGAAAATACTGAAGGACTCTTTGAAATTAATAACATCATAGTCAAAATAAATAATCCAGTAGAAGAGCCATAAAATAGAACCAAATGAATTTACAGGACTAAAGGACAAAAAACAGGAAATGGAAAGATTTTTTTTTAAATAGAGGCTCTGTGAGAAATCTTGACACTCCAAGCAAATGAGTTCTAGAGAGAAAGACGAGAAAACTGTGCACGGGAAATTCTTAGAAACACGAGAAAACCCCCTGAAACTGAAAAATACAAGAATCCAGAGAAAAAAGACAAATCACACAAGACCGAGAATCAGAACACCACGGAACTTCGCCACAGCTACACTATAAACTAGAAAATAGTGGATGAAGGATCAATATTCTGCTTTTAACAGATCTACAAGGCAGACATTCAAACTCTCAGTCAACTATGAGAGAAGAGTAAAGACATCGTCACATACGCAAGGCCTCAAGAATTTTACGCTCCATACATCTATTTCTAGAAAGTTACGTGAGGATGCACTCTAGTTAAACTTCACATGACTGCAAGGAAAGAAAGAAGCATGAGATCACACATGGAAGAAGAATAAACAGAAACCTAAGGAAGGTGGCTGCATAGCCTAAAAAGAAATCATAATTCTACTGCAAAGGCAGAAGGCTCTGGGGGAGAGGTATTGAGAACATTTTTAAAAATACTGATTGCCTGAGGGGCGCCTGGGTGGCTCAGTCAGTTGAGCACCCGACTCTTGATCTCAGCTCAGGTCATGATCACAGGGTTGTGAGATCCGGTCCCTCACTGGACTCCATGCTGAGCATAGAACCTGCTTGGGATTCTCTCTCTCTCTCTCTCTCTCTCTCTCTCTCTCCACCCCCGCCCCTCCCCTGCTCACTCTCTCTCTCCCTCTCCGCCCCTCCCCTGCTTCCTCTCTCTCTCTCTTTCAAAAAAAATTTTGTTTTTAATTTTAAATTAAAAAAAAAAAAAAACCCTGATTGTTTGAGCTCAATAGCAGGCCTGTAGCGGGGATGTTCTGGCCTTCTGAAAAAGATATACACATCTCAAGACATACATGTCTCAGTAAGACCATAGGAAAACCAAGACAGCATGGGGAAATACCACAGAACCAAGCAGTTGTGGACAAGGAAAATAGTAAAAAGTCATATAAAGGAGACAAGGTTATTCTGCACTACCTGGCTTAGCAGTGAACGATACTTGCGTAGTCATCACTATGTTAAGTAGGAAACGGGAGGTGGTGGAAAGGAGTAGAAGCGTTCATTCCTCAACCACCAGAAAGCATTCATGGAGCAGAAGGTTACTGCTGAAATTATTAATATTTGACCTCTATTATGTATATGCATTACTGGGATGAACATTAAAATTGAGACATTAAAATATAAACAATTAAAAACGAATGTCATTCTAATACTCAGGGTATGCTAATTTCCATAACAGACAACCCCAGAGTTTGATGACTTTCACACAAATGAAGTTCTCCATCTCATTCAAGCCACAGCCCCATGGAGTTTGGCCCGTGCTCTGCATCCTCCAGAGACCCAGGAACCCAAGACTCTCCCTTCTCTTGGCTCATCGATCTTTAAAATACGTCTTCTGCTGAATGGAAAGAGACCAAATGGAGTTGCTCAGGGGGTTAGTGACCAGGCTGGAAGCAGTGGACATGGCTTATACTCAGAATCCGTTACATGATCCTAACCCACTTCGGCGAGACTGGGATGTGAAATCTGTCTCCGTGCTCAGGTTTGGTGAGCACTCAGCACTTTGCTGGGGCTTTTCAAAACAGATAAACTAAAACGTTGTTTAGGACCGCTCCGAGGCAGTGGTTCTCAACCAAGAGGCGATTTTGCTCTCCAGGGAACACTCGGCCATGTGTGGAGACATTTTGGTGGCCGCGAAGTAGGGGGGTAGTACTGGCATCTACTGGGTAAAGGCCAGGACAGCTGCTAAATCTGCCAAACGCACAAGTCAGCCCTTCTCCCTCTCCCCTCCCCTCCAAAAGCAACAAAGAAGCATTTGGGCCAAAAGGTCAAAAGTGCTGAGGTTGAGAATTCCTGCTGTAGACCCCAGGTTCTCTGGGATTTCTGATAAATAGAGATTAACACCATCGGGAGCAAAGAGTTCTTGTCTAAGAGTCAGAAGTTCCTGCCTCGCCCTTCGGTAACTCTGCGTGGCCTTGCCCAAGTCATCAACACTTTCGACACTCACTTTCCTCCCTGGTCAAACAGAGACAGTAAAACTTTCCAGTTGTCCTCAAGCTTCTTCGAAGGGTCAGTTGTAGGTGTCTGGAGGCTATAAAAAAGGGAAGAACTCATTCATGCTGTAGTGTTAGGGGTCATAACTAGAAAGGAAAATATGACATTAATGAAAAGTTTATCAATACTGATTATTCAGGGGTGTTACTAAATGACGGAGTCAATGAAATCAAATGCTCACCAGTAAGTAAACAAGAGAGGAAATCAGATCCAGTTAATAGATAGGTTTACTCCGACCACATTCCCCAGATTTCCTGGGGCAGTGTCATGACACACGGCAATCTTTCATGTCATTCCCATGTTCCGAAAATCACATTAATTCCATTTACAAGCTAAAATCCCAAATGGCCTCTTGTACTCGACACAGGCTCAAAGTCTTTTGTCAAACCTGGGTCTCTATTTTTAGTTCAAGGCAGCATCAATCATAGGTAGGAGAGAAATATGCTTGCCTTGCTTTTTATTCTACCCCTGGTTTCAGAGTTGGTGTTTAATAATTATTTGTTGATTGCACGGTTGAATGAATATAAAAAGAAACACACACATACGCTACGATTTAATTCAGCCATGCTGTGAGGTTCCCGGGAAGAACCTTACATCTTTTTCTTTGCATATTTGCAGTGACTCGCACATAAATGACACTCAAAAATGCTGAATTAACTAATTATAATTACTAAAATTAATTTCTCGAGCGAAATTTCTGCTAGACGTAATTTATGATAAATGTAGGCAGGTATTTATGAGATCATTTTATGAGACGCATAGGAGAAAGAACAGACTTCCCCAGGCTAGAAAATGCATCAGACGATATTTAAACACCAGAAGCGCTAAAGAGAACAATGCACAGCAAACATACAATTTATCATAGTCATATCGTTGGTCAAGTAGCTGTACTGTGGCTTTCATAAAGGGATGTGATAAGAGCAGTCTGTGATCATCCAGAAAGTTGCATGGAAGAGGCAGGACCTAGACTAGGGGTCCTAAGTTGACTCTGGATGGGTGGGGGACTTCGGGGAGCCAAGCCCGAAGTTAGGGTTATGACGGGAGCAAGCACATTAAAGTAGCAGTGCATTATTGGAAGTCCACAATCCTCAAACAGACCGAGGAAACCGCATTCTATTTTTTAATACAATATTTAAGACAGAAAAAGCATGATGAAAATGCTTGGGAGTCTTCTAGCCCAGACATAGTATATGTCTGTATGTATTTTTCTGTATTTGCTTCAGAATTATAATATAAAGAACCAAAACATGGTGCACACAGTTGAAATCCATGCCTCTCCCAACTCCAAGCTGATGAGCCTTCCTCTTTCCAGGTTAGCACCTTGTAAGGTTAGTGTCTATCTTCAAGTCTGTATTTGCATACCTTTACGAAATTTGCACGTGTTCGGAAATAAAATATGTTGAACTTTTTCCAGTTAAAAGTAATTAATGGAAATTAATGGGATCATACTGATTATACTCTTCTGCAACTTGTTTCTTTGGCCAACATTCTACTCCCAGGTTTTCCATGTTGATATATGTCATTCTGGTTCATCTATTTTTAGAGCTCTCTGGGATTCATTCCATAAATGTGTTACAAATGCTTTATTCATTCTCCTGACAATGAATATCAAGGTTGTTTCCAAGTTTAGTCAGTGTGTTTGCTTTTGCATTAACAAATGATGTTGCCAGGAACATTCTTGTAGATGTATGACATTTATGAATGGTGAATCCTTAAAAGTATAATTGCTGAATTATAAAATATGCATATCTTACAAGCTTACAAGATACTGAGAAATGAGAATCCAAAACGGCCACGCTAATAAACATTCCTACCAGCAAGTCTGAGTTTATGTTTGTTTCAATGTTTGTCGATACTAACACTATCAGGTATTTTAACTTTACCTCTGGAATGGGTTCAAAAGCTCGTTTTTTTCCCTACTGAGATTAATTCTTTTCGCGTATGTATTGGCTGGTCCAGTTTCCTCTTCTGCAAATCAATGGTTCATATTCTCCAATGCTCTTTTATTGGTCTTCTCTTCTTCTTGTAGTTCTTTATATTGGACACAAATATTTTATTATTTGTAGGGTACAAACTTGACAGAATTTGTTGCCTGACTTTACTTTTTTAAAGTGTGTTTTATTTACTTAAGAGTTTTTTGGGGGGCGCCTGGGTGGCTCAGTCGGTTAGGCATCTGACTTCGGCTCAGGTCATGATTTCATGGTTTGTGACTTTGAGCCCCATGTCGGGCTCTGTGCTGACAGCTCAGAGCCTGGAGCCTGCTTCAGATTCTGTGTCTCCCTCTCTCTCTGTCCCTTCTCTGCTTGTGCACTGTCTCTCCTGCTCTCCCTCTCTCTCTCTCAAAAATAAACCTTAAAAAAAATGACAGTAAATAAAAAATTAAAAATAAAAGAACTTTTTAACTTTCTATTATTTCATAGTAATTTTCCCAGGCAAAACAAATCTAGTTGTCAGAAACAGTTTCTGGGAGAAAGGGGCAGAACAAAGGGAACTAATGACCATTGAGAAAGAGACTTACAAGCTATCTCAGTCAGTTTCCCTAGGAGAGAGCCTGAGATGAGTATCTTTAAGGTAATAACAACCAGGGGGGAGAGGAAGAAGGGAAGGGGGAAAAAAAAAGCCACAGAGAGGAAGGAAGACATGACATGAGAGACTCTCAAAGAATAAGAAAGAACTGAGGGGAGAGATGGGTGTGGGCGGGGGGAGAGTGGGAGATGGGCACAGAGGAGGGCGCTTGTTGGATTGAGCACTGGGTGTTGTATAGAAACCAATTTGACAATAAATTATTATTTAAAAAAAAAAGTAATAACATATTGGGGGAGTTCTCTGAGGACATACAGAGGGAAAAGTCAGGCAAAGACGTGAGTTCGGTGGAGGTACGGCCTCTGCCTAATCCCACAGAGTAGTCTAAAGTATGAATGACACCATGAAGTTCTCCCATCTTGAAGCAAGGAGTGTTTTGGACGCCTAGATCAGTTTGTCATTCACTGCAGGCTACTGCTTACTGTCTCCAGACCCAGGAAGAGAGAACAGCATCCCAGAAATTTCCAGACAAGGCAGTTCCCGTCAGCAGAGCACAAAGGGACGCCGTTATGAAGCACTGGCAGCCCAAAGTCACAGCCCTGAAGCACGGGAATCGGCCGGCCCCATACAGCGGAGCTCTGGGCGACACCAGACAGGACCTACTACCCCTGAGTTCGATCATTTCGTCTCACTCAACCACGCAGCACAGGAAATGTCCCCTGCAATTTAGGTCAAAGTGAAAGGGGCCCGAGATGTGCCGACCGACTTGCTCGAGGGCCACACGGATCATCAAAGAAACCCCGCGTTCAGACTTCCTTGTTCCTGACTCCGGGCTTGGTGCCCACAGAATTTGCCACCCGGCTCCTCTGTGAAAGTTTCTGTTCAGCACCTCCCTCGGTTAATAGGCTACGTCAGAGAAGCTTTCCTTCCGCCTAAGGGTGGTTGCAGTTACCCTCCTCTGACACCAGGAGAGGAACTGCAAGGAGGACAGACTGCCTAAGTCACGTGGGGGTGGGGGGGGGGGAAATGCGCCCCCAGGCCCACCTTCTCTGAGCACCCCACTCGCACCACATTGTAGTATGTCCTCCTCTGGGAAAAATGGCAAAAGATCTCCCCTCCTGAAAACAGGTTAGGTACCTAAAGGAATCCAGCCTCACTTTAAGGAAATTCGTTGGGAAGAAATATAGTTTCATGACTTGATGTTTAGGAAACCCTCCGACTTCACACGTGACTCTCTTTGTAGTGTCATAAAGACACGGCGAGGGGAAAATGGCACCTGGACTCCTTATAAATTAAAGGTCAGTAGAGCCGAGGTTTTAACCCTGTCACCTTGCTACAAATCAAAATTGTCACGGAAGTTTGAGCATGTATTGTTACAGGGAAGGTCTGCACGGTTCAGCGAGACGCTGTTCATCTTTGCGCTCAATATTTATTAAGATTCAAAGATGCCCGGCCGTGCATGCCGCTACGAGTGCCACTCCACGCCGCACGCCAGGCACACACGTGTTGTCTCACTTAACGGAGCAAATGATCTGGGAGCGCGCAGTGTTTGTTGTCAGCTGCATTCCCTCATGACAATTTACTCCTGAGCCAGGCTGCCATTTGTAAAAGCAACAGACAAAAGATTTGCCAGATGGTTTGGGGATCCGAGAGCAGGCAATGTTTCTACACAATCCGTTCTGCTGGGTCACGGACGACGCAGGCGCTGAGGCAAGTGACTGACACTGGCACGCCCGCAGCCTTGCAAAGAATTCTGTTTGTTCCCTACATGTCCCCCACACCACCGCGAGGACCACAAGAATCTGAGTTACCCTTCCTTCTCTAACCAACGCTGTTCCCCGTACACCAAAAGAGATGCCACTGAGGCCGTGTGGTATTTACCAAGGGGGACGTTCCCTTGTACCCACATGCCGCAGTGATCAGCATTCAGCGCTCCAATTAAACCCTGCAAAGTTAAGTGGTAGTAAAATTAAAATGGAGTCAGAGAATGAAAAGGAATCTCAAACTGGGTGCGATTACACTCATTTTTATACCAGTCTCCTAAATTTTAATGTTTTTTATGGGCCCCTGAATACATGAATTATACAAGATTCATAACTTTTGAAATGAATTTCAGCTTTCCCCCAAATTCCCTAGTTTCACAGAGATGGTACAGTGGACAACACAATTAAAGAATGGAGCTGAAAAACCGACCGCTAGGTATTACGCTGAAGAAACGCCTATGCAAAACTCGTTGCACGTGGAGCAGATCCTTAAAAATCCAGGCTGATAAGGAAGATGCTGAATGAAATTTGACACATCAGTTTTTTGTTTTTTGTTTTTTGTTGTTTTTTTTTTTATCTCTGACACCTTCAGGAATACCTCTGCCTATAGGACTTCCCATCACCGGGTCCCCTTGCTATCCACTGAGCACCGTTTCATATTAAGTATTTACAACACGTATTGGTCCAGCTGATCAAGACCCCTTCAGATTCTCAATCAGTTTCTACTTGGTGTCACAGAGGAAAAAATTATTTACGTCTTCATTCATTTTTTTCCTTTGTTCCTTCATTCTACCCTGGGCTGAGGGTGTGGACGCTGCCACATACTAGCATCAGGTTACTGAACCTCTCTGTGCCTCAGTTTCTTCATCTGTAAAAGGTAATAATGAAAAAATCAAAATGCATTCTTTACTTATAAGATTGTGAAGGTTAAATATGTTAATCGATGTAAGTATGTGAGGACAATGTCTGCTATGTAATGACCATACAAGGTAGACATTATTATTCATTCGACAAATATTTTTTTGAGCATCTACCGTGTGTCAGGCGCTGACACATCTGAGGTCAGAAGCCCCATCTCTGATCTCAGAGGAGCTCACCTTGATCCCAGCTCTCTTTCCTGTCCCTACCTCTAGGAGATGCTGAATAACAGAAAAAGGGCTACGATTTGATGGACCAGTTTCATATCGAGTAAATTAACAGGGCAGAGTATATGCATGTGTTACTAACAGTAGCCACAAAATTATAACACTCTCCCCTTAACGAGCACTTACAGAAAAGTCTGTGACACTATTTACTTTTTACTGTATTTATATCAGTGCTTCTTTCATGATAGTTATTTTTTTCAATCTTCATATTTTTAGCCTTTCTCTCCTCAAAATAAGTATCCCAGTCTGTCTGTCTATTCCATGTTTATTTCCATACATCTGGCAGAGAGTTGTTTGAGGCAGCTTACCATAAAGGCAGTCAGGCTGAAAACTTTCACATAAGGCCACACACACACATACACACACACGTTTAAAAAAAACAAAGAGCAAAGAAAAAACTGTACCCCGAGAGTTAGTTAAGTTGGAAGGTACAATAGGTATGTGCAATACTTAGTTCTGATATTGCTAGAAGCCAGGGAAAACAAAGAAAAAAACAAAGGTTAATCAAAGGACTCATATGATTTATTGGGGGAAATAATCTCTCTTTTGTGGTTACTTTATGGCCCTCAGCTCTGGGATTAACCTACCAGAGGAAGGTGGTCTTCATAGAAGAGGTCTGGGCAACAAAGCCAATCATGTCCTCCACAGCAACCCCCACCCGCTCCCCGAGCGTCCACAGCGTATCTCCCCCACTGCTCCGTCAAATCAATCCACCAGGATTCTGAAGGACATGAAGCAGGTGACCTGGATTTATTTTTTTAAGGGTGGCTTGGACTTTCAAAAAGACAATTGCCTAGAAAACCTTGAGAAAAGAAGAGTGAATCAATACCTTGAATTACCTTCTCCAATGTCAACATCTTAGCTGTACTTAGCTGTATTTATAACAGGAGCAGGTGGTGGTCAAATCAAGACTGGTAATGCAAGGGAGAATTTAAAGTGCTTCTCTTCGGTGCGGTCCTTGTGAGAACAATCATCTACTTTCCACAGGCCAAGTGCACAGAGGGCAAGGTGAAAGTGTAAACGAGTGACAGTTATTTCCACGCGTGGACTAAAAATGCTGTACACATCATCTTTCATTCAATCATCCTACAGAGTTTTTGTTTTTGATTGTTTGGGTTTTTGTTTTTGTTTTTTTTTTTTTTTTGGTCTTTCCTGTTGATATAATTATTGTCAATCCACTGCAAGTGAGGAATACAGAGCAAAGGAAACTTAAGCAACATTCCCAATGCCAGAGAGCTCATATATGGCACAGCTGGGGTTTAAATCCTGCCCTTGGATTCCAAAACTGATACTTTTTCCTGTTCTTAAACTCCTTCCAGGATTTGATGGTGAATATTAAGGAAATAAACAAGTTTGTAATCATAGCCTCAGTGCGACTGCATCAGTACGGAGATGAGCAGGGGCAGAGAGGGCCTGACTTCAAGCTACAAGACCCTGAGTTTGTTGGTTATCCTCTCCGAACATCACTTAATTCATCCATAAGGTGGAAAATATAATGACTAGTCTTCAATGATGCTCTGAAGGTCAGAAATAACGTGTAAAGTGCCTGGAACACAGTAGGTCCCCGACGAATGGGAGTAACTACCGCTGGGGTTTCAGATCACTCCCGGTCCACGTTGTAGAAGGAGACCTTACTGTCCTCAGAAAGTAGCAATGGATCTACTTAATGACGCAAAGACATGTGCAGCGGTGTAGAAAACATCCTGGATGACGGGAAAAGAAAGAGCAGGATGGGAAGGAAGGAGACATTTACCGAACACCAAATACGGGCTAAAAGATTTACTTATGCATCCCATTTAGCCATTCCAACAACTCGATACACAAGATACTGTGCTCTTTTTTTTTTTTTCCCTGCCAGAAAGTAAATGAAAGCTTAGAGAAGTTAATCAATTTGTTCAAACTCACCATATGGTAAGTGGCAGAACTGAGATTTAAGTTCAGGTCCCTTGATCCCACACTCATTGCCCCAAACTAGCCTATGCGGCATCTCAATTAATCAGGAAAAAAGCTCCCGTGCGCATCAATGCGCTTCTCCATCTCTCTTTAATATCACCGGAGATCCTGGAGCACTAGTTTTCCCCTCGTCCCTGCCACTAACTAGAAATGTAGCTACGGCCTTCTCTCGGTCTCCATTCCCCCGTTTCTGAAATGAAGAAGCAGACAGTCTACAGCATTTCTGAGGCCCTCTTCAGCTTTACCATTTTATGACGATTCTTTCCCCCACCCAAAGAACTCTGCTGGCAATACAGAGTGAAGACACAGCACATATGTACAAAAGTTACTCCGTTTATGTTAAATTCCACATTCCTGCAGGGATATGTAATGTCTGTTGCCCTTTGGTCGACTCTATACTTCAGTGTTTGTTTACAATCATTAGAGCATGAACAGCTATTTTTAAACCTGGCTTTTCATGTAAGAGGGTTAAAACTCAAACTGAATTTGATTTGTTGGAGAATTCAAATCCTCAGGATTATGGCAGGGAAAAAAGAGAAATGTAAGTCAATTTAATTACCCTTTGACTGTCGTCCCTCCATACCCACCCCCCATAATTCCGCTTACAAAGATGCCATTGGTTGGGCTGGCTGTATCCAGGGCAGAGAAGTCTTCACATTGGTGGCTGATGACCAAAGGTCTTGGGGTTGTTTACTTTATATTTTTGTTCAAAACAACAGGAAGTAATGTTTAGGAGGCAGCTGGCTTGGGAGTCAGCAGCAAATCCAGAGATTTGCACAGCTGGGCAAAGAGAAACATATAGTTTTCAATTTTTCCACTGAATTTTTGTCCGTCATGTTCTCCTTTACAGAATACAGGCTTTGAAGTCAGCCGGGTGCCTGGACAGCACTTACTGGGAGAACGACCCAGCAGAGAGAGAGCACGGCACGTAGTAGGAACATAACACACATGCTTTCCTTCTCCCTTCTGTTACTAACATGGGTTTTGTTCTGCTTTGTTTTTAACTTGGGCCCATCTGCAGACCTCAGCACAGAACATAAGGTCCCTGAGAGCTGGGATTGGTTGCTTGTCCCCCTTGACTATCTCCCTATCACTACAGCTGAAAGAGCATCTCACTCATGGTGGTTTCAATAGGTATTGGATAACTTACTGATGGTTCACATTCCTGGAGCTCTTCACAGAAAAATTAGAGAAGTATGTTACCAAGCTGTTGCACAGGATAGGGAGTGACTAAAAATCGATTGTGTCGATGGCCGCACAATTCTGTGAATATACCAAAAACCAGTGAGTTATATACTTTAAATATGTGAATTATGTGGTATGTGATTTATACCTCTCTAAAGCCATTCTTTAAGTGACTGTTTAAACCCCTCCAAACTGCACACATCCATGTACATCCATATTTAGGCTGGAAATTGACACCAGTGCTCTGAATAAACTGTGGAGCAGCTGGGAGCCAAATGAACTGGGAGAAATGGATTAAGAAAGGGGAGAAGAAATACAAGGGTCCCATTCAGGAAAGAGATGACCCTACAGTTCCGTCCTAATGAAGACATGCTCTCTCCCTCCCTACACTCAGACCCTTCTCAAAACGAGCCTGATAAAGATAATGAACACAGGTGGAACAGCCAGGAGTCAGAATCTCAAGACTTTTCCTTATACACTAACTCATTCCAAACAGTAACATGACAAGCTGTCAGATGGAAATCTCTTGGCTTCCAACATGGCATCCGAAATCATGAGTTTTCAGCATTGCCAGAAAATCTCGAGTCCTGATTATCTGATCAACTCTTTCTTATCAGAAATCACATACTTTACATACGGCACACACTCTACAGGCATATTTTTAAACGCTTCATTCATATTCATCTACTGTTTAGTATTCACCAGACATTGGGCTAAGTGCTAGAGACTGAAAGATAAAACTCAGGACCGGGAGTTAATACTTAAGGAGCACGCCACGTGCTTCATAAGGATTGACCCAGTCCATTATCCTAATAAGTGTTTAAGGCAAAGACGAATATCGTCATCAACCCCATTGAAGAGATGAGAAAACTGAGCCCCACGACGGTTAGTAACTTGCTTAAGGTCAAACCACAAGGAAGTGAAGGATCTGACATTATGTCAAAACAGGCTATCTCCAAAGCCTGAGCCGCAAACCTCTACTCTTACTGCCTCCCACGTTGAAGCTGGGGCATGCCCAATCAGGGAGCAAACACCTAGGTGCTAGACGACATGCTGGGTGCCCTGTCTTACTGATGAACAAGGTGGGAACATAGTGCTCACATATTAATTAAATCTCAGAAGTTTAGAGCCGAATGCAACACAGAGATCATTTTCTCCAACTCTTTTGTCTTTCAGATGCGGAGAAGGAGGTCTGGACAGAACCAATGACTTGCTTAGTGTCTCACAGCTTATATTAGTCATTGAACTTGATCCCAAGTCTCTTAAGTTCCAATACTTGTTCATTCATTTATTCAAAAATATTTGTGCCAGGTACTGTGCTCTTTTCACCACACCCTACTGCATATACCAATTTTAAAGCTGAGAGATGATTTTAAGCAACATTAAAAAACAGACATAATGTCGTATTTAATCAGGCAAAGATCATACCTACCAATGACAACTTTGCAAATTCATCAAATCACTGTTACAAGGCATAGGAGCAGGGAAAAGAGTGACAAAGAGAAAGAAGGGGGTGGATTATCGCCTGGTTTACTACATGTCGGACTGATTTATCCCCATTATTTCAAACAGCCTTCTAGGTAATCCTACTGGATATCAGTATTTTGCTATTTTTTTAAATGATGAAACAGCTCCAAAAAAATCTAAATAATTTTGCACAAAGTTACAAGACTAATAAGTGTGTGGAGGGGGATATACATTTGAGCCCTGCTTTTACTAACTGCAAAGCCCCAATTCTTTTCTCTCTCATGTTGATTTCCAGGCTCAGTAACTAGGTAAGTCAGCTATCTCTGAATAGTATGGATTCTTTGCATTAATCATTAGATAAATTACAGTTAGGTTCAGAGTCCCATAAAGGCAGTAAGGTGGATAAAATGACCTTTCTTCCTTCCAGCCTACATGTCCACGAATATAAAATGTCATCTTCAAACTCTCTATTTTATTCCCCCCCACCTTTTTTTCTAAAACATGAAACTTTAAAATGCCTTCTTTAGCACGGTCATCTGCCATGGAGACTTGAAAGTATATGACCTGGCCAAGAGATCTTATCAACTGCTTTTTAATGAAGGGTTCTTTCCTGAATGCCAAGTATAGGAGACGAGTCGAAAATGGGCATTTCCAAATGTTAAAGAAAGCCACAGACATCCTAAGGCACTTAGATTTCTCAATCAGCTCTCTCTTTATCCATGCCAAAGGTCACCCTGAGAAGGTGCCTGATGACAGACATTATTTTGCAGTGGCTCAAGGCTTTCTAATGTCACCTATGTTCCTTTTCACCTTTCCAAAGAGTTTTCTTAACTCAGGGGTCAATATATTCCTCCTCACATCATATACGAAGGTGGTGAACTTATACTCTGTCCATAATTTTTGAACAACAATGTTCCAATTAAAATTTTCAGTGGGCTATCTTTGGTTTACTGCTGTTACCAGTTAGCTCAGTGGTTCTCTGGCTTGCCTGCACACTGGAATCACTGGGGAGCTTCAGAAAGTATCACTACCCAGGTCTCACTCCCACAGACTGTGGCTGAAATGATCCAAGAGTGACCTGGGCTTTAGAATTTTTTAAAGACAGCCAGGTGATTCTAACATGCAGACGAGTCTGGGAACCCCATTAAACACTGGACCCATCACTAATTGACCAAGTCTAGGGGGACGATAACCTAGCCTTCTCTTCCAAAACCAGACTTGCTCCTTTCCTAGCTCCCTAAAGCTTAAGGCAGGAAAGGAGGGTGAGCCGAAAAACCATTACTGAGCTGACCACCAATGGGTTTCGAACGCAAACCATGGATCTTTTGGGACTGTGCTAAGAGAGGCTGTATGAACAAGTACATCCCAGCGCAGTGAGTGGCTGGAGAAAGAATTTATCCTCCAGAGCTCTGTGTTTCACAGAATCTCAGGTTCAGAAAGGAACCCAGAGGCAGGAGGTAAGAGGAATGCAGGTTGGACACAAGGTAAGGTACTGTTGGGTTGTGTCCTGTACGCTAGTAGGAACCCACAAAGAACTGGTTGCCACAAGTGTGGTTTAGTTAAATTCATGACCAAATATCCTGAAACAGGCAAAGCGGAAAGGATCTCAAGTGGTCCGTTTAGAGGGACTGGCAAGAGAGTTTGGCTAACCTAACCAGTGAATACCAGAGCCACTGACTAGTGAGCAGCCATAGTTAGGTGGTAACCGCTGACATGACAGTACTCAGGGGCCACTTTTCTTTCAGGCTTCCTATCTACACCTAAGACACAGCTGGCCACTCGTGGTTGGTTAGTTTTTCTTTTCTCTCCCTTCCATTCATTCCACCTGTTCAGGTAGGTATTTGAACTCAGGGATTTCTTGGGGTCTGGCCTCTTTCTTTTGGACACAAAGGAATGCTCTAGGCTCCGTATTTGAACTTAGTGTGCGAGGGGAGGTATGCAGGTGAGAGCGGGAGCAAGAGGTGCCACACTGGCCTCGGTTCTAGGCCTCCTACTTCATTCCAGCTTTGGCCAGAGGATCTATACTGAGGGCAGTGGAGCTCTTATCCAGCTATACACAGTAAGATTTCAATTTCTATTTGTTCCTCCGGGAGAATCCTGTGGGTGAAACGGTGATTGGTTGGCATGATTTGGAAATAGTTGGGTCACTGACCATAACAGGATTGGAATCTCACCCTCAAATTGTACGGCAAACACGTGATAGCAACTACTAACTTCTAGGGACTCTGTTGGATGCCGGTGATTTAATAAGAACCAGGCGGAGTTCTTGCCTTTAATGAAATTAGAAGGTGATGGAGAAGACAGACAGGTAGATGGATAATCAAGATAAGAAGCTCGCTTGTTCTGTGTGAAGAGAACCTGAGGTTTTGTGAAAGTACAGAAAGGATTTTTATTTTCCTGGGAGAGTCACAGATAGTATGAGAGATCCAACATTTGAACTGAATCATGAGAGGAATGTCTAATAAGATCTGTATTTGTAGACCATTCTAGAAAATATAAAGAAGATATATAAAAGCAAGGATCTGTCCATCTTACTCACCACTGTATTCCCAAAGTATCCTGGAAACACTGAATCCATTATCAGCTTTGATTCTCATATCCTCCCATGCTTGGGAGAAGGGAGAGGAATATATTCCAGAAAGAGAAAATAAATGTACAGAAACAGCAAATTCATAGTCCATGACCTCATGGAATCCTGACCTATAGACATTCCAAGGAAAGAATCTCAGTAAACTTTGCCAATGGCTATGTTGGATACACTGAGGGAAAAGGCAACAGCTACCCTACATAATACCTCACAGCATTATACTTAGTACCTTAGCAAATTCACCATGGCTCAGAGTCTGGTCCACATCTTCGTAGGCTTATTTATTTTTTTTAAAGGCTCCATCATTCAGAACTGTGCATTAACCCTGCTTGTGAGACTTCTAGAATGACACTGATTAATTTGGAATGAGAAACTGTCATTGTGGAAACTATAATATTCAACTTCTCATGACCAGCCTGTCCTGCCTTTGCCAATTTAGTAAATTACAGTTACAAATAATTGTCATGGTGACCAGAACACTCGTGTCATAAGACTATTTTCTCCCTGTATAAGAGCAGAAGCTGTAGTCAGCAGACAGCTTACCATGGAATCACATGTAGAAGAGTTAGGGTATTGAGTGCTTAACTGAACTCAGTTAAAATAGCCTGATACATTGCCCTCTCCATTGGGACAGTTGTACCAGTGGAAACAGACTACCCAACATCACTTGCCACTTTCCCAATGGCCCCATATAAGGAACCAGAACAACCAGAGACCATTGGCAAACTCACCCTCTCTTGGACTGTGTTTCCTCTTTGTTTCCAACTGCCATTCAAACATGTTGCAATCAACTCCTGCAAGGCTGGAGGTCATTTTATATTTTTTCTGAGGTGACAGTAGCATTTGAGAGCCTAATTGGGCTAACCACCTGCATTATTATCTCATTTAATCTTCACAGTTAAGTGAGATTTTTTTTGCAGAGGTGTAAACTGGGTCTTAGGTGAAATGACTTGCTCCAGTGAATACAGCATTTGATGGCAAAGTGAGGATTCTGAGTCATTTTAAGTCCATTTAATAAGATGACTACTGGAAGTCCACTTCCAACACCGTCCATTTGGGGAGACAAAACATGCGTGCCTGACCAGCTCACTAAAAACCTTAGAAAGCTGTCATTGAATGGGTCAGACAGACGGGACTTCTGAGCAGAATGACATCACTGTGGGCCAAGGGGGCCGAAAGATTGGGAGGGGGGTGATTTGGAGTTGAGAAACATTTCCTGTTCTCAAGTGTTAGAATATAAAAGGCAAATCATCAGAGTATATAAGCCACACTTCCCTCTTCCACAACCACAGCAGAACTGTTTTGCATTGATCCCAGATACGACCTCGGTATCTTTCGAAACAGCAATCCACAGCATAACACAGCTATTAGCATTCAGTTGCATTTGGCATACAAGACGGAAGGTATATGAGCCATCTCCAGTTTGGGAGGCTGAATCTATAAGGCACTGAAGAGGGCTCATTGATTTGGTCTCTCTGGTGGAAAAATAAATGACAAATTACGTTTATAAGTGTGTGTGCATAAACTATTCAAGGATAGTCAAATAATTAGTCAATAAAATCATTAAGTGATCATCTTTGAAGAAAAGGAGAAGGTATCTCTTCGGACTATCACTCCGCGGTTAATGCTCCACTCTTGAATAAAGTTGACATTAGAGGATTAACAGTTTTAGACAGTATTGTTAGTGAGTAGGGTCTGCAAAAACCCACTTAAGGTTTAAAAAAAAAAAAATCCAGTGCTTGATTCAGTCTCCAGAAGAACAAGCAGACCCTGAACAAAATGTAATGGAGACATTCTTGCTAAATCATGCCTCTACCATACCATCAATCCCGAAACGAGAAAGGAAGTCTAACAGAGGAACTAAGCCAGCTCATTTGAACCACTGGATGCCTCAACTCTGAACCCAGGGAAGGAGAAGTAAGATCTTAGCCTCATTTGATCCTTCCGTTTTGGGGCTTGAGAAACCCAGGGGAGCCATGACTCTTATTTGTTCATTCATTCAATATCCCAACAAATAAACGTGACTTTATCTGTGCATATATTCATTCACACATTTAGCAATTTAGTAATTTATTAGCAAGCATTTGCCAAGAGCCTACACTTTCCAAGAATTCTGTTAGCAACCAGGGATTTGGAGAGAAAGGAAACAGAATTCCTACCCTCAGGGAGCTCACTGTACTGTTGAGCAGATGAAGACTGAACAAACAATTTCAATATACTGTACAACCTAGTACGCACAATGGGTAGCAGGGGGCGCAAGTGAAAGAGCCCTCAGCTCTATGAGTGGCCAAAGCGCTTGGAGCTTCCCAACTCAAAATCACCCCCCTCCCAATCTGTGCCCCTTGGGCCACAGTGATGTCATTCTGCTCAAAGGTCCCATACTGTCTGACCCATTCAATGACAGCTTTCTAAGGATTTTCGTGAGCTGGTCAGGCACGCATGTTTTGTCTCCCCAAACACCCGTATGGGGCTGGATCCCACAACTGTGAGATCATGACCTGAGCTGAAATCAAGTCAGATGCTTAACTGATTGAGCCACCCAGGCACCCCACAACCCATTTTTTTTTGCTAGCCATTAAATAAATTGCAATACACAGATACAGTGGAATCCTATGTGGCTTTATACAACACGGTTTTTATAGACATGTCCTAATATGGAAAGATCTCTGTGATCATAGAAGTATTGTCTTTATATTTTATTTTCAACTTTGTACCCGGTGCAGATCGTATGCTCTCAGAGGTAGGCTGTATGATGACAGAGGTGCTGTCTCTTTTATTTCCCCTGCTCTATTCCCAGCACTCAGGACAATGCCTGGGACATAGCAGTTGCATGGGAAGTATACCTTCAATGAACGAATTCATTTAAATGCTCAATAATCACCTGGCATGTGGTAAGTTTTTAACAACTATTAGCCAAGGTTGTTGTTTCTTGGAGAAATTCAGCCTTATAAAGCTGGCAAAAGAGATACGACCCTAGGAGCTGTCACAACCAGTCAGAGAAAGTTATTTTCACAACGGGCTGCTGACATGTTGCCGGGCACAGGCTCCGTGAACTTCCTTACTTGAGAAGCTCTTTCCTGGAATATAGCTCTATTAAAAGACTACCAAGTCAGCACCATGGCTGACACCCCATTTCCTCCCTCTGTCCCATTCTTGATGCCTTTTTTAGATGTCAGGCCTCAGTGACTTCTTGTTTCCCACTGATTTGTCACCATCCCGATGTTCTTCCCCCATTACCAAGAGTGACCAGGACAGTTACACCACTGGCCTCCTGCCCTTCCTGCCAGTTCTGCAACAGAGAGAGATTACAGTGTCTTCCTTTCTGGGGCCGTGTGAGGGAACTGGCCGGGCCCAAAGAAATTGCTCAGGCATTTCTTTGGAGTGGGTGGGGTGAGTGAGTGCTTATTAAATTGTGTCCTTACCGTGAACCCGACACTGTACTGTCAACATCACACATCACTGCATTTATTCCTCACTACAGTCCGTAAAGCAGACACTGGGTTACTAGCCTCTCTTTCCAGGTGCAAAACTGGAGGCCCAGAGAGTTCCGAGTCAGGGCGAGCGGGGCTTGAATCCCAGCCCCCACCACTCCGAAGTTCACGCTTTAAACTAGCACAGGATTTATTCTATCATCTCAACTTCACTCCAAACCCTTCCCCAAAATTGATTACAGTACCTAGCATTTCCTTCCTGGAGAGGGCTGGAAGGGAGAAGAAAAAAAAAAGTATAAATAAGCAGCAGTGGGTCCACTTGTAATTCTGTGACAAAACAAAACAAAACAAAACAATGGCCTCCTTAGGACAGGCCCCTGGGGACTGTCTGATTCTGCTCATCTTGGATATGTGGATCTTGACTGTCTTGGTTGGGTTGGATCCAGCCAGTCTCTGGGCCAGCAAAAGTGGCAGTTTCCTACAACCCCGGTAGAAAGTTAAACCAGTACCAACTCCGGAACACGATTGTGTATTGTCCACATGTATTGTCCACACCTATCAACACAATGATTCCAACCACCGCAGAAAACACTTCAAAATAGTGAAAACAACTTCGATTATCCATTCGCTCAACAAATGTCAGTTCGGCATCTTTTGAGGCAGATGTATTCTAGAGCACGAGGGGAGCAAAGCGAACAAGGGGGCCCAGAACCCTGTGCACATGGAAATTAATTTCTCGTGAGAAAAGACAAGGAATGCATAGGTAAATATATAATAACATCGACTACTGATAAGCGCTAGAAAGAAAATGAGCCAGAGCAGAAAGATAAACAATGAAGGGAGAGCCCAGGGCAGGCCTTTCAGAGGAGGTGGTACGCACAGTACTCCCATATGATGGGGCAGACAGTCCCAGCGAAAGTGCAAAGCCCCTGAGGCAGGAGCCCAGCTGGATGCCTTTGAGGAGCAACAAGAAGACAGTGTGGAACTGGAGCGCTAATCAAGGCAGAGATGAGCCCGCTTCACAAAAATATTGAGTCATTCATCATAGTGCATAACTGTAAAGTAATAACTGTCGGATCATCAAGGCCTGGATTAGTAAATTGCTATATACCGACTTTGCAGACAAATGAAAAGGGGCCCTAGAGTGAGCTCGAAGAAGGTCTGACTCCTGATTCTGCCATGTGTCACCTGGGTGACCTTGGAAATTTACGTAGCTCATCCACTCCAGTTGATGAACAAACACGATCATGGGCCCTAGTCATATAGATAAAAGTCAATGCGACAATGCAAGGAAAGCATTCTTCACAGTTCCTGGCGAACTTAGACAGGATAAAAACGTGGGAGCGGTGATGTTGATCGTATTTCAATACCCAGAGGAAAATTGAAACCTGTGACTTTATGAAGCCAGCAAAATACATTCATGCTGTATCATGCATGAATAAAGTCTCTCTGAAATTAGAAATACGTGCCATTTACTAGCTTTTAATCTAAACATACCTGTGAATGACATACCACAGGCCGTATGTGAGACAGACTGATACTGTTTCGCTAACAGAGAACTGATATGACCATTAATTAGGTAAGAACATAAGATCTATCTTCACCCAAAGTTGGGCCAAATTCTTCTTCTCTTATTTTCTGCTGATCAATCTCTGGGTATTAGATTTGACGTATTCCAAAGGAGGGTAGGGTGGATTTTCGCTATTTTGCATCAAGATCTTTACCCTTAATTTCTACCAGATATCAACCAAATTAAAGTCATCGCCAACTGATTCTTATGGAGGTTTTATTTCTCCAATGTGCTTGGGAAATTTTACAAATAAATTGCCTACCAATGAGCACCACTTTTGGCTGCAGAAAATGTGATGTCTCTTTTTTAACTCTTCAGTGCTCATGGTAAAGTAGATTATACAAGTTAAATCCCTCCCTTGGGTACAGATTATTTTCATGTAATATAGTAAAACGATGTCATATTTAGAACCAGATGATTTTAGTTCTAGTTTTGATTTTGCCCCTTACTAACCAAACTCCTTAAATTGAGCCTTGGGTATCTTAGAGAGAAGGGAGACGTGTCTAATCTGTGTTGAGCATAGAAATGTGCTCTAATAGAAGAAGCACAAACGAGAATCAAGAGTGATCTCTACTCTAATCTGGCCCCTTATGCAAAGAAGCTGGGAAATTCACTTTGAGCTTCCATTTTGCCATCTATAGCATGAAAAGAATGGTATCTGCCATAGCGCTACTGAAAGGTTAAAAGTAGGGCAAGGAAAGTGTCTGGAACAAAGTAAGTATTAGTCATTTTCTTAGCAGATAATTAAATCTTCTCAGTATTCCTTTCAGTGAGTTACCACTACTTCAGCATTATTTACATAAGCTGAAAATGGAGGAGAAAACACTGTGGTGCCAGACAGCATTTAGGTAGATCACGCATATTCAAAATTTATTAAAGTAATTTCTTGTTGTGTAATACAGTCCATTTTCAGTAATAACTCAGAATTTTGTCCAAAGCACATGTCATGCCCAATGACATGGATTTGTCCCACCTCAGATTCAGGGCTTCACATAAAAACCCACAATGTCACGGTATATTTGTCAGCTATTCATACAATAATGCTGAATAACAAACAGCACAGAAAAGTACAACATCCCGGCTTATTGAGAGACTATTCACCCAGGGTCTTTTGTGTTTCTGCTTATCTTGCAAGCAAAGTGAGTGCCTTTTTTCTAGACTTTCTTCTCAAGGAAGAATAGACTTGGATATAGAGACAGTGTCTCCCTCAGGAGTAAAGGGTGGACATGCTTACTGTCTAGCAAAACATAGACAATATCTGCCTTCAGAGCAAATGGGAAGACATGTTCACTGCTTAATATAAAAAATTTGAGTCCCTTCAGCTCAGGGATCCTGTCCTGTAGCACAATCCACTATATACGTAGCTATCACCTGGCCCTCCGTGCATCGCCCTGTGGGAAATAGGGTATATGGAACTGACGCGGAAAAACGCTGATACTCTGATTATTGCTATTGCTATGAGTAATTAAATCTTCTATCTCTGACCCAGGAGCCTCATGTCTTCTGTGAGAATCCCTGAAACCACAGCAAGTTAACTTATTAGCTTGCAATTATGTTAAAGTCTCAGTTTTCTCACATTTCTTGACAGGCTTGATTTCTCACTCACGGATCTGTAGGTGGACTCATCCAGGCAGATGTAGATGAGATCGGTTGAGCCAATCCAGGCTCTGAGTTTGGTTCCTGTGGTTCATGTGTCTCCTCATTCTCGTTGAACTGGAAGCTATCCGGAGGACGTTTGTCTCATAGAGGGCACAGGTTGAAGAGTTCAGGCCAACCCGCACCAATATATCTGAAGCCCCCACTTGCCTCGCACTCACCCATGTTCCACTGACCAAAGCAAGTTACATGGCTGGGACTAGCGATTGCCTGGGAATGCGTATTCTACCTGCTCTACCAGGAACCCCTATAAGCACCTGTGGCAGAAAGGTGTGGACGATTGGAAATGAAGCGCTGTCGGATGCCAAAAATTCTACCAGGCTTATGCAACTACTCAGCAGCCACACATGCCACCTTCATGAAAATGGAAGGAGGGCACCGAGGGGGCAATGGTGAGCCCAGAGGGCAAAACCACAAGCCAGAGAGGACTATTCCTAGGCCTTGAATCCATGGGGTTTGTCAGGATGAATCGTGGAATTGCTTGGGAGTGGTGCTTTCTTTGTTTCTCCCTTTTAGAGGGGGAATGTCTGTAACCATTATCCTGTCCTGTCCCATCATTGTCTTTCCGGAGCAAATAACTTGGTTTCCAGTTTCCTATGTACACAAAGAAGAATTTTGCCCCAGAATGGAGCAAAAGCGGCTTTGCAGATGTGATGAAGTCAAGGAGTTTCGGACGGGGAGAGTCTCCTGAATTAGCCAGGTGAACCTTAGAAAGGTAATCATGAGAGTCCTTAGAAGGTGGAAGAGGGGGGCGGTCGCAGTCAGAAAGGGATAAGACAATGGAAGCGCGCGTCATTTGAAGATGCTCTACTGCTGCCTTTGGGCCACAAACCGAAGGACCACAAACCAAAGCATGCAGGCAGCCTCTGGAGGCTGGACAAGACAAGGAAGCAGGTTCTCCCCCAGAGCCTCCTCTTGTCGACACCTCGCTTTTTGTCCAGTGAAACCTGTTTCAGACTTCTGACCTGCCGAACCCTAAGATAACAAATCTGTGTTATTTGGAGCTACTGATTTGTGTGAATCTGTCATAGCAGCAAAGGTGTATTAATGCAGTCCCAGAGCCCCACGTCTATGCTCCCGCACTTCCGTCTCTAAGCACCTTCACACTGGGATCTCGGCACTGATCTCACCTCACACCGGAGCCTCATGAATCACATCAGCAGGGATCCTCAGGTACTCACCCCTACTGGTCCTCGGAGCAAACGTACTGACCCTAGAACAAGTGTCCTAGGTATCAGCCACATTTGTAGGATGGGACACATCCTTCTGGGACAGGGGGAGGGTCAGAAGCAATGACTGAGAAGGAACGTAGAGGAAGCTCTTAGGTTTAAACTATAATGTGGGGCATCGGGGTGACTCAGTAGGTTGAGCGTCTGACATTGGCTCAGGTCATGATTTTGCAGTTTGTGAGTTAGAGCCCCACACTGGGCTTGCTGCTGTCAGCATGGAGACTGCTTCGGATCCTCTGTCTCTCTCTCTTTCTGCCCCTCCTCTGCTCGTGTTCTCTCTCTCTCAAAAGTAAATAAATATTTAAAAAGTAAAAAAATAAAAACCTGTAATGTAATAAGAAAGGATCTTCTGTTCTTTTTCAGAGATATGACAACGTGGCCCATTAATGAAGGACCAATTAATAAGACAAGATCACAGAAAGGAGAAACTTATGGAAAGACATGCAGATGGGAAGAAAGGAGTCCATCGAGGGCCTAAAAACACTGACCTAACCTTTGGAAATTAGAATGCAATTGCACTTGAAAACTAAAATTTGTTTATAACTATATTTCTTGTATTTTGAAAGTTATTTCAGAAGAAAAAATTTCTACACTCTATGCTGGGGAGATTTATATTAATATGACTAACAAAGTATTAATAGCCTCACTATATAAAAAACAGGTAGAAATCATTAAGAAAATACTGGAGCCTCAATAGTGAAATAGACATAAATAAAAGGTCATAATACTTTATATAAAATAACTGCAGCTAGCCAATATAATAAAAGGCTTTTTCTCTGATTCTTTGTATCAGAGAAATACAAGTTAAAATAGGGGCAAAAATCCTTTTTGCCTATTAAATTAGCTAGGAGGAAGTATAACAGACATATATTGCTATTCAGAGTAGGTATAATAAAATAGCTAATATTTTTGAGTACTAACTATATCTTACAAGCTGCCCAATTGCATATACCACCTCATTTTAATCTCATATCAATGCTATGATATAGCTACTATTTTAAACTTCACTTGAAGATAAAGGGAAAAAATACCTAAGGGCTAAAAATATTTAATAACTTACTTAGGGTCACACAGATGTAAGATGTCCCCAACGATTATGGGGCAATTTGAAAATATGTAGCAGAAGCTTGAAAATGTGCCATTTGACCAATTAATTCTAATTCTAGTAATTATTTTGTACAGACATGAGCTGTAGGAAAGACTACTTGTGCAAAAATGTTTATTAAGGAGTAATTTATAGAAGTATATGTTTGGAAATGAAGTGTTTAAAATAGTTAAGTAAATTGTGTAATATTTATACAATAAATTTTTATTCCATCTTTAAAATGCTACTAATGAGGAGTTTTTAATAACAGAAGAAAATACTTCACTATAAATGTAGGGGGAAATTTTGATACAAATTATATTTCTTTACGTTGAACATCTATACCAGCCACTGTGCAATTTTATGTAAAATGTAAAATATTTAATTATGCATTTGTGTCTATAGATATATAATTTTCAATTCATTCTGTGAGAAAGAGATAAAGGAATTAAAACTCTGAGAACGTAAAGAAATTATCAATGCAAAACTATTAGTGTGAGCTTGAACCTAAGCCTGTCTCATTCTACGGCCAAACTCTCCACTACTGGAAATGTTTTAAATCTCCAACTAAAACAGAGTGGATAAGCATTGACCCAAACTGAATAATGGTGTCCATAAGTCCTGAGTTATGGGCAGGATGGCTTTATCTTGTTTACTTATTAAGGTGTGAAATATTGCAAATGGCACCATGATGCCATTGCTTGATTTTTATCATTTAATATTATGCTATATTTGTTCTTCATATTTTAAAGTAAATTTAAATTTTAGGTGTATCTTTATAACTTTTCCCCACTCAACAGTAGATTTCTGATACTTATCCATGTTGATGGATACACCTCTATTTCAGGTAACTGCCGCATAGCGATCCATCTGTAGCACAATTTACGAATTCATTCTTCTATTCATGCACATTAAGTTTTCTTCTCTTTTATCTCATTCAAATTCCTTTTGGAAATATATAAGGTTTGCCCTTGGATGTATGTACAGAAATGGAATTGTTGGGTTATAAGGTATCAACACCCTCAATTTACTTGATGGTACATTTTTCTTCTATCTGTAGCAACGAGAAAACACTGACTGCAGTCACGAACAACCTCAGAATTACAGTGACTTAACACATAATATGCTTCTCCTTCTCCCACTTACTGTCTTTTTCTCGAAGAAGAGGATAACCTCAGGTAAAGCAGCCAGCAGGGACTGACTGGCATTTTGACTCCCAAGAGAGTGCGAGCTTCCAAGGGAGAAAACGTGACACGCCATCCGGAGTGAAGCATCTACACAGACCCAGTCATCTCGGGCTGTAACAGCGGTTTTGTAGTCCTTAACGGGCTAGCAGAGACCACCCTTTTATGGTGGGCTGGGGAACGGGCAGTTCTCAGAGCAAGGAAGTCAACCCTCAAGAGCAAACATAGAAATCCTCTCTGTCCCCATCTCTCCTGAAGATTACTCTGGCTTTTCCTTTTGCGTGTTTTCCAGAGCTATAAATATAGACGTTCTCCATTTAGAGATCCTGCTTCTTGGTTATTATATCATAAGTACTTTTCAGACTTTCTTGGGATCATGAATTGTGACAAAGATCATTGAGTTTCAGATCTCGAAGGAGAAAAAATAAAATAAAGTTCAAGTGGAATAAGAGTAATACATCTGACCTAAAAACCTCTTTCCCAAGCCTAAGCAATTTTAGACAGATGGCCTTTCCAGGGTGATATATAACTTGAAAGACTTTATCCTGGAATGGAGAAAAATAGGAAGCCGTTGACATGTGGCCTTTTCTAAGCCTGGTGCCCTATGTTCTAGTTTCAACAGGGGCATGTAACCATTATGGTACTTGTCATTTGCCCTGCCAACCGGTCATGAGCAGAAACCTCATTTGCTGAATATACTTCAAAATCCAACTTTCCCACTGAATTTTCATATATATGTGTCTTTGAAAATAAACACAGTAATTCAAAAACCTCAGTGTCTAGCCATATGTCAGGTGTGTGACCTGAGGCAAGCTAGTTTTTAGTTTCTCTCTCTGTAAAATGAGAGAAATTATTACATTATTTCTAAAGTCCCATGAAGCTTAAACATAATATGAATATATATGCCCATGAATATACACTGCAATCCAATAATGACAGTGACCATATCTAATGAGACGGAGGAGGAGGAAGAGGCGGAGGAGGAGAAAGAGGATCAAAACAACGGGCCACACATATTGAGTGCTCATTTCATGCCAGGTGTTATTATAATCTCTTTATGTTGTTTATGTCATTTGCTCAACCAACCACCATACGAGAGTGCAGTATTGCCTTCATTTAGCAAATCAAGAAATTGAGGCACAGGGAGTTGACAGTGGTGGTTGAAAGATCTGAAGCCCATGGTAAGCCAGTTTGTCATTCTACTGGGGGTGCAGGACACAGTGTACAAGTAACATGTCACACTCTCAAATAAGCAAGTAAGGGACTTCTGACACAGATACTACTAACCTGCCTTTCAAAGCTGAGTAAAAGGAAGTTTTTAGTGGCTTAAATAACTTTCCCACAGGTGGAAGTAAAGAAGTCAGACTCAGAATCAGGTAGATGTCTATCTATCTTGGGGAAAGACACTGGGGTAAAAAAAGAGTGCAGCAGGGAGAAAGAGTATCTTCCTCATTATAATATTGTGTGTAGCAGGCAGCATGGAGAGACAGAACAGCCCAGACTGACCAGATGGAAGAATTCTGGGAATAAAATCCTAGTTCTGCTACCTTAAAAAATAAAAATTAAAATAATAAAAATTAAAAACATAAAAGTTGTTCGCACGTGGACAAGTTACCTCATTTTACCGAGAGGACTCACAAAGGTGCTCAGTAAGTGGTAATTCTCTTCTCCTTTACAAATAACCTCGCAGCTTGCTTTATTATAACATTTTGCTGTTGATGATCATTAATAATATGGACTCCATCAAACAAACAAACAAACAAACCAAAAACAGACCCATAAATACTGAGAACAAACTGATGGCTGCCAGAAGGGAGGGGTGGGGGATGGGTAAAAGGGGTGAAGGGGAGAATGAGGTACAGGCTTACATTTATGGAATGAGTAAGTCAAAGGGATGAAAAAGTATAGTATAGAGAATATAGTCAAGAGTATTATAGTAGTGCTGCATGGGGACAGATGTTAGCTACACTGGTGAGCACAGCATTAACTAATGGAGTTGTCCAATTACTATGTTGTATACCTGAAACTAATGTAACACCGTGTGTCAACTATACTTCAAGTAAAAAAAATAATAATATCGGGGTGCATGGGTGGCTCAGTTGATTAAGCTCCAACTTTGGCTCAGGTCATGATCTCGCGGTTCCTGAGTTCAAGCCCCGCATCGGGCTCTGTGCTGACAGCTCAGAGCCTGGAGCCTGCTTCAGATTCTGTGTCTCCCTCTCTCTCTGTTCCTCTCCTGCTTGTGTTCTCTCTCTCTCAAAAATAAATAAAGATTTAAAAACATTAAAAATAATAATAATTATATGGACTCCAGGGTCTTGTCTTAGTTTATTTTAAAGTGTTTTAGTTTATTCTATCCAGTAGCTTAACTTTTTTTTTTACAAAAACAAACAAACAAACAAAAACATGTTTCCAGATCGGCAGATTTATTTTTCCCTGGGGTTGGTTGGTTTGTTTGTTTTTGAGTTTGATGACCTCACTCACATGTCTAGCTTACTATTGGCAAAGGCTGTGCTCACAGTGTTTCCAACAACAGCAATATGGGGAAGGCCACAAGGCAGAAGCACTTAATGTATCTCACACTTGATGGTCCCATTGGCCAAAGCAAATCATGGTTTTTGTGTTGGATGAGAGGTCTGATGAGAAGACCTCTGTTTTCCTTTCTTGGTTAATTTTTTTTAATTACCAATTTACCATCTTTTTCAATTCATACAATTGTTTCCAGTGTCCAAAAAATAACCCTAATAATGGACAGAGGAGAAACTGGGGCAGAAAGGAAAGTAAGAGATGTTCTTAACAAACTTCTCACGATGCAGAAGTCAACCTTGACAGATGCATTACATAACCAAGCAAACACTTGACTACCTAGAGAAGGTGAGTTAGTACCTCATAAAAGAGCTCCAAATGGCTCATTTATTCAGCACTGAAACAACAAACATTTATTGAGTACTTACTTAATAACAGGACTACCAGAGGCATTATGGATAAGAAAATAAATAAAACAAAGTTCCTACCCTCATAGAGCTTATATTCATGGGTGAGAGAGACCAAAAAAAAAAAAAAACAAACAAACAAAAAAAAACAAAACAAAAACAAAAACAAAAAAAAACAAGCTAACAGCTATATAATAAAAAGAAAAAGAGAAAAAAAGCATTTTAGAGGAGGGACTACAAGAAGGGAGCTTTAACAGGCAGTCAAGGAGGTGACACTGAGCAAAAATATAAAAGGAGTGAGTCATTCACAGATTTAGAGGGAAGGACATTCATACAGATTGGAAGGAAGAGAGAGAGAACATAAAATGCGAAGAACCCCAAAAGTGAACAAACTTGTACTGCTTCAGTAACAGAAAGAAAACCAATATGGCTAGAACAGAGTGGGAGAAATTTATTAAGTAATATTTTTTAGTTGAATCAAAGGCAAACTTCCCATAACTTCTAATGAATTTATTACCTGCTGATTCTCACTTCATTTAAGAAGTAACTGCACAAACAAACAGATGCATGGATACATTATCCCAAGACAGGTAAACTGAAAGGATTTTAACCCCAGAAGGTGAAATACCACCAACCAGAAGAATGACACCTGACCCCACTTTCACACAGCCCTAGATAACTAAGACTAAGGAGAGTTTCTCAAGCCTTGTAAACATAACCTCTGTCCATCATGCCTAATGCCCATCCCCCACAAATAAGCCATCAAGAATAACTCCACCTTGCCTCTCATACTAGTTTTCCTAATGTAAAAGTTCCAAGTCAAATCAATGCCTTTGAATTCCAGCCCTGGCCACTATTCCCAGGCTCAGCTCTCTGTTTCTTGCTCTCTTCCATGTATTTCTGCTCTGACCTCTGGAAAAGTAGGTCCATAATCAGAAAACTCCTCTACAATGTGCACTCCTTCTCAGATTGTTCACTCCAATTTCTCTCCTGAACACAAACCTGACTCTCCCCAAAGGAGAAAACTTCCTTTACAGTTCTTTAGCTTCAACCATTGAAGCCATTGGCTTCACAGTCATAAAGCCGTATACCACACTCTATCCCCCTTGGGGCTTCCTGTCACTTTTCCAAAATACCTGTTCTTTTAAGACTCAAGATATCTGTTCGACCACTATTCTCTACTAGCTTCTGTCTTCTACTGAACCCCCAGTTATTCCATCTTATTCACTAAAAACCTTGGCATCTGACCCAGAGCATTTCCATAAACTTCAATTCCTGCTTTGTCATTGCTCACATCAGTGACCGTACAGATGAGTTATCCAGTAACCTGGCTTATCAACAACTTGAACTTCATCTCTGGGTACCTTCTGCCATACTGACCTCTGCTACTAATTCCCAGGTTCTCACCACTTGACAACGCTCTACGTCTGAAGTTACTGACTCCACCACTCTTCTCTTCTCCTCTAGCTTCCTCATAACCTCTTCAAATTACTCTTATTTTCCAACATAGAAACTGACTGCAAATTAACCTCAACTGCCCCAAACCAGAAGCGGTTCCTTCCTTCCCTAAGCAGCTCCTATGACCTATCATATTTCAATAAGTTTTGGACAAAAGTATTTCAAATTCCCTCTCTCTTTCATCTGTCCCTTTTTCACACTTTACTACAAAAACCCAATTCTTAAACTTTTTTTCTGTCTATGTGTGGGCAGCATTGGTGAAGAGAAGGATAGAACAGGGTATTTCAATCAGGGTGCCAGCAAGAAACATAGAGCAAACTTAAACTGGGTAATTCAGGAAAATTTTAATAAGAGTACTGTTTACAAAGCAGCAAGTAGTTTACTGGGAAAGTCACAAAGGATCTTCTAGGACGAGGACTAGCAATGGCCAGGGTGAAGTGATCACTCCAAGACCTGACAGGGGACAAAGGAGGAGGAGCTGACCAAACCCAGAGACAAGCATACCTGGCAGCATCTATGACCTTCATTTGAGACAGACCCATCTAGACTCTGGCCATCTCTATTAAACAGGAGTGAGCGGAATAAACACCACAACCTTCCTCTCCTCATTTCCTCTAACCTCCTGCCAGTGCTTTCCGTGGACAAATCTTCCTGAAGGACAGAAGAGGTGGTGGATGTGGCCACATAGGTCACCCTCTGGAGGGTTAGGGGTGGGTTTTGAGGGGCAAGTGTAAGTTGTCAAACACAGAGAATATATTGGAATAATCCACAATTATAAATTCATGATCATCGCTCCAACTGGACCTTGGAAATATTTACAGGTCTCTTGTTAACACTTGCTTTGACTTTTCATAATGATTTCAAAACTTCCATTTTCTTTAGAACTCCACACTCTATCCTTTGCCCCATTTCACTATTAGTAAATGACCTGGTATCAGGTTTCTCAGAGAAAAAGCCGCCAGAACACTCCCAACTTCCCTGCTGCAAATCTACAAAACCCGTCCACTTCATCTCTCTTCCTGTGACCCCAGATGAGCAACTTCTCTTACGTAAGCCACTCCCTCCTCTTCCACTTCGGACCCCCATCCCCACCCTCCTTCTCAGAAGACCTTATATTATCCACATTTGTTTTCTCCTTTACATAAAATTTCATCCTACCAGAGCTTTTACCATCAGCATTGGAAAATACTGGATTCAGCCCATGTTTAAGAAACCTATCCCAGTCCTACATGCCCTTCTAGTAAGGAGCCATTATCATGCTTCCCTTTCACTGCCAATTCCACCCTCCCCCCAAAGTTGTATGTATTTTGTAAGTACATACTGGTGATAGGTACCCACCTAGTCATACCCTTGAGATGGACTAGTCTGGGGAGGAGCAGAGGGTGAGCTAGATAACTCAATCCATTCATTTTATGGATGAAGACCAGAGATGAGCAGTGACTTGCTCAAAGTCATACAGCAAGTTTTAGGATTGAGATTCGATCTGATAAGTCTAGGCTCACTGGCCAGTGCTTCTTCCCTACAACAAGCAGGCTCCTTCATTTGACTCACCCCAATAGTTGTAAAAGTGTTCACATTTAGAATGCATTCCTCACTCTCATAAATTACATTTAACAGCTTGTATAAAATGGAAAAAGTAGTCAGGAAAATGACCCAGGTACCATAAATCTGGCCACATCTCAAGTGCCGAGGGCAGAGGAGGCAGGAGGAACCAGGAGGGACCAGAGAGCATAGACATCATTAAAGTTCAATTTTTAAAGGGCAGTGCTTGACTTCAAAAATCTTTAGGTTCCTCTCTTAATGCCTTGAGATCTGGCCATCATTTAAAACATTTGTGTCTAAGAATCTTCAATCTTATTAAAATATTTGGCTATATTAAAGTCACATGACATTAGCTCATGATAAATATTTCTACTCCCCAACCTTGATTTATGAGAAACAGCTAGTAAATAGTCTCTGATTCAAACAGTGATTAACCATTATTCATGAAGCAAAATGAGCCTGCCCTGGCACATCATAAATTTAATGTAATCTCATCTTGCTTCACGTTTTATCCAGGGGCTTATTCTAATTTCAATCTTCTCCCATCTTGCCACATACTCCAAGACATGTACACAAAGGAACTTAAGAAGAACCATACTCTGCCAAACCATAACCTTGGGAGATGGTGAGGGATGACTCAGGGAAACATAGCAACCGACTGTTGTTAATATCAGAACGTGATCGGAGGTGGTCCTCAGGGGAAGGCGTGAGATTCACCACGAATCCGGGTCTTGAATCAACTCAAGACTAGCCATTAAAAGGCAAATCCCAGCGATCCTGGAAAAGAAGGAATTTGACTGTTGAGGATGTAATATGGGCAGTATGTGTTTGGTAGATCAATGGTAATTTGTCAGGTTTTCTAACCGCGGTGATGGATAATCCAGGAAGTGAATCATTCCTCAGGATGATGGCTGTTAATAGAGCCATGTAGTAAATTCCTCTCTCCACCATGGATTTCCAGTCACTAAAGTCATCAAGCAGCCCTGAAGACCCCTCAAAATAATGTCTTGCTATTGAAAAGGGCCTCCTGTGACTCACTATATACCACATCTAGTCCACGTATTCAGACTCCTTTTCCACCATTTCCTGCTCACCTTACGTTCAAAGTTGCTGTCACTCCAGTTTGTTTCAGCACTGCTCCGTCTGTCTGGGTCCTAAGCATCTCTCACACTTCATCTCTAATGTCACCTTTTTTGGAAAATGCCCCTAAGTATATATCCCTGCCCATGTCCTTTAAAGCAACTCTTCTGAAACTTGAACATGCAAAAACATTACCTGGGGATCTTGTTAATATGCACATTCTCATTCAGGGGGGCTGAGAAAGGGGTTCTGCATTTCCAGCAAAGTCCTAGATGCTGCTGATGCTGCTGATCTATGGACAATACTTTGGGCACTAAGACTGTAGCTTTAAGAGCATCTGCTGAGCTCTGATGACACCCTGTACACTGAACTCTTTCTAGAACTCTTTTGCAATAGTTGAATTACAGTTTTTATCTATACCAGTCAACAGGGGCTCTTTAGATCATAAACTATGAATCTTTAAGTTTTATTTAAGTGACAAGAATCCAACTAAATATAGAACTAAGGAAAAGGCAAGGGATATTTTGGCTCCATCATTTGAAACAAAAATTCTAGAAATATCCAGGTTCAGACATAGCTCGATCCACATGTTCAAATGATATTGTCAGTACACACTTCTTTCCTCTCTTGGCTCTGCTATATTCTCCTTGGCTTATTGGGAAGTGAAAGTGGTGAGCTTAGCCACCTCCTTCCCAGGTGATCATGGACTAATGAAAAAGATAGGTTAAATAAACAATTACTAATCAAAGATACAAGGTACTAACAGAGATATGTTCAGGAGGCAATGAGACCTGAGGTGATAAGGGACCTACACAACCTGGAGAATTCAAGGAGGGTTGATTGTCTAGGGCTGGGAGAGGCCTTCCAGAATAGGTTGTGTCAAATCTAGGTCTTGCGGTATGACAACTAGTTCCCTAGGGAAGAGCATCCAGGCATAAGTCACCCTCAATGCTCCCCTTAGCAACTTCATTAATAATGTGTATCAGTATCAGGAAAGCCAGTCTGATATCTAGATAGCTGAGATTTTCAATGCTGTGTGTTTGTTTGCCATGTGTTTGGAAATATCTAAATGATCTGAGTAAGATCGTGAAATCTAAAAGCTGGTACGTTAACCGCCATGCAATCTTCCTTATTTGACAGTAGAGAAAATAATTTGGGACCCAGAAATCTGAAAAGACCAAATGTTTATTGACTCTTTGGAAGACATTAACAATTCCACTTCTATATTCCCAAATACCCAGGTGCATGGAGTAATACTAATACAACCATAATTTCAGAAATCAATAAAATAACTGTTCCGAGGGAGACAAATTTCCTTCTAATCAAGCTTTTTACAAGCAAAGATAGTTTCTAAGAAATATAACCATGTACATGTTGAAAAGACTGCAAAAATGATAGCAGAAAAACGTGTCATAAATTCATCTAGCAAATATTCCGTGTATACTTGGTACGGGGGCAGGCACAGAGAGAGGGAATCTGACAAATGGTCACCTCTGCCCTACCATGGAAACCATTATTGAGAAATTACCGTCAGGAATATTAAAAAATCCCAATGCTAGTGTTTGGGATTACAAAAATTAATAGGATTGAGATAAAATTATATTAATGGTACATTAAATTTGTTTAATTCAAACATACCAGAGAACACTCAAACACACATGCACACATGTGTAAGTACATCATATGAAGCAGCCAAGCTCATATGGTTACACTTACTAACCCTGAATCCAGGTTTTCTGGATGCAAATCCCACCTCCATCGAGTGTTCATTGTATGCCATGTGACAAATCATTTAGCCTCTTCTGCTTTAATTCGCACATCTAAAACAGGAAGAATTAAGTACATGTGTTTTATAACTGGTGTAAAGATTAAAAGGGATGATGCGTGCAATGTGTTTGTAAAAGGCCCTAGAACACCTAGAGTAAGTACCTCTAAACATTCGCTTTCATAATGGTAGATGGCTCTCCCCTCCATTCCTGAGGATGTGTTTCCCGGAGTAAGGATGAAGTGGGCTATGGGAATAATAAGTCTTTCTCAGCTCTAGCGCATCTCACTGTGTGAGGACATCAAACCTTTCAGAGGATGTTTCAGTGGTCCAGGGATACAACATGCCCTTAAATGCAAACCACAGGAACCCAGGTCTTTTTGAGTACACACGAGTTCTCCACTGAGGGCTCACTTTAAAACCTTTACTACCTACAAAGTATATTCTAATGTCTAGAGTTACCCCTAAAAAGTAGTGTGATTATTGGAGAAACCACGGACCAGGAGTTGGAGGCTTATATTCTTGTTCTAACTCAGTCATGGCCACCTTCTGTGATCTGGGTACATCACTCAACTCTGTCTCATTTTCTCATCCAATGAAATGAAGAGAATATCGACCACTGTTTTTCTCTCCTGGGATTGTTGCCAAGATCGAATTAGTGTGAATGTGCTTTGAAAATAAAAGAAGGAAATCAGAGAAGAATAAAGGAAAGAAGGAAGAGCCGAGGAAGGGCGGGAAGGAACAAAGCAATTGTTGTCCAGGGCAGGGTGACAAATGTTGAAGGGTTTCTGGTGGCCTGAATTCTCACCACCTGTGAATAAACTCCAAACACGACTATTGTGATGTAAAGAAAAGAGCAATAATGTTGAAAGCACACTGTTAGGGAAATTGCAAACCCTCTCTTCTGGGATTTCCTGCCCTTAGAAGGGGCATCCATTGGTGGGATACTCCTGGCCTCACTCTACTCTCTCACTGACTCTCCCTTCTTCCCACCATCCCCCACCCAAGAAGAATGGTAAGTTTGAAAGAAGAAATAGGGCCTACTGTAGCCTAGCCTCTTCCACTCTTCCTCATGGAAGCCTTGCTTTTCTCTGCTTTGAAAGCCTGTGAGGAGACACCTCTCCTGGCCCACAGTTCAAGGACCATGTGAGTATGCAGGCCTCCGTGTAACAAAGCCCAATGGGCCACAAAAAGGCCACATCCCCAGCTACTCACTTTTCCCTTTTGGGATAAAATGCCCCCAGCTAATGCATTTTCTGCTGCGCTCCCCATGGATCCAGAAACGCCAGCCTGTAGAGGCTGCGCACTTGAGAACGGTGAGCTGGCCTCCGCCTCCTCTCTTCCCTGTTTAATAATTAATATTAGTCAACACTATTGAAGATATTATTAATCCTGGTCTTGGACATTAAATAACAGTAAGAATTGCCATTGTATTACATAGCTTCTATGACATGAATAATAGCAAAAATATCGCTTTACGATTATAAAATGTTTCCATCTATTAACTTCCTCAGATCTCAAGTAGCCCTATTAGGTGATCAGGCAAGTTATTATGATCCTCATTTCAGATGAGAAAACTGAAGTTCAGAGAAATGATCTTGAGAGTTAGAAGCGGGGCTAGAAGCTGGACATTCAGACTCTTCTTTTAAATGTTCTTTTTCAAAAGACAAATCATTCCATTATCTCCTCCTGGACTGAACAAACCCCACCTCACCGTATGAAGTACAGGAATACCCACAAAAGCACTCTTAGACTATACAGTCCTAATTCACTGGACTTTTATAAGAATTACAGGATATTTTTCCATGTATAAATATACAAGATATTTATAAACTGAGAAGTGCTGGACAAATGTAAGACATTATTGTCCCATTGTTCTCATTTCAGATGGCTCGTGTTCCTCAGACACATCGCAAGCCTTTACTATGCTGGTAGAGTTTGGGTTAACTGATCCATTGTTTGTCTGTGGATTTCACATTTGTCAAGTATGAGAGAAACCAGACTTCATGAAGCAATTAAGCGATCGTAAGCCAGGTCAGAGAAGATGTTTTGCTAGAAGCGATGGGAGCCAGACACATCCTGCTCTCTGTAAATTATACGTGTATCTGCTTCAGAGATTGTATCACCACTCTTTGTCTGTTCCGCTTGCCCCTAACCCCGTGGATTCCACTCCGCCTTGGGCCAATAGCCCTCACTTGTACGTTCCATGGTTTTGGCCAATATGGCAATTCCTCCTGCCTGTTAAAGGAGTCTGGTCAACTTGACCTGGGCCAAGCAATTTATTGAATTTTATTTAAAGGTAGATCATTTGTTTTCCTCAATATGCAAGTCTAATTCATGGAAAACCTTCAACAAGAAAAGGATTATACTCTCCTAAGTTTGGAAACCTAAAACGAAAAGCACTGACCTTTAAGTTAGACCAAAAATAAGGTGTTACTGTGGAAAGGGCATGGTGTTTTGAATCAGGGAGACTAAGGTGCCATTCTCTCTGTTATGCATTATAAACTTTGAGATCCAAGTATGTTGTACAAGAGCTACTTTTTATGGAGTGTTTACTGTGTTCTAGGATCTGCATTACTCTTTGCCTAATTTCACAATGTCCTCATTTAACTATCCATTCATTTAGTAAATATTTACTGAACAACTACTCTGTGGAAAGCACTGGACCAAGAGCACTGAGCCTGGAACTTACAATCCATTTGGGAAGACACACACCAAACAGGAAACTCCTAAGTGTGAGGAGGACCAAGAGGGAGAAGTTCAGAGTTCTGTGTGATCATATAATAGAGGTACATGAACCAGCTGGACAGTCAGAAACAACTCAGGGATGAGTAGAAAGTTAGCCAGGTGAAAGAAAAATGGGGTGGAGGAGGGGCAGAGCATTCCAGGTGAAGAGAAAAGAAAGTGTGAAAGTTGTGTGATAGGGAAGAGTATGTGACCCATACGACCTACTGAAACAAAGCCCAGGACGAGTGAAGCATAGACAAGAGGAAACATGGTGGGAGATGGGGCAGGAGAGGAAAATACAAAGCTTTGTTGAGCATATAAAAACTTTTTACTTTATCTTTAGAGTCATAGAAGCCACAAAAAGATAAATGGGGGAGTTATAGGGTTCAATTCAGGGTGTAAAAATCTTCCTCTAGCTGCAAGCAGAAAATGGTTTTGAAGTAGGGTGGGAAGAAGAAGATGCAGGGAGACCAGAAGTGAGAAGATGGACCATGGATTGAAATGATAGGGAAGGACGGAAGTGGACAGATTTGGGAAGTATTTGGTGCAGCACGAATTGATTGAGGGTACGGAGAATGAGGAAGCTCTAGAGAAGAGACAAAGATAATACCCAGGGATCAGACTTGATCAATCATGTGACTGGTGGTTCCATTTACCAAGACAAGACACACTAGACAAGCAGGAGGGTGTTTACGGAGGAAACGGAGTAGACTACGGACATGAGGAAAGAAACCCGAAGCTAGGTCGAGAGTAAATTACTGAGGTTCATGTAGCTGGGGAATGGCAGAGCTGAGATCTAATCAGATAGCAGAACTGCAACGCTCTTCGGTTCAGTGTCCGACTTCAGTTCAGGTCATGATCTCGCGGTTTGTGAGTCTGAGCCCCACGCTGGGCTCTGTGCTGACAGCTCAGAGCCTGGAGCCTGCTTCCCATCTCTGTCTCCCTCTCTCTCTGCCCCTTCCCCACTCATGCCCTGTCTCTTTCTCTCTCAAAAATAAACATTAAAAGAAAGTTAAAAAAAAAAGTTCAAAGCCCTAGAGTTTTGCCAGGATGCCCCGTTTCTCCTAAGCTCTCTACACGTCCATTTCCTCATCTATAACACAGATGTAATAATACCAGCCTTATGGGTGGCTATTAATGTTATGTATTTAAACTATATTGTTTTTCTAGGATGGGCTTTCTAACTACCTGCGCTGTGTTAATAACTTCCTGACTTAATGACTCCCAACCACCAAAACAGAGAAACATATCCAAGAATTAAAAAAAAAAATGTAATTTTTGTGGAAACAGAGGGCAGCAGCATTTATTGTGTGCTTTCTGTCCCTCCGTACAGTAGCCCTTTAATATTTTTAACATTTTCTCTGCAGTGAGACACGGGGAGGAACCACGAGTCTGATTTGCGTCTGTAAATGTGCGTCATCACTGGAGAAAAAGCCAAGCCACCATCAGCCCAGGAGACCAACTTCCGTACTGACATGGGTTGTTTGCGGACACTTATGGATAAAAATGTTTGAGTAAAACTGACCTTGGCTATTGTATTATGAATAATTTATGCCATGTGAACATTAGAAGTTTCATTGATTTAACCAACTGAGATCATCGGAGGTGACACAGCCTAGAATCACCCATCAAAATGTTAGATGATTTGTCAATAGGAAGTTTCCTCTAATTCCTGCCCACCTCTGGCCTATGCTAGCCAAACATTCCCACCAGGCTGCTGCGATCTGAGCATTTGCTCCTGTCCCATCCTCCTGGGAAAGGCACGAGAAGGGGATGCTTCCTCAGAATCCAATCCTAGAGGTGCTGACACCAGACTTGGCTAATTTTTAGATGGCTCCTTGGAGTTCTATTCCCCACACCTTTTATGTGGTCTCTAATCCCTGACCTGCTAGCCCTTTATTTGGCCCCCAGTTCCTTTTCTTCCCTTCTGTTCCTCAGCAGTAGACTGAAAGCACCTTACTCTACACTCCCACCAGCTCCCTGTTCACCCAGGGGCCTGTTCCTTTCCTCTGCCTGTGTCTACTTATTTGCCTCCCACAGCCTCCCCTTCCCCTGGCCCAGAATGCTGCCCTATTTCCTTGGCGTGTCACCGTCCACGGGCCCAACCTTACCTTAAATCACTCCATAGGTTGTATTTTTCTCCTCAAGGCTTCAAATGATGACAAATGCTCTTTCCAAGATACAGAGTTATCTTTTCCAGAGGTCTTCCCTGATCCTTCAGGTACTCCCATAAGCCCTCAGGTGTCCCTATGAACACTTAACTCTACAGTGCTGAAAAGTCCCCTTTACAGGTCTGTCGTCTCTACTGGTCTACTTGAGAGGAGTCTTGTTCCCCCTCTTAATCCCCAAGGTCTACTACAGAAGCTGGCAAGTAGTAGGCACCTAATACGACTTTGTTAACTAAAGCCCTCACCTCTATAGAGTTCCAGAATCTTTTCAAACAGCACAGCCTGTACGGTGTCATACCCTAATACATCGTACAGTATCATATCATGCTATATTTTATAGAAGGCAGAGAAGTGAGTGGATGTCAACTGACACAATGAATTATTTGTCCTTCACATATTGTTCAGATTTTTAGGCACTCATCTATCCCATTTTGGTGTAAAGGAGTCAGTTAAAAGCTGCCAGAAGTAGCAAAGTCTCTGCAAGCAGAAGAGTAGATGGTTTTCAGAGCCTAATCCCTATCTCCTCACTCCCGCCCAAGGAAAACCACTTCCCGGATTAGAGCAAACAGAACAAAAGTGATTACGTTTTCAAGTCCATCAGTCGTTCTTCACCTTCTCAAGTTCCAGGACCAGAGTTTATCGAGCTCACTTCAGGTGAGAGGGGAGGCGCAGAGAGAGAAGGAAAGCCACATACTCTTGGAACATGGTAGGTTCTTGGTAACTGCGTATTCAACCAATGAATCATTACATGATCCTAAAGTTTCTTTCACCTCCAATGTCACTGTAAGCAGGGAGAGTCCCTCAGACACCTGGACTGATGCCCACTTTGGATAAGCCCTGAGCTAGTGTCTGGCTGGTCCAAGCCCTCTGCTTTTCTAGGGAGTTTGAGAGTAGCTAAGACTTGACTTCCCAGCTTGGATCTGATTCTTGACCAGTTCTCTCTGCATTTCTATTACTCTAATTTCCTCAAACAAACGCTATTGGCTTTTTTCCTTTTCACTATACATACCTGGTTAGTTTAACTTTTTTTTAACTTTTTAAAATCATGGTAAGAACCTTAACATGAGATCTACTCACTTACAAAATTTTAAGTGTCAACACAGTACTGCTAATTCCAAACATGATTCAGATCTCTAGAACTTGCTCTTCTTATAGAACCGAAAGTTTCTACCCATTGAACAATTCTGAAGAAAGTTATGTGATGCAATCTGGACTGTGTTAGGCTGGAGGACAGAAGCCCCTTTTCCATCATACGTGTCCTAGGACAGATTTGCTAATTCCCTTTACCCCGGTTTCTCCAAGGACAATAGGAGTGTAAAGATCATTTTCCTGTCTGCCTCACTTGGTAATGATGGAAGTCATATGAGACCACATTTGGCTTCACAAATATTATTAATACATATTTAAACACTCTGAAGTACTCCAATGATAATGTGTTAGAAATATTTACATATTGGGAAGAATAATAGGATAGATCAAAAATCAAAAACTGGTGACTCCTGGGAACCACCTAGCCACTAGAGGTGTTTTATTTGGCTGGCATGGTATTTTTACGTGCTGGGACCAGCACTTAAAAAAATACTTGATATTTAAAAAGAAAAAAAAACAGAATCCTAATTTCTCTTTAAAACTGGAGCTCTAGGAACACAGGACCTGCTTTCCCCAAGGGGAACACTTGGCTGAAGCTGAGTAACACCTGCCCTTTTGGATAAATCGTGATCTCTACAAGCCACTGCAGTCCCCACCTGTCACACAGGTATATGTACACGTACACATACCTGTTTCAATCATTTCAGTTAATGGTCTGGATCCAGCAGTCATTTTTCTTGTGGCCCATGGGTGTAGCTGAAACTTTTAGAGCCAGAAAATCCTAGATTCAAATCCTGGCGTTTCTATTCAGTATCTGTGTATCTCTAGACAAGTAATTAACCCATCTGAAATTTTCTACCCTCTCACTTTTCATATGGGCATAAAACTATCTAATATGTAGGGTTTTGTGAGTGTAGATACAGTATTTATACAGTGTCAGGCACATATTCATTAAAAGACATCGTAATATTTGAAATGACAGTCATACTGGAATAAAACTGTAGCAAAAGGAAGACATCTCTAATGGTAGAAATTTAGACATTGGGGAAAAGACATTTTTAGGTAGAGCAATTTCAACACAGAGGACTTAAACTTTATGGGAGACCACACAGCTGCTCCTAGAACTTCGACGATTAATATAAATAAATAACAGTCTGTCAGAGTAGCCGGGCTGTCTTTAACAACGCTCAGGTTTTGATCTGGGAATACAGCGGCCTGTGCGTGTGCGTTTCTCTCTTCCAGATCGTACGTTTTCTCCTATGTTGTGCTCTTCTCCATCTTTCCAAGCCTTTATGCATCTCGACCTTCAGGACACAGCTTGCATGTCCACTTTCTGAGAAGTTCTTACTTGCCACCCTCAGTTAGATTAGCTGCTCCCTCTTACATGCCTCCAAAGCACCTGAAGTTTCTATCATTAATAATAATTACACGGAGCAGGAATTGTCCTTACTTGTACATCTCACTCAATATTGTTAAGGCCCTCGGGGCAAGAATGATACCTGTGGTGATTAATTTTATGTGTCAAATTAGCTGGGCTGCAGTACTCACACACGATCAAACATTATTCTAGATGTTTCCGTGAAGGTATGCTTTAGAAGACACAACAACAATGAGTAGATTTAAATGAGTAGATTTTGAATAAAACAAATTACCCTCCCTAATGTGGGTAGGCTTCGTGCAATCACAGTTGAAGACCTTAAGAGAAAGACACTGATGTCCCAAGCGAGAAAGAATTCTGCCTTGGACGTGGACTGCAAACCTTCGCCTGGGTCTCTAGCCCGCCAGTTCACTCTGTGGATTTGGGATTTGCCAGCGTCCACAATCTCAAGAGACAACTGCTTAAAATAAATCTCTCTATACGTATACCGATAGGTCCTGTTGGTTCTATTTCTCTGGAGAACTCTGACTACCACATGTCCCGGGAACCTTTGTCTCTCCTCCATCTGTGGTGAACAGCAGGCACTCAGGAACTGTGGGAGGAGTAAGCAAATATACTGACATATGAACAAACTATGTTATGGACAGATTTTTAATTGCACGAAAGGTTAAGTGAGTACACCTCCAGGTTCTCTTCCAACTTTTAAAAAAAACTATGATTGGGGGCACCAGGGTGGCTCAGTTGGTTAAGCGCCAACTTTGGCTCAGGTCATGACTCTCTGCTTCATGAGTTTGAGTCCCACGTCGGGCTCTGGGCTGAGAGCTCAGAGCCTGTAGCCTGCTTCGGATTCTGTGTGTGTGTCTCTCTCTGCCCCTCCCCTTCTCATGCTGTCTCTTTGTCTTTCAAAACTAAATAAATGTGAAAAATAAATTTAATAAAAAATAAAAATAAATTTAAAAAACTACGATTCCATTCCCATTTACTTTGGGGAAGATCTTTTCTTCTCTGAAATCACGGAACATTTAGGCCACCTCATATTCTGCCTTGTATCAAAGTGACACATCTCCCTCCTGAATTAAGAATTCCTTGAGGATAGAAAAGTTCAGTGTTAGCCCCTCCTGTTCTAGTGCAGTACCTGATACTTGGTAGATACTCTGTGAGGAATTCAATTGAATTAGATTGGGTTGCATTGAATTATTCCTGAAATCTGTCTCTAAGTGTCTCAAAAAGGCCCTTTATACCTCTCAGGTCTATAATAAATAATGAGCTGTTTCGCTTATTTGTCATATTTTCCTAATTGTTTTAATGCATTGTATTGATTTTTGCATAACATCTTTAACAAAAACCCTTCTGAAGTCTCTCAATGCCAACCACTAGTAATAAATGTTAAAATAGACCAGGATCTGTTTGGAGGCTATTTTTTTAATTCATTGAATAGTGATTAAGTTAGTGGAAAAAAACAATAGTGCCTAAACAGAAAAGTTCAAACTTAAAACAATTACATGGGCTCAATTAGTTTCCATTTGCTTAGGACACTACTATTTACGAAACACTGCTGTTTCAGGGCACTGAAACAGCCTGACCTGCATAAGGTATCGCTGTTAACCTCACTCCCTGAGTCGGAAAAGTGAGATCCAGAGTTAGTAATCACTAGCAGTTAGATCATGTTTACTATCCGCTAGACACTGTTACATGTTTTAAATACGTGAATTCATTAGTTTGCTTAACAGTCAGAAGGGACAGGTACTGTGGCTTTCCTCCATTAAAGCTAGGAAACCTGAAGACAAAGAAAGTAAGGCAAACTATAAGGGTCGATTTTACATGTCAACCTGACCGAATCCCAGGACACCCGACTATCTGGCTAGGTATCCTATCTGGTGTGTCTGTAAAGGTGTTTCTGGATGAGGTGAGCATTTGAATCAACAGTGCAAAGCAGACTGCCCTGCCCAATATGGGCGGCTGTCACTGAAGCCTGTGAAGGCCCAAATAGGACAAAAAGGCAGGGGAAAGGAGAATTGGACTGTTTCTGCCTCACTACTTGAACGGGGGACCCTGATTTCCTGCCCTTGGGCTGAGACTTAACCATCAGCTCCCATGATTCTCAGGCTTCCAGACTTGGGCTGAATGACCTCAGCAGACTTCCGGGACCTCCACCTTGCAGATGGCAGAGCATGGGATGTCTCTTAATAAGGTAACGTATCTTATTGGTTCTGTTCCTCTGGAGAACCCTGACTAATCCACTATCTGAAGTCACACACTAACCAGCGTGGGGCCAGAACTGAAACCAGATTTGTTGAGTCCAAAATCTCTATTTCCCTTGCACCAAGTACCTCTAGATCACTCCATCAAACATAAAACCATGACACAATGGTCTGCAGCTGTCAGTGGGCTTGACTCGCATTTTCCCTGACTAAACAGTTTGGAGGCATCAGGTCAGAGATCCCCTTCACCACTAAGTCATATCAGAAATATAAAATACAAAGCCTATCTTCTTTCCCTCGCCACATTTGGGTAAGGATTACTGTTTTCATAACCACAGGCTGAGAGTCCTGAGCCCCAGCTGGCACAGCAACATTGAAAAAGGGGAAAAGCAGAGGGAAATCAGTCCGAGGTTCTGGACAAGAGGACACCAACCAACGTGTGGGCTTCGGTGTTCTGTGTACTCAGGGCCTCGGTTACACTGGGGTCTGAACAGCTGAACTTCAAATGATTCGGCAATTTTAATTGAAAGGCATGTTGGTCTTTTTGTTAAAAAAATCCGAAAGGGAAAAAAAAAGGTATTAGGTTCAAGGAATGTTCCATCTCAGTGAGACCATTGAAAAGTCCAAAATATTTCCCAGCAAGATGCATTTGTTCAGCTATTAATAACTTTATTATTTTTCCACTATGGCAAGAACCTAGCTGTTCCTCTAGTGGATATTCTCTTAGATGGAAAAAAGAAATCATTATCATTTCAAGCATCAAAAATCCTATTTTCCCTCAAATGAACAGAAAATGGAAGCAAAAAAGCACGTTTTGCGATGTGAAACATCCAAACTCAGGAGATAAGCTTAGTCATGCCTCTGTTTTCCCACCTACAAAATTGAATTAAAAATTAGAAAAGATGAATTTTATAAAACTGCCCTTTCAATGGACCCAGGACAAGAATGATATAAAGTACTTAGAGTAAGTGACCTTCGTTCATTTTAAAGTTTCATTTTGACACTCAAATGAAGATTAAAAATCTTTCATAATTAGAATCTTAAAAAAAAATTTCAGTGCCTAAAATGTGATTTTTATTGCCATTCTTCCCCTGCTAGCATGCGAGCTTCGTGAGCCCAGTGGGGTCACTGCTAACTCCACGGAATCTAGAACTTGGATGGATGAGTGCCCAGAGTTGAGCGCAGCCCTCCACAGCCTGCTACCATCCCCACCCCTGGAAAAAGCCCGGGCAGTAAGGGAACCCGGAGTCTTAACCGTCAGGCGCAGGGAGCCTACAAAATTCTACTTTCCGTGTCCCTTTCTGAATCATCTGCCCTTTCCCTAGCCCCCATGTCTCCATTTGCCCTTTGGTCCTCAGTCCTTTGGCCAGGGCTTCAGCAGGCTCATGTGTCAGGGCATCCTGACATGGAGGTCACCGTGGCACCCCAGAAACTCTGCCTGACCCATGTACGAGCTTCCTGAAGCAGCAGGCTCCTAACTCTGTGAGTTGAAGGAGAAATCTCGGGGCCCCCTCTCATTCGGGGGCCCCTGACCCAGCCCAAGCCACTCAGCTTCAGGACACGCCTGTGGCCTGGCTCCTGGGGGCTGTGGGGGGGAAGCACAGCCTCTACAGGGTTAGGAACCCAGGTTAATAACCCAATCGCAGGCTTACTGCGGCTGCAAGGGTGGAGGGGCCTGAAGCTAGAGACAAGTCAGAAAGGAAACAGACCAGGGGAAGAAGCACAGAAATGTCTTAAAAGAAAAGCGAGACAGAAAAAGAGAGACTCCCACCCCGTGAGTTCCACGCACTGATTCTATTTCCAGCTCTCCCCTCTATATCCCCATCGTCTGACAGCATCCGCCCTGAGCACGGGACCCACCCCACACGCCCCCTCCCCCACAGCCTCTCCCCCTTCCACCATCGAGCTGCTTCTCTCTGCCAGCAAACCTGGCATAAGACGAGGCCTCTTTACACAACAGCCCCATGCAAATACCAGATCCGGGCCTCAGGAGCACTTGCTCTAATAAGACCTGTTAGCAGGCAAAGGCGCTTGCTCAATTAAGGGATAACTTCTGTTCCAAGAAGGCCACCCTGGCAAAGCCCCAAGTGCTCCAAATCTCTCCCCACCCCCAGCTTTGATGCCCTGATTATCCTATTGTCAGATCAATAGCCCATCTGCTCCTTCGAGTAGGCTAAGCCGTCCTGCGCTAAATTAAAACAGATAGGATCAATCCGCGGTTAATTTCTCCCAACCAAACAATTTATCTCTCTTTTGGATTCTCTTGGAAGGTGAATTATATAATCCTGACACACTATTAAGGCTCTCTGACCAAAGAAAGCACCGCTACAATGCCTGCCCGCTCTCTTTATTAGCAGCTCCGCAGTGTGACAAAGCCAGAGATTTATCGGAGAGTATTATGCAGACCTGGCTTGAACCTTGCAAAGCCTCTGCCAGGGCACCCTGGAAGGGAAAAAGGATCTGAATACCAGTGCATGTTAATAATCTTGGAGGAGGAATTAAGCCCAAATTTGATAAGCTGAGCATAAGCTTCTATTTCTGAACAATTCACTGCCATCATTGGTGAGTAATATTTTCTCTGCTTAAGGTAAAAATCAGGATACCTTGAAGCAAAATGCCAATGGAAACACAGGATTTACACTCAAGCTGAAACAAACTGGTAGTAAGGGATAGAGGCATATATATTAATAGTAACAGCTATCATTAGTATAATATTATCACTGGGCATTACATATGCTAACCCATGTAAAGCCAAATACTATGTAAACTGAGGCTTAGAAAAGGTAAGTGACCTCCAAGACCACAGAATGAGAAGGTGGCACAGTCAGGACTTATTACCAGGAGGCATGCAGAGAGAAAGCCTTACTGGTTGTTAGAATACCGGGGTACTTCCATGCTGGCTGACAGAATACCGGGGTATTTGCGTGCTGGCTGACAGAATACTGGGGTACTTCCATGCTGGCTGACAGAATACCGGGATATTTGCATGCTGGCTGACAGAATACTGGGGTAATTCTGTGCTGGCTGACAGAATACCGGGGTACTTGCGTGCTGGCTGACAGGATACTGGGTACTTCCGTGCTGGGTGTTAGAATACCGGGGTACTTGCATGCTACCTGACAGAATACTGGGGTAATTCCGTGCTGGATGACAGAATACCAGGGTACTTGCGTGCTGGCTGACAGGATACTGGGTACTTCCGTGCTGGGTGTTAGAATACCGGGGTACTTGCATGCTACCTGACAGAATACTGGGGTACTTGCATGCTACCTGACAGAATACCGGGGTAATTCCGTGTTGGATGACAGAATACCAGGGTACTTGCATGCTGGCTGACAGAATACTGGGATACTTGCGTGCTGGCTGACAGAATACTGGGGTACTTCCATGCTGGCTGACAGAATACCGGGGTACTTGCATGCTGGCTGACAGAATACTGGGGTAATTCCGTGCTGGCTGACAGAATACCGGGGTACTTGCGTGCTGGCTGACAGAATACTGGGGTACTTCTGTGCTGGTTGTTAGAATACCAAGGTACTTCTGTGCTGGTTGTTAGAATACGGGGTAATTCCATGCTGGCTGACAGAATACCGGGGTAATTCCATGCTGGCTGACAGAATACCAGGGTATTTGCGTGCTGGCTGACAGAATACCGGGGTAATTCCGTACTGGTTGTTAGAATACCGGGGTACTTGCGTGCTAGCTGACAGAATACTGGGGTAATTCCGTGCTGGCTGACAGAATACTGGGGTAATTCCATGCTAGCTGACAGAATACCGGGGTACTTGCGTGCGGCTGACAGAATACTGGGGTACTTCTGTGCTGGTTGTTAGAATATCGAGGTACTTCTGTGCTGGTTGTTAGAATACTGGGGTACTTCCGTGCTGGCTGACAGAATACTGGGGTACTTCCTTCCATACCAGCTGACAGAATACTAGGGTACTTCCATACGAGTTGATAAATAGCAACTGCCCCAAGCCCCTGAGTGTCTCGTCCATGTTAAGCCCAAAAGACACATGCACGTAGCTTGCTAAGTCCAGATGCCTGGCCCTCCAGGCCAGGTGTGTCATGGTAACTCAAGGGTTAACCTGGTACATCAGAGTGTCCCCAGGATGCTGCCCCATGGTTAGGGCCAACATCCATAACCAGTTATTAATATTTTGATGATTTCTGGTAACACCAGAATTTATTCCTGGGGATGCCAGACTTCCAAACTCATATTCTTAACCAGAATGCTCTTGTTCCCAAGAGGAAACAAGACCAACAGGAGAAAGTCTAAGGGATGCCAAGGAAGAGAGAGGGATGGATCTGGTGAAGCATCTATAGAGTCAGTCTGGCCCACTGGGGGTTCTGCTTCTGTTCTCTGGGATGAGTTTCTGCAGTAGGGTGAGAATAAATAAGAACTAATACCTATTAATCGCTTACCACATGGCTGGCCCTGTTTGGGTACTTACAAATGTTATTTTATCTTATTGGGAGATATTATTGTAGTATCTGACGGAGAAGGGTAGAGGAAGAGAGAAATGCAGATGAAGAAGGTACTATTATCCAGTTACATAAAGAGACTAAGAGACTAAGTGAGTTGCCCAATGTCACAGATTTAATAAGAATGGTGTCAAGATTCAAACCTGGGCTATTTCGTTTCAGTGCCCAGGCTATCAGCCCATTCACCATATTGTTTTCCAGGAGGAGGAAAGAAAGGAAAAGAAAGTCAGGCAAGTGAGTCGTCTCAGAGACTTGTTTCCTGTGTCCAGCACCAAGGCTGCTCGCCCTAGACACAAGGATGTGTGCAGAGCAGTGACCATCATGGGGAACTACATACCCAAGGAATTGGGACTTTATCTTTACCTATCCCTGACCAATGCCAGGCTGATCCAGCATGAAGAAATACCCTTCACAACCATCTGAAGGGGTTAAAATAGCCTTACATCATCAATTTTGAAAAAGGCTCAGCAGTTAAAACAAAAAGGAAGAAAGGAAGAACAGCAGAGATTGAGCCAAGGGACCAGGGTGAGAAAACAGCAGGACAGTGGGAGAATTCAAAGGCGCTTCTGGGTGTACGGAGTTAACCCGAAGCAGTCAGGTCCAGCTGGGAAAACAGAACCACACTGTCATGTTCACAGAGAAAACGAATATGGAGAATTGATTGAAAAGTCACAGGAGGACCGACAAATCAAAAATTGGGAATGATCATGCAATAAGCATATGGCACCAGGCTGCATTAGAGCTGACTGCAGGAAAGAAGCTGAGGTTCTCAGAAGCCAGAAGCTCATAGAAGTAAGTGCAAGGAATGGGGACCCGGACCCTCTGGGGCAGAAGTACTGCCTCGTTGCTTCTCAGTCCCTTTAGGAGCTCACAGGAACGGCCCTACAGAACTGAATTTCAATCCAAAACGGAAAGAGGCCACCAGGCTTCCTCTGGGGAACACAGTGAAACTGCAAAAGTATAGAAAGAAGGGGATGAGGGGCTGTGGTTAAGACTGCACTGACAGGAACAGCAACAACAGAAAGAACAAGCCCCTACTCCCTTCTCCCGCATTCTGGTTTCTCGAGTGCCTCTGTCTGGAGAAACTAACAGGCAGCTGGCGACGTAGGAGAAATGGAGTTTGCCAACTATAAGCCCTAGCATCACAAAGCAGAATACGGAATTGCGGATTTGGAGCTGAGAGATGTAGCTAGCTTAAAATTCAGCATATGCTTACCCACCTGAAAGTAGTCTTCCACGCAAGCCATTCTGAAAGCCACTGTACCAGACAAAATGATAATATTGATGAGGGCTAACATGTATCGAGTACTCGGTCTACATAGAGTGCTGTGCTATGCACATAACACAGAATAGTTCATTCGGCATCACTGTCCTAAGTGTAGACATCATCATGATTCTCACTTTATGGACAAGAAAACTGAGGTCAGTAATGTTTTCAAGATCACTCAGAATTCAAGCCTTTAACTCCTCGCCTATATACTTAACTAGATGCTAGTCTATTGTACCCTGTTGGTAGGACTGTAAATTGGTGCAGCTTCTATGGAAAACAGAAGTCCCTCAAAAAATTAAAAATAGAACCATAGTATGATCCAACAATTCCACTTCTGGGAATACATGCAGAGGACACAAAATTACTATGTCAAAAAGATACCTGCACCTCCATGTTCATAGCAGCATTATTTACAATAGCCGATACATGCAAATGACCTAAGTGTCAAATAATGAATGAACAGATAAAGAAGTTGTATACACACACACACACACTCACACACACACACACACACACACACACACACACACACACACACACACACACACCAGAGGAGTATCATTCAGCCAAGAGGAAATCCTGCCATTTGCAAAAACACACATGGACCTTGAGGGCATTGTATCAAGTGAAATAAGTCAGACAGAGAAAGGCAAATACTATATGATCTCACTTATAAGCAGAATCTTGAAAAAAACAAAAACAAACTCAAACTCATTGAAAAAAGATCACATAGGTGGTTACCAGAGGCAGGGGAAGGGAATCAGATGAAGGTGGTCAAACTTACAGACTCCCAGTTATAAGATAAGTAAGTCCTGGGAATGTGACAAACAACATGATGAACCCTGAACACTGCTCTGTGGTATATGTGAAGGTTAATGAATTGAGTAAATCCCAAGAGTTCTCATCGCAAAGGAAAGAAACATTTTTTTTCCTTACTTTTATGCTTAATCTATATGAGATGATGGATATTAACTAAACTCACTGTGGTAAGCATTTCACAATATATGTAAGTCATGTCATTATGCTTTACACCTTAAACTTATACAGTGCTGTGTGTCAATTAAATCTCAACAAAACAGGAGGAGGGAAAGTTTAGTTTAATCACCTCTTCTGAGAAGTTCTTCCAAAGTGTCATTGCTCACTAGATTTAATTTCTCTCTCGCTCATCCATATTCTTCCATACCCCCATTGTAAGTTACTGAGTCCCTCGCTTGTTGAATTTAGTGGAATAAAGTCAGCGCAGCCTTTGATTGAAAACCCAGGTCCTCTAGCTCTCTCTCAACTTATGTGTATGCAGATGCATTGAGTAGTATTTTTGAAGATCTTTATTTCATAAAACCCCTTCCTTGGCTCCATCTCTACTCACCATATGAAGTGATCTAAACTCTATATGGTTCACAGGCAATGCACAAGCATAATTAGTCTTGAAAATGTTCAAGAACCACCCGTATCCCACATGGGGCATCAACAAAACCAAAGAGGGCCTTGGATTCTCTAAACCCTTCTAACTCGGATGCTCTCAGATCTCAAGATGTGCCCAGTTATTTCAATCATAAAACAAGCACAATATCTCAGGTCAACTATATCTAAATCCCAGGAAGAAAATATTGTTTGACTTACTTGGCTATTTCTTTCTTTTACACATCGTAAATCACAGATTTTCCTAAGGTCAGAACTAGGGGATTTGGGGGTAGGAGTGGCTAGCGTCAGATCTGGCAATGGTATACACATTGGCTACCACACACATGCTGCTGGCAACCCACCTCAGCCTGTGGTTTGCTTATTTCCTGTCCTCTGGACACCACAGGCACATGTCCAACATGCAAGGTGAGCTGATCTCAGAACAAGCAGTAAAATTACCATGAGAAAACCAAGCCAATAGATCTCCACAACCCACAACCAATTTATTCAAGGTCACAGAGACCAATACATCATTTAGACAAGCCATTGACCTCCATGTACCTCAGTCTGACCTTCTTCAACACAACGCCACTATTATTGATTATTGTTATGGTGAAAATCTAAGATAATCTTGGAATGAGGATCAGAAACCTTGAGTTCTAGGCCTGTATCCAAAACTACTCCATGATTCTGGGCAAGTCAAGTCCCATGTCTGAACTTTCCTACGTATAGAAATGAAATCCTCGGACCAGTTCTAATTATTTGTGTTTCTTTGATTCCAACACCATGGGGAATAGAAATACAAATGTGAATGCCTCCATCCCTTAAGAACAATGATGATGGAATTGTGGAATCTTAGAGCCTAAAGGAATTCCTAATTCAGACAGTGAGATAATCTAGGTTCCTCAAGCAGAAGTGTTCGACCCAAAGTCTTACATGGCAGATTCTGGACTTCAAGTCAGCTCTTCCGGGTACCAATCTTGTGTTGTTTTTTCCACAATCACTGCTTCTTGGTGCACACATCAGGGTCCAGTGATAATGTACTATCATTCACCATTCCATTCTCATTTTTAAACATGCCTAAAACTGTAGGGCAACAGATTAGCAATATTCATTTATTCAACAAATATTTATTAAGGGCCGAATTGAATTCTGCTTTTAATATTAACAGCCAAAAATATAGCCAGTGCTCAATAAAATCTGTATTTGGAGCCCTGACCATCAGCTTAGCTCTCTATCTTTGGTTGTATAATCATTTGCTTGCAAGAGTTTGAATTATAATAACCACAAGGAATGTGGGCTTTTTGCTGCTGCCAGGTTAATGTCCTTGGTGATATTGGAAAGGTAGTTAACTCATCCTATTTCCTTGAATCCTTGTCAAAATTCAATTCCAAAAATCTTTCAGAAATCTAAGCTAAGTAATGAAATCAAGTATTGGAAATTAATCGAGAACAGAAGAGTTGGCCTCCTCCTTGGATGGAACCCCACCCCTTGAAGTAAGGATAGACATGCCCAAGGAAGCAACTGCTCTGGGGAGGAAGAGCCCCTACTTAGCAGGTGCTAGAAAAGTCTGATGCACTACAGAGAAATGCCTATCCTATCCTACTTCCCTCGCCCCAAGTCAGCTATCTCTGTATTTTTTTTCCAATTCCCAATTCAAAATCAATCATTCAACAATATTTTTTTGAGTGCCTAATATGTGTCAAGCACTATTTCCGGTGCGAGGAACACAGTGATGGGCCAAAGAGACTAGCTCCCACTCCACGGATCTTTGTGGTCTGGTATCACCTCTGGGAAGCCTTAGGATGCACCGCCTCTCATTAGAGCCAAGTCCGTTTCTCTGCCTTCAGATCTCCTGGGGCACCGTTACCCACTTTGGACAGTCCTTTTCATATTGTATTTTCATGAAGTATGCTGTGTCAGTCTCCCCTTCCAAACGTGGATCACTTCAAGGACAGGTACTAAGATTAGTTTTTCTTCATAACCTAACATAAAATCTGGTCCGTAATAAGAACTCCGTCCTTGCCTTAAGTATCTAATTTATTTATCTTGATTTCAACTCTCCCTGCTGTGATTAGACCAGCCTAAACCTTTGCCATCACCCCATGCTTCTTCGCCTGTCAAGAAGAGCACCAAGAAGCAGACAAGTTAACAATAATTTTACAGTCTTAGAAGCATCCAGTGCTTCACAGTTAATGGGGCCAACTCACATTCATGATTTCATGCCGTCTTCTTGGATCACAGAAAAGGCAATTGTACAGAGAGAAACATATAAGACCCAATGGAGACAGGAAGCTACCCTTCCACCAAGGCCATACCTAGGTAGGGTCACTTCTCTTCCCTCTCATTGGTTCTTATAGTAGCTTGTTTGCTCAGAGGACAACAGCATCGCACGGCCTGTGCCTTCTCAGAAGGTAGAAACTGATAATATCACTGCTCTAGACACAGAAGCCAGCTGAGATTGGAGATAACTATTGGTGGAGAGAAAGGTGACAACCTCTGGCAGCAAGAGCTTAGCAGAGGAGAAGGGCAGAAAGCTCAACTGACCAGCACTACCCATTTCAGTCTCGTGTTCCCACTTGGAAAAGTTCAAGGGTTGATGCTGAGGAAACTTGGGACAGTTGGGTTATCCAAGAGATTTCAAAGTCAAAATTGCATCTCATAATATTGACGTTATATCTCACGAAAAACTCCTGATAAACTCTTGGTTATGTCATTAAGGTATATGTTTTGTCCTTTATTTCAGATCATTCTAGTAGGGCTACTGAAGAGGTATTCTGGCCCCAAGAAACAGTTCATGAGTTGTATAGCCTGGAAATGACAATAAAAGAAGGCAAAGATAGAAGTGCTAAATGCGAAACAACCCTATAGGCTCAGTATTAATTGTCCCCATTTAAAACGGGGAAGCGTGAACCGTGAACCATGCTGGTGTTTGTATCTTGCCCAAGGGCTCATAGCTGGTGGGAGACAAAGCCGGCAGACAGACCCAAGCCAACTAAAGTCAGATCCCACCCCCTCCTCCACCACATTCACCAACTTCAACAAACATTTATTAAGTGAGGTGTTTTTGGAACTTTGAGCTGAAAAGAAAAAGAAAACCGCGGCTATCCCTTCCTTCTTGATGGGTTAATGCAGCCAGGACATTAACTTACACCTCCCTAATAGATTAAACTCCCCAGGCACGGTCCTTCACAGACAGAAAAAGATTGATACGATACATCCAAAAAATAAAAAAGGCTTCAATTGGCTGTCAGAACTTTAATTAAAACACTTATAGATAAACTTCACCACAGCAAATTGTCTGTGCCACTATTACTATAGCAAGATGGATGTGTCCTGGGAAAACAGACAGAGAACTCTCCCCCGGACTAATGTGTAATTTCATAGCCATTGATTTTTTACTTTGAAAATTCTTCCCTGGCTCTTGGGAATTGGAACTTGTTCTGGGTGACCTAGCAGCAGTGTTACTTTTTTTTTTTTTTTCCTTTTATGAAAGTGGAAGACTTATTTCCTAATCCCATTCATATTTTCTCTTCGCTGCTCTCAGTCAAACTGGAGTTGTACAGGATTGTTGAGGGCCATGGATGGAGCTTCTGAGGGCCAAGGGTGGAGAGAGAAAGGGTATGAGAGTGGGGAAAAGGAAAATGTACAGGAAAAAAAAGAACCAAAAAACAGAAAGACTGGGAAAATGAAATGAATAATGAGAGAGAAAACTGAGAAAGATAGCTCAAATATTTTTGATAACATTGTTATGAACATCTCAAAATATACTCACTTAAGTTACAATTTCGAGTAAAAAACTGTTACAAATTAATTGGAAAAAAATCATGTAACTGATTCACTGAACAACACTACCTCAAGGTGATGGCTTATGGGTGATTTTCCTGTTGAGAAAACCTGTTCTCATCCAAGGCCATCACCTCTCAACTGGGTTAGTGTCCTATCTCATTATCTCGACTCCAGGTTTCTTCTCTCATGTCTGTTCTTCACACAGCAGCCAGAAGAGATCAGATCACGTCTCCACTTTGTGCGGACCTGTCCCGTGGTTTCCCACCTACTCAGAACAGAAGCAAAACCATTCAGCAATCTGCTTCTGTGACCACTTTGCCCATCACCGATCACTGGTGCCTTGCTCAAGCCGCCCCAGCCACGCTGGCCACGCCGATGTCTCCTGGACATGCCATGCACACACACCACTCAGAGGTTTGTGCTTGCTAACCTGACCCTGCATCTTCACAAGGCTTATTCTGATTTCCTCCAGACCTCTGCTCAAATGCCCCTCCAGCTGAAAGTCCTCTCCTAGTCTCCCTATCTAATGTATCAGTCACTCTCCATCTCTTTCTCTGTCTTGTCTTCATATCATTACATGTGTATATATGAATGTGTGTCGTGTGTTTGTATCTATATATACATGTTCTAGAGTTCTCTAGAGAAGCATAACTAATAAGATATATAAGATAGTTGATGGATCAGATAAATAGGAGATGATAGATAGATAGACAGACAGACAGATAGGTAGATAACAGATAGAGAGTGACTTTTAAGGAATTGGGTCATGTGATCATGGGGGCTAGCAAATCCAAACTCCACAGAGGAGCAGCCATATGCGGTGCAAATTCTGTAACCAAGAACAAACATAAAGAGAAATTAAAAAGCTACCCATACCCCCTCATACATACACAGACAGACAGACAGACACACACACACACACACACACACACACACACACACACACACACAAGCACCCCAGCCACACGTAAGGTCTGGATTTCTACAGCACGCCATACTCAGGACAAGCATCATTAAACCAGGGCTCTGAATGTGTGCGGCTGAGCAGAAACTCTAGAGCTTGTCTCACTACCTCCACCCTCTGCACCTAGAACTACATTTCTTCCACTCTCTGCCTCCTAGAGAACTGTTAACCTTAGATCATGCACTGGATTTTTCTGAGCCACAATATCCTTGTCTGTAAATTAAGAGCTATTCATTCCTCCCTTTCAGTGTTGTCCTAAGGTTGAAATCAAGTACTATGTGTGCTTTACACAGGGTCTTGCACGTAGTAGGGGCTCTAAATGAATGGAGCCCCAATTGTGCCAGGCGTCGCGTGTCCCCAGGCACAGATGTGAGTGTGAGAGCAACAAGAACTCTTCTCTCTTCCTACCGCCTTCCTCACTTATTCCACACTTCAGCTCCGTTCGGACTGTCACCAGGTAGGACTAAGAGACCCCAGCAGGTACCCCCCAACTGCTCTTGAGCAAGCCTGTCTGTGTCCACTGTGCTCAACATCTCTGTGTTCTTCTGCCCTTTGCAGATACCCTCATCGAGGCTGCTGATCGTGGAACTGACTAAGGAGACCTCCCCACCGCACCCACTGCCAGTGCCTGGGACAGAGGGGTGACATCCTCGACAGGGGCGCTGCTTCCACATGCTCCTGGAACTGCGAGTGGTCAAGGCACTGGAGGAGCTGCATTGTACGCACGAGTTGATCACCAGGCTAAAAAAAAAAATTTAAAAAAAAGGCCCTCTACCCCACTCTGTTCACATTTCCTACCTCTACTAGCTGAGAGTTTCAGATAGGTTATATCATGTCTCGTTTTCCTAACTGCAAAATAGAGATGAAAACTACCCACCCCAGAGAGCAGGAATAAGTAAAAATGGGTAAACACATGCCCTCAGCACACAGATGGTGCCCGATCTCTCTTGATAACCCTTGCCTTTCTTACCTCCTTTTTCAGGAATGAGAAAACCAGACATTGAGCACTTGTATCTTATTGTCTCACAGGGTGCCTTAAGAGAGGAGTCCTTCTGCTTCTTCCTGGGAGCTTGCCAAGGATTGAATGTTTGTGCCCTCTAAAAATTCATATACTGAAGCCCTAATCCCCTGTGGGGTCATATCTGGAGGTAGAGTCCTCAGGAGAGGGATTAATGCCCTTATAACAAGACACAAAGATGATCTGTCTCTCGGCCACATTAGCAGACACTAAAGGCAAGAAGCAGCCATCTGTAAATCAAAAAGAATTCTTGCCGGAACCCAATCATGCTGGTAGCCTGATTTCAGTCTTCCCAAACTCCAAACTATAAGAAACAAATGTCTGTTTAATCTACTCAGTCTATGGTACTCTGTCATAGCACCCCAGGCTGACCAACACACACATACCATCTTTCTCCTTTAGTCGAAGAAGAAGGAAGAGGGAAGCTTGTTTCTCAGGAGAAAGAAGAAGAAGAAGAAGAAGAAGAAGAAGAAGAAGAAGACGACGACGACGACGACGAAGAAGACGAAGAAGAAAAGAGAAAAGAGACTCTAAAATGCTAAAATGAACAAAACAAAGCAAACGTCATGCTAATTGTTTTCTACCATCTGCACAATCCGCATGCCCAGAATTTCTGATTCTCAGTTCAGGCTCAAGGGCGCCTCTTACAGAATGAGCCTTCTTCCGACTCACTAGGACTAAAGCCGTCAAGCCAGAGTTGGGCTGCTTTCCAAGTAGTTGTACATTAAAGCGAAGCAGGACCCCTCCCACACACTCAACCAGATGACTCAGCCCCTTGCCCGACTGTGAGTTCCGCAGGTTGTCGAACAACCGTCTGTACATCATAAACCCAGGGGAAAGTCACACTGAAACAGATGCAGAGAAGCCGACCAAACGCATGGAGAAGGACAGACACCAGTCCAGGCACCACTGAGACTTGGTGTCCTCAAGGAGCAACTGTATCATAATGACAGCACCAATAATGGCATTGTTACCAGTTAGGCGTGAGAAAACCCAAAGCACAGCCAAGTTACACGGCTACCATGAGTAGGAATAGAAGATACTGGACCCTAAAGTCCATGTCTTACCTCTTAGAGAGAAGGGAGGAGACTAGAGATAGAATTTAGGGGGTCTGGGAAAATAGTGACATCATCACTTGCTTTCATCTCAAACTGAAATTTAGCATTTCTCTCAAGTATGAATGTAAGCAACAAACTACAGAACTATTAACAGTAACTGCAACTGTCATCAGTGGAAATCACAGGTATTTTCATATCACATTGCAATTGTTGCAAATATTACAAAATGCCATTTATATTCATTACTACTTCAAAATTATGGTAGTTATTAAATTTCTGCTAGGTCTTATAATTTTATGTGTTCATAAAGAAGCCCACATATTACTATACCAGAAATGCTTTTTTTTATTGTGATGATTGTATTTAAATATAATTGGCATATTCTGAATTTTATAATGCATATTGAGTGATACATATGTAATATATTATTTCACATTTATTATTACAACAGACATTATTTGAAACACTTAAAAGTATTATTCCCAGGGGCATCTGGGTGGCTCAGTAGGTTAAGCATTCAACTTCAGCTCAGGTCATGATCTCTGAGTTCATGAGTTCGAGTTCTGCATCAGGCTCTGTGCCGAGAGCTCAGAGCCTGGAGCCTGCTTCGTATTCTATATATCCCCCTCTCTCTCTGCCCCTCTGCTGCTGGCACTCTGTCTCTCTCTCAAATAATAAACATTAAAAAAATTAAAAGTATTATTCCTAAAAGAGGTTTATAAGCTTCACCTGACTAGAAAAAGACATGGGACAAAATAGTTTAGAACACCTGGAGTATAGAGCATTTGTACACGAAAGATAGCTGGGAAAAGACACATTGGTTGGGGAAAAACACAGAAAAGCTGGGTAACAGGAGGTCAGAGGTATGTCTGTCTGTAGGTAGCAACAAATGAAAGCCTTCTGTGGGTTAGTATTATTAACGCTGTCCTCAAATTTTTAATAAGATTCTGGTATAAAGATAAAATAGAATGTCTTCTTATTGAGCCCACGCCTAGATAATGCGGGCTATTCGCTGCCCAGTCAGCAACCTGCAGCTACTGCTTAGATTCTAAACTTGCAAAAATTCTCCACCTTTAGCCCATTTTATCCCCCAGGTGTTATCCGGGTATTCTATTACCTCTTGTGTTTGTGACCAGTCTAACTAAACTATTAGGGCCTTTTTATTCGATAGATTTCAATTAGGATATTTGTGTTCCATAACTGCTTATTGTTTTAACTTCCTCCACAATCATTAGAATCTTACCTGAGGTCTACAAGTGCCTTATAGCCAGGGACAAAATCTCAAATGCTGGGGCACCAGGGTGGCTCAGTTGCTTAAGCAGTTAAGTGTCCGACTTCGGCTCAGGTCATGATCTTATGGTTCGTGAGTTTGAACCCCACATCGGCTCTGTGCTGACAGCTTGGAGCCTGGAGCTTGTTTGGGATTCTATGTCTTGCTCTCTCTCTGCCCCTCCCCCACTCACGCTCTGTGTGTCTCTCTCTCTCAAAAATAAACATTAAAAAATAATTTAAAAGCTCAAATGCTCTCATGGGCTAAGCAGATGATGTGAGTGGGTGAGGATGAAGCCAACTGGCTTGGGAGCCTTCTGACATATTGCAGTGTACTCTGGGGTTCGCCAAAGTCCTTGCCCCATTCTCCCCATTTCTTCTGGACACTGAGTGTGTGTGTCGCTATACTGGAATGATTACCAGTGTTTCTAGAGCTTCCAATCTTCCAGGAGAAACCAGAATCCTAGAATTTTATATAATATATCCTGATTCTTAGATGCTGTGAATCGGCCAGTACCTGAGTTGCCAACCTCCGGCTTAACACTGCCTATTTGGTGAGGACATTTCTTTTTTTTTTTTTTTTAATTTTTTTTTAATGTTTATTTATTTTTGAGACAGAGAGAGACAGAGCATGAGTGGGGGAGGGGAAGAGAGAGAGGGAGACACAGAATCCGAAGCAGGCTCCAGGCTCTGAGCTGTCAGCACAGAGCCTGACGTGGGGCTCGAACTCACAGACCGCGAGACCATGACCTGAGCCGAAGTCGGACGCTCAACCGACTGAGCCACCCAGGCGCCCCTTTTTTTTTTTTTAATTTTTTAACATTAATTTATTTTTAAGAGACAGAGACAGAGTGCGAGTGGGGGAGGATCAGAAAGAGAGAAGGAGACACAGAAACTGAAGCAGACTCCAGGCTCTGAGCTGTCAGCACAGAGCCCAAGATAGGGCTCGAATTCATGAACCATGAGATCATGACCTGAGCCAAAGCTGTTTGCTTAACCAACTAAGTCACCCAGGGGTCCCTGATGAGGACACTTCTAACATGAGGGCAGATTGTTGTGATGGTAGCTTCCCCAGATGCCTGTTGGGTATAACATCTGAAAGTCATCTGACAAAGGTCTCTCTCATATGCGCTATCATATCTACCCTTAAGGAACTGGAGCAGGGGTTAGAGGCGGCATGGTACAGATTAAATACGGAGGCTCAGAGAGGTTACCTGGTGAATCCAACATCACAGAGCTGGAGGGGAGCTGAGCTGGTCCACATGTTAGGTTTCGGACGGCCTTGCCACTCTGGGTTGAGTTGGCCATTCCTAGCCTCCAACTCCGTCACTGGGATACATTTAAACAGCTTTAAACAGAAGCTTGGCAACATACAATTTTGTCAACTCGTCCAAATGCTTCAACCGCCTCTAGTATTTTATGTCCTAATCAATTGGTTTCATGCTTTTTAAATGTTCATATATATCCTGGTGTGCAGTGATCTGAAAGGCATCATGAAACAACTTTGATTTTTCCATTTGTTCGAAGATTTTAACAGGTTGATCACATCAGCAGTGAGCTATGGGTCCCTCCCCCTCTCCTCCTCTGCAGAAGTATTACCGCAACGAGCTGGTCTCTCTGGAAATAGCCACTTGCTGCGGCGATAAATCTTAGGTTCACTATGTAACCCCTGATGCGTTTCCCATTTTCCCACCAAATTCCACTGTCCAAATTTGGAGTCCCAACTTGACCACAAGCAGATACAATTTCACTTTGTGGGATTTTCCCAGCTTTTCCTTGCATTATGGTTGCAAAGCTTGTAACACCAGCTGTGGCTGAGCCAGCCCTCCAAAAAAGGCAATTGTGCTCCTTGATGGGATCACGAAGCCCGGCGCGGCTGCCAGCACGGCTCCTTGAACGGCCTTTTCAGGATTCTGGGGAGGCTTCCAGCTCTTCCTCCCACTCTACCGGTTAATGATGTGGGCCCTTCGAACAGCTCAGAATCCTTTAAAAGACCTAAGAAAGGAAGGGGAAAAAACAATGCACACTCTTCCCCCTGTTTTCCGGGACTCCATTTTTATTTTCTTCATCACCAAGACCCTACATTGTTTCATTTATTGGTTTAATCTCTATGCCTTTATCATTCCCCAACTGTGTCTCAAGCATTTATGCTAGGGGTCGGAGAGGACACGCTACAGAAGACAGGCTCCTGCTTCTGCGGAGACGTCAAACAACCAGGGAAGCATCTGTGGGATCATAATAATGCCAGTCCACCGTCTTTATCCAAATTACTTGAGGCCAGAAGAGTTTCAGAATTCAGAAATTCTCAGACCTTAGAGGCATGAAGTGATGTGTGCATGTGCTTGTGTGTATATTACATATAGAAGTGTATATATGTGTGCACGCACACACACACACACACACACACACACACATATTTCACAGGGTTCCCTGACCAAATCTAACTTGGTATAAAATTCAAAAATAGCCTCATATCAGATCGGGTCAGATTTTGCCCCCAAATTCACTTGGCAGCAAACTTTAAATTTCAGAGCCTTTCGGGGTTAGGAATTGCAGATACAGGAACACGGAACTGGAATAGTGGTCATTTACTGAGTATCTACTCTGTCCCACAAAACAGACATCTCCGATTCCATCTGAACCCCCCCAAAGAGCCCTGCTCGGGTTGTTACTGAACACCCTATCTGATAAACGTTCACACAGACCACCTCAAATGAACCTGGTAACACTGCGGCAGGATGCTGTTCTCTCTATTTTAAGGAACGAGATCTGTGGTTCATGGAGATTAAGTGACTCTCATAAGGTTGTGTGACAGGTAAATGGCCTGGGACCCTCGTCCCACGTACCAGAAGCTGTGCTGCTTCCAGGAAGCAAAACGGCTGCCTTACGTGGGAGCCACTCCAATCCCACCAAATGCCCTTCCTGCCCTCCCAAAGCCCACCCCCAAGTTTCCTGAGAGGCCTCCCCAACATGAAGATGGTAAGTCCTACTCCACAGGCCAGTTCCCGGTAACACATCCATCTTAATGGTCCTTGGTTTTTCCTCTGTGCCTCATCACAAAAAGTTTTGGAATCTGACCTCTCTGGGGTTGAATTTCATTCCTGACCTGACTTGAGCTTGGGAAAATTGCTAACACTCTGTGAGAGTCTTTTCTGATCCTTAAAATGGAAAACAAAAAAAGTTCATAATTATTGGAATTATTATGGGGATAAAATGAGTTAATTCGTATATAGTATCTGGAACATAGACGTGCTTGACAAAGAGTAGCTGTTACTATTGTAATTATTATTGCTTTTGTTATCATCCTTATTTAAAGTTATCACTTGAACACGTCTTCTATGTCCTAGGTAGTACATAAAGTGAATTAGATGTGCTCATGGAGAGAATCTATTCTACTCTAAGCACCTGGCAAGCTAACAGTCTTTTATGCTGATCATATGACCCACAATACTGAGAACGAATAGGCACTTGACCCATGAACCATAACCCATGAACCCATAGTCATCTATAGTGGCTTCTAGCTTCTACGTTCTCTTGGCACAAAGCACTTGCCCAAAAGGGATAATGACGACCTATTGAATGCCTCTGAAAGTCTTTTTAAAGGAAGCCTGGATGTGAAATACATCAAAGCAGGAGCAACTGGTGATGAGATCTGAAGCCAAAGTACAGACTAGACAGGAAGCACAAGGTACTGGGCCACAAAGCTGGGATCTGTAAGGAAGGAGAAGATAAATATAAGAGGCTTAGGGGAAGTGAGAAGTGCATCTGTAACACCAGGACCATGCACAGAGAGAAAGCACTGCAGTGGAGTTGCCAAAACGCCAGAGTAGGGACTTGAACCAGGACCCCCTGAACTCCAGAGTTCACGCTCTTGTCTTCCACACTGGGAGCCACAGATCACTGTGTTTCCTGGGGCCGTTCAAGTCACAGAAATGAGGGGTAGGGGGCCTGCGGAGGCCGGTGTCAAAGTACAAAGCATATAGCCCTTCCGAAAGGGGCAGCTGCTAATATACTTTAGACAAATGGTACTATGGGGGAACACGAGCCAAAGATGTCAGGTCTTCTGACTTTTCAAGAGAAGACAGAAATCCAGATATCCTTGGGAATAATCCAGTGCTTTAGTGTTGAAAACTAATTCAAATTTTTAAGGACTCTTCAGGCAAACACACACACACACACCCCCCACACCCTATTAGGTTAATAGGTCTCCAATTTGAGAATACTGCCTTATACTGACAACTGTAAAGGAAGGGAGCTTTTTTTTAAATTTTTTTTTAATGTTTATTTATTTTTGAGACAGAGAGAGACAGAGCATGAGTGGGGGAGGGGCAGAAAGAGAGGGAGACACAGAATCTGAAGCAGGCTCCAGGCTCTGAGCTGTCAGCACAGAGCCCGACGTGGGGCTCGAACCCACAGACCGCAAGATTATGACCTGAGCCGAAGTCGGACGCTCAACCGACTGAGTCACCCAGGCGCCCCCGAAGGAAGCTTTTTAGCGTGGCATCCAAACTCTCTTCTCTATGCAATGGGGACAGGAAAGGAGAACGAAGCGCTATCACCCCAATGAGAAAGTATCCCAGAAATTGCCATTTAAAGGCAATTTCTAAAAACAGAATTCAAATGGCATCCCTCAGTAAATGATCCAAACCATTTTATAAATCCAAAGGAAAAGTAGATGTATGTTTCTGGCCAAGGTAGAGTAACACGGACCAGATTTACTCTCCCACCTGAAACACCTAAAAAACCAACACACATAGGAAACAACATTTTTTGATTCATTGAACATAAAAAGATGACGAAGGACAGTGATCTGTGAGAGAATGCAAGTTAATGAGGCCAGCCCGACAAGTGCCCCGAGCTCCCTGCCTGGAGTTTCCAGCCACAGCACAGGGAGGGAAGCCCCGTGAGGCCTGGTGGTCTCACTGAATCAAGACAAAGGAGCTGAGAATGTGGGAAAACCAAAAGGGCAGGAGTTTGGCGAACAGAGGACAGAAGACAAGAGAGCGGCTGGACGAGAGCCCCATTGATCCAGAGGCTCCCTGAATCTTCGGCTGGGTCCTTACTAATCAGCACATGGGTGTGAGGAGAGGAATCATTCCCCACAGCTGACAAGGAGCCAGGAACAATTCTTTTTCCCAATAGCCAGAGTGGAAAATCTCATATTTCATGGAGTATTGAGTAAAATATTTGGAATAGCTTTGCCTCAGTAATGGGGAAAAACAGCCCTAGATAAAATGGTTCTGTATGTTGCATAACAAAACTCAAAAGCATACTCCAAAAAGATGAAATAATTTGTTACATTTTGACAAATGTGTACACCTGTGAAAGCATCGCCACGATCAAGATCAGAGCCGTGGCCATCACCCCATCACCCCTGAAAGTTCCCGCGTGCTGTTTCACAGAGCCTCTGTCCCCTCCTCAGCACTCCCTCCACCCCCTGCCCTAGGCAAACAGGGGTGTGATTCCTCCTCACTGTAGCTTGGTCCGCACTTCTCCGAACTTTGTAGATACAGGCTCAACACCGTGTACCTGCTCCTTTGGCTCAGCGCAGTGATTCTGAGATCCACTTATGTTACCGCGTATGCCAACTGCTCATTGGTATTCCACTGGAAAGCGAAGGTCAGAGAGAGGCAAAGAGGCTATGGGAGCACGCAGGTGTGGAAGAGCAGTGACTCACTGAAAAGGAATGGACACTGTACTTCCTCAAAGCCGGAAGTGAGAGTGGGTGACGTTCAGAAAGTCGGGAAGCCGTAAGGTTGAAAGACACGAGACCAGAGCCACCCTCCAAGGAGCTAGGAGGGAAGAACGCGGATCCACAAGCATTTATACATAATTCCGTGTTGGGGCTGATCCAGAGACACGGTACTTTGTTACTCAGGCTGGGACCCAGGTGCAAGAAAATGTCACCTCCCGTCTCTGACTGTTACTTAAAAACAACAGAGAAATGGGATTAAAAGACATTCCGAGGTTGCAGGGAGATGGGGAGCGAAGTGTTTTAGCAGTATTAGAGGCATGAGACAGAACGACAGCGTGCGTGATGCACACTGGCCATTCCTGCTTTAAAGCCCTGAAAATCTCCACCGTTCTAGGAGACGCAGCTCGCGCCCCCTAGGAGTAAAGCAAGTAGGTGTTCTGGTTTGTCTCTACAGATGCTCCCTTTGTGCCATTTCACCTAGTTGTCCTCAGTTTCCTCACCTATTCCATGACATTATGCACCAAATGTTTCTGCCCTTCCAAAATTCATTCCTTGAAGCCATACCCACTGTTGTGATGGTATTTGGAGGTGGGGTCCTTGGGAGGGAATTGGGCTTGGACGAGGTCATGAGGGTGGGGCACCCATAATGGGATGAGTGTCCTTATAAGAAAAGGAAAAGATATCAGAAGCTCTCTCCTGCTCACTCTCATCTCCCACGTGGCACTGGTTTCTCCCTCTCCCTCTCGCTCTCCCTCTCCTCTCCCTCTCCCTCTCCCTCTGAACCATGTGAGGGAACAGGAAGAATGCAACAATTAGCAACCCAGAAAAGAGAATCGCCAGGAACCGTTTCTGCCAGCACCATGACAGTGGACTTCCCAGGCTCCTGAACCCTAAGAACTAAGTCTTCATTGTTGGAGCCCCGCCCCACCCTGTGTGTGGTGTTTTGTTACAGCAGTCTGAGCTAAATCTCATGGGCATGTTAACCTAGAAGATCTGAACGTGGTAACAAACACTATTATTGTCCAAGCACGTTTCCCTATAGCAGACTTCCTATAAATCTGAGAACATAATAAAATTTTTTTAATTCAGGAATTCAATCAATTCACATTTCTAAACGACCAGTTATTTTCCATATTCACTTATTCCTCATATGTATGGATTCTGTTCCGTACAAAGTCATTAAGCACTTTGCAAGGAGAAGAAAAAATTGCTTTTGACCTTTGGGGAATGCAATTTAGGGTTTATTGTTTGGAAAGCCCCAGGTAAATAATGATTATATAGCAATAAATTGTGTAATTGCATTTAATCTGTGCCTGGAGGCTAGCAAGCACTACAAATCAGTACCTTCCGAATAGAAGACTCTGGTTCTGGGAGGCAGCAGGAACCAGCTAGTATGAGGACACCTGTCAGTGCAGCGAGCATGGTCTCCAGAGTTCGAGACAGTGTGGAGACAACAGGTTTGCTCCAATTTCAATCACTGCCATTCAAGTGATGAGGAAGATCAGGACAGATTATTAGAGGCAGGGAAAACGGGTCCTGGGATAGATGATCTTAGGATTCTGAACACTGCTGTTTGGCTAAGAGAAGACTAAGAGCTGGCTTCTCATATCCAGCCAGTGGAATGGGTTGGAAAAAGCCACAGAGTAAGAGGAACGAAGTTATTAGTGGAGGATCTATTCTGACCCACTGGCAGGTGTGACCTCGAATGAGGGACTGCCCTTTTCTGGGTTGGGGACAGGCATACACAGTGACTAAGATCTGAGCACCAGATCACCAGAACACTACCTGGCTTTTCATCCCAGCCCCAGCACAGCCTCCCTCCTGGATCCTGCGTTCACCAGCTCTGAGTCTGTTTGTAGTATGGGGCCGGGCACATTGCCCTCCTCATAGGGTTGTGTGAAATTCATGAAACGATACAGAGAAAGCCCTATGTGGACAATAATAAGAATAAAACCCATTTATGTCAGAAGTGACGTTTTCAACATAAATGTGCTTTTCAGAAAACGGAAACATAATCTTTCCCCTTAACAATAATTTTTTATGAAAACCTCCATGAAAATCTTTTCGAACCAGCCATACGCTTCTGTGCATACTGAAACACGGTAAGAAAAAAATACATATTCTCGAAATAACATGAGGCTTTGACCCAACTTTACTACTCGGCAGCTGGGAAACCCGTCAGCCAGTCACAGGATGTGTGTATGCAGCGATTTGCTGGCATAATTTAAAAACGCACATGTCACCAAGCTGATGGACAAAATCTATGTGATAAGTGCTGTACAAACTCACTCACCAAAAATGAATTTTTGTTTGGTTTTCTTGAGGTTTCAAGATCATCACCGTGGACACGGATTATTCTGCCACAACATGATGAATGTTGAGCCTCTGGGGGCAAATGTAAAAAAGGACCAGTCACAGAACGGCCATCCTCTTGGGAACCAGGCATCCACTGCAACTAACACAGTATTTTCCCTACACTCATTTGTTAATATTTGAAATATTAGATAAATTAATCATGCATCTAATAATAGTGACTTTAGTCTCTTATAAAGAAAATAATGCGCTAGTAATGAAAAATATAAGTCATCCCAAATATGCATACAGAAATGTCTTAGCTTGGGCTACTATAAAAATTCCATAAACTGGGTGGGTTAAACAACAGAACTCTATTTCTTACAGCTCTGGAGGCTAAAAGTCTGAACTCAGGGCGCTGGCGTGGTCAGGTTCTAAAGATCGCTCCCTTCCTGGTTGATAGTGGGCTGTCTTCTCTTCATGTCCTCACGTGGTAGAGAGAGAAAAGGCTGACTCTCTTCCTTTTCTCACACGAACCCTAATCCCATTATGGGGGTGCCACACATGCCCTGATCACCTCACAAAGGCCCCTGCCTCCAAATACATTGGGAGTTAGGATCTCAACATCTGAATGGAGGAGTGGGAGTGGAGACATACTCAGTGATAGGAAGAAATGAGTAAGAAAAAAATTACCCAGCATCACGTCACCTAGAAATAAGCATTGCCAATGCCTAATGGAAATCAATCCAGTCCTCCGCCTACTACACAGTATTAGAAAGGGATAAAGGAAAAAATAAAGATGATAGATAACTCATTGATACACAGATATATTGATAGAATGTTTAAGAAAAAATAACGGGTTCATAATATAAGTGCTATTTTGAATAAAAGTGTTAGGTTTAATTTCATCTGAATTTAACTTAAAAAAAAACAAACAAAGAAATAATGAAGTAGATTCCTAAACTAAATATTTCTTGCCTGGAAGGTTTATTAACTCATGAAAGATTCCTCTAAAGCTAAAGAAATAAAAGATTACAAAATATACTTTAAGAAGCACTTTGAAATCAAACATTCAACATTATGCTGTACTCTTGGTTTCACTGAGGATTAGCATAATTACTTTGTTTCATACGTCCTACCCGCTCCGTTTCTTCCCACATTTTAGTAACTATCTTACTATTTTTAACGTGTCAGAGTTTGGAGAATCCACACTTTATCCTAAAACCATTGTATGATTTTAATTCTAGGTTATAATGCAAACAACCAGTATCTGTTGAGCACCTACCATGTGCCAGGTGCTGTCCAAGGTGCTAAGTACACAGTGGTAAACAAAACTGAGTCCCCGCTCTCACGGAGCTCAGAGCAAGAGACACGTAATAAACAATATTGTGTGTCTATTCACAAGTGCACGTAAAGGAAATGTGTGGGTTGAGATAAATGTTATGAATAAAAAGAAAGTGGGTGAAGGCGGCGTAGAGGAGAGCGTCAGACTGGGGCATGATATTTTACACAGTGTGGTCTAGTGATTTTAAGAACTTTCTAGAAAGCAGGAACAGTAAGTGCATAGCCAGCTTTTTATAAGGGTTTCTTGGTTCCTGGAATCTTTGGTTTGGTTCAATTTTCAAGAAGAAACCAACTCTTGACTGAGTCTCTTCAAGAAGTACTCATTGGTGTTGTACTCCAGAAGTTCCCAAATGCCTGAGGAAGTCAGCCTCTTGCCTCATTACTTAGAAGGCAAGCCAGCTGATGATAAACAACCGGCTCACCATTCTTTTCCTCAAAACTTGATTGACACTGCCCCACTCATCATCTTCTGGTGTTGCCTGTTGCTGTGGTAACACTATCTCAGAGGACAAAAAGCCCCTGGAGATAGAATGATTGGTAAAAAACTCACGCCATCCCAGGTAAAAGGGAGTGCAGGTGGGAATAGGCAATAGCAACAGGAAGGGCAAAGTGGGAGAGGTGGGAGAGGACATGGGACCAGTCCTGGGACCAGAGATGGGACTACGTCTCTATGGCTTTGTCAACCTGCTGGCGTTGGACCAGGAGGATGTGGAGTCGGATCCCAGCTTTTGGAATCCCAGAAATTTAGGTTCCAATTCCATATCTGCCACTTGCTACCTTGAGATAGTCACTTTACCTTTCTGAGTCTCAGCTTGCCAATCTGTACAATGGAAATAATAATAATTACCTTGGCGAGGTCTCTGTAAGGATGAGAGGCAATGTATGTGAAGTCCCTGGGTAAGTGCCAAGTGCCAATCCCTCAGTACATAATAAATAACAAAAGCTACTCAGTCTATTGTACAAACTCGGCTACCCCATCAAGTTTTGAGGTCCAAATAATGTATATAAACACTTATAACATATACCATCTATATCTATTATCTACTTCTATGTGTGTGTGTATATAAGAAAAGTATACATACAAGGTAACATACGCATACAAAAAGAAAGACAGCAGCATACTTAGAAAGATTCCTGCCCAAAGCTGCATTAAATGCTGATACACTGCCTACAGAAGACATATATACTGCAGAGACTGCCTCTGCAAATGTCGACTTAACCCACATTAAAGTTCTAGCCAGGAACTTAAATATTAATTTACTTTTATTTATGGAAAACTGCTTGCAAAGCAGTAATTCCAAAAAGGTGAGCTCCTTCCTGAAATCTGATATGGAATAGATGAATTCACAGAGCTGACCAAAGGCAAGGGCACAACTCAACTGACAGCACTCACCAACTTGGCGGTCCATCAAAATCTGGTCCTCCCATCAAACAGCCATGGCTCCTCCTATCAAAGCCATTACAGTTTCATCCCGGACTATGTTTTGTCTTATCTTCTCTGTATTAACAAACCAAGTATCAATTGTGACCAAGAAGGGCAAATGGATGGAATCTGATAAGTTTATATCAAACTGACAAGGTCTTGGTCCCCAGTATCTATCTCATTTATTTTTATTTCCTTTGCCTTCTAACTTTTTGGGCTTTTTTGCTTTTTTTTTAATTGGTAGAAGATTCTAGGCTTCTCAGAGTATATTTGAGCCTTCAATGATGTCAGAATGGCAACCTGAGGAATTCCATTTAATGCAATGGAATTAAGATGTTGGTGGAGTGGTTTGTAACCACCTGGCATTCCTGGAAAACTTCAGCTCTGCAACATTTACCAGTTTGGGTCACCAGTTAACACACTAATAAAACTGCTGCATCAGGAAGATTCTAGGTAGACCTGGATCTTCAAGTCCAGGGTGACAGGAGCATACACCTAGAAACCTGATAGGCCAAGTGCATTATGCGAAAAGGGTGTGGGGGAGAGAGACTGATGTCTCCCCAGAGCAGGAGACATGGGTGCACACATGCTTTTGACCTGGAAGAACCACGGGAACCATCTAGACTGAGCTGAGCAGTGGCCCTCGAACTTGAGAATACACCAGGACACCTTGAAGGGCTTGTTGAACGCAGGCTGCTGGGCCCCACCTCAGGGGTTCTGATTCAGGAGATGTGGGGAGGGGTATGAGATGCTGCATTTCTAACAAGTCCACAAGGTAGTGCCCTTACAGCCAGCAGGGGGACCGCCACGTGAGAACCTTTGCACGAGGGCAATGGCTGTCAATCTTTGCTACATAGTAAGATCACCTACAGAGATTTTCAAATTTCTGATACTCAAGTCACACCTCATGCCAATTAAATCAGAATCCCCGCGGGTAGGACACAGTCAGTATTCAGCCATTTTTTAAGGTTTTCCAGATGATTACAACATGCTGTCAGTTTTAACAAACCAATTTTTGTTTCAGGTGGAAAACCAAGACTATCTTGTTGGTTGGCAAGACAAACTCTAGATCCCTAGTCCTGTCACCCACTGAAGGCTCTTTCTCCTTCCCTCGGAACACCGAATCTCAGAAAAGGTGGAAGTACAGAGGAGACTGGGTAAGGCAACAGGTTTTAACCAGAATCCCCTGTATTACTGCGCCCGTTAACAAGCATCGTAATATACACGTGTTAGTTCTCGACTGCTGCATAAAAAGTACTCCGAATCTTAGTGGCTTAAAACAACAAATAGTTATTACTTCATGGTTTTTGTGGATCAGAAATTGTGACCAGGCTGCAGGCACGAGTTCTCCCCTGGACGTGCATGTGAGGGGACAGAGGGGACCCAGGGGAAAGGAGGGAGACAGCAATACAAAATGGAAAACCAGGAATAAAGTTTATCATCCAAATTTCCTTGGGTATAAAGGAAAAAGTCTGAAAATCATAAGGAAAGTGAGGGAAGGCGGCACATGAGCTTTACTGAAAACAGAAAGAGCTAATAGGTTATCTGATAAACAAGAGGGTAACTGTGCTCCCTTATTAAAGAGATCGGGAAAAATACACGAATATATAACTTCATCCAGATGTCAAGACTGGCTATTAAATAAATAGAATCAATATAAATCAAACCTTAAATATTAAGATATTTATATTCCACCTAAAGATTTATTTGTTTTTTTAATTTTTTAATGTTTATTCACTTTTGAGAGAGAGAGAGAGAGAGAGAGGGAGGGAGAGAGAGACAGAGTGCTAGTGGGGAAGGGACAGAGAGAGAAGGAGACAGAATCCAAAGCAGGCTCCAGGCCCTGAGCTGTCAGCACAGAGCCCGACGTGGGGCTTAGAATCGTGAACCACTAGATCATGACCTGAGCTGAATTTGGATGTTTAACTGACTGAGACACCCAGGCGCCCCAACCTGAAGATTCTAAATAATATTCTAAACAGGAACAAACAGGCTGTTTTCACACTAGGTCTGTATCAAATTCACCACTAGAACTCTGGCCTCCTGGTTCTCAACACAATGCCTTCCTTACATAAACCCACCCACATCCCAACAAGACAAATTCAACCCTATAGCAGATCGCCAGCATCCCAGCCCATGGACTGCGTCTGTTTTAACAGTCTCGTGGGAGAACGAGTACTCACAAAGGGGAGAGACACAAGCTGGTAGGTGAGTGTGTGCTGCAGGTGGCTTCTTCTACTCCTAGTTTGTTGACCCAGGGAAAAGGGAAGTTTCTAACTGACATAAAGAACAGCATCAGCACGTACGTGCCCAGCTCAGGTTTACTTTATTTCTTTTCTCCACAAGCACTAACTAAGGGTCAGATATGTGCCAAGCACTGCACTGGGCACAGAGGATGGAAGTCGAGATAAGACACACTGCCTGCTCTCGAGGAGCTCCCAGGCCAGCAGAGAAGAGAGCTACGTCAGTAACTATGGTGGAGCACAGATGGGGGGGTCGGGGGAATTTAAATCATCCTGCAGGTTACAGAAGGTTTCCGAGCAAGACAGATGAATTTAAAAGAAGAAAATATATTTGGATAAAAGTAAAGCCTTCAATAGAAGTAACTTTATGTACAAAGGAGTGAAGACTTAAAAAGGCATATGTGCTCAGGAATAGAAAAGAAATTCAGCATGGTTAGACCGATGGCTCTTTGGAGGAAAGGGGCAAGACTAAGCGCCAAACAAAATAAAACAAAACAAAAAATCCCCACAAAAATGAAAACAAAAACAACAACAACAACAACAAACTATACTAGTTTTGTATTGCTGCTCTTACTAATTACCACAAATGCAGTGGCTTCAAATTACACAAATTTATTCTGTGACTGTTCCGGAGGTCAGAAGTCCAAAATGAGTCCTACAGGCTGAAATCAAGGTGTGGGAAGAGCCGGTTCCCTCTCAGGCCTCCAGGGGGAAATCTGTTTCTTATCTCTCCCAGCTTCTAAGACCGCCAGCATGCCTTGGCCACATTATTCCACTCTCTGCCTCTATCATCGTTCTCTTCTACATTCAAATCTGCTCTTTTCTTCTACATTCAAATCGCCCTCTGCCTCTCTTGTTTTTTTGTGGGTTTTCAAAAAAAAATCTTTTTAATTTTTTTTTTTATCTTAGAGAGAGAGTACAAGTGGGAGAGAGGAGCAGAGGCAGAAAGAGAGAGAATCTTAAGCAGGCTCCCCACTCAGCACAGAGCCCAACATGGGACTAGGTCCCATGACCCTGGGATTACGATCTGAGCCAAAATCAAGAGTCAGATGCTCAACCAATGGAGCCATCCAGACAGTCCTCTAGGGTAGAGGTACCTGTGATGACACTTAGGGCCCACAAGAATAAACCAAGATCATTTCCGTCTCAAGATCCTTAACCTTATCACATTCACAAAGTCCATTTTGCCATATAAGGTAACACCCGCAGGTTCCAGGGACTAGGACGCAGATAAGTGGGGGACATTATTCCACCTAGCACAAGAACACTGTGAACTAAAATGAGGTTCGCTCACCTTAAAATCCATAGAAAGCCGTGGTAAGGTTTTAAGCAAGACAGTGAGGAAGCAGATTTGGAGAAGCTCCCCCTAGCAGATGCCTTCTGGAAGATGAATCAGAGAGTGAGGCGGGAAGAGAGAGAAGCAGCCAAGTTCTCAATAATCTTGGTACAAAGTGACGAGGACTTAAACTAAGGAGGGTTTTGGAAACAGAGAGAAGGGATTGCTGTGACAGATTTTACACCTAACTTAGGCAAACCTGAAGACTGTCAGAATCCGGAGAGTAGAGGGGAAGGAGACAGTGAGAAGACATCAGTCTGACCTGCATGAGGTCAGCAGATCTGTGGCTAGGAACTGGAACACGGGAGGAGGAAAGGGAGAGGCCGGGGCGAGTTCTCCCATGGACCGGCCGGCTCTGAGATTCCTAGAGGGCACCTCGTGACGAAAACCAGGTTTCCCGCAGGAAGCTGGTGACATCACCCTTAAGCTTAGCGAGGAGGTCTGTCCAGAGAACTCCATCAGAATGACATCTGTATATGATTGAGCACAAAACCACATAATAGATTAATATGATCATTCGAAGGATATATAGGGGAGAACAGGAGCAGGCTGCAATGAAGCCCTTGGAAACCCCAAGAAGGAAAGGCAAAGGAGCCCAGAGGATGCTGGAGAGAAAGGGCCAACAAGGGCGTGGGAAAACCAAAAGAAAAGAGGCTTCGGAAGATGCACAGTGGGAGGAACTAGGCCCTCGTAAATTGCTGACCGGTTGTATTGCGACCTGGACAACATCCTGGAAGGGTTTTTTGAGTATCTATCAAAATGGCTGATGTATAGTGCTAAGTTAGCACATGTTTAGGCCTGTTAAAAACAAAAAGCAGGAGAATACATGTGAGTGTGTGTGTGTGTGCATATGTGTGTACTGTAAGTATGTATGTTTGCCTGTGGTGTCCAAACTGCTCACAAAACTGGCAACAAAACTGACTGCCTTCAGGAATGTGAAGTAGATAACAGAGGAAAGGGGTGAGAAGGAGAATTTGTACTGACTTCCCTTGTACCACTTTTAAATTCTAAGTAAATTTATTACTTATTTGTAAATAAGTTAATTCAATTTAATTAAGAAATAACATACTTACAGGGCACCTGGGTGGCTCAGTCGGTTAAGCATCCAACTTCAACTCAGGTCAGGATCTCATGGTCTGTGAGTTTGAGCCCCACATCAGGCTCTGTGCTAACAGCTCAGAACCTGAAGCCTGCTTTGGAGTCTGTGCCTCCTTCTCTCTCTGTCCCTCCCCCACTAGCACCCTCTCGCCCTGTCTTACTCTCTCTCTCACAAGAATAAATAAACATTAAAAATTTTTAAAAAAGAAATAATATAGCTATCAATATTCTACATGCTACAGAAATAGAAGGTAGGATAAGAACTGAAAAGAATCACTTGTTTGAAGGGGATGATACTCAGGTCACTGGTGTCCCTAGAAGATTTCAGTGATAGTCTAGGGACAGAAGCCAAATTATTGGTAAGTGCATAGAAGGGACATTAAAAAAAAAAAAATCAAGACCTAGGGGTACCTGGGCAGCTCTGTCAGTTAAGTGACCATGTCACCATCTCATGGTCATGGGATCGAGCCCTGCAGAGGATCAAGGGGCTGGGTTAAGCCCCTGCTTGAGATTCTCTCTCTCTCTCTCTCTCTCTCACTCTCGCTCTGCTCCTTCCCCACTTCTGCTCTCTAAATAAACAAACTCAAGAAGGAAGCAGACCCGCATGAGATCCCCAAATACATTTTAACAGGAATACATGGATAAGAGGGAACTTCGTCACACCCTCTGAGGTAAGAAAGAAAAGAGAGTATGCATGTACACAAAGAGAAGGATCTTTGGCCTTAATTTTCATCTCAGCAAAAGTGAGCGCACAGCCACCTGCTACAAGTGAGAAGGGTAGGGGAAGCTGGAGGCTTGAGCAAAGAAGGAAACATTTCAAATAGCTCTGGAAGGAATGGAAGAGCATATGAAGCACGGAGAAATGAAGAATTGCTAAAAGCACCAAAAGCCACTGAGACTCTGAATTTGTAATGATCACAAATACCCATGGGAGCCTGATTGCTAAATTGGAACTGGGCCCTCTAGATACCGAAGTGACAAACGGAGAGGTTTTACTGGGACAAGGTTGGGTTTTACAAAACAGACAAGGAGCAACTAATGGCTATATATGAAAACATGAGTGAAATGTTTGGCCATAGTAACACAACTGAGCAACACCAGATAGTAAGGGATGTGAAGCAAGACGCAGGGTGAAAAAGGCAGAAGAGCCAGGGTGTGGAGGTCTAGATGACAGAGAGAGGGCAAGGGAGAGAAAACGAAGTAAAGTCGAGGATGGGGAATGGGATTTAGAGTCCAAGATTTATAGAAAGAGCCTTTGATCAGATTGATGACCAAGGGAGAAGGTAGATAAGGGGGAAATAAGGTAAGGATCCCTGGAGATGAGGAAGTTGAAACACTGCTTCATGCTTCCTTGATGCTGGGCCCCATGCCTGTTACCTGCTGAGTCTCTCCTAGGAGAATGAGTGGGCCCCAACCTGGAAGACTTGATGGGAATTGCTGACTTTAAATGTTTGTCAAAAGTACAGGTAAAATAAAACGAAGAATATCATCTAATGGAGTTTCCAATGTCTAGTCTTTCAGTACCCTGATATCTCAGCCTTTCCAACCTATAAACATGAGGACAGAGAAAGTAGATGCCCTGGGAATGGGTCTAAGGATACACTTTACCCTGAGTTGACCCTCTGCAGTTGTCTATATTTGGTTCCTAGCGAAATGAACTGGTGTCGCATCAGCACTAAATTAGGAATGTTTTTCATGTTTCTTAATGTCAGAGACCTTATAAAATAAGTGTAAACATCTACAGAAGAGGAGAGAACACCAGTAAATAATTTTCCATTAGACCACTGTGCTTGTCAAGGTCTCCCAAGGGTTGTTTATGAAAAGTGGCAGAAGTCCTGTGACTTTGGCAGAAAAGAAATGTATCCACTTTCTCCAACCAGAACTATGAAATCTGTCAGACCTCAGTAGTCAAGAAATGAGAAAAGTAGTGCTGACTCATTCAACTGCTCAAAAGTTTTATGACCTGCTTTCTTCATGCTCTTAAAAAATTGGGTGAGCTTAGGGGTACCTGGGTGGTTCAGCAGTTAAGCATCCAACTCTTGATTTCGGCTCATGCCGAGATCTCATGGTTTGTGAGATAGAACTTAGGGGTGTCTGGGTGGTTCAGTCAGTTAGGCATCCAACTCTTGATTTCAACTCATGCCATGATCGCATAGTTTGTGAGATCAAGCCCTATTTTGGGCTCTGCACTGACAGATAATGAATAAATAAATAAATAAGCATTTAAAAAAACAATTGGGTGATCTTAGACAAGTTATTTGAATTCACTGAACACAGGAACCCTCACCTGTCAGGCGGGTCTATGAAACCCGACTTACTGTCACAGAAAATAAAAGGATAATAAAACTGCAAAATATCATTTCCCTCGACAAAAGTCTAAACCTATAGGCTAGAAGTCCAAGCTCTTGGACAAAGGTAGACTGTGATAAGATATATTCATACATACATATATACACACATGTATGTGTGTGTATATATATATTTTTGTATCAAATACAAATACATTAATACCAAAATATAATGTATAATGTATATATTCATATACAATATATATAACTCTAATATATATATATATTGTATATGAATATATAACTGTATATGTATATATTTTTAATATTATAAGAATATACCTATCATATATATACATACATCTGATAAGATACATAGGAGTTTTGAGGGAAATTAAAAAATTCATTGACCTGAATAAAACTTAAAATACTGCATATCAAAATCTGTGATATATAGCTAAAGCAGTGCTGGGAGAGAAATTTGTAGCACTAAATGCATACATATATATATATATATATTATATATATGAACACACACACACACACACACACACATATATATATGTATATAGATACGCATACATGGAAAGTCTCATATCGGTGATCTCAGCTCCTCCCTCAAGAACCTAGAACATGAAGAACAATGTAAACCCAAAGTAAGAAGAAGGAAGGAAATAAACAGAAACCAATTAAACTAAAAACAACAGAGAAAAATTAATAAAATAGAGCTTTTTCTTTGCAAGATTAATAACATTGGGAACCTCTAGCAAAACCAACAAAGGCTAAAAGAGAAGACACAAATGATTGATATCAGGAATAAAACATGGATACTGCTACAGACCCTTCAGGTATCAAAACTATAAGGAAGTATTAAGAACATCTCTACACACATAAATTAGAAAACTTAGATGAAACAGACTATTTCCTTGAAAAACACAACTACAACAATGTAGTCAATGTGAAATACTTGACTAGCCCCTATAACTATTGAAGGAAATTAAGTTTGTAATTTAAAAATTCCATAAAAGTAACCTCCAGGCCCAGATGGTGTCAGTGGAGAATTCTACCAAATATTTAAAAAATTAATAATAATTCTACACAATCTCTTCCAGAAAACAGAAGAGGAGAGAATACTTTCATTTTATTAAGCCCTGATATCATAAATAGATAAAAAAGACAGTTCCAAAGAATTAAATTAAAGACCACTGGATGCCTGGGTGGCTCAGTTGGTTAAATGTCTGACTCTTGAACTCAGTTCATGTCTTGATCTCAGGGTCATGAGTTCATATGCCCCACATTGGGGTCTATGTTGGGCTCCACGCCAGGCATTAACCCTGCTTAAACACACACACACACACACACACACACACACACACACACACACACACACTACAGACCACTAACCTTCATGAAAGTAAATGCAAAATCCTTAACAAAATATTAGCAAATGGAAATCGGTAACATATAGAAAGAATTATAATGAGGAGAGGTTTATTCCAGGGAGGCAAAAAAGGTTCAATATTTGAAGCTCAATAAATGTACTACATTTTACTAACAGATTGATGGGGGAAATTGCATTATCATGTCAATTCATGCAAGCAAAGTATTTGACAGAATTCAACACTCACTCACAATTTAAAAAACAAAACCCTACAGCAACCACTGTACTTAATATACATGAAAGACTGAGTCTTTTCCCTTAAAACTGGGGAGAAAACTGGGGCAAGGATGTTCACTCTTACATTCTTATTCAACATGAAGCTGGAAGTTTTAGCCAGTGCAATAGGGCAGGAAAAGGAAAAATAGGCACACCTATCAGAAAGAAAAAAGAAAGAGTGATTCCTATTTGAAAGTGACATGAGGGGTCCCTGGGGGGCTCAGTCAATTGAGCATCGACTTCAGCTCAGGTCATGTTCTCACAATTCATGGGTTCAAGCCCCACGTCAGGCTCTGTGCTGACAGCTCAGAGCCTGGAGCCTACTTCAGATTCTGTGTCTCCATCTCTTTCTGCCCCTCCGCCCCACCCCCTCAAAAATAAATAAACATTAAAAAGAATTTAAAAAAGAAAGTGACATGATAGTCTATGTAGAAAATCCCAATGAATCCACAAAAACATCCTCAGAACTATTAGCAAGGTCACATGGTACAACACACACGCACACACACACACTAACCAATTGTATTTCTGTATACCACCAGTGAACATGTGGACAATGAAATTAAACACAGAATATTATTTATAATTGTTCCAAAAAAATGAAGTGTATATGGCAAATGTCTAACAAATTATGTATAGGAAATGCTGATGCAAGAAATCAAAGAATACCTAAACAGACGGAATGATATACTGTGCTCATAGGCATACTGTGCTCATAGGCTGCAATACTGAATATACTAATGATGTCAATTCTTCTGAAATAGATAGGATTGTTTATAAACAATCTTATAAATATCTCAGAAAGACTTTTTATAGATACAGACATTATCCTAAAATGTATATGGGGGCGCCCGGATGGCTCAGTCGGTTAAGCACCCAACCCTTGATTTTGACTCAGGTCTTGATCTCACAGTTCACAGGATCGAGTCCCACATCGAGCTCTGTGCTGACAGCTCAGAACTTGCTTGGGATTCTCTATTTCTCTCCTTCTCTGCTCCTCCCCTGCTTCCGCTCTCTCCCCTCTCAAAATAAATAATCTTTTTTTAATGTTTATTTATTTTTGAGAGAGAGAAAGACCGACTGTGAGCAGGGGAGGGGCAGAGAGAGGGAGACACAGAATCCAAAGCAGGCTCCAGGCTCTGGGCTGTCAGCACAGAGCTCCATGCAGGGCTTGAACTCACAAGCCATGGGATCATGACCTGAGCCAAAGTTGGACACTCAACTGACTGAGCCACCCACGGTGCCCCCAATAATCTTTTAAAAATAATAAAATTTATATGGAAAAGTACTAGCCCCAAAACTATCTAAAATGATCTTGACAAGAAGAATGAAATGGGAGATCTTACTCTTTCTGATGTTAAGGTTTACTCTATAGCCATGGTAATTACAACAATGCAGTGTTGACAGAAGGTCAGACACACAGGTTGATGTAAAGAAGAGAGAATCCTAAAACAGACCCACAAAAATATACCAACGTTGACATATATAAGCTTGTCTTCAAGTGAGCTACAGCCCACTGGATTCTGGGTTACACCTGTGAGTTGACTGACTGAGATTTTGAGGCTTCAGGAGAAGAAAGCTGAAAGATGTTGCTGGCATTGAAGTGGAAAGTTTCAGGGTGCTTCCCGAAGTTCCACGAGAGCCTCAGCTGAAGTCAGAGCAGGCTGAAGGACTAGAGGTGAGGGCACCAACAGCATCTGCCACATAAGTCTAATTCTGGAGTAAAGTGTTGACAAGAACACTTGGCCACAGGAACAAGACAACATATAAACTTTTCTTCTCCTAACCCAGCTACAAACCTAAGCTCTAGCCCTCACCCTAGCCCTCGCCTTGACTCTACTGCCTCCTTTTTCTCTGGACTACCCTTGCTTTATTGAATATTGCATTAGATACTGTATATGGTTAATGGTATGTTCTAGACACTCAGCTTTCTGTGATTTTTGTTCCAGCAAGCAGTTAAATGGGTTGAATTCAAATTCCAAACTGTCTTCCCTTACAGATTACAGAAGCTAGAATTTCCACTTGGGCTTTCAACTTCCAGTTGCAGCCTTTTCACCAAGCTTGCTGGAGTTCCCTCCCCTCATACACATGTAGTTCAGCAATCTGCCAAAGATTGGGAAAATTTTATATATAGACTCTGGGGCTCACTCGCTCTGGGGCTCCCTCCCTTTCCAGGATTTCCTTTCCTACCTTTCTGTCTTTCTGCCAGCCCTAAACTCTTTCCCCTTTCCTCTGCAGTTTTTGCCTCTTTCTGATTACTCTCCAGTGCCATCAAATAGTTGTTTGGTGTATACATATTATTGTCCATGCTCTATCATTATTTCTGCAGGACACTTAGTCCCACCAAGCTGCTTCATCATCACCAGAAGCTGAAGTCCCCAGAATCAAGTTTTACTGATCACAGGGAACTCTCCTTAAGCCAAAGTTCTTGGGAGGAAGCAATAATACATCATGATAGGTGTCAGAGGAGTCTAAGGTACCTACTCATACAATTGACTGCACCTTCCTGACCCCTGCAGCCCAGGACCATAGCTACCTTTTCCTCTAAATGGTGGATTGCTACTGCACACATTCTACCTTATGTCTTAGTGCATCAGGTGATAGCCAGTTCATGATGAGCAGTCCTATTTGGTGCATTGGTCAAATGTTTAGTCTCTACCAGGATTCAGTATCAACCGAAGGGGTTTCTCAAAAGGAGAATAGTTATTAGTAAATATGAGCACACCGTTGTGTTACTCCAAAGCCCTTGATGGATGTGCTCTGTGATTCTTATTTGGAGGCCTTCCAGAGGCTCCATAAAGCATTCTATTTGTCACAAACGCTGTGGGTACAACTGGACCTTACTGAGGCACCAATCACATTAAGCTATTCCTTTCCTGAGGAGGAGTGAGTAAAGGATGGAGAGAATCCAGGGGTGGTATGTTAGTGATACTCCCTATATATGATAGGAAATCATTACAAATAGGAATAATTCTCTCCCTGACCCCCAACATAAAGCCTGACACAGAGCTGGCACCCAATCCATCCTAGAACACATAAATATATAAATGAATAAATCACTATTATCACTATATCAAATTTGTCTTGATCCTTTACAAATATTATGTAATAAATCACATACTCAATTCTCATGCATTTTAGGCAATATAGAATTCCGGCCAATAAAGGCTTGTAAAAGTATAAGCATTCACTGTTATTGGGCAATTGTAAAATGCCAACGGTGTACTTATTCATTATTCATTCAGTGTATGTTGTGTGTCAGGCATCAGGCTAAGTGCCAAGAAGGTATATATAAATAAAGAATGAATAACACTGTTCTTGACCTCAAGAACGTGACAGTCCAGCAGACAATATGTCATGGGCCCATTTGGCCAAAAGTCAAAAGAACTCAGCTCCGAGCCCAGCCTGCCTCTCCAGAGCTCTCTCCTTGACCCAGGAGGGCATCTCTTCCTCATGGATATCTTGACTCACTGACCTTGCTACCATTCCACGAGGTAGTCTGGAATCCAGAAGAAAGCAGACAGGTGATGAACATTGCATGATCAAAAAAAAAATGTATTTTCATCTAACTCTCAGAGCCATAAATAATGTGAATGCAAGAACAGCAAGAATCAGAGGGGAACAGAGCATGGAAAATTTGACTTAGCCACATTATCCACAGGTTCTGAGATGGTTTTCTTTCTGGGACCCCTTATAATAAATGAACAAAAGAAAAGGTTGGTTAGACAAGGTCCAGCTTCGAGTTAAATGCAGATAAATCCTGGTACCCTAAGTATGTTATGCCCTCTGTTTGTGCTTGGAAAAGAGACAAAGGACAGAAAGAAGCAGAGCGGGAAGAGTGAAACGGATCATGATTCAATTGATGCAGCAGATTTTATCACTTCTTTTTCTCCCTGACTGATTTGTTTTTCCTTAGGTTGCAAGCTTGGCAATTGCTCTTGGGAGACACAATGAGATCTCCCGGCCAGTTCTGCATCCTGGGTTCGGCCTCGTCTGTGTCTAACGAAGTCTCTGTCTAATGAAGATCATCGCGGATCAGTGGATTCACATTACTCATTCCGTCCACTCCGAAACCTGCCCACTCCCACCTCACACTAAGATGGCTTTGCGGATTTATAGTAACTGGGACATTTCAAAACGAAAGCTGACTGGCGTTTTAGTCCCATTTAAAAAATTATGAATGCTAATTACGTACTGAAATACCTTAAAAAAGAAGCAAATATATAAATATATATATATAGTCAAAAGGAAAAAAAAAGCAAAAGCAAACAGCCTCACACCCGGAAATAATTCAATTTCCCTATCTGTGTAAATCCTTCCAACTCTTCATTTGTATATTCTTATTTGGGTTTGATTCTTATTTTGTAAGGCTATAATATTCTATATATACCCTTGTGCCCTTTTCTTCAGCCTATTTTTACAATGGAGCACTTTCCAAATTTTTTAGAAGTCTTTCTTCATTTTTAAGAACTGCATAGGTCCACATCAACTGAATGTTCTGCTGTTTATAGCCATTCATTAAACTCATTAGATATCATTTAAGTTGTGATTTCATCCTTGTTCATAAACTATCCCTCTGTGTGTGTTTATGGGAGGGCATTACCTATTGGCAGGGTGGTTATATGTCTACTACTTGTCTACTGACTCTGAGTAGTGGGTCTGGAGGGCAGGCAGTGTGTCTGTCCACCTCTGTGCCTCCAGTGCTCAGCACAGAGCCTGACTTATAGTAAGTAAGCAATAAATGCTTGTGGAAAGAATAACCAGCCGATCAATCATTCAGGTACCCATACTGTACCCTAAAAGAACTGAGCATGATTATAAAAGAGCACTCATGTTAAGGACGTAGAACATAACGGGGCAATGCTTACCAAGGACACAAGACTTCTCACGGGGCCTTCTCAGCAGCAAACAAGCTGACCCATAAAAGCATCTTATCTCCTTCAGCAATGTGATGGTGTCTATTTCTAAGTAGGTGGCCTATTATAGGAATTGCTTTTCTGAGTACAGCTCAGTCAGATACAGTTGAGCTTCCTATTCTTAGCTCTGACTCAAGTTCCTTTCCAGGAAAAGGAACTCGCTAAAATGTTCTCCCTGGGTTTACCTGTGGATTGCTAGAGATCCGTCTCCACACCTGTCTCCCTGCCTCCCGACTTGAATGCCCCACCCTCACTGTGGGCTCTTGGAAGGCAGCTCCCTGCCCATCTCAGTTTCCCCAATACGTGCCTAGAACAGAACATATGGAGTTCAAATTTGACCTCGACCTATACGATTCCAAACCCCCGGATCTTTCATTCATTCGACGAATGTATTTATTGAGATTCTGCTATATGTGGCTGTATACTATCCGCTAGGGACACAGGGGTGAACGACATGGAAGAAGCCATCAGGTGGCAGCCATCACAAAGCCTAGAGTATTAATAAAATCTTGGCTTAAGCTAAGATATTGCATTAAGTGGCCCAAAGATAATGCTGGAGCAACAATGTAACTTAGACTCCATTCAGCTGGAAAATAATAGAGCCTGACTCCTCAGCAAAACGTCTAGAATAAGCAGCTTCTTTAAAGGCTTGTGGCTTTGGTGGCAGCGGGAACAAAGGTACTATCCCTTTCTCTTACCTGGAGCGTTTGGAGCTGCAGCATCGACGACCAGGAATCAATAGTTGTGATTGTGACACGCTCTGTGAGACTCTGGGAAGGTGAGGCCTGGCTTACTGATTAATTGGAGGCAGTCCCCTCAGGTTTGCAGTGTCATCCTTCAGTCTGACACCCCACGAAAACCAGACACATTTGAATAAATGGCTCGAATTCCCTTTGACACAGAGAATCCCCCAGAAACGTGGAAAGGGGTCAATCTGTGTGACCCAGAAGGGGAAATTCTCTGAGTGAAAGGCAATACTCACGATCAGGCTGGGTTTAATCAGTCGTGCGGGAAAAACAGTAATGATTAAAGCCGGGCAGGCTCCCTGGGCACGAGTTCCTCCTGGGACTAGCCCTCCCTCCCCATCCGCCCAGTCTTCCACGTTTCGTGCTTACCCTGCATTCTCAGTGTCCTTTACAGCTAAGGGCCAATAATATCGGGGGGCTCTGAAAGTCTCTGTTCCAACCCAGGCTTTAGTCCACGTGTGTTGTATTACTTGACTAAAAACTGATTAAAATGCCAATGTCTTCGTTTTCTAGGGCCATAACAAAACACCAGAAACTGGGAGGCTTAAACAGAAATTCACAGTGTCACAAATGAGGCTAGAAGTCCGATATGAAGCTATTCGAAGGAGCATCGGCTCCTTCTGAGGGCCACGAGGAAGATTCTCTTCCATTCTTCCTCCCAGCTTCAGGGGTGCCTCGGGCAGACGGCATTCGCCCTGTGTCTTCACACCCTCTTCCTGTGTACACGTGTCTGTCTCCAAATTTTCTCTTTTTCTAAGGACACCGATCATATGGGATTAGAGCCTACCCTAATGATGTCATTTTAACTTGGTCACCCCTGAGAAGACCCTATTTCAAATGAGGTCCCATTCTGAGGTACCAACGGTTAGGGCTTCACCTATCTTTCTGAAGAGACACAATCCAATCCACCGCAGCCAACTTCGCAGCACTGTTAGGAAGAACCAAGTGTTGTCGAGTGTGCGAAACAGCCTCGTGTGCCCAGGAGGTGCTCCGAGAAAGCTGCTCCCCTCCTTGCTTTTCAGTTTCAGCGTTCGTTTCCAGCCTTACCACGAAACTGTTTTTTCCTCTATCAATAAGCTTTCCCCCATAATAATACTGTTTGTTCAACACTTTCTTCCACTCAGGCTTTGCAAGAATATCGGGGTCTGACATCCCTGGGAACCTACCAGATGCTCAAGAACCACAGTTGGAGAAAGAGTTTCACTTTTTATTTAAGTACACTCTGACTTACTTATATTTTTTATGAATATGATTGCCAATGGAATGAATGAGAATATAGAAAATATAATGTTAAATAAGAATGAATTTGAGGGGCGCCTGGGTGGCTCAGTCGGTTGAGTGTCCAACTTCGGCTCAGGTCATGATCTCATGGTCTGTGAGTTCGAGCCCCGCGTTGGGCTCTGTGCTGACGGCTCAGAGCCTGGAGCCTACTTCGGATTCTGCATCTGCCTCTCTCTCTCTCTGCCCTTCCCCTGCTCATGCTCTGTCTCTCAAGAATAAATAAACGTTTTAAAAAAAAAAAGAATGAATTTAAAATATATTTAACATCGAATCTATGGATTTTGAGATCTAGAACACTCTGGTGTTTATGTGTACATGTTAAAACGAGGGCACATTCCTCTCCTGATTTTGAGAGAATGAAATAATTTATGTGGGAGGTTTGCCACCTAGTAGACACTCAGTAAGTAGGACTTATGTTCATTATGCCTGTTGCTAAATCCCAGGCCCTGCCCTGTGCAAGCTGTCTGCCAAATGGTTTGGCCTGCACTACAGCGTGAAAAGGTCTGAGGCTGAGACAGCAAAGGCACCACGGGAACCCTGAGGAAGGAGAGACCCCTCCCTCTGCCTGTGATCATTTCCAGGGACTGAACGAAGACTTCATCCACCCAACGTGAGGAGGGAGGGAGCCTCAGGTCAGCCTCTGTAATAGCATTACCAGGTCAGAGAGAGGGGGACAAGGCCTACACGTTCGGAGATGGCCGGCCAGCTCACCTCTGCTGGAGCACAGAGTCCCTGTTCCCCGAGTGTGGAAGACGGGCGGGAGAGCTAGGCAGGGCTGGTCGCGGAAGGCCTGTTGTCAGGAATAAGAAGACGAGACTTGGTCCTGAAGATCACGGGGCAAAAGCAGGGAATGAAGAGCTTCTCTCACTATTCATCCAAACATTCATTCATGTGACGCGTACCTCTACTTGTACTAAGGGTTGTACTGGCTTCTGGGGGATAAAAGACGAAAAATCTGTAGCCCCTATTCTGTACAGGTTAAGAACTGCACTTCTGGGATGGGCTCCCCACTTATTTCAAGTGAAATATTCCTAATGCTCTAAACTTCAGGTTTTTCCTTCATAAAGCAGTCTGTTAGACAATTGCTTAAGTTCTTTCCTGGGAGAGTTTCACACATTCTGGAGAATAAATGCGAAGCCTGCTTTACACTGGAGGTTTGATTATACAGTGCTTAAAAGTCAGGGCGGCGGAGTCAGAGAGACTTTCATTCAAAGTCAAACTTCCCCACTAATCATTTACCGGTAATTATCTTTCATCAAATTACTTAACTTTTCTAAACTTCAGTATCCTCATCTATAAAGCAAGACTATCAATACCTACCTCGAGGGGATGGTGTGTTAAGTATTCAATATGAAAATAATGTGAACTGCCTAGAGCAAAGCCTAGCATATTTAAGCACTCAATACATAAATGGCATAAAATACCAAAATCACCTTCAGAGAGTATTAATTTGTCTCCCTCAAAGGGTACCTTTGGCATATCTGGCTATTCATAAAGGAATAGCTCGTAATTATTTATAAATGTCTAATTACTCAACAAACACGCTGCAAATATCCCACAGTTGGGAGTTGGGTTTGCTCAATGTATGCTTAAATTAATATTTTAATATAATTTAATGTAAATGGTAATCTAATAAATATTAATCCAAGCCAAACATTAACTAATATATGCAATTTGACTTGCCAGGAAGAAGCGAGGACTTGTGATTGCTTAGTACATATGAAATATTTATGTATCATGTGCTACCTGGAGAATTCAAGCATTCTGTGCTTCTGGGCTGTCCTTTCAACTAAAGATGTGCTAATAACACATCGTATGCTGCAGGGACTAGGGAGGAGACAGGTAGAATATTCTACCTAGCACCCCTGCCACCTGGTCTCAGATTCCCCTTCAGCCAATGTGAGACCTGACTTCAGATCACATCTGCAACAGCTCCTTGATATCTGTTCCAGTCCCTAGGTTGTCTTTTTGCGCAAAATGAGATAGCCAGGCCTTTTTAATACCTTAACATACCAAGGAAAAGACAAAGACTCGTGTACCTACAGTTAATGCAGTTACTTTACAAGATGATTCCACGTATATCTACTTCTAGAACAGGTTTGCCTACAGCAAAAAACCCATTAGCCAATATTTACACCTTCAGGCGAGGCACTACACCAAAAGTACGAAATAGAAACCATCCAATCATTTAGTCGGACTGGTACCATGTGCCAGGAACGTACAAGGCAGTGGAGATGCAGAGCAGGGAAAGTCTCTGCTGATCCTGCGGCCTTAACTCATGAGTGTAAATGATACAATTGGAAAACTACAAAGTTCATTACAAGGTAGAAGTGTACTGTGAACATGCTGATGACGTTTCTTTGTGTAGACATTAGTGAGATAGAGCTCTTTCCTTTTTTCAGACACAGGGAGGACTGAACTTCATCCTGAACTCCTTGTGCTTGGCTAAGACTATATGTGTTCACTTCCTATATGTGCTATAACAAAGTATCTATCACATACTGGGTGCTAAAAAACACTGAAATGTATTGTCTCACAGTTCTGAAAACCAGAAGTCAAAAAAAAAAAAAAAAAAATCAAGCTGTCAGCAGGACCACGCTAAGGAAACCTGGAGGGGAGAATCCTTTCTGACCCTGAGCTTCTGGAAGTCTGAATGACATCGGAATGTCTTTGGAATGCAAGGCATCCTTGGCATTCCTGGGCTTGCAGCTGCAGCACCATGCCTCCACCACCACATGGCATTCTCCCCTCCTGTGTCCTTCCTGTTTTCTCCTCTTGTTATAAGAACACCATTCATCCTGGATCAGGACCCACCTTAAGTGAGTATGACAGCATCCTACTTGTTTACATCCACAAAGACCCTACTTCCCAGTAAGATCATACTCATAGGCTTCAGGGATTAGGACTTCCGTCCATCTTTTGGGGGGAGGCAGCTCAACCCTGAACAGCTCACGAGAATGGTTTCCGCCAATACATGTGAGCAGATGTAACATTTGTTCTTTTGAGGCTACAGCACGTAACCACTGGGCGCAAGACCTGATATAATAGTCTTGCTCTCATGGTTTCCTTCCAATATGCTAGGGGAAGTCTACTTCATTAGCCTAGGTTCTGGAGTGAGAACAAGCAAGGAGCTGATCCCCAACAGACATATCACATAAGAAATACATATTGTCTTATTAGCTACTGGAATCTGGAGGTTGCTTGTTACTCTGGCATAATTTTGTCTGCCCTGACTGAAACACTTCTAAGTGTAGAAGACTTGGCTGCAGGAGGACGTGAAGTGAGACCAAACCTGCCCAAAGGAGCTCAGAGACATCCAGGCTAATCTAATTAAAAGGCACTAATATCCGAACCGGGGAAATCTAAGCAGGAAAGTCCCTGGAGAAATTTCAAGTTAGAGGAGACCTGAGCAGAACGCATAAAAGAGTCGGTTCAGAATGAGGTTTTGTTTCTGCTTTGTTTTATTGTCAATGAAAAGAGCATTCTTTTATGGGGTTTATACAGTGAGCTGGGCTCATCTAATCCTCCCAACAGTCCCACAAAGCAAGTGCATTCTTACGGGGACAACTCTCCCCACCTTGTTCCTGACAGACAGCCTCTGTATCTGAGGAATTTATCAGGAGCCAGTTATGTCATTCGAGTGAGGAAGAGACTGAAAGACCTGAGAACAGGACAAGAAGGAACACAGAAGAGTACGGAAAAAGGAGGGCAGCCCCAGCGGAGACAGCACAGGTGAGTGTGGGACATTGTCCAGAAGGAAGCAGATTTGTGCAGAAGCTTTCCGGTAAAAAAATGTTTTCACAAATGGGGGCTAAAGAAATTCCAAAGGCATTCAGGGAGGAAGTGATGACAGGGGCACAAACAAGGCAGTGAGAAAACACAGGGACTATTACTCCATGATCACAGAACACCTGGGTGCCGTTAGCTATGGTCGCAGAACTTTTATCAGACACCGAGACATGGTAAAGAAGTTCCATCGACAGCGGAGAGATGACTTAGGTTTCATGACAGTTAAGACACAGGTGGATAGATACGCGGAGATAGACCAGGATAGGTAGCGAGTCGGAGCTCATCATGAACACATGAGGGAATTCTGAGAGAGGAACGACCCGGGCAGGCAGGACATCAGAAAGTCCATGAAGTATAAGAAACGACCAGTATGGTGTGCGCTCGGACTACACTGTCGTAGGCACTGACTGCTGTAGGCAGACCCTAAGATGGCCTTTGGTGAGCCCTGCCTGCTGGAATTCATGTCTCCATTCTCCCCCTGGAGGGGCACTGCGTTTCAGGATCACTTCCAACAGACAGAATGCAGCAAAGGTGAAGTCACTTCTGAGACTGAGTTACAAAAAACAACTGTAACTTCCAATCTGTCTGCCTGTCTGTCTCCCTTGCTCTGCCCTTCACCCTCTGCCTCTCCCTCTCAAGCAGGCACCTATGCACCCTTTGACATTGTCCTTGGTCTCGCTCACTCTCGGATCTCACAGCCCTAGGGGAAACCACCCTATGTCATGAGGCCACCCTGTGAAGGGGCCCACGTGACAAGAGGTGGAGGCCTGCTAACAACCACATGAGTTAGCTTATGGTTAATCCCCCACTGCCCCACTCAAGCTTCAGATGAGACTTCAGCCTAGCCAAGCAAGATCTTAAACCAGAAGCCCCAGCTAAGCTGTACCCAGATTCCTCATCCACAGAAAGGGTGACATAGTTAAGTTTTGTTGTTTTAAGCAGCTAAATCTGGGGGCAATTTGTCATGCAGCCATATATAAGTAATATACCTGCTATCCCATATTAACCAGGCAGCCTTGGTCAAATTACTGAACCTCCTGAGCCTCAGATTAATCATCTGTAAAATGGCCTTAGTGATAATATCTAACTCATAAGGTTATTGTGAGCCATAAATGAGATAATACATTTAAACTACTAGAACAACATGAGAACATGATAAGTTCTCAATAAATATCAGTTATTGTTTTTATTATAATTCTTTTGGCAGACATTAGCATGTCATAGATAAAGTCACAATTGAGAGTGGAGGCTGCTCAGGCATTGAAGCTGCACATGGAAAAAGAAATATAACTCAGAACACCTCATGTGATACAAGAAATTGGCTGGTTAACAGAACTGAGGTCCAGGGATGGGGGCTTGAGCAAAGTTATCAACATCTGCGAGTTCTCTTCTCTGCAACTTCCCAGGTTTCCCTGTCTCACCTCTCAGCTTATTCCTCAGGCTGGCCCCCAACATTAGGGCCAAACAGCCACAGTGATATTAGGCCTCATGCACTTATAACAAATCCAAGAGAAGAGAGAGTTTTTCTTCATCCCATTAGTGAATCCAGGATTTCACATAGGGTGGACCAACTTGAGTTATATGACCATGCGTGGACCTATTAATTTGACCATAGGAAAGCCCATCACTTCCTGAGTTGCACACCCTTCCTTCACCCAGTCACAAAGTGGAGATGTCAAGGGTATAGCATTAGCACAAAAGTGATCATTGTTGGAGGCATAAATGTGGCCAATCTCTTTACACCACGAAGTTACTGCTAATGGAGGAAACGCAGAACAGGGATACTGGGGAGGTGAGGCTAACGTGGACTCTAGAAGGTTATTGCTGTAGTGCAGATGAGAGCTAAGAAGACTAACACTTGGGTAGTCAGCAGCAATGCGGGCAAAAGAATCGACATGGGTAAGAGTGAGAATTGCCAAGTTTATAGAAACACTGCAGGATTTTGGTACTTGATGGATGGGGTGGATGATACAGATGGGGGAATTAAAGAGTTTCAAGACTAGGCCAACAAGAAGGAATGACACTTACAGAACTAACTCTCAGAAGGACACACAGACCAGTAACAGATTAAGTGTCTATTGAGAATCTAAGTGCCAGACTCCAGGTCATCACTTCCCATCCCCCTGCTACTGTAGTTTCTACAAATTATTAGATCTTGACAAGCTTTTCCCAATCTCAGAATTTTATGATTCATGTTCCCTCTGTCTTACATGTTTTTTCATGGTTCTTTGAAATGCTGATTCTTTCCCTGATCATTCTATCTAAAGAAGAGTATTCCCCAAATCATCCATAACAACACCTGTTTGTGAGGAAACAATATCAGAAATGATGGATCTTCATCTGCTCTCCATGTTAAGGAAGAATTTTTATGTCTTTTCCTCACATGTAAGACACTCCTATAAAATAGCAGGAGTACGAAACTATTATGAATTAATGAATGAATGAGTGAGTAAACTAAATGGGGATCAACAATCAACCAGATAAACCCCAGCCTGCCTTTACGGAGCTTACATTTAGACGGAGGCAAGATGAACCATAAGGACCAGAGGATAGAAATTTCAAAGCCAGCTCCATGGTGAATTCAGCATCATTCAAAAATACTTCCAGGCAGCAAATTCCCACCAACTCTTCCCATGTCAAATAAATAAAAAGGCAAAGTGTAAAAATAGGTCTTCTAGTACCTGAAACCACAATCCTGAACAATCTAGAGCCTCCTGCATTCTCACTTCCTTTGACAGCACTTTCTCTTCAACTTCTGTTTTGTTTCCTTCTGAATTTTGATGCTATTTCGATACCAAGTACTGTCTCCATTTGACAGAGAAGACAATCCAAGCTGTAGAGGGGAAATAGGACTTTGCAAACGATGTGTAATAGCAATGTTCTCATGCTCAATTCTGGATGGAGATGATTCCTGTGCATACTGGCAGCAAACATCTTTTATTGTACCCAGTGTTCAGCTTTATCTAAGGCAGGATTTAAAATCAGTGGTCTGTGAATGGTTTCCATACGATAATGACATACAGCAAAAAGTGAGGACAAGTCTAGGTGGGAATCAAGGGACCTGCACGGTCTCACACACAAAAAAAGTCATCTTCTGAAACGGGCATCCACGTGCAACAGAAATGGAAACAGATGCTCAGAGAGGTTAAATCATTGCTCACTTCTATGCGGGTAGTAAGTGCTAGAATCAGATTCCTAATACGAATCTTCTGGCCCTGACGTCCATGTCTTCTCTGTTAAACCTTGCAGTAGGGTAAGAGCATACATGATTATTCACTTCTCCATTCACAATCTATCTGAAACTAACATGACAAATTCTACCAACCTCAAGTGGAATTATGGGTGCTTGATCCCTCACCAGACAGATCTGTAGGAAGTCGCTTCCCTTGGGACTTTCTTCTTCCATGAAATTCCACCAAAACACAAGGCATATATTGTCCAAAAGGGCAGTTCCTTCAAAATTAGTTCTAGAAATGTGCTTTACAGTGTAGTGCCCTGTATCTTGCACTGAAAAATTTGTTAAGAGAGTAGATCTAATGTCGAGTGTTCTCACCACAAAGCAAAAGGGACACAGGAAACTTCTGGAGGTAATGGATAGGATGATGGTTATGCGGGTGCATACACATATGTCTAAACTCAAATTCTACACTTTAAAATATGTGCAGTGGGGCGCCTGGGTGGCTCAGTCAGTTAAACGGCCGACTCTGGCTCAGGTCACGATCTTACGATCTGTGAGTTCGAGCCCCGCATTGGGCTCTGTGCTGATGGCTCAGAGCCTGAGCCTGCTTCAGATTCTGTGTCTGCCTCTCTCTCTCTCTGCCCTTCCCCTGCTCATGCTCATGCTCTGTCTCTCAAAAATAAATAAATGTTAAAAAAAATTTTTTTTAATAAAACATGTGCAGTGTATACCATTTACACTTCAATAAAGCTGTTAAATATACATTACATCAGAGTAGCCAAGGTTCCAAATTCCAACCTGCTGCCACTGGCAAGACCTCTTATCATTCTCAGTTGCTAGAATGGAATACTAGTCTCCACAGCAATACTCCCTCACGAGCTGAGCTCCTTACTCAGAGCACTATTATCCTTCAAAGGAAAGTGATCTTACTCCTTCAGGGGCAACATTAGCCAAAGGGATTCCAGGCTGAGCCCAGTGTCCAGTTTCATCACCACGTTCAGCTGCTCCCCCGGGCACCGTACTGTGTCGCAGTGGTTCAGTCTGGAAGAGATTCTGACGTCACTCAGTGTGAGCCATCCAGCCCATCTCCAAGGTGATTTAGATCCAGGCCATCAGCTGACCTCTTCCCACCCTTAAGGAGAATTTTTTTTTTTTAATATTTATTCATTTTTGAGAGAGAGACAGAGCAGAGTGTTAGCAGGGGAAGGGAAGAGAGAGGGAGACACAGAATCTGAAGCAGGCTCCAGGCTCTGAGCTGTCAGCACAGAGCCCAATGTGGGGCTGGAACTCACGAACCGTGAGATCGTGACCTGAGCCAAAGTCGGACGCTTAACTGACTGAGCCAGCCAGGCGCCCCAAGGAGATTTTTACTTGGTGACTATCACTGACTTTCCCTGCAACTAGATATTCAGCAGACCCACCGGCTTCATTCTAGTAATTCTCTCTTAACTAGAATCTCAGGGAAAAGGGATAGTTTGTTGTCCGTTCACTTTTAAAAAGCCATGGGATCCTCATGCAAGTTTATTCCCCTCCTCCTCCGCAGAGATAAACTTTGCATACCATTGATCTAGACAGCAGCACTCTTAATAAAGTTATACATTTCTGCTACACATTATCTCAACACAGTGGCTGTCTGTCTCTCACTACATATTTGCATAATTAGGTGGCCCACTCAAATGGGCCTTCACAAGAGAGTCAGCTTCCTTCGATCAAGGTTTTAAAATAAACAGACACACACCTTCAACTTTGGTACAGATCAATAAACATTTAAATAATATTTATGGAGCATTTTTTCAGTATCAGACTTCAAATACCATGTCCTGGTCCCTGCCTTTCAGAGCTCAGTAAGTGGGTAAATAACTGTAGACCCTCATGATAAGAAAACACAGTAAATGCTACAAAAGAATAGCACACACAATGCCACAGGCACACTGAAAAGAAAGAAATTATTTTTATATGGAGAAGGTGGGGCAGAGGCAATAGACGGGAGAAGAAGCAACATTTAAACCAAAAGTTGAAGATATTTGATCACCCACAGAAAACAGCACAGATATGTGCAAAGGCAGGCCAAGTTCATGTCCTATTATGATGATCTCTTGGATGTATCAATGTAACTAGCCTACAAGCCTCAGTTATTCGGTAAAACACTATCCAGGTGTTGCTGTGGAAGTGTTTTGTGGGTGTGACTGAAGCCCATAAACAGCTAAGTGAGGCGAATCTCCTAGATCATGTGGATGGGCCGGATTTAACTGGCTGAATGAAAAGCAGTGCTGAGGCTTCCCTGAGAGAGGAAAAATTCCACTTATGGACAGAGACTTCAGTTTGGGTCCATAAGTTCCGGCCTGCCCTTCCTGACAGCCTGCCCGAGGATTTTGGACTAGCCTAACCAGCGCCTACAATCACATAACCTAATTCACCGCATTACAGCTCTTAATATTTATGTCCTACTAGTCTGGCTGAACTTCACCTAATTCAAATTTTGGTACCTGGAAGTCGAGTGTTTCTGGAACAAACACTTAAATATATGAAAATGGCTTTGGAATTAGGCAATGGGCAAAAGCTGGAATAATTTGAGGGAGCATCACAGAAAAAGCCTGCGTTGCCTTGAGCAGAGGGTTAACCAGAAATATGGATGTTAAATCCTGCTGCTGAGGACTCAGAAGGAAATGAAGAGCATGGTAGAGACACATACATCACTAACGCGTGCAGGAAGCTACCAAGTACACCTGTAAGTAAGGTTCTGCAAAGCAGGGCAGAGTTTTTGCCAACGCCAAATGTCTTAGTCAGTTTGGGCTGCTGCTTTCAAAATACCATAGACCGGGGGAGGGTGCATGGGGTTTGCAACAGAAATTTATTCTTCACGATTCTGAAGACTACAAGCCAAGGTGCCAGCCATTTGGTTCGTGATGACAGCCCTCTTCCTGACTTACAGGCAGATGCCTTTTTGCTATATCCTCACACTGTGAAAAATCAGATCATTTCCCTTTTGTCTCTTATGAGGGCACTAATCCCATTCATTAGGGCCCCACTCTCATGACCTAATATCTCCCAAAGCCCCCATCTTCAAATACCGTCACATTTGGGGATTAGACTTCAATATATGAATTTTGAAGGAACACAAACATTTGGTCCATAACATCAAGATCCTGAGGGGTCCAAAATTGGAGCTCAGTACCTACTGTGAAGGAAAGTCCTAGTGAATATCCCAGCTTTCAGTCTGTAATCCACAGGGAGTTATACCTAGAAGTGGGGGCATTCAGATACAGCCATACGAATGTTGCAACCAGGAATGAAATGAGACCCATTCATAAATGAATGATGATTCACTGCTACACTAGATGCCTATTAGAGAACAGGATGAACCATTCCCAGAGGAAGAGAGCATCTTCAAAAGCCTCAACAACTTTTCGCAGACAATGCCAGGCCTTCGATATAAAAATAACAAACACAAGAAAAACAAGATGAATATAAAAAATGCAGAAATAGATCCATCAATGACCATTTTCTAATGCTGTGTTAACAAACCATCGCACGCGCTGAGAGTACAAACAACACTCATTTTTATCTCACAGTTTCTAAAGATCTAGTCCATGAACAGCATCGCTGGGTTCTCTGCTCAGGGGCTCACAAGGTCAAAGACAGTGAGGTCACATCCTTATCTGGTGCTAAGGATCCTCTTCCAAGCTCAGTCAGATTGCTGAATAACTGAAGGCCCCATTGTCCTGGCTGCTCAGCTCTTAGAAGCCACCCTCAGGTCCTTGCCATGTGACCGTCTCATGAATTGGCAGCTTACGTCTTCAAAGCCAGCGAAAGAGTCTCTCTTCAGTCTGCTATGAAGAAATCTTATTACAGAAATGACTATCTCACCCTGTGTGGTATATATTGTAACTTACCTAATCAGGGAGTGATATCACACCAAATTTATAGGCACCACCCACTCTAAAGAAGGAGGGGATTAGGAGGTGCCTGGTGGGTCAGTCAGTTAAGTGTCCCACTTCAGCTCAGGTAACAATCTCACAGTTCATGGGTTCGAGTCCTGGGTCAGGCTCTGCTGACAGATCAGAGCCTAGAGACTGCTTCAGATTCTATGTATCCCTCTCTCTCTGCCCCTCCATGCTCGTGTTCTGTCTCTCTGTCTCTCTCAAAATTAAATAAACATTAAAAAAAAGTTTTAATATATAAAAAATTTCAAATAGAAATATTAAAACCGAAAAATACAATAACTGAACTTACAAATCCAATAAGTAGGCTTACGAGCAAATGAGGTGTAGCAGAAGAAAGGATCATTCAAATGGAAGATATATCAACAGAAAATATACTGGCTGAAGCAAGGAGAGTAAAAAATATGGAAAATACAGACAGAATAAGATAAGATAGATCTATCAATCAGTGAATAGGCCATATATTTACATATATTTTATGTATTTCTATGTGAATGATATATATGAACAAGGTATAAAGTTCTAATATACATGTAATTGAAGTCCCAGAAGATGAAAGACACAGAAAAATTATTTAAATAGAAAAAAATATAGGTGACAATTTTTCAAAACAAACAAGGAGTAAGCAACCCAATGGAGATAAATACAAAGAGAATCACGCCTAAAAAGTATCATAGTCAAACAACTGAAAACAACACGAACAATAAAAAATTAGAACAGAGGAAAAAATACATTAACCTCAACTGAGAAACAGTAATACTTAAGGGTGACTTCTCAACACAAACAAGAGACGCCAGAAAACAATGGAAAAATGTCTGTAAAAAAAATGGAAAACAAGTAATTGACAGAAATGTAAGACCCTAGACTCAGAGAATATAATCCTCAAAGTAAAGGTAACATAAAGGCATGTCCAAACAAGCAAAATAGATAATTCACAATCAGCAGCTCTGCTTAAAAAGAAAACTTAAGAGAAATGATCAGGCAGAAGGAAAAAGATCCGAGATGCAAACACGGAAGTGGAGGCAAAGATGAGGAGTAACTGAAATGGTAAATATGTTGGGAAGACTAAATGAATATAGACTATACAAAAAAATTAAAATGTTATAGACAAAATATATGTAAAATTATAATGAATATAAACAAAAAAAAAAAAAACAATAGAGAGCAAATTAACATAAGTGTTCAAAACACCAGCGTCACTGGGAGATGGTAAAGAAGATAGTTTATTATCTTGTAATCTTTAGGATGACTACTTGAAATATAACTAAAACTCTAATAAAGAGAGGAAGCAGAATTTAGAGGGGAAACAGGGTTTAGAAATATTTGCATAATCCTGGGGCACCCAGTCGGTTAAGCGCATCTGACTTTTGGTTTTGGCTCAGGTCATGATCCCACGGTTCGGTTCATGGGTTTGAGCCCCGCATCTAGCTCTACGCTGACAGTGCAGGGCCTACTTGAGATTCTCTCTCCCTCTCTCTCTGCCCCTCCCGCTCATGCTCTCTCTCAAAATAAACTTTAAAAAGAAAAATTAAACATAAAATGATTGGATCAAATAGAAAATAAGATTAAAAGCACAAATACATCAGTAATTACATTTTATGATAATAGACTAAATTATTTAATTGAAAGATCCACTCTGACTAGGAAAAAAGCCTATATGTCACTTACGTGTGATATAGCTTAAACATAAGGACACAGAAATATTAAAACTCAAAGGATTAAAAGATGAACCGTGCGAAACCTCACCAAAAGAACTCTGGTGTAGCTGTACTAACATCATCCGATATAGAGTCTAAGTAAGCTAAGGAGTGCTATTAGAGGTAAAGAGACATACTTTATGGTACAAAGTCAATTTGCCAGAAGTGTAATAATTCTAAATTTATGTGCACCTAATAACATAACATCAACTGTATATACTTCACAGGAAAAGGACAAACAGAAACATAATCATATTGGGAGATGAATGTGCCACATAACACCTCGTCTCTTCCCTGACTGTAACTTCCCCTGTCTGTCTACGCAGAGGTCACTGCAGGACTCACTGTTCTCCAGCTATACTTACTGGTTTTTAACCTTTCTTGCCTTTTAAAGGCCATGACTTCTTCTCCGTGTAAGCATACCCTTATCCTACATAATCTCCAAGGTCCAGTTCAAATATCACCTCCTCCACGAAGCCTTTCCAGAGTCCCCTAAACAAGAATATGTAATTCTTCCCAAACTCAGATATATGTTCAAGGCCCTTGGCATTTTCTACCTTAAATTCTAATTATTTTGCACATGTCTTAATGTCTTTTATTAAGAAGGGCTTCCATCGGCTTCAACTTTGCGTGGACCATGCCTGACAGAACGTGGCCCAAACCTTACTACGAGCTCAATCGGTATCTGTTAAATAAATGAATGATACATTTTCCCACTTACCTTTCTCCTAACAGTATCAGCCAACTCCAAAATATGGGGGGAGAGAGAAAATTTTAAATCTGTTTTTGGAGACCATGAAGCTCATTTCAGATGAGAGGTCCTCAAGCCAGAAGCATTTAGAACTTCTGCAGTTGACTGTACCCTTCCAAGGGGGCTCCCTGGGAGCCATGACAGAATTCCAGACACACAAAAGCCTGCCTGGCCAAGCTCATCTTCTCTGGCTAAAGCAGACATTACTGCCTGGAGCTGATGACTCTTACTGTCTTATTGTACATCCAAATATTTAATTAAATTAGTTATTGGGTTTCCATATCCCGCACCCTTGATTTTCCAACCTTTTCTCTAAGATGGCGAGGCCAGGTGAAAGTGACAAAGACACAGGAATGACATGCACTTCCAAAAGAGCTGCCTGCCTTTCGGTGAGATGCACTAATGCCTCAAATTCTCTGCTTCATCATTTGTTTAGCAGGGAAATAATAACACTACTTATTGTAGAAAGTCATCGTAAGAATCAGATGATTCTTGCAAAAGAATGAAACTAGGCCACTTTCTTACACCACTCACAAAAATAAATTCTAAATGGATAAAAGATCTGAATGTGAGACAGGAAACCGTCAAAATCCTAGAGGAGAAAACAGGAAAAAGCCTCTTTGACCTAAGACGCACCAATTTCTTACTCGACACGTCTCCGAAGGCAAGGGAATTAAAAGCAAAGATGAACTATTGGGACCTCATCAAGATAAAAAGCTTCTGCACAGCAAAAGAAACAACCAACAAAACGAATAGGCAACCAACGGAATGGGAAAAGATCATTGCAAATGACATATCGGATAAAGGACTAATATCTAAAATTTATAAAGAACTTACCAAACTCCACACCCGAAAAACAAACAACCCAGTGAAGAAATGGGCGGAAGATATGAATAGACACTTCTCCGAAGAGGACATTCAGATGGCCAACAGACACATGAAACGATGCTCAATGTCACTCAGCATCAGGGAAATACAAATCAAAACCACACTGAGATACCACCTCACACCAGTCAGAGTGGCTAAAATGAACAAATCAGGAAACTACAGATGCTGGCAAGGATGTGGAGAAGTAGGCACCCTCCTACACTGTTGGTGGGAATGCAAACTGGTGCAGCCACTCTGGAAAACGGTGTGGAGGTTCCTCAAAAAAATGAAAATAGAGCTACCCTATGATCCAGCAATAGCCCTGCTAGGAATCTACCCAAGAGACACAGGAATGCTGATGCATAGGAGCACGTGTACCCCAATGTTCATAGCAGCACTTTCGACAATAGCCAAATCATGGAAAGAGACCAAGTGCCCATCAACTGACGAATGGATAAAGAAGTTATGGTACTTATATACAATGGACTACTACGTGGCAATGAGAAAAAATGAAATCTGGTCATGTGTAGCAACATGGATGGAACTGGAGGGTATTATGTTAAGTGAAATAAGTCAGTCAGAAAAAGACAGATACCATATATTTCCACGAATAGGTGGACTTTGTGAGACTAAGCAAAAACCAGGGGGAGGGGAAGAGGGGAAAGGAAAAGAAGACACAGAGAGGGAGGGAGATAAAACATAAGAGACTCTCAAAGACTAAGAAAAAACTGAGGGTGAGGGGGATGAGGGAGGGGGGAGAGGGGGTGATGGGCATTAAACAGGGCACATGTTGGGATGAACACTGGGTGTTATATGTAAACCAATTTGAAAATAAACTATTATAAAATTAAAAAAAAAAAAGAATCAGATGATTCTCATATACAGAAAATACCTCCTCCATGAAGCCTTTACAGAGTCCCCTAAACAAGAATATGTAATTCTCCCCAAACTCAGATATATGTTCAAGGTTCTTGGCATTTTCTACCTTAAATTCTAGTTATTTTTGCACATGTCTTAATGTCTTTTATTAAGTAGGGCTTCCATCAGGTGAGGCCACCTTTACAGGTGAGGCCACCCAGCAACACCTGTAAAGAAAGTTTAGTCCCTTCCCCACCTCTGAGGAGGCCATTTGCCTTATTCAGAAAACACACTGGAGGGAGAGGGGAGATCACAAACCCACACCCGCCTTCTCCCTGGAAAAGAAGAGAGATTCACCCTGGCTGGCTGGGATTTTCAGAAGCCTGGCAGCCATTCTGAGGATTCCTTGTGCACTGGATGAAACTGGATTTCCAATAAACCACCAATAAACCACTCCACACCGGGGCATCGCCCAGCCAGAGGGGCTGCCTCCTGTCCAAACCTGAGCGGAGTTTGCCATCTAGAGGACGGCCATGGATAGGCAGGCACCAAAACTTACTTCAGCGCCTACAGGGGCTGAAGCTTGGTTGCTTCACTGACATTTACTGAGGCTCTGCTGTGAATCACGGGTTGCAGTAGAGAGCACGACACAGCCCCTGCCCTCAGAGAGCCCACAATCTAGTGGGAAGTTCACATTCTAGAATGATCTCAGCGTCAAAGTGAGACCTGGTTCCCGGCAGGAGGAAGGGTCCCTCCTCTAACAGTATAGAATGGATTTGCTCCCTGATGAGTCACACAGCCAGTAAGTAGAGGGGCTGAGTTGAGTCCCACACAGATGAGCTGGGTTCCAAATTCTGGGCCCTCAACCACAATAGCATTGGGCATCGGAAGGCCCCATCCCTCAGTTGACAGCCAAGGAAACCGGGCCACACAGCTGGAAAGTAGCAGGGCTGAACTGTGAAGCCACTCTTGCAATATCTGTGCTCCTTCTAAGACACCAGGAGACTGAGCTACACCTAAAGCAGCCAGACTTTCGGACGGTGTAGACAGAGGGCTGTGTATGGAGTTTTCCAGACTGAATGTCCTTCAAGGGCAGGTATGCAGCAGCCAGTTGTTTTTACGTCTTGTTGAGGCCCTCGCTTCCAACGATGGAATAAATGAGGAACCTTGGCCTCTGGCCTAGATTCACATATCTCTTCTCACCCTATAAATCTGGTCCATTTGGAGAAAGCCTCCTTGACTTTCAAGGGCGTTCCTTCAGTTGCCGGGAATGTCTCTACATTTGGAATTGTGCTTATAGTCCAGGAATCCCTTTGCTTATGAAAGGTGGCAATGAGGCTCCATACAAGTCAGGACATTTAAACTGGAACGGAAATCTCTTTTCCAGAAGCTAGAATGTGCTCCAGGATACTAAATATTTCACCAACATTATATCCTTTTCAGACCCATATTATAGCTCTTCGTTGCGTTTGCAGCCAGTTTGGGTTCATCCACATAGCCATTAAATAAACATGCGTTCTGCACCTACTACGAGCCAAGTACTAGGCTAAGCAAAGCACGGAGGGTTCAGTGATGAACACAGCAGCCACCGAAACTACCCTCACGGAGCTTGTGTGTCATTACCCAGATAATCGGGTCATGTTTATGATGAATGCATAAAAAGGAAAAAGATGGCTTCTCTGAATAAATGCCAAGGATTCACTGAGTACAGAATGAAATCGGATTTGTGATAAGCTTTTCTGCTCACTCCCTACATACCCCCAGCTCTCTAGGCACACCTTTCTCAGGGCTCTGCTCAACATCGTGGCTGTCATTATTTTTCATTTGCATTTTGGTTTTTGTTACAGTTTATACTTATCTGTATCTCCCATAAGACTCTTGGCTTCTTGAGGTCAGCGGAAATTTCTACCAAACGGCAGATGCTGGCTGACATTTTTGAACGAATAAAGAATCAAAATGACTCCATCAGTGAATTTTCATATTACTGATAAAATCACACCCCTAAAGTTTTTAATTTGAAATGCATGAGACTATAGACAAAGTTACCGACGATCAGCAAAAATTTTAGAGTTACACATTTTTCTATCCAAGTAGATCACTGCAAGCCACTCACTATTTATTACCCAAGCAATCTGTCAGACATAATTCTGGATATGGATGAGCATTTATATGATGAGCCATAAGCTGCTTGAGGATCCTCAGAGAAGATCATGCCTAATACTAGCAGGAACAGTCGAAGTAATGAAAAGAGGAACGACGAGGCTCATCTTTGCTGAAGCCAGATTAACCTGAAATCCCACTATAATTACTGGAAAGAGCTGCCTCAGTGGAGCCCTCTGTCCCAGGAATGGAGACAGATGAGAGGTATGTCGAAAGATTGTGTCACAAATGAACAGACACTTGCCAGAATACACTCAGTTTCTGTAAACATAAGCGTAAAATATTGAGAAATAGTCTTTAGTAATCCCCAGCATGGTGTTCAATGAAGCCATGATATCTCCTAGTGGCATCATTCATACCCTTCCAACCCTTCACTCACTCTTTAAGACTTGGGTCAGATCTCACTTTGACTTGACAGTGCTCCCCAATCTTTAGAAAGTCAGCCCCCGAGTGCATTATATACACCTCTAGTCATAAGTGTTTAATAAGAAAAGCCAGTTAGTGTATGCGAAGTTGCAATTTCATGAGCATCGATCCATGCACCCAAAAATGAGCTAGGCGCTCTCTCATAGAATGATCTCATAAGCATAAAAATATGACACGGCAAGCATTATTGACTCCATTTTACACTTAAGAAAAATTATGTTGAGGGAGGCTAGGTCACTTGCCCGGGAGTGCCCAGATAATGAAAAACAGAACTGGGACCTTAATCCAGGTCCCATCCTGCAAAAGCCCACTTTCCTGCCCTTGTACCAAGGTTTCTCAAAATGCTACGTATGAACTATGTATATCGTTTGTTTTATATTTATTTTATTTTTATGTTTTATCTCCCATTAATGGCAAGTAATACTGGTTTCCAAATTATGGTTAGTATGTAAAGTTTCCTATTTAAATAGGAACGAGAGATGGACGAGAGATTTAAGGAAATCTGTTATGTGACAGTACAGTTGGTGTGAAGACAGACACAACACCATAAGCATGACACATAACTAACATCCGGGGAACTCTGTTTACTCTCTATGTGAGTCTCTGCTTCCCCCATTTGTAATTACTTCTTGGTCTCTTTAACTCTGGACTAGAGTCTCTCAACTCTGAGTGCACAGCAGAATCACCTAATATTGATGCCTAAGTCCCTTTCTAACCTAATGAAATAAGAGTCTCTGGGAGTGAAGCCTAAACATTTATTATTTTTTTTCAAAGCTTCCCAGATACTTTTAGTGGCAATCGGAATTAAAAAGCCTGGGTCACACCCAGGGCACAACACACTGTCTGAAACGCAGCAAGAGATCAACAATGATTATTTGGTGAAGGAACTATGTTGTCCTGGACTCCACCAAGCCTACGGCCCTGAAATGCACTGCTGGGGCCATATTTCAGATCATATGCTCTAGCATGTTCACTGAGCATATAATGTGATGCTGGGGAAAAAAGGCCTCTGTATGGACTATCAAGTTGTTCTGGAGTGAGACACTGTTATGACCAAACCAACATTAGATATTTCCCAATACCTCATGCCCATGAGTGTGTTGACTTTGTGTTTCTTTTTACTGAATGATATGAGCCAATGTAACCCAACTAGGAGCAGAAGGCAGCCATGTTAAGAATGAACAAGTTGCAGATGTGAAAGCTAGTCCCAGAAGAGGGACCGTGTGCCCTTGTACCCCCACAGTGCTTCTACTCACCATTGTAGATGGTGCTGATATTTAATGCCCAACTCTCACATAAGGATCAGTCTGGTGGAGTGAAAAGGGATAGATTTGAAGAACAGATCAACCCCAAATTAAATCACCTATCCATCACCTACTCTCCAAGAGTGCTTGCTTCTTCATACTAAAGTGAAAATGGTAATATTTATCTTGCAGAATCAGAGTCGCTATATGGAAACCTCCCCAAGAACGCCTGGCAGATAGTAGGTACTCCAGAAAGATGGAAATACAACTTTTCCATGGCTGGAGGAAGGAAGGAATGAAGAACTATAGAAGGCTATACAAGATTATTATGACTATCAGAGGTATATGTCCCCTCTATATAAACAAACACAGCATTTTCCCCACTCTTGAAGAGAAAAGTTAGCTTTTGTGCCTTTTCAAAATGAAGACTGACTCAACAATAAGATTCTTCATGGCTTGGAAATGCATGCCCCTTTACTGAGTCAACATATAGCTTTAGATAACAAATGACCTTTTACAATAATTCTACCATTATTTTAACATTAGTTGGAAAGGATATAAATGCTGAAAATTAAAGCAATGTGGTTTTGTTTTTGTTTGAGAAACAAAGGCTGAGAAAGAACTATTTTATAGGGTGAAATCTTGGCTTTAAAATATGCCCTGAAGGACTAACTAAAAATGGCTCCATGGACCCTTATTATACTAAGTACTCAAAGTATCTCTAACAGGGAAGCATCCTTTCCAAATCCTTCAAATAGTCAGAGTTAAACCTCAGCACTATTTTCTCATTATCCACACAAAAAGGAAATTCTCTCTTCTATTTATTGAACAAATACTTATTGAGCTCCTGCTGGGTGCAATGTGCCACTTCCATCAACAATTTTTTAATACTCACCATATGGAAGTTACTATCCCAAGGAATCTCCTCCTCTAATCCTCTTAGTTTAAGCATGTGGCAATCTATTTATATCAGGATACATCATTGTCACCACGACCACCACAAGCATTTACTATGCAAAGTCGGCTAAGTGTCTGTAGGCACTATTTCAAAGCCTCATGCTCTCATCGACCATAATAATCACATACTCTTGATACCCAATGTAGAGAGGAAGAAGCCAGAGCTTAGAAAGAAGGGCCCTGATCAAGGTCACGTAGCAAATAAGTGACAGAGGTAGCATTAGAAATCCTGTCTAGTTTTGCCTGAAATCAAAGCCTGCACCTAGTCCAGGTGAACTCAGGGACCACAGCAGTCAATGCTGGGATTAAGCCAATCATAGCACACACAGTGTGGCAGAGCCATGACCAATCAAGGATTTACTGACTGATTTTATTTGGACATTTGGCTCATTAATTTGGCCTTTTCAGCATACACAGATCTTTCCACAAAGGTCCTTCCCTTTTCCCATCTCAAATACCACAATTTATAGGGATTGTCAATGGAAAGATCTCCAAAGATCATCTAATCTGAGTCCTCATCTCAGCACGAGGTCCAGACAGAGGAACTGATTTGCTTAAGGTCACATAGGAAGTCATCAATACAGCTGTGACCTGAACTCTGGGCTCCTGATTCCCATCTCGGTACTTTTTCTAAGACATTTCATTCTATACCAACAATGCTGTTTCCATCCTACACCTGATGCTGGTGTAGCTGGTCTGGTTATAACAAATAATGTAAAATAAAATATTAAAAATTTACATGATTGGCCCTGGATGAACTCACTTGGAAAAAAAGAGGTAAAAAGGCATTTCTAGGAAACATCTAGAACAAAGGCAGAATCATGAAAGAAATACAGATTAATGTGTTCAGAAAAGGAAATCCATCTGGTATACATAGCAAGGGAAGTAAAAAGATGGAATAAATTATTCCTTCCCTCAAACTTCTTGTAGGGCTTTGGAAATACAATGGTGACCATGATATGGTCCGATCTTGAGGAAATTTATAACCTAGTTGCTTAAACAAGAAAACAGGGAATTATAATACTATACAATAAATGCCATGAAAGGAGTAAGGCCAAGTACTGCAGGGGCATAGAGGAAGAGCTCACAATCCATACTCAGGAAACCTTCTTGGAAGAAGTGGAAGCTAAGCAGGGTCCTGAAGATGAAAAAGCTAGTGGAAGACAGCTCAATAGAACCATTCAAGACAGAAGAATCAAATTAAAGGCATAGCAATTAAAGAGAACAAGGCTTGTCTTGAGTATAGTCCAGAGTTCAATATGGTAAATCCCAAAGAATGAAGAGGTGACTGTAAAAAGTAATGCTGAGTGAAAGATACAGACCAGGTGGTGCTGATGTTATAGACTGTGCTGATTACTTGAGGCATGATCCTCAGGGAGAAACGATCACTGAGAACGTTTAGGCGACTGAACGGCACGATAAAATGCATGCGTTGCACAGATCAACAGGACCGCTGACTGGAGGCCGGAATGGAAAAGGACTAGACAGTAAGCAGGGAAGCCACTCAGCTAGCTATGGTAATGCTCTAAAAAGTAAATGACAAAGGCATGAACTAGGAGTTTGGGAGAAGTAGACGAAGTCAAGCAATATGAATAAAGTGCATTCAGCACGTCTTAGGAATTGTTAGATATTGAGAGGGAAAAGCCAAGAAGAACTCTCAACTTTCCCACTAGGGCCATCGGTGGCATAACGCACTGCTCGCCAAGATAGTACCTTCCCAGCACACAGTATGTGTTCCTGGGAGTGTAAGGGCCTGAAGTTTATAAGAGGTGCCTTTGTTGCACTGCTTGAACCATCTCTAAAGGAAAATAATGTCTTTGACCATTTCACTGCACATGATATCTGAGCTTAACTGAAGGACCCAATTGAATAGCTAAAAATAGGTAGTTACACCAGTAATTTTAGAGGAGGGTGGGAACAGATCTGGCCAAGTTTGTATTTTGTCACATGATTTGACCTCCAGACTCAAATACAAATCAAGACAGATTCAAATGCTGTTTGATCTTAATCGAGAATGGGAAGAGCAGAGAAAGTGGAAACACAAAGCATTAGCAGTATTTCAGCAGGAATCATTAGATACTTAGACACCTTACACAAAATACAATCCTGATGAGTGAATCATGAATTAATAAATCCTCAGAGCAAGGACTTCCCCTGCCATAATGTCAAATCAGTTTAAACTTCATGCGGAACGTGTCTGGCTACAAGAGCTCTGGCTTTTGCCAAACCTCACAGAATGTGTTGGAGCCATTTAACAGACCTCTGCATTCCTATAGGTCTTCCTACCCTAAGCTCTGTCCCCTCTAATGCTGTGTTTCTCTAGGGATGATAGGTCTTGGGGTCTTGGGTTCGATTCAATGTATGCCAGGACTTGGAGACGTTTTAAACAAATTAGAATCTATGTGTTGTTTTCAATTAAAGGCTACATAAGGCAAAAGAATACCAGCTCAGCCACCAAAAATTTGGGTCTGGGGCAGCTTCTTCAGCCTCCCTGACAGGCCAAGTGTGTTGTGGTAAGCCTGGCTCCTGTCAAAAGCAATGGGAGAGACAGCAAGGGACACTGGGAAAATTGGGCTTGGCACCAACCTGAGCCACTGAATATTTAAATGCATGGCGTGTGACGTGTGGTTTGAACATCATGGTCTGGGAAGCAATGAGAATTCTGGGTAGGATCTGGGTAATTGTAAGAAATGATTGCAAAGATCAACCTCAAAGCAAAAATGAATAATGGGAGAAATACTGATTATCAGATAGAAGGTAGGAATGAGTAAAGAATACACAAAAGTCCTTGGTAGACTTTTACACTGTTTTTGAAAAATCCCCTCGCCAGTGGCTTGCTCACCAAAGTTATTCATTCATTCAGTGAATATTTACCAAGCCTGAACTCTGTATAAATGTTTGGAAGTACTATGAGGTCTATCAAAGACTTTGACAGAAGAGAAGATTGGGTGAAGACAGTGCACCAAAAACTCTAATACTGCTGAAAAGCCATAAATTTCCTAAAAATATTTCTTTTGAAGGTCATTACTGAGTAAAGATCACGGGGTTGGGGAGGCCTAGTATATCTGACTTGGATCTTAGCTCTGCTATTTACATGTGTGACCTTAGATGTTATTACAACGGCTGGTGTGCAGTTTCTGGGACACTGCGGACAACCGGTAAATAGTTGATGAATAAATGGAGTAGGAGTCTCCTGAGGGCCACACAATATGTTGGTGGTACAAGTATTCCCTCATGAGTTCCAAACACGCTGTGAAGTAGGTACTGTTACTGTCCTTCTCTTATAAATAAAAAAACTCGGGTTAAGAGAGTTTGTATAACTTGCACAGGGTCACACAGCTAGTGAGAAGGAAAGCTAAAACTCAAACCCAACCTGTCTCATACTAAAAACAGGATGTAGAATCTCTGCCTTAAAATAAATTATTCCTCCATGGGCTATGGATAGACACAATAATCCTAGAGAAAATCATTCTGATGAAATGGAGGAAAATCAAGACGATACTGGTGGGAGAAAGGGAAGCTTTCCATGTTGGAGAGAAACAGAAGAGGGGCCTCCGGGCCAGGGTGTGAGGTGGGACCAGCTCAAGAAGCAGTGCGTATGCCTTGAACCAAACAAAGGATGATGTACAGGCGTTAGCAAGTTGGGTCAGAAAGCCCCAGTTACCAGCTGCTGTTGTGTTTGATATCTGCCTACCAAGAGAGAGCAGAGATAACCAAAGGAAGGCTAACTGAAGCTACTGGATGAACATACTGTCTTTCTGGGATACGTAGCTATAATGTGGAAGACAGTTGGCCAAGAACATTCTAGTAACATGGGGATCAGCAAATTAGGACCAGTGGGCCAATTCTGGCCTGCCACCTCTTTTTATAAATGAAGTTTTATCGAAACACAAGTATGTTCACTCATTTACATATTGTCTATGGCTGCTTTCATACAACCAAGGAAGAGTTCAGTCGAAGTGATAAAGACCCCACGGCCTGAAGAGCCTAAACTACTCCTCAGCCCTTCACAGAAGAGCTCTGCTAACACCGGCAGTGAGGTTCTGTGACGTGACGAACATGACTGAGCAAGTATCTGATCACATAATATGGTGAAGCCGGCAGATAATTAAGTTTTACCTGATTCACCATCAGGCCCGCCAGCCTCTATCCAACTGGGATGATTCACACAAAGTGGCCAGTTGTGAGGATCCTCAAAGGTAGATTTATAACGAAGAGAAAGGAAGTCATTACTGTTTAGCAGGACTATATACCAGAACTGAATAAGGAGCTCTCATGCCTGTTCTCACACTGAATCCTCCCCACAATTCAGGAAACACAATGTTCCTTTTCACAGAAGTTTCAAAGCAAGGAAGCAGGAGAGGCAGAATGTCTAGATCCTATCATAATACACATCCAATTGAGCTCAGGATAAAAGTATTAAAGAATTTCCAGACCCAGATGATACTCTCCTCTCTTCTAGTTGAAGGCCAGGACCTTACAGGTAAAGGAGCATTTGGAAGTGTGGACCTGCCATCAAAATGATATTGACAATTGGGCTTTTACGTGTCACCACGCCAGAACAATGGGTCCCCTGGAACAGGAGGTCACCATCTCGCCAGTACCAGGGAGAACAGCTTCATGGGCAACAAGAAAGATGGATGAAGACTTCCAATCAAAATTTCAAAGGAAGAGAGAAAAATGACACAATACAACTGAAACCTGGATACTGTGAAGGGACACAGGAAAAGAAACAAAACAAAAGAGGAAGAGAGGTCAGCAGCATCGTCCATAGGAAACAAGAAGGATAATACTACAAACAACCCTAAAGACTGTCCCCATACTAAGCAAAATACTGGAAGGAAGTGTAAAACTGATTAAGTCCAACAGTTTGTGTCAGGTGTGCTACTATGTGAGCTGTGGGCAAAGAAAAAAGCCATGATATAGATGTTTCCAAAGGTAAGAGCTGTGACTCAGAGCCAGACTTGCATTCATATCCATCTGCTATTCCTAGATGGGTAATTTGGCCAAGTGACTCAACTTCTCTGAGCTTCAGTTGCCTCAAATGTCAAAAACAAGTGTCTCACTGAGCCACTGTGATGATAAATTTTTTAGAGTCCAAAGTTCTCGGTACCTAATAAAATGCTCAATAAATGTTAGACATAGTATACCATTGAGAACATTATGAAGTGTGATGGAAACAGGTCAAGGACAACTCCTGGGAAGAGGCGGATGTTTTAGCTCTGTCTCGAAGGAGTGAAGAAGTGTATGAGGTGAATGCTCCCCTGGATGGGTAGAGTATAAAAATGGTGGAAGGGGCTAGAGGTGAGGGTGGGAAGGTTGGCTGGTGTCTTTTCCTCCAGTGCTGCCTGGCCCCACTCATTCTCCATTCTACCCTAAGCACACCCCCAATCCTGCAGCTATCTCTGTTTCAACTCTGTTGATGACTCGATTTGGATTCAGGGTAACCTTCAAACTCCTTAGCACACAGCATACAATTAATGTGCTCACTCAATGTGCATTTACTTAGCACCTACTGTATGTCAGGAACTGTTCTTGTGAGGCATAATACATGGGCCTTGACTATGAGAAATTCACAGACGAGTTGGGGAAAAAAGATGCATGTCAACACACTCAGCACAATGTAATCAGAGTATGACGAGTGTGTGCCCACAACACTGTGGTGGGGGAAAGGACTCACCTCCTATTTAGCTTGGTGATGTCAGGGAAAGCAGTCAAGATAGGATTGAGGAGACTTTCAGCAACTAAGTAGGAAACCAGGAAAAAATCTTGAAGGCAGGGAATAGTATGTAGAAAAGCATGGAGGCAAAACAAACCAACATTTCAATGGTATCCTTAAGAATGCAACATTGCTGGGGCACCTGGGTGGCTCGGTTGGTTAAGCGTCGACTCTTGATTTTGGCTCAGGTCATGATCTCACAGTTCAGGAGTTCGAACCCCACGTCCAGCTCTGCGCTGACAGTGCGGAGCCTGTTTGGGATTCTCTGTCTCCCTCTCTCTCTCTCTCTGCCCCTCTCCTGCTTGTGCTGTCTCTGTCTCTCTCAAAATAAGTAAATAAACTTTGAATAAAAAAAGAGTGCAACACTGCTGGAGTTTAGAGAGGAACAAGTGTGGAGCTGCAGGAGATGAGGGGAACGAGTAGGCAGATGAGAGCAGTGATTGTGGACATCATGCTAAGGAGTCCACACTGACCCTGTGAGTGACAGGGGAAGCATGGTCAGTGCCGCACAAGACAGACTACACAAAGGCCAAACGAGAGGACAGGAAGCCACTGAGGGGCTCCTGCAACAACCTAGGCTCTACGGGACGAATGAATGAACACACCAATAGCTGAATGATCATAGAGACGAGTGGCTCCAGTAACTTCTGCTGGTGTTTCCATTCACATGAGGAAGGGAAGTGGCTTTCATTCCTTCTCAACTGCTCACCCTCCCCCGCCCCCACATTCATGAATGGTTTCTCTTTTGCACGCATGTATCTCTCTTCCTCAAACACTGGGATCTCAGAGAGCTGCAGCCCACACCTCTTGTACTGTGCTGGTTATATTTAAACAATTCACTCTTGTGAGCCAAGTACCCAAACCGATTAAATCAGAATCCCCAGGAGTCCCAGGCAGAGAACAGAAATAAACAGTCAAGGTATAGTCTGAACCAAAATAACCATCAATTAGAGCTACTCTGAGATTGTTCTGACTACAGAAGAGGAAAATTAAGGATGCTAGGACCAGGCAAAGACCTGAAAGGTGGGCACAAAATGACCAGCCTCTTTAGAGACTAACAGTGCTCCAGATATGTCACAGGAATTCAGAGGCCAATGATAGTCTCTTTTGACTCCCCGATTACTAGTGTGAATACACCAATTATGTGCATGCCATGTGGATGGTAGATACAGAGAGGAATAAGACACAATCCAAACTCCCGAGAAGTCCCCGGCTCAGAGGTGCGAGGTGGGAAACTGCTTGAACACTCTGCATCGTAATAACTGCTACGACATGACGAATGTCTTACCTGCTTCAGTCTTACCAGCAAGGACAGAAAAACTGGACGTAGGAAGGAATAGTCGAGCAGGGTCTAGAGGGTAAGACTTTCTAAAAATTGAGCAAAAGGTTCACACAAAGGCAGAGATGTGAGAGAGTGAGGAAGGCTCACAAAACATGAAAAAGAACTTGGCCTAATCTGAACACTTGAAGCTGAAAGCTCATTCCGGGTCCCTTTGTCTCTCTCTCTTGCACTCAGGGCAAAGGCCTCTGAAGGCAGCTCTCTAACCTTGACATCGGAAAGGCTAGGGGACAAACACTGTCTTCAGGCAGAAGAGAGCTACAAGTGGGGTCACAGTTAATCAGCATAGCAGAAAACCTATGATCCAGCCATTGTTAAAAATGAAAGCAATTCGACATGGTCCATCTATAGGGCACTTCCTAAAATACATGTCTGAGGTTATGAATTTGGTCCATGGCATATAAACCCCAGGGAAAGCTGAATTCTTTCCCAAGCCGGCCGGTTACTTAGCAACGTGACCCTAGGAAGGCAAGGAACTCTCTGAGCCTCAGATTCCCAATCCATAAAAGGGGACGAGTACATATGTGATAACTCCCAATCTATAAGCTCATTGCAAGAAGTGGCTAGGACTATGTGAGGTGACCTGGCACAGAGCCTGATACCTCGCAGACAATGAGCAAACGTCAGCTCCCCTACACCCCGCCCCAACCCCTTGAGTCCTGGATTGAGTTCAACGCACACATCTCACACACAATGCGGTCCTGGTTAAAACACCTATCCACTTCACTTAGCCCATGAGGTCTACCAAAAGATAGCAGGAAAAGGACAATAGCAGCATTTACTATGAGCCAAATACTTTGCTTCTATTTCCTCATTTAATTTTCACAATAGCCCAGTGGGGTAGCTGGAGGCTATGCATCCCCGTCGTACAGTTGACAAGTTTTGAGGCTTGGAGAGCTGAGGTGAGATCCCAGGCCACCCGGCCGGCTAACTGGCAGAGCTGATGGTGTACTCCGGATCTAACCCAGGGCTGTGTCCACTCAGACGCTCCAAAGACGGCCACTCCAGACACGACCCTGAGGCAACCTCTAGCGCCTTTGCTCGGCAAACTGTACCTGGATGGAGTATGACAGCTTTCACACGCCAAGAGCAGACTCGCCACTGACCCTGCTCAGCGACACCTGCCGGTGTCTCCTGGGCATCAGATGATCCATCCATGTGACTTGCTCTGCTCCACGCGGTATTTCTGGAACTTTGTGATTAACAATAAATTATAAGAATAATTCTCATAATATGGAAACGATTTATGAGAAAGTTCCTGGGACAATAACTGGTAGGCTTTCTTAATTCTTTAATAAGAAAAAAGGATAATGAATTCGATGAGTGGGATTTGGAATGATTAAAAGTGAGCAAAATGTCCTCTGTTTCTCAGTATCGGCCTTTTTTTTTTCTTTTGCCACTTTGGGGAGGTTTTGTGCCTTTTTTAAAACTTCCAGATTTCATACTTTCTGTTCAGTTTTTGCAACTTCCCAAGAGCATGGTTTAAAAAAAATAGAAAAAAATAGAACCTCAGCCCTTCTGTATCACTTTCAAGAAGGTACCTCTTGCAGAAAAAAATTTAGGACATAAAAGAGCTTGCTTCAGCTCTTCCCTTCTCTTCAAGATCGTTCTTTTTTTTTTTTTTTTTTCTTTTCTTTTCTTTTTCTTTTTCTGGTAAGCGAGTAGTCAGTCTTCGGATGATCGGTGTTGCATATCTTTGGGAAAAATTCATGCCAGGCTAGTCAAATCATAACGGCTGCTATCATCAGCTTGCAAGTTACTCCCCAGCAAAGATACCACACTGACACAAGCACACAGGTCTTCTCTAATTTTGACATTTGGAAATATCTATTTGAATTCAGTTTTCAGATTAAAAAAGAACACAAATAATCACAAAACAGCACTGTATCATCAAAAATCTAAAACAGAATCCAGATCATGCAGCATGCACTGCTCATTACCTTCCTCCTCTCCACCTCTCAGCACACACAGAAATAAACTCCGGGTGTCTGCATGGCACACTGTTCACAGTGGTCTATCTACTGGAAACATCTGGCAGCTTTGGTCACTTGATGTAAATCTCCCAAGCAGGACTAGAGTGTAACTATTTAACTGAAAAAAAAAAAAATGAACAAGAAGAAGAAACTGCCCTCTCCCAGCTTTGTCACTGACTAGTTGAGAAACTTTATATAAATCCACCAGACTATTTCTTTAGTTTTCATCTCAAACCCTGTCTAACATCCATTATTACATATTGTCCTAGCTTCTAGAGCAAAGGAGGCTAAATATTATCTTTTCTGGAAAATGCAAAGTCGCCATCCCATTCAATTCAGCAAACATTTCTCAGGGTTGACTGACCACCAGGCACTGGGTTACAGAAGCAAAGATATCACCCTTTACTGCGCAGTTTTGTGGCACTAAGATGCTACTTCCTAACCAATGTGCTGAGGCACACTGGACAGCTATGCCAAGAGTTTAATCCCCTTGGTACTTGAGGAGGCTGGACAGGGTTGAGCTGGCTAGAGCCCAAGGGACGGTCGGCCCTGCAGTGAGCAATCTTCTCTATTCATCCCAGTGTGCTGAAGAGCCGTCGTCTTTTCTGTGAGTGCTGTCCTGTGAAAAAGGTAAGGCAGGGTTTGACTAAGATTGCTGACTTCCCTGGGGTTATTTGCCCTAATCCTGATGCTTTTGAAATCATATATCTACTTTTTATAGTTTTCTTTTTCTATTTCCTTCCAGTGAATGGCTACATCTTGTGGTCTTAAATGTTCCTCCCCTCTTGGGTGTCTGTTTCTAGTCTTCTTTTAGCCAAAAAAGCAAGACAAAACAAACGAAAACAAAAAAAAAAAAAAAAAAGCAATTATGCAAAAAAAATCACATTACATTCAACACACACTTCCTGAGTACCTATGATGTGTTAGGGACTTTGGGCTCTTACAGAGGAAACGCAGCACAGACACACTGCACCCTTCAATAGGGTCACGACCTAAAATTTAAAAAAATGTTTTTTTAATGTTTATTTATTCTGAGAGAGAGAAAGCACGAGCTGGGGAAGGGCAGAGACACAGAGAGAAAGGGAGAGAGAGGGAGACACAGAATCCAAAGCAGGCTCCAAGCTCTGAGCTGTCAGCACAGAGCCCGATGCAGGGCTCGAACTTACAGACTGTGAGATCATGACCTGAGCTGAGGTCGGCCAGGCCAACCCACTGAGCCACCCAGGTGCCCCACGACCTAAAATTTTAAATAAAATTAGGGTCACCAGACCATAGATGAATAGCCCCAATCCTAGGCCTGGCTAATTGTTTGAGACTGCCACAAAATGCCTCACGGGTTTTATAACAAAGCCCAATAAGGAGTTTCAAAATTTGAGCTGAGGGGGTAAGCTTCATTTATGCACACATTGGCAGGTCACGGGAGTAGAGAGCACACAAACTCTGAAACAGAACTGAATATTTAGTCTTGGCTCCATCTATTACTGGCTAAAGATCTGATATTTCAAGTTGCTTAATCTGTTTCAGGTTTCTGTCTTCGAAAAAGTGAAAATAACAACTATATTCAAGGTTATTATAAAACGTAGAGCTGATATATACAGCTTGGTCCTAACTCCAAGTTAGTATTTGATAGATGGTAGTTTCTCTTTTTAAGTTCTACACCCTATATTTGGAAATCGACCTGGTGACAAGACGAGAACGTTTTTCAAGAACATAGATTTAAATACAAATTACGGAAATGTTTGGAGATTATGAAGGATATTGTCAAGTGCATTTCCACCAAGAATGATTCCTTATTTCTAAATGTTCTCGAAACTGCACCACAATGCTTACTGCCTCAGTATAGTGAACACACATGTATCATCTGTTGTTATACAAGCTTTATTTTTTTTAAGTTTATTTATTTACTTTGAGAGAGAGAGAGCAAGGAAGCTGGGGGAGGGGCAGAGAAAGGGAGAGAGAATCCCAACCAGGCTCCACACTGCCAGAGTGGAGGCCGATGCGGAGCTCAAACGAACTGTGAGATCATGACCTGAGCCAAAATCTAGACTCAGATGCTTAACTGACTAAGCCACCCAGGCACCCCTGTTACACAAGGTCTAAAATCATTGTTTTGCATGCTTTGTGCACAAAAGGTCTTCAAAGTTTGCTAAGGAAGTAAAGATGATTGAACACAGTTTTTTTTTTTTTTCTAATGATTATCTATTTACTTTTAAAGGAGGGAGAGAGAGAATGAACGAGTGGGAGAGAGGCAGAGAATCAAGTGCTGTCAGCGCAGAGCCTGATGCAGGGCTCAAACTCATGAACCGTGAGATCACGACCTGAGCTGAAGTCAGATGCTTAACCCACTGAGCTACCCAGGCATTCCTTGAACAGTTTCTGACAGAGGTAGGAGAGCTTATGCTAAGTCAGCCTTGGCCAGCTTCCCTTCTGATCACTTCGTTGAGATAACCCTGTTAGCTTATGAATGGCCTCTGGCTCCCAAAAGTGGAACCAATCACATGGTAGTGTGATATGGGGAAAGAAAAAAAAATGCCTCCAATCCTGGCTGTGACATGAGACAACATCTCATGGAACTCTGATTTTTTTTTCATCTATAAGGATTATAATAAAATTACTGCGAGAAGTCAGTGAGGAAAGGTCTGCAACATACATGTAAGTGATTAATTCAATGGGTGTCGGTTTCCTGACCCATCCTTTTTATTTGTGATAATCTTAGGCCAATAATCTTACCTCTCTGAACCTAAGTGTCCCCACCAATATAGGAGGGAAATTACATCTATCTACCTAGAGAATTTGGTAAGGAGGTAACAAGACAGTGTTTGGGAAGCATCTAGTGTAGAGTCTATAGCACGGTACATGGGCTATCCAGACCAGAGCTCAGAATCTGCAGCATGCTAAGGTCTCAGAGTCACCCAGTGGGAAAGAGACTCCGCGACCCTGAGTCATGCGGGAGACGTGCACATTCTGACCAGCAGAAATAGCAGCATCAGATAATGCCCAAAGGCTTGCTGTACAATGGAGGCCATTATCATTCATGTGAATGAAGTGGGAAAGGTCCTGTCGTCTCTTCCTGCGGTTTACTGAGTTTTCATTGACAAAACATAAGAACACTTCTGTTTGCTCACACACTGCCCTTTGCCAACCAGCGAGGGCCCAGCCGTGCGAAGTTGCACTTCATGTTTCAATGGAGCAAATCTCCCCCAATGAGAGAAAAGGTTACTTCCCCCATCATGCTCCCCTGACCACTACCTCTGCCAGATCCTGTCATGTGCTAGAGAGAGAAGACAAAGCAAAAACAGGGCAGCCAGCAGAAAAACCACTTCTCACTACTGCCCAGCTTCTAAATCTAGAATGTGAAACCAGAGTCCAGTGGTGCTCTCTGGCTCCGTGGTCAAGCCCTACCCCTGGGTATGATTCAGGAAAGGAGTTGGTGTGGGTGTCTTACACACCGTTATAAAGCAGCACGTTGGAGGTGGCAATGCTGTCTCAGTGGCATGATCTCAAAGCCTACTCTGCAAGCACTCTTACTTCAGACAACAAAATAAACAATGAACGTATAGCTTTCCTTGCAATCCCATTCTGAACTTACTCTCTGATCAACCTCCACTGAATTTGAACCTCCGTTTTAAACAACCTCCTCCACAAGAGCAAATTGAGGTCCACTGAGGTCAGTGATCTGCCTGAAGCCACCCGGTCAACAAGGGCTGGAGCCAGAATTACAAGCAAGAGGAGGAAAAGTGTATCTAGAAACATAGACTTAAAGATGGCTGAGGCATGTTGGAGCATGAAGGGCCTGATTGCTCTAACCAGAGGAGCCTCTGGTTTAGGTCTGGCCACAGCAGAGCGACTGACAGGACAAGGGGCCACTGCTGTGCTTTTGGACCTGCCCAACGCTGACAGGGAAGCCTAAGCCAAGAAGTTAGGGAAAAGCTGCGCCTTTGCCCCAGCTGATGCGACCTCGAAGAAGGACATGCAAGCAGCTCTGACTCTAGCAAAAGAAAAGTGTGGCCATGTGGAAGTGGCGGTCAAATGTGCAGGCACTGCAGTGGCCATCGAGACATACAAACTAGAGAACAACTGAGTGTGAATCTCATGGGTCCCTTCAACGTGATGCGCCTGGGGGCTAGTGAGATGGGCCAGGATGAACGAGACCAGGGAAGCCAACATGGTGTCATCAACTCTGCCGGCATGGCTGCCTCTGCGGGCCAGGTTGAACAAGCTGCATCCTCTGCTTCCACAGGGGGCATAGTGGGCATGATACTGCCCATTGCTCGGCATCAGGCTTCCACAGGTGTCCGGGTGGTGACCACTGCTCCAGGCCTACTGCCAACCAGCCTTCCAGAAAAAGTGTGCAACTTCTTGGCCAGCCAGGCCCCCCTCCCCAGCCGGCTGGGTGCCCCGCCGAGTATGCTCATCTGGTGTAAGCCGTCTTCGAGAACCCATTCATCAGTGGAGAGGTCATCGGCTGGACGGGGCCATCTGCATGCAGCCTTGAAGGGAAAGGGCAGAGAAAACACATGCTCTTCTCCCCTCCTTCCCCTGGAGTACTGTTCTGCAGATTGGGAGGAAGTCCAGTAGCCATTTTGTAACTTTGCCCAGCAGTCACACACAGTGCCTAATAAAGTCTCTATTTCTCACCAAAAAAAAAAAAAAAAAGAAAGAAAGAAAAAAACAGAACTGTTGAACTGAAATGCATAAGGACCATCCAGCACAGAAGCTGGCTTAGAGTGAGAATCCAAAAATTACTTCCTTTCCTCCTACAGAAAAGGTAAACATTCTGGGTCACTGGTGGTTCTCCCATACTGCGGGACCCCTCTATCAGCAGGAATCATTATCCCCACAAAAGATTATGACAACCACCACAATAATACTTGTCACTCTTTATTTAATGGCCACTGTCTGAACAGATACCATTCTTAAAGCTTTAAATACGATCCCGACTGACCAAAGAAGAAAGGAACTATCACAAAAAGGAACATGTCTCCAGAAAACACAATGAATGTCTCCCAGGCCGGGGCCAAATACCGTATGTTAAGTAAGGGTCAGATGACCACATAATTAATCACCCAAAGCAGGACAGACTTCAGAAAGAACGGACCTGCTGTGGATAGTTACTCAGGGATAATGTGCAGACACCAGGGCTGACTTTCCTGGACAAACTAGAACGTACAGTCACCCTAGTTTAGCAACTCAAGTTCCAAGTCCCAAGAAGCGAATTCACTATTTTTCAGGGAGTGAGCATGGGTGAAGAGAGATGGATATCTCTGGTGGGATATTTTGTGATTTTAGGCCATTTTTTTGGCATTTATTTATTTTGAGAGAGAGAGAGAGACAGAGCATGAGCAGGACAAAGGCAGAGAGAGAGGGAGACACAGAATCTGAAGCAGGCTCCAGGCTCTGAGCTGTCAGCACAGAGCCTGACGAGGGGCCCGAACCCATGAGCGAGATCATGACCTGAGCCGAAGTTGGACGCTCAACCGACTGAGCCACCCAGGAGCCCCTGATTTTAGGCCTTTGAAGAGAGGCTTATAGCACACGTGCTTGAGGGGATAATGGAATTGAAACTTCCAAGCCCAAAGGGACACCTTTCCCCTGGCTCGCTTCCACTGTGGTCGATAAGTCTCCTCTACTTTGGGATCTTTGAGCAGGCTGCCTCCCATTCCTAAAATGCTCTCTGCACCACTCACGACACTTTTCATCTGGTTAATTTCTATTACCACTCAAGCATTCAGCTTAAAACTTTACTGTTTTTCAGAAAATGGTTTACCTGACCACCTCTGCACAATATCTAAACAGAATCTGTCCATGTACCTGTTACTTTCTCTTTCATACCCCTTACAAAATTACCTGTTTGTATGTTTCCTTGAATGACTTTTTAAATTTTATCCTCCTGTAGAATATGTCTCATGAAAGAAGTAAAGCAGAGACTATATATTTCTTTTGTTCATTGCTGTAGCCCTAGGTGCATGGTGCACTGTTAGACATAACTGTTGACTGAACAAATTAATTCATTGATAAAGAAAGAAGGTGAATTCAATAAACATCCATGTTCCATTTAATCCTCACAGAAACATTGGGAAATACATATAATTTCCCAATTACAGATAGGAAAACTGAGACTCTTCAAGTTATTCAGCCTGTGCAAGGCAATCCGGTGACCAGATTACCTGAGTCAACTCTCCAGGCACTCCTTTTTACCCATGCGAAAATTCCTAGAATACTGAATTAGTAATAAGAAAGTAGCTTGTGACAGAGTTAACCATAACAATGAATAGTATCTGCAGTTCTGAATATTTTGTCCCAAACGAAGAATTCATTCTGCCCCCGCCACAATGAACCCCATGTCCCTGGAGCCTGTGGAATGTCTCTGCCTACTCTCTTCTGGGTTCCTCCCTCCTAGATGGGATTACATGAACCTTGCTAATTTCTGAAGACTTCATTCCTTTTCTCAGGTACATCCAGACTCTGTCCTTCTACTACCATGCTAGCAGAAAAGATATTGCCCAAGACCATGCAAACACTAAGCAGCAAAGCTAATTTAAGCTCAGGTCTGCCTGACGCCCAGGCTCTTTACCCCATGTTAGAAAGGCGTAAAGTCACAGCTTTTCATAATTATGTTCCAGTCCTGACCACAAGGTCTGGTCATTTTCAGTTACACTTCAGTGATTCCCAAGTTACCTCAATGCTGAAGTCTTCCCTTTACCTAAAAAGTTTTCCTTCTACAGACAAAGATCGTCCAGAAAAATGTCCCTTGGAATTGTTTTCCAGGTCATGTTCGTTAATAGAAATTTGGACCCCAGAGACCTCATTGTGAGGGTATCAGTCCCTTTTCCATTGGTTGCTCTCATTCATTATAAGGATAGTGTCCACCCAAAAAGGAGGCCTTTCTCTGACCCCATGTCCCAATCTTAGGGGTATGTAATCCCACTGACATAAATAGCAATCTTTAAGTAAAGAATAGACCTTTATTTCATTGAAAGCCCAGGGAAAGAATGCCTATTTCCTGCTTCCTATCATACAGGCCTCTGGGCGCTTTGAATTTCCTCTTGCTTTCTTTGTATAAGTTTACTTTCCACTGGTTAGTTTCTTCCCAGATGTGCTCCTTGATGGGAGGTGGGCGTAGGTTACCACCTGCCCCTGGGGCTGCCAGGCCGGAAGAGCCTTCCCAGTGGGTGTCTCTCAGAGGAAGGAAGGAAGGGCAGATGTGTGACCTGAAATGAACTGTGTTTGGGGCAAAAGCCTGAGGTGTCTCTGGCACCTGCCGCTTGCATGCAGTACCTATTAGCTGCTGTTGCCCAATGAACAGATGCCACAGAAAAAGTTTGTAAATCACTAAATGTTAGTAGATCAGTTGACTTAGAAGATGTCTTGTATGTTATCTTTGCTGGTTCAAGGTGGCCAAGATCTTGAGACACTATAAAAGTTTAAAATATTACATGAGCTAAATATAAATATAAACACACGCGCGTGTGCGCACACACACACGTTTCCAAAAGCTAAATATGTTATTTCTTCCTTGTGCATTTTTTTATTTTGCAAATGTTTCTCCAATGGTTATGTTACTTTCATGATTATATTGGTTTACAATTAATCAAAATAATATTATTTTTTTACTCATAATAAGACTTGATTAGCTAATTATAATGTCAAGTTTAATAATAATTTGAGGAGGTAAATGAGAACGGAACACTGGCAGAAGAAGATACATAAATCCATTCCCTAACACAAATCAGATGACGACGCTTCCACATCATTTTACACAACTACTGTGCAAAACCACGACAGTTTCTCATGGCACTTAGAGTAAAATTCTAAACCCTCATCATGGTCTAAAAGGCCCAGCATGATCTGGCCCCACCAGCATCTTTGATCACAACTTCTGCCATTCACCTCCTTACTCACTGCAATTGGATTCTTGACTATGACAGCCTGTCCCTGTCTAAGCGCAGTTACACGAGCTGCTCCTTTTGCCCGGAACACTCTGCTCTCCTGCCTGCGCATGGCATCTCCTTGAATGGATACACAAGTCTCGGTTCAAACGCCACTTCTTCAGCAAGACCTTTCCTGATGACCCACCCCGAATTAGCAGCTTCCCATGCGCCCCACACGCACCATCTGAAACAATGCCTTTCTCGTTTTCTTGATGATATTTATCACCATCTGAAATTACCTTGCTCACTTATTCGTTCCAAACTTAAGAGACGATCACGACCCTCATATACCTATGAAATGAACATGTATCAGAGTCCTCTAACTCAAAAACTCATGAGGTAACCAGTGAAATGTTACAACCAGTTCAACAGAGAAGTCCAAGTGCCACACATGGATATTCATCTAAGGAATGCTGAAATCAATTTATAAATTGACGTCAAACTAGCAAAAATGCTCCACACTGACAGGCGATAATGGAATGCATTCCACCAGACACAGTGTGTGTCTTTGTGGATGGGAATTCACTGCATTACTAATAGTTTTCTACAACTTCTCTCTCTACACAGTTGTAAAATGGCCTTTCGATGAAGAGACATAAAGACTCCTCCCCCTACAGTATCAAATAATCTCTAGAGACTCCAGATTCACTGACAGAATATTTAGCCACCTCTTTTGCCCATTTCAAAGTCATCCACAGTATTTCCCTAGATTATCTATTACTACCTAAAATTATCTTGTTCCTTTATTTGTTCCTTTTTCTAATCTCATTGTCCTGGAATGTAAATTTCACAAGAACAGAAACTGCCTGCCTTATTCACCAAGTTTTCCCCAAAGCCCAGAACTATAGCTGATTTATATTGTGTGTTCAGAAATATTTGTTTAATAAATAGGTGACCAATAACTACTCGAAAAACAAGAGTCACGCTCACAATTTTGAAAAATGCAAATTAAAATAAGATAATCACTTCTTCCCTCTCATGTTTGCAAGGGACGGTAAAAGGCTCCATCAAGTTCCAGTGAGTCTATGAAAAGAAGGCATTACAGACTGTCCTCGGCCAGCACCAGCACCAATCCTTCTAAGACATGAACTGCATTTCCTAGAATCTCCTTGCTAGCAGTTCAGGGTTAGAGTTTGCCTAAGGGAAAGACTCGTGGGAAACGTGGAAGGCAGGAGTTAAGCAGAAGCCAAGGACCCTCATGGCCAGAGGCGGTGACATTTTAGCCCTGCCCGTAAGTTTCAACTCCGCAATCGTGGTGACCAGTGGTGTACACTCTCCAGCATCTCCATGGGCTCTGACTTCTCTACCCACCCTTGGATGATGTGGTTAGTGATGGATTTTCCCAGCTTCCGGCACAGTCTTCCACACCCTCAACTTCTACACCCTGGTTCCCACGTTCATGTAGGCCTAATTCCTATTTAAACTCTATTCCCTAAAAAACTTGTAGTGAGGGGTTTTATTTTCTTGACCAAACCCAGACTAACACAGGAGGGATTTCACGCACAGCTTTTCTCTTTAATTCAACAAGTATGTGTGCCTTACATAGCTAGCGGTCTTGGAGAACAATTCAGTAAGAGGCAAAAGTTCACCTTTGACCCAGTTATTGCACTCCTAAGAATTATCCGTTCTGAGGAAGTAATCATTAAACCAGATAAAGATCTAGGTGTATGTATAAGGTTGTTAGTGAGAGCAAAATAATACCTTTTTCCCAAATAAGTGAAGACTGAAAAGTCCAACAATAGGGAAGTGTTTTAAAACTTAAGGTGGATTCATAAAATAAAATATTTTGTACTTTATATGAGTCATGGGATTTTTTTAATTGCTTTATGATACAGTAAAATCACCACAACTAAAGTTGAAAATACAATATATCAAACAATGTATGAAGTACCTCAATTTGCCAAAGTAAAAATAAAATGAATACCACACTCTAGGGCACATTATCTTTGTGACGTGGGGCAGATCGGTTAACTTTTTGAATGTCAGTTTCCATATCTCACAAATGGAGATCGCAACACTTGCCACGGCTTTCCTAAAGAGTCAGGTGATACAAGTTTTTTATCTGAAGCACCAGACCAATGTACGGGGCCTTACATACTTGCACCCTCACTATATAGCAGGAAAAGCATAGTACAGTGGTTAGCATCAAGCCCTTGGGAACCAGCTGCCAGGGTTCAAATCCTGGCTTTGCCACTTACTAACAGTGTCATATTAAGAAAGTCACTTTGTGGGCGCCTGGGTGGTTGAGTTGGTTAAGCATCCAACTCTTAGTTTCGGCTTAGGTCATGAGCTCACGGTTCGAGCCCCATATCAGGCTCTGCGCTGATGGCATAGACCCTACTTGGGATTCTGTCTCCCTCTCTCTCTGCTCGCTCTCTCAAAACTAAAACATTTTAGGGGCGCCTGGGTGGCTCAGTCGGTTGAGCATCCGACTTCGGCTCAGGTCATGATCTCACTCATGGGTTCGGGCCCCACGTCAGGCTCTGTGCTGACGGCTCAGAGCCTGGAGCCTGCTTCAGATTCTATGTCTCCCTCTCTCTCTGCCTTTGTCCTGCTCATGCTCTGTCTCTCTCTCTCTCTCTCAAAATAAATAAATGCCAAAAAAAAATTAAAACTAAAACATTTTAAAAATTTTTTAAAAGAAAAGAAAGTCACTTTGTCTCTGCACTTCAGTATTTCCATCTGAAAAATAGACTCAAAACTAGTATTATTTCATATTGTTACTATGAAAACTAAATTAGATAATTTAGGCAAAGTTTAGGACAGCACTTAGGACATGGTAAAAGTTAAACAGATGGTATATCGTCCTCTAGGATTGATGAGCTTCTCCAGCGTCACCGAGTGAATACTGACCCCATAGAAATGAGCATATAAATTGCAATGTTAACACTTGCACTTTAAATACTCTATCTCCTCAGATAGTCACAACAACACTGTGAAGTAGGCACTGTCACCCCAAACCTACAATCAAGGCATCTGGAGCTCATTGAAGCTGTGACTTCAAGGGCACACAGCTGGAAACACAGTTGGAAAAAGTAATCATAAGAGCTTCACCCCATGTCCGGCTAACTCCAACCTCCTAGGACTCTTTCCATGGGCCATAAGTCATAACAACTTTTAATTTCAGATTTCTGGTAACATTGTGATTCATTGCATTCTCTTAACCTTCCATATTGTGGGATTTTTTTACCCTCAGACATCAAGAATTAGTTCTTGGGGCACCTGGGTGGCTAAGTTGGATAAGTGTCCAACTCTTGATTTCAGCTCAGGTCATGATTTTGCAGCTTGTGAGTTCAAGCCCCACATCCAGCTCTGTGCTGCCAGTGCGGGGCCTGCTTGGGATTCTCTCTCTCTCCCTCTCGCCTTCCCTCACTCGTGCTCGCTCTCTCTCAAAATAAATAAATAAATAAATAAATAAATAAATAAAAGAATCAGTTCTTAAGCATTATCGCTGTCCCACACAGTACCTAGTATGGTGCCTGGCTAGTAGTAAGCTCCGATATGTCAATGTCAAATGAATGAAGAAATGCATGCATGCCAAGTCAATGGGGGAAAGACAATAATTTCCCCCTACCTATTAAGGCTGTTTTTAAATAGCAAGAATAAATGCTGAGATAACTAGCTATGAAGAGTAACCACTCAGCTCCCAGCAAACTACCGTAATCTCCCTGACTAGCCCCCCATCAGCTTCAGTCAATAGTGCAATCCTATGGCACATTAAGCTCAGAATTTGATCCAAAAGAAACACAATCAGTAGGCACATAGACAATTGTTCTGATTAAATACAGCCTGCTGGAATTAAAACACCACAGGCTGTTTGCAAAACTCCGTGGCTTTAATTAGATGAACCCCATTTTAATAGTAGAGATACAACAATGTATTCTTCAGGCCCGGCGAAGTGACGAATGTAATTAGTCTATGATACTGTGTAGCTGATCTACATCCAGTTGTGGAAATTACAAGACGATCAATTAAAGCTGCCCAACCTAATTCCTCCAAGTCTCACTGGGTGGACTGAGGTAGGCACTTCCCGTGTCAGCCTCAGGGAGCAATTGATCTCGCCGACACTCCCACTGGAAGGGATCTAACATTTGTTACCAGCTGATTATCCATTGGGCTCTAAGCTTTGGCATTTGCATAGACCACCTCTGTCAATCCTCCCAGTGACCACAATTTTACAAATGTGCAAAATGAGGCTCAGAGAGGTTACGTAACCTATTCTGACATGTGTCTGGTATGTGGCAGAGCTTGGATTCTAACCTGGAGTTGCCTGGTTTCAAAGATGTTGGTGTTGGTTGGGCCAGGTAAGAGGTAGGCCTGCCTGAGTTCAAATCCTGGCTCCTGTACACAATAAGAGACAGGCTTGGCAAGCTTCCTAAATTTCTCCATCCTCAGGAGTCTCATCTGTCAATGGGTATCATAGCAGTACTGTTCCATAACATAGGCATGGAAAAGTAAATCAGACTGCATGAAGAGCAAAGACCTTTGTTATTAGCTGTTGACTATAATTTCATGGAGTGTTGCTAGCACACACCTCTGAGGAGTCACAGAAATGACCAAGTAGAATCCAGAGAGTTTCACGTGTTTGGATGAGGTCACTGAAAGTAAGTGCCAGAGCTAGGACTCAACTTAGCACAGGACTCCTTAGATAATCAAGTGCCATGGATTTTCACTATACCTCTGCTGATCCTCAGAACAAACCAGCCGGATGGGAAGCACAGAAGCCCTACATGAGGAGACTGGCTGAGCTCAGAGCAAGGAGGTGACCAGACTATGGCACTCATATGTTTGAACAAAGAGGCAAGCTTAACCTCCCCCAGCCCACAATGTCTGTGACACTGGTGCTGTGAAGGCTGAGTGCATGGTCAGGATGATCGAGGTCCAAATGCCAATCCTGCAGCTTATCAGCTGTGAGATCCAGTTCTCCCGCCTACAAGCCAGAGATGGTAGGGGTCCCCGGCACATATCGTTGTTGTAAGTGTTAAATAAGCTATCGTCGGGGAAATGCTTAGGACTGTGTTTGGTACTATTTTGCCTTGCTGTAGCCAAGTTCTATTATCTGCATGTGAATACAACAGTTCTTACCTTGTGTAATGCTTGTGAGTATGAAATGAGTTGATCTATGTAACATGCTTAGCATGGTGTCAATATACGATGAAAACACTAGGTAAATGTTGCTTGTCTTCATCATGCAGTAGCAGCGATGATGGTGGTGGTGATAGTAAGCTATCAAAGTATACATCTCCCACAGAGATCATCCTCCCTCGATTGCTACCAGACCTTCACACCATAATCTGAATGGTATTTTTGTTAGTCTTGGCTTCTCTCCTGAAAAATTTACTTGTTCATGCCCAGGGAGAATAAAGTGATAATTCTACCCGTTAGCGCCAATAATGGGAGAGTCCATCTTGCCAAGGAAACAGAAAGACAAAGTTTACCCACTTAGTATTCACCTCCTTGAGTTGCTGTGAGGATGAAATGGGACAAGACATGGAAAGATCATGGTTGTTGGATGCACCAGAACTTCCCGGTACTTCACAAATGAAACCAGTGTTTTAGAATATCACAGCAGGTGACCCTAAGGTTTTCCAGCTCTAACGCACTTCAAATGGACGACTATTTGTCTGCATATTTGTTTATATGCTGTCTTAAGACGGTGTTAAAGACAACTCTTGGACAGCAGCGCCCCCTGATGATCCTATACCAATTTAAGACATTACAAGTCCATACATGTCCAAAATCTTAACCCAAGAAATCAGTGCTCAAATGACCTACTCAAGTTAACTCCAAAATGATTTAGTTATTTTCAACTCTATCCAGCTATGTTCTAGGCACCTTGGAGAAAAGCAAAAGATTCAGAAAATGTGGTGCTCCTGGTGCTGCTTCAAGACCTAACCCCTGCATATCTCTCCAGCAGGAGCACACACCTCTCATCCTGCTCCTCTGTGCTCCAACCACATTGACCTTCTTTTTGTTACCTGCAACAACCACTCTCCTGACCTCAGAATCCACAACTTTATTTCCTCTTTCTGAATGGTTCTCTTGCCCTGTCCCTCTGCCCACTCGGGACTTCTCCATCTTATATCAGCCATCTTGCAGGTCTCCCACAAATGTCACAGAAAAGTCTTACCCCAAAGCCACAGTGAGGACACGTCCTCCTGTGAGAGCCTCTCTCTCAGCCTTCATTTCTTCTCGTAGGCCTTATCAAAACCACAGTTACACCACTGATCGGGTCATTAGGTGGAATGTCTATCACAGGAACTCAACTAGACTGTAAGCTCCATGAGGGCAAACTCAACCTGTATCTCTAGCCCCTAATAGGAAACTGCAACACTCATTAAAAGTATGTCCATTTATTTCAATAATCACAACAGAGTGTGAGGTATTATGGTATTTGAGTTGATTTTTGTTTCTATTTTCTTTTTCAGAAAAGGAATAGTGGCAGTTTAAATTCCTTAAAAACAAGCTGGTATTAAAAAGCATTGATCGATACTACCCAAAGCAATCTACATATTCAGTGCAATCCCTATCAAAATAACACCATCGTTCTTCACAGAGATAGAACAAACAACTCTAAAATTTGTTTGGAAGCAGAAAAGACCCAGAATAGCCAAAGCAATACTGAAAAAGAAAACCAAAGCTGGAAGCATCACAATCCCAGACTTCAAGATATATTACAAAGCTATAATCATCAAGATAGTATAGTACTGGCACAAAAACAGACACTCGGATCAATGCAACATGATAGAGAACCCAGAAACAGACCCACAAACATATGGCCAACTAATCTTTGACAAAGCAGGAAAGAATATCCAATGGAAAAAAGACAGTCTCTTCAGCAAATGATTTTGGGAAAACTAGACAGTGACACGCAGAAGAATGAACTCGGACCACTTTATTACATCATACAGAAAAATAAACTCAAAATGGATGAAAGACCTAAATGTAAGACAGGAAGCCATCGAAACCCTAGAGGAGACAGCAGGCAACAACCTCTTTGACCTCGGCCTCAGCAACTTCTTACTTGCCATGTCTCCAGAGGCCAGGGAAACAAAAGCAAAAAAAACTACTGGGACCTCAGCAAGATAAAAAGCTTCTGCACAGCACAGGAACCAATCAGCAAAACTAAAAGGCAACCGATGGAATGGGAAAACATATTTGCAAATGACATACTGGATAAAGGGTTAGTATCCAAAATGTATAAAGAACTTAATGAACTCAACACCCAAAAAAACAAATACTCTGGTGAAGAAATGGGCAAAAGACATGAATAGACACTTTTCCAAAGAAGACATCCAGATGGTCAACAGACACATAATAAGATGCTCAACATTACTCATCATCAGGGGAATCAAAACCACAAAGAGACACCACCTATACCTGTCAGAATGGCTAACATTAACAACTCAGGCGACAACAGATGTTGCCAAGGATGTGGAGCAAGAGGAACACTTTTGCGCTGCTGGTGAGAATGCAAACTGGTGCAGCCACTCTGGAAAAGAGTATGGAGGTTCCTCAAAAACTTAAAAATAGCACTACCCTACGACCCAGCAACCGCACTACTAGTTATTTATCCAAAGGAGACAGGAGAGCTGATTCGAAGGGGCCCATGCAGCCCAATGTTTGCAGCAGCACTATTGACAACAGCCAAAGTATGGAATGAGCCCAAATGTTCATTAACTGATGAATGGATAAAGAAGATGAGGTTTTGATTTGACTTGATGGCAAGTAAGAAGTTGCTGAGGCCGAGGTCAAAGAGGTTGTTGCCTGCTGTCTCCTCTAGGGTTTCGATGGCTTCCTGTCTTACATTTAGGTCTTTCATCCATTTTGAGTTTATTTTTCTGTATGATGTAATAAAGTGGTCCGAGCTCATTCTTCTGCGTGTCACTGTCTATGGATGTGTACACATACATTTACATATTTTGTATGTTATTATGTATTATATGCCGAATTTATACAATAACATAAGCTAAAGAAAAGAAAATGTTATTAAGAAAATCATAAGGAAGAGAAAATACATTTGCAGTACTGTGCTGTATTTATTTTTAAAAAAAAAATCCGTGTGTAAGTGGACCCACGCACTTCAAACACACGTTGCTCACGGGTCCGCTGTACTATGTGGTCATGCACACACACAAGAATGAGGACAATCGCTACCTAGTAATATGGAGAGTTCACCAGGATATATTGCTGAGCGAAAATTGGAAAGTACAGAACAGTTATAATATGCTACCTTTTGTTTAAGAGAAAAGAGTAAGAATCTCTATATTTCACACATTTGCAAAAATAACAACAACAAAACAGAGGATCTATAAATGAGAAATTAACAAAGGCAATCACCTTACAGGAAATGCATTTGGGCACGTGTGGAGGGGAAAGAGACTAGAAGAAAGCCTCCTTGTATGTACCTTTCTAGGCCGTTATGTCCTTTGAATAATGTCAGTTCATTACCTACTGAAAGTAAAGCTAATTCTTAAAAGCACTTCTAAAACTGAAAATAAACCGAGACAAATAACTCTAACCATATATCAATTTAGTAACATAACCACACAGAAAAACGATTATTTTTCCCCTCAAGATGCTCTGACCACAGTACTTTGACTGAACATCTATAGCAGGATATGCTCCATGGACAAAAAGAACTACAAAGAAACATAAACCAAACCTATTTTACGTTATTAGTAAAATTCATGTTGTTATTTTGAAACTATTTTCTTGTATTGCACAATAAAACAAATGAGGAATTATATTAATGATGGTCTAGGAAAACATAAGATTCAATTATAGAATAAAAGATGAACTATAGAAGTAACGCTGGAATTAAAGTGACAATGGCTAAATGAGTGACTGGTTTTATTGACTGTAGATTACCTACCTTAGTCTATTGAAATGGCCCAGCCACAGCATTACCTGTCACCATACTTGCCCTTCATGCTCAGATTATGCTCGACAAAATCAGGATTTCTTGGAGAACTGGCTGCTTTCAGGACTGAATCAGGGAAGGTACGAGGTGAGCCTGGAACACACTGTCATGTTCAAAGGCAAAGAAGCTTTCAAATAGTAATTGGATATGTCCAAGGGACACAAGCACCAGCGGAAAGGAGCTCATTCTGCCCCGAACTGTGAACACTGGAGCACCAAAAGAACAGTGATTATAATTGAAACACACTGGACCTACCAGAGCCATAAGTTCGTAATGATTCTCCAAACAGAGAAAGCTAGGAATACAAACTCATTTGTCACAATTTGGGGTGGTCATTAAAGCAACACCTTCCTTTGGAAATTGCTAAAAAGAAGTAATTAAGTATTCATTCTGCCTTGTCAGTACAAACTGTATATCAGGGCAAACGGATCCACTTGTGACAGAAAGATCTGTTTCAAGCCAGTAATTGCAAAAGGAATGTTAGCATTATAAAGTCGACCCTTCACCATTCCTAATAGATTCTCAGGCATGGAAGCTGCTATGTTAGCCGAAAAAGGTAGGTAATTAAGTTCAGTCAAAGGAGGATCAGAGAAAGCTTCGAGGGGGTTCATGTGGGCTGAGGCGTGAACGTGAGCCAAGAACAAGAATTCAGGAGAAGGACTTGTCAGAGGGAGGGATGTGTTGGAAAAGCTTATGGACCTGCACTGATACTGGAGGGGACTGTTGCCCATTAAAGAGATCCAGAGTCCGCAGGAAAAAAAAAAGAAAGAAAAGAAAATTGCAGAGAGTCAAAATTATCCTAGAAAATCCCTTTGGAAGGAGCTTTGTTGTGGCCCACTATGTGGCTTCTCAGGAAAGCCCACCACTGCCAGTTTCTGCAGAGTTGACCACATCACAATTTGAGAAATGTGAGGTAGTTAGCAACTGAGGGTGACAGCATGCTCTGAGAGGCACGTGGGACCTGAAGCCAATTAAGGGGAAAACAAGAGTCCTGTCTCCCATATTTGACTTTTTGGGGGACACAGGGCACGTTCAGCAACTGGCTCATTTGTATACACTGTTCGTTGTTATCCCCACCTCCTCTCATTGTAAGCCAGACGCACACATCCTCAGCCTCGGCCGCTGAGTATTCATGGTGCAAAGGTAGAAAAGGTGTGGGGCCAGAGATTAGAGACGTGGGCACCTTTGGAAGAGGGCAGATTGCTAAACCAAGCAGTTTAGACCCTTGGGGGAAGAGGAAAGCTACTGGAGAGTTTCAAGAGGAGTATGGCTTGAGATACTGAAAAGATGGCTCTGGCTTCCTCGTGAAGAAGGGCATGGAAGCCATCTGGGGATTTGGCTGGGACTAAGAATATAGACAAGGGAAGAGGTTGCTGTCACCATTGTGTTTAAATCTGACTTCTTTTTTCAGGTCTTCCTTAACAGAGGCCAAGCATCACATGCATTGGACCTGAATGTAAAGCTTTAGATCTGAAGGGAAAAGCAGATAGATATGAGCTTGAGAAGCCCAGTGCACAAAGGACAGGCTATTTAGGGATCTAGATTCTTCAGCCACAGAAAGCTAGTGGGTAAGAAGTGGCTGGTTCCCACTGAACTCCCCTGGGCAAATGAAGGGAACCAAAAGGTGTCTCTTCCCAATAACTGACCATAGTAATAGAAATTATAAATGGGGCCAGGAAGTGGTCCCTTTGCTTCGACCCACCTAGAATATATTCAAAATAGCTGCTACCTGCAAAAACAAACCTTGAAATTCTAAAACAGTCTACTTAGTACATAATCTACGTGTTAAGCAAACTTCATTGAGTGTCTACCATGTCAGGGACCACACTCTGGGCTGGATTTACAAAAATTAGAAATTAACCCCCTGGGAAGTAAAGGCCCGATCGATGAAACACATGAATGAACAAGAAATTCAAACCATGGGTGCTCTGATGGGGGCAAGCAGAGCCAAGACTACAGCTTGATTGACCCTGGGGAGCCACACGTGAGGGATGGAAATGGGGCTTCCTACTCACTCCAGGCAAAATACCATTAGCCTGAAGTGTGAAAAAGAAAAGAATTCTGGTGGATTTCATTTCCAGCTTGCCTCTGCATCAACCAAATATGTTTTTAGTTTCCACCCTTATGGTTAAAAATATTCTTAAATTGAACAAGACCACCATGATGGTTAGCAGCTACAGCAAAATGAATGAAATTAAATAACTCAGTGGTACAGTAGTCCCCTCCCACCTGCGGGGAATACATTCCAAGACCTCCAGCAGATGCCTGAAACCGTGCACGGTGCCCAATCCTATACACACTACATTTTTTCCTATGCATACATACATGTGATAAAGTTCAATTTACAAATTAGGCACAGTAAGAGATTAACACTAATAACTAATAATAAAATAGAAAACCTGTAACAATACGCTATAAGTTATGTGAATGTGGTCTCTCTCAAAGTATCTTACTGAACTGTACTCACCCTTCTTCTTGTGACGATATGAGAGGATAAAATGCCTCCGTGGTGAGCTGGAGTGAGGTCAATGACGTGGGCACTGTCACATGGCATTGGGCTACTGTTTACCTTTTGACGATATGTCAGGAGGATGATCTGCCTTCTGAAGGTGGCTGACCGTGGGTAACTGAAACCGCAGCCAGGGGTGGGGGCCATGCGGGGAGGGACTAGTGTAGACATCACATAACTAAAAGAATTTTTTTTAGGATTTGAGAGCTACAGGTAGGAATGTCTACTCCTCTGCTCCTGAATGCTAAAATAAACAGCAATGATTGATAGATGCATAGGTGATAAAGATGCTGCTGGATAGAACAGACAATAAATTCCCCTTCTATGTCACATGGTCTTTGTCACATGGTTATTTGCTTTCTTCAAAACTCTTAATCAAGGAAAATAATCTCAGTTAATTTGAATATTCTGGTGAGTCTGGATCTAGTAGCACACAATGTTGTATAAAAATACACTTTAGGGGCGCCTGGGAGGCTCAGCTGGTTGAGTGTTCGACTTCAGCTCAGGTCATGATCTCACGGTCTGTGAGTTCGAGCCCCATGTCGGGCTCTGTGCTGACAACTCAGAGCCTGGAGCCTGCTTTGGAGTCTGTGTCTCCCTCTCTCTCTGCCCCTCCCCTGCTCACGCTCTGTCTCTCAAAAATAAACAAACGCTAAAAAAAATTTTTTTTAAATACACTTTATATCCAAATGCCCATCAGTTCGTGAATGCGTTTACAAAATGCAGTATTATCCATACATGTGACTGAATACCACTCAGCAATTAAAAGTAGCAGACTGTGACATTCACTATAACATGGATGAACCTCAAAAATAATAAAGCTCAGTTTAAGAAGCCAAATGCAAAAAACTATATCATTTACATGAAATGTCTTGAATGACTAACACGTTTCATCTATAAGAAATGTCTATAAAAGGCAAATCTGTATAGACAGAAATCAGATCATGGATGCTTACGGGTGGCAGTGAAGCAGGAATTAACTGTAAACAGGCACAAGAGAACTTCTTTTGGAATGATGGAAATGTTTCAAAATGGATTGTGGTGATGGTTGCCTAACTTTATAAATTTACTAAAATAAATTGAACACTTATAATGGGTAAATTTTATGTTGTGTAAACTATAGTCTAATAAAGCTATTAAAACACACACACACACACACACACACACAAACACACACTTCATATGTTTTTAATCCCAGGTAACTAGGAAGTACTTGGAGATAATGCCATGTAACCACATCATACTGAGCATCTTCTCAAGAGCCAGGTACTTTATCTCTGTTCCAGAAACCCGCCTTCAGATAGGCAATGAGATTAGTCCAGGGACACATACCACAGCCAAGCTAAGTTAGGAATGGAAGCCAACTGGACCCACCTCTGAATCCTGTACACAATTTGTTTCATTATGGCCCCCAAAGAGAAACAAGGAGCCGCCCCAGATTCACACGGTGTTGTCAAAGTAAAAAAGAGACTCCCCCTGCATCAACTTCCTTCCTCTTTCCCAGCTACTGTCGGGCTCTGCTCCCCTGGTCTCCTGGCCACTGCCTTGGGGTCTGCTCTAAGTCAACACTGGGCATGTCGTTCCCGTGCTTGGAAATGGTGCTCTGATGCTGAAACATTGGCTCGAGCCCTTCGCAGCCTGGCTCCAGCACCGATGATGCTCCCGGCACGGCTCACTGCTCCCCCTCCGGCCCTGCACTGCTTTGCCCTGAATTCCTCACCGTGCTTGGAAGATGATGGCCATCTTCGCCATCTTCTCATCTCTCTGCCCTTTGTCCATGCAGCTCCTCTCGCCTGCAGCGCGTGACCTCTCCTGCCCCTGCCAGGCATTGGCAAACTCCTGCTCTTCTTTTAAAATCATAAACAGGGGCACCTGGCCCCAGTCATCATCTCACAGTTGATGAGTTCTAGGCCTTCAGTGGGCTCTGTGCTGACAGCGCCGAGCCTGCTTCAGGTCCTCTGCCTCCCTCTCTCTGCCCTTCCCCCATGCACTCGCATGCTCTCTCTCTCTCAAAAATAAATAAACATTTTTAAAAAGTAAAATAAAATCATGACCAAATATCATATTCTTAGGAGAGCCCTTCCACTGCTTCCCCAAGCACAGTTAGTTATTTCAGACAGCTTGTGCATACTTTGATCACTTTCTTCAGTCTTTAAGCAGCATTTAAATACGTTTACCGTTATCAGTCTAGCGTATTTGTTATATTTTCTTTATAACTATAGCATGCATGATTGACGAGTATACTTGGATTCAACTCTCCATTCCACCACTTAGTGGCTCTGTGACTTTGGACAGATCACGTAAACTCTTGATACATCAATTTTCCCAAAGGTAAAATAAAACCAATGAAAGAATATACGGGTATTTATGAGAATTAAATATACTCATAGTCATTAAGGAAAAAACATATCTTTGCTCCATAGTAAGTGCTTAATAAATATTAGCTCATAATACTAACTTTTACTATTATAGTAAGGGCTCAATAAATGTGAATTGAATAAATAGGAGAGAGAAGGAGTGAGGGAAAGAGAAGGCAGAGGCCCCTTCATAGCATGGAGAACAGCACAAGTTTTTTTTTTTTTAATTGTTTTAATGTTTATTTATTTTTGAGAGAGAGAGAGAGAGAGAATACAAGCAGGGGAGGGGCAGAGAGAGAGGGAGTCACAAAAATCTGAAGCAGGCTCTAGTCTCTGAGCTGTCAGCACAGAGCCCGATGTGGGGCTCGAACTCACAAGCTGTGAGATCATGACCTGAGCCGAAGTCAGATGTTCAACCAACTGAGCCACCCACACGCCCCAGAACAGCACAAGTTTTATACGCAACAAATTTGAATCTTTGCCTTGCTGCTTCTACACTGGGTAATCTTGAAAGAGTTATTTGGCCTCCATGTGTTTTAAGGTGAATAAGTATTCTTTTGGGTAACACATGTAAAGTACTTAGCATGCAAGACCGAGCCCATAGTATGTAATGAAAACAAAGTTTTGTGAAAAAGAAAAACTCTCTGTTAAACTCCTTCAGGCAAAGGCCACCTGCATGCACACACTGTAGGATGCTCCCTGAACGCCCGGGACTGCGGGATGGTTGGGATAGGTGGAGGTGAAATATTATGACCTAGTCTCAACCCCACCTCCATCCTGTCCCAAAGCTCACGAGTATTATAGTAAAGTTTCTTCCAAGATGGTCACCTTCGATGAATCTTAATTTGTTTTTCACCTACTTCCTCATCACAATAACATTAAGAGCACAGAGAAAAGAGTTCAGTGAAAAAAAAACTATCCAAAAAGCAGTGAAGAAATTCTCAACAAAATATTAGCAAACAATATAGACACACAGGAAAAGAATTAAACACCTGGACCAAGTGGGATTTGTCGAAGGAAAACAAGGATGTGCTAGCTCTTTTTACAGAAACTTTTTACAGAAAGAGCCAAACAATATTGTAAAATAAGAACAAAGTTGGAGGGCTTACACTTCCCAACTTGAAAATTTACGATAAGGCTGCACTAATCAAGATAGTGAGGTACCGGCATAAGGACGGACATATAAATAAACGGAACTCGGAGCCCCAAAATAAACCTTATATTTACGGTCAACTGTTTTCAGCAAAGTCGCCAAGAAAATTAAACAGGAAAGAAAGTCTTTTCAACAAATGTCCTTGGGACAACTGACTATTCACCTGCAAAAATGATGAATTTGGACACCTACCTCACACCATACACAAATACTCAGTTAAAATTGATCAAAGACCAAAATGGAAGAGCTAAAACTATAAAGCTCTTAGAAGAAAACACAAGATTATGTTTCTTCATGATTGTGGTTTAGACAATGATTTCTTAGATATGACACAAAAGCACAAGCAATAAAAGAGAAAACTGAAAAATCAGACTTAACATTGAAAATTTTTGTGATACAAAAGACACCATCAATAAGGTGAGAAGACTTCCACAGAAGAGGAGCAAATATTTGCAAATCATACCTGATGAGTTACTTGTACCTGGAGAGTTCTATAAAGAACTCTTACAACTCAATAATAGACAAACAACCCAACTTAAAAATGAGCCGAGGATCTGAATAGACATTTCTCCACAGAAGGTACACAAACGACCAATAAGCACATGAAAGGATGCTCAACATGATTATTCATTAAGAAATGCAAATCAAAACAACAGGATAGTACTTCACACTCAGTAGGATGGCTAGAAACTAAAAGCCAGATAATAACAAGAGTTGGCAAGGACGTGGAAAGATGAGAACCCTCATACACTGCAGGCGACTTGGAAAATGTTAGAGCCACATGAATACACAGTTTAACAGTTTCTTAAAAAGTTAAATATAAACTTACCATATGACCCAGCAATTCCAAACCTAGGTATCTGCCCAAGAGGAATGAAAGCAAATGTCTACAAAGAAAAAAAAATTTTTAAAGGAAAAATCAATGTTCATAAATGTTCATAGCAGCATTACTTGTAACAACTAAGAAGTAGAAAAAAAAAAAACTCCAAATGTCACTGTACACTTTTTATATGGATTTGTTAATCCAGCTAATTTGAATGACAGTTTCTCTTGCATTTTACATTTGTCTCTGAACTTTCAAAACAGTCAACATTTCGTATTCTGAAAATGAGGCTTTAATTTTATCAACTTTGCTATTTTTGCAGCCTTATGCCCCAGTCTCTCCCCTCCCCAAGCCCTGCCTCTGCTATAGCTCTTAAGCAAAACTCATCCACCATTGCTAGCAAACAGAGCAAACCGTCCTAGATCTGGTTTAAAATATTTGCTTCACAGTTTTCAGGGAATTAGGCCAGCTGAGCTTTTTGGCAAAATTATTTTCACTGACCAGGTTTTTACAGGGTGAATTGCCTTTTGGCAAATGAATTTTCAGCAAATTGACTGAGAGTCACTGAACAACTCAGTTCTTCTCCTGTACATTCTACCTCCTCCTAGCTATGTTCCTTCTTCACAGAAATGAGTCCACTGATGGTCACGTGCTTTCACTGTTGGAACCTCTCAAGCGCTTCCAGGCCTTAAGACCTACAGCTTGTCAGTTCAGATTTATTGCTGGGAGTGTGGATCATAGCAAGGGTGAAAGATGCAAACCACGCAGCATTCACTACTTGTCCACTTCCCTTTTTATCTTCACTGGCCATGAAATCCTGTCTTTAAAAGTATAACGAGGACTAATACATAAAGGTGATAGAAGAAGACAAGCGCTTGCTGAGGTGGAAGCCATTAAGCTCACCGTCCCCCCCCGCCCCATGACCTCTCCTATGTGAACATCTGTTCCTCTAGCAGCCTGAGTTCTTTGGAAGGTGACTTGGCACTCCACGCATCACGATTTAAAAATCACTACTTTCTGGCTGCGGCAACATTTTTCTAGATATGTCTTCTGAAGCAAGGGTAATAAAAGCAAAAATAAGCTATTGGGACTACATCAAAATAAAAAGCTTCTGCACAGCAAGGAGACAACAAAATTAAAAGGCAACCTACGGAATGGAAGAAGATATCTGCAAATGACAGATCTATCCGATAAAGGGATACTATTCCAAATATATAAAGAACTTATACAACTCAAAACCCAAAAAACAAATAATCTAATTAAAAATGGGCAGCAGACATAAACAGACATGTCTCCAAAGAAGACACACAGATAACCAACAGACACATGAAAAGGTGTTCCTTATCATTTACCATCAGGGAAATGCAAACCGAAACTACAGAGATATCACCTCACATCGGTCAGAACGGCTAAAATCAAAAACGCAAGAAATAACAACTATTGGTGAGGATGTGGAGAAAATGGAATCTTCTTGGACCATTGGTAGGAATACACACTGGTGCAGCCGCTCTGGAAAACAGTATGGAGGTTCCTCTAAAAAATGGAAAATAAAACTATCCTATGACCCAGGAATCACATTACTGGATATTTACCCAAAGAATACAAAAACACTAATTCAAAGGGATACATGCACCACTATGTTTTCTGCAGCATTATTTACAATAGCCAAGCTATGGAAGCAGCCCACGTGTCCACCAAGAGATGAATGGATAAAGAAGATGTGGTCTATATAAACAATGGGATATTGTTCATCCATAAAAAAGAACGAAATTTTGCCATTTGCAATGACATGGATGGAGCTAAAGAATATAACACTAAGTGAAATAAGTTAGTCAGGGAAAGACAAATACCATATGATTTCACTCATTGTGGAATTTAGGAAACAAAACAAATGAGTAAAGGAAAAAACAAGAGAGATAGAGACAAACAAAGAAACAGACTCTTAATTATACAACACAAACAGATGGTTACCGGAGGGGAGGTGCGTGAGGGGATGGAGGAAATAGGTGATGGGGATTAAGGAGTGCACTTGTGGCAATGAGCACTGGGTGATAGAGGGAATTGTTGAATCACTGTATGTACACCCAAAACTCACATAATACTGTATGTTAAGTATGTTGGAATTTGAAATTCAAAAAAATTTAGGGGTGCCAAGTGGCTGAGTTGGTTAAGGGTCTGACTCTTGATTTTGGCTCAGGTCATGATCTCGCGGTTTGTGAGATTAAGCCCCATATCAGGTTCCACCCTGACAGCACGGAGCCTGCTTGGGATTCTCTCTCTCTGCCTCCCCAGAGCTCACTCTCTCTCTATCTCTTTCTCTCCCTCTCTCAAAAATAAAAGTTAAAAACTTAAAAAAATAAAAACAAATTTTAAAGTCACTAATTTCCATTCACATCTTTTCACGGATGAGAAAACTGAAACTCAGAGAGTCCCAGTGACCTCAAATTCAAAGGGAGGAATACAAAAATAATGACAGAATATTTACTCCTCCCAAAAGGTGAGCAACTAGAGCCATTTCTCACTATTTGGTATAGAAATCCATGGTATCCAAATGACTTCCCAAACTGACAATGGAAACAACATGGGTATCTATTCCATCTATCGAATTCCAGCTCTATTTCTTCCAATCTGTGTAAATTTGGGCTGTCTCTTACCCTATCTGAGCCTCAGTTTTTTCATCTGTCATGAATTGATAAAAATGTCTAAGTTAGCAGATTTCTGTGGCAATTAAACAAGCCGATATATATAAATGCTTGGACACCTGCGTGATAGTAGGTACACAAAATGTTATTTCCTTTCCTTCCTCATCTCCCACCTTTCTCTCTACTGTACACGGGACCCGAGGATGTGCGCACTGTGTCTATCTTTCAAATGCAATCCTCCACAAAAGTTCACCAGCACTCAAAATAATCTGTGACCACAAGTCCAAATAAAGTTCACACTGATCAGTCATTTAAAACCCACAAAGTAAATAAATGCTACAGGGAGCAGCAAATAAAGTTGAAAATAGTTAAAACCCAAAAAAATTTGCATCGGAAATATCACTTCCCTTTAACACCTCTCAAACACCTATCACCTCATTTTGGCGCTTTACATGGTCTTTTCTCCAAAATTCCACTGGAAACTTCCTACGTGCATACAGGAGATAGGAACCAATAGCTTTTCTAGAAGTTCCCAGACTTCACAGCTCTCCGTGATACAGGCTCTCAAAGGAAACAATGCCCAGTCCTACCTGCTGAGCACCCTGCGCAGTTCCCAAGTTACAGTATTCCTAGAAAGCTAAATAATGTGCAAAGACGACTTCCACCTGAAATTCTCAGGACTTACCTGGAATTCCTGTCAGGGCTTCAGCTGGAGGGAAGAGAGAGAAGTAGGAAGAGAAATGTACGGATTAGAACTACTAGGAAATGTGAGAGAAAAGGGCAGGCTCTAATCTCTAGCCTGCCCTCTATTTCTGATGGGTGAGAGGCGTAGGCAAGAGAATGACCCACGTAGGCAAGAGAATGACCTTCATTGTGGTCACCTTCCTAGCTGCCTTTTCTTGAAAACCTTTTATGTAACAGGTACCAGGCTAGCAGCTTTATATACAGTGTCACATTTGAAATTCAGATCCCCATCTAAGACTTCTTAATTCTTACTTTTTAAGGAAGGAGAAAATTTTAAACTTTGACCAAAACTGACAATTTCATATCCAAATTAAGATATGAAAGATCTCCACGGGCTCACTGATTCCTTTTCAGTATCCCTGAAATGTCCCTACTTAAAAGTCATCAAAGTTCACTGCTGCTTTTATTTATTTTTTCTTACTATTTATTTTTTTTGGGGGGGGGAGCAGAGGAGAGGGAGGATCTGAAGCAGGCGCTGCACTGTCAACACAGAGCCCAATGTGGGGCTCAAACTCAGGAACTTTGAGACCATGACCTGAGCCAAAGTTGGATGCTTAACCGACAGAGTCACACAGACGCCCCTCACCCCTGCTTTTAGACTAATAAACCAAACTCCTTCCATCAGCCAAAATGTGCAGCGTGATTTCATTCCTGCTTACCTGTCCTGCCGCTTCTTTTCTGCCGGTCCCTATTGTAATATCACATACTCAACACAAAAACATAATTGGGTGTTATCACCTGTCTCTGTTACCCGTCCTCCTCATTTTTGTGTGTTCTTTCTGTCTCTCTCCCTCTCTCGGTTTCCCTTTCTCTCTCCCCCGGGTCACCCTCTCCCTTCTACTTAGATAACGCATCCTCAGATTCTCAGACCCTTCCCTGGAAAGTCTTCCCGACCATCCCAGGACTACATTAGATGACTGGCTGCCGAATAAGACTACCTCCTCATCGTGGACCCTTGAATTGCTGCATCACAGATCCTGATCAGAGACTGTCACGGTCAGAAACCTTATTCCAACCTTCTCAGGGGACTGACTGGGAAACGGAGCCCATCAGAAAACACTACTGACAAGTCAGACTTAGGACATGAGTTCTACCCCCTTTCTCAATGACTTGGTGAAAACAGGCCCACTGGGTGATTATAATAATCTGCTGCCCAGTCACCCAGGTCCTCGATGCAGTTCTGTCCTGAAGAACTTTCTGTCCCTATCTGCCTGTTTCTGCCTGTGTCTCTCTCTCCTCTACGCCATCACACCACCTCATTTATTGCACAGGAATGTTGCTGATGAAATATTTTTCACCAAGTCATGCATAATTGGTTTAATGTCTCATCTCCCAAGAGCATTTGCATTTTAATAGGGGACAGTATTTTATTAGCATTAATGTTAATTATTAAGTAAAATAGCATTCATTTTTATAGCACTTTAGAGTTTACAAGACACATTTACATAGAGTATCAAATCTATAGTCACGGAGGTGAAGAGAGGAATGTGCTTTCATTAAAAGAAAGAAATTACCTTGAATTACGAGTTCTTCCTGTGTGGTGACTCTTCTCCACTTGGGGAGAGAAGGTATTTAAATTGAGATATTATACTCAAATAATAAGCGATGCTAAACCCTACACTGATTGTATAATTAAGAAAGACTGTGAAGTATTCCTCCATTTTAATAGAAAATATTTATTTTGTTATAAATTATGCTCAGCTCATTGTAACGAATTTAAGAAGTGAATTGTTTCCTCCAAAGGTAACTCCTATCGATAAGAGTATGTTCTTAATGGAATAATGTTCTGAAAAAACATCAGTCAGTCATCACTAAACAAGGCAGCGTTCCATTCACGATTCTACTGGAAACACAAAGCGAGGATGTTAGGATATATGTCCAGTCTCCAATTTTGTTCTTCTCTTTGCCCTCCCTTACATTTGGAAACTCATTAGAGAAGAAAACATGGTAGGCTTTTCTGGTTGGATCTTAGTTCTCTGGACTCCGTCATCGAAGGTTTTGAAGAGGAGGGATGTGATGAGAGGAGAGGGGATTTTGTAAAACTTAATCAAATAGCTATTGCCAGATTGCAATGAGTCAAGAAATCAAAAATGGAAATATTGGCCAGCACTCTAAATAAGTTATAATTAGGGTCCAATCCAGGGTTGCAGCGGGGGAGAGGGAAAGCAAGTGAATGCATGGAGATGACATGAATGTGTTTTCAGTAGTGACTGAAGTGCCATCTTCCTGCCACGATGCCACATTCCTAAATTCATTAACTCTGACAAGCAACTCAAAAAGAATGAAAAGCCACATTCGACATGGTGATGCAATCAGAGCCTCTATTTTTTTTCATGTAACATGTCCAGCGTTTGTTTAATAATTAGTAAGAATAAGAAACAGGACTTAGAATTACTAAAAAATTACTTAGTAAACGTTACTAAGAATAAGAAACTGACAATAGAAACAAATACATAAGTGATCCACTTATTGGATTTAAAACTGTGTTGATATTTTTAAAAACACAGATGACAGGATATAGAGCATTATCAGATAAATGGAATCTTTAAGAATCTAACGGAAATTCTAAAAGTAAAAAATAAAATAACTGAAATTAGAAATGCAATAAATAGACACAACGGATTGCATATAGCTATAAAAGGATGAGTGAACTAAAAGAGGTATCAGTAGAAACGATCCAGATTGAAGCACAGAGGGACCAAAAAAAAAAAAAAAGTCAAAAATACAAAAAAAAAAGAGTATGAGAAACAAATGGACAATAGTGAAAAAGCAATACATATATGTAATTGAAATTCCACAAAAGGAAGAAAAAACATGCTGACAAGTATGTAACTTTCAAAGGCATGTGAGACATTTACCAAACTGACCATAAAGTCCTATATAAAGCAAGCTTCCGAGCATTCACACAATTCACGGGCCTGACATTATTTGAAGTGGGTTTTATGATGGCACCAGTATAAACTAAAAATACGTAATAAAATACCTAACAGGCAACTAGGAAATTCTCAAATGTTTGAAAAATTAGACAATAAAGTGCTAAACAATACATTCAATGATAAATCAGAAGGAATATTAGAAAATATGTTAACTGAATGATATGGAAAATTGACATTTAAAACTTGGGGCATTCGCATATATCCAAAACTCACAGCTAATATCGACATTAATGGGGAAAAACCAACCAAGGCTTTTCCCCTAAGCCTGGAAACAAGACAAGGATGTCCACTCTCACCATTTTTATTCAACATAGTGCTGCAAGTCCTAGCCACAGCAATCGGAAAACAAAAAGAAATAAAAGGCATCCAAATTGGCAAGGAAGAAGTAAAACTTTCACTATTGCAGACGACATGACGCTATATGCAGAAAACCCAGAAGACTCCACAAAAAACCATTAGAATTGATAAACGAATTCAGTAGAGTCACAGGATATAAGATCAAAGTACAGAAATTTGTTACATTTCTGTACACCAATAATGAAGCAGCAGAAAGAGAAATTAAGAAAACAATCTCATTTACAATAGCACAAAAATAATGGGTAAGATACATAGAAACCAAACCAAAGAGTGTGTAAAAGACCTGTACTCTGAAAACTATAAAACATTGGTGAAAGAGAATGAAGACAACACAAAGATATGAAAAGACATCCCATGCTCATAGGTTGGAAAAACAAATACTATTAAAATGTCTGTACTACCCAAAGCAATCTACAGATTTAATCAGTCCTTACCAAAATACCAACAGCATTTTTTACAGAACTAGAACAAACAATCCTAAAATTTGTATGGAACCACAAAAGAACCCAAATAGGCAAAATTTTGAAAAAGAAAAGCAAAACTGGAGATATCATAATTCTGGACTTCAAGTTATATTTAATCAAACAGTATGGTACTAGCACAAATCAGACACATAGATCAACAGAACAGAATAAAAAGCCATAAATAAACCCACAATTATATGGTTGATTAATCTTTGACAAAGCAAGAAAGAATATCCAATGAGAAAAAAACAGTCTCTACAACAAATGATGTTAGGGAAACTGGACCACTTTTGCCATTCACAAAAATAAATTAAAGACCTAAATATGAGATCTGAAACCACAAAAATCCTAGAATAGAACACAGGCAATAATTTCAACGTCTCTGACATTGACTATAGCAGTATTTTTCTAGACATGTCTCCTGAGGCAAGAGTAATAAAGCAAAAGTAAGTTATTGAGACTATATTAAAATAAAAAGCTTCTGCATAGCGAGGGAAACAATTGACAAAATTAAAAAGGCAACCTGTGTTATGGGAGAAGATATTTGCAAATCATGTTATCGCACAAAGGGTTAGTATCCAATTATAAGCACTTATATAATACCCAAAAAAACAAATAATCCAATTTAAAAATGGGCAGAATACATGAACAGACATTTCTCCAAAGACATACAGATGGCCAATAGACACATGAAAAGATGCTCAACAATACTTACCATCAGGGAAATGCAAAACAAAACTACAATGAGATAACACCTCACATCAGTCAGAAAGGCTTAAACTGAAAACACAAGAAACAAAAGGTGTTGGTGAGGCTGTGAGGAAAAAGGAATCCTTGTGCACTGTTGGCAGGAATGAAAACTGGTACAGTCACTCTGGAAAACAGTATGGAGGTTCCTCAAAAAGTTAAAAACAGAACTACACTACAAATTCAGCAATTACACTACTGGGTATTTACCCAAAGAATACAAAAACACTAATTCAAAGGGATATGTGCACTCCTATGTTTCCTGCAGCATTATTCACAATAGCCAAATTAGGGAAGCAGTCCAAGTGTCCTTTGAGAGATGAATGGATAAGGATGTGGTCTATATAAACAACGGAATATTATTTAGCCATAAAAAATGAAATCTTGCATTTGCAATGACATGAATGGAGCTACAAAGTATAATGCTGAGCAAAATAAGTCAGAGAAATACAAATATGATTTCACTCATATGTGGAATTCAACAAACAAAATAAATAAGCAAAGTGGGGGTGGAGAGAGACACAAATCAAGAAACAGACTCTTAATTATAGAGAACAACCAGATGGCTACCAGAGGGAAGGTGGTGGGAGGATGGGTTAAACAAGTGATGGCGACTAAGGAGCGCACTTGCTGTGAGGAGCACTGGGTCATGTATGGAATTGCTGAATCACTATATAGTACACCTGAAACTAATATAACACATTATGTTAACTATACTGGAATTAAAATAAAAAACTCTTAAAAAAAAAACTTGTGGCATGTAACTAAAACATATTATTAGAAAAGCTGAAAACATCTATTCACCTCAAGAAGTTTGAACATGTGAGAATACTTTATCTATTAAATAAACCAAACTGGAAATTTAAGATCTTTCCACAAAAGAAAGAAAGAACACAAAAAACAAAATTAAATCCAAATGTAGCAGGAGGAAGAAAATAATTGGGATAATCATAGAAAATAATGAAATAAATATAAACTTGGAATACAGAAATCAATGAATTCAAAAGCTGACTCTCTGAAAAGACTAAGCAGGTGAAGAATCCATAGCAAGAGAGAAAGACAAAGCAAATAACCAATATAAGGAAAGAAAATATAGACATTATTTTGTGTCTAATGACATTAAAATGCAATACAATACAAATAAAATAGGATACAATAACTTTGTATTAATAAGTTTAACAATTTAACCAAAATGATCCAATTTTAAATAATATAAATTACTAAAACAGACACATGATGAACATGTGAAGAAAACTTTATCTATTAAATAAGCCAAACTGGAAATTTAAAATCTTTCCAAAAAAGAAAGAAAAAAACACAAAAAACAAAACAAAAAAAATATATATAGATGCTAATAACCATTTCTGAATTCTCTTTCAGATACTTAATGAAGAAATAAAACCAACATTACAAAATCTCTTCCAGGAAAAAAAAGAAAACAAATCTCATTTCTATAAGGCCAGCATAATTTGTTATTTTTATTAGGTTATTTATTTATTTTGAGAGAGAGAAAGACAGCATAAGTGGGGGAGTGGCATGAGAGGAGAGAGAGAGAGAATCCTAAGCAGGCTCTGCACTGCACAGAGCCTGATGCAGGGCTTGAACTCACAAACCATGAGATCATGACCTGAGCCAAAATCAAGAGTTGGACACTTAACCAACTGAGCCACCTGGGGAGCCCCTAAGGCCAGCGTAATTTGATCTTCAAATCTAAAGAATAATGGGGCATCTGGGTGGGTCAGTCAGTTAAGCATCTGACTCTTGATTTCAGATCAGGTCATGATCTGAGGGTTGTGAGATCTAACTCCACATTGGGCTCCATGCTAAGCATGGAGCCTGCTTAAGATTCTCTCTCTCTCTCTTTCTCTCTCTGTCTGTCTTCCCCCCTCCCTCCCTCTACCACGTGTGCTCATTCTCTCTAAAGAAAAAAAATACAAGTCTAACAAGAATATTAAAACAAAATATTATTATGCACAATTATCTCTCAAGAACACATAAGAAGAAAACCTAAATAAGTTAATATTTCAAATATATGAAAAGTGTAATATGTTACAACCAAACTTATTTATTCCAGAAATGTAACTGATCATATTTTACTATCAATAATATTTACACTCTTGATAAACTAAGAGAGGAAAATAAGTCATTTTTATAGATATAATAAAAATGATAAAAACTCTTGGTAAACTAGGAATACGAAAGATTCTTAATCTAATGAAAAGTGTTTATAAAAATCCTACAAGTATCTCTTTCCAGGCAGAGAAAAAAATCCTACAGAACACGCTAATGATGAAATATTAAAAGATATCCTCTTAATATTGAAAATGAGACAAAGATGTCCACTATCAATATTCTATTGCACAATGTACTGGAAGCCCTAGCCGGTGTAATAAAGCAAGAAAATGAAATGGATAAAACTGATAGGAAAAAAAATACATGACTATTCATTGACAACATGACTGCATATACTAGAATCCATAATTGAAATTAATAAATCATTTTCTTAAGAAATTAAAAACCTTAAAAACAGCATTTATAAAAATAAATCAACATCACATAGGCAGTAAAACTGACTGAAGGCATGGAAGACTTCTAAGCTGAGAGCTACAAAAGATTATGTCGTAAAGGACCTGAGCAAATAGAGGGATAGACAACGGTTATGGATCAAAACACTCAATACATAAGATATCAATTTCTTCCACATTAATTTTACATTCTTTATAATCCCTATTAAAATCCAAGAAGGTTTTTTTCACAAATATTAACTAGCTGATTCGAAAATATGCAGCAAGTGGGACACCTGGGTGGCTCAGTCGGCTGAGCATCCAACTCTTGATACCAGTTCAGGTCATGATCCCAGGGTTGTGGGATTGACACCCGTGTTGGGCTCTGTGCTGACAGCATGGAGCCTGTTTGAGATTCTCTTTCTCTCTCCTCTTCCCAGCTCATGCTCTCTCTACACGTGCTCCCTCTCTCTCTCTCTCAATAAAATAAATTAAATTAAATTAAATTAAAACAAAATAAAATAAATAGGAAACGAAAAAGGTCAGGAAGAGCCAAGTCAATCTTGAGGAAAAACAGTTCGAGGACTTACAAAACCAAGTATCAAGATTTATTATGGTGCTCTGGGTCAATAAAGCACTGGAAATATATGCAAACGGACAAATGAAACAGAAAACAGCATGCAGATACAGAGTCATACATGCAGTCATTCGTCCATAACAAAGGTGACACTGCAGTTAAGTGAAGAAAGCATGATTTTTTTAATAAATAGTGTCATGATAATCTCGACTCCCTATTTTATAACAGACATAGCAGTCTCAGATGGGCTATAGATCTAGATCGTAAAGATAAATACAGCTTCTACAAAATACCCTAGAAAGTATCTTGATAGCTTGAGTAAATAGAAATTTCTTAAACCGGACAAACATATGCACAACTGACCATATAGAAAAAGTTTGACAAATTAAAATTTCAGATATTTTCATTAAAAGAAACCATTAAAAGTACGAGGAGGCAAGACACGATCAAAAAAAGATATTTGAAATTCAAGTGCGTGACAAAGGAGTCATTCTGGATTATATAAGAACTGTCTCAGGCAGTAAGTAAAAGGTAGGAAATGGCGGGGGTGGGGGGGAGGTGGGGAGGAATAAAATATGTAGGCCCTTCACAAGAAAAGGGTATCTGAGAGGTTATTAAACATATGAAAATAATGAGTCATCAGGACAACTCATGGAATTGTAAAGGAATGTAAGGTGGCACTATTACATGCCCACTAGAAAGCCTAGAATAAAAGTACCAGCAATACTACGTAGCATCAATGAGGATACGGAGCCAGCAGATCAGACCTGCCCTGCTGGCAGGACTACAACATGGTACGACTTTAGAAAACCATTAAGTGGTATCTCCCGAAGGTGAACACGCGTGTACCATCTTACGCAGCATTTTCACTCCTAGGTACGTGCCGAAAGAGAATGAGTATGTGGGGTGCCTGAGTGGCTCGGTCAGTTAAGTGTGTGACTCTGGATTTGGGCTGAGGTCATGATCTCAGGGTTTGTGGGTTCAAGCCCCCTTGGGCTCTCTGCTGACAGTGCAGAACCTGCCTGGGATCCCGTCTCTCCCTCTCCCTCTGCCCCTCCCTTGCTTGTGCTCTCTCTCTCTCAAGTTAAATAAACTTATAAAAATTAACAAAGACAAAAAAGAATGAGTATGCAAGTGCCCTAAAGGAAATGAACAAGAATGTTGTAGCAGGACTATTCATTGTAAAAATTGGAAACTTCAAGGTCTTCGACAGTAGAATAAATAAATCTTTGTATATTCATATAATAAAATAATATACAGTAAGAAGGATGAACAAACTATTGCTACACACAACCACGTGGTTAATTCTCACAAAGATAATGTTGAGAAAAAGAAGCCAGACTCAAAAGAGCGTGTGTTCTAGGATTCCACTGTAAAGTTGAAAACAGCACAATTAGAAGTTGAGGTAGTGGTTCCCTTGAGAGATAAAGTGATGGGAAAGGAACAAGACGGGTCCTCTGGAGATTTGGTCACATGCTGTTTCCTGATTTAGGTGCTAGGCACTGGGGAGTGTTTATCTTCGAAAATTCATCAAGCTGTACTTTAATGACTCATGCACCTTTCTGATGTTGTTTTACAAAAGGTTTGTTCCATAAAAGATTTACTTAACAACAAATTGTGTGGCATTCCAAAACCCTGCCTAATCTACACTCCAGTCTCTAGGACTATTTACCCCACCTTTTGGGTTCCCAGATAAAATTCCAATATGTGTGTGTTTGGGGGATACAATTCGCAGGACACCAGCTGATGTCCTACAATTTAACTCGATTCTGACACTACCTTCCGCTGGATAGCATCAGATTCCACAGGTTAAGGGTTCAGTCCTGTAAGATCGGCCCCCCACACTCACTTCAGATGCCAGTCACAAGCCCAGGTTCTCACCTGCGCTTGACCGACTGGCTATAAACCAGAGGTTCCCAGGACCTCCTCCTGGGGTTTGATTGATTTGCTAGAGCAGCTTATAGAACTGAGAGAAACATGTGACTTACTAGATCACTAATTTGTTATAAAAGGTTGTAACTCAGGAATAGCCAGATGGAAGAGGTAGACAGGGCAAGGTGTAGGAAAAGGGCGTGGAGCTTCCATCCCCTCTCCGGGTGCCCCTCTCTCTCAGGACCTCCAGAAACTCACCAGCCCAGGAGCTCTCCAAAACCCCTCCTCGGGGGTTTTTACAGAAGCTTCATTACATAGGCATGATTTTTAAGTCACTGGCCTTTGGTGATTGATTCTACCTCTAACCCCTCCCCTCACAGAAATGAGGAGATGGGGCTCAAAGTTCCAACCCTCTATTCCCGATGGTTCCCGCTGGTTTGCCCCCATCCTTAGATGCCTTCCAAAAGTCACCTAATTAACATAAGCCAAACCCAACTGTGATGGAAAGGAGCGTGTTAGTCATACCAACACCATTTCACTTATATGGTTCTTTTTTTTTTTTTTTTTCTAATTTTTTAATGTTTATTTATTTTTGAAAGACAGAGAGACAGAGCACGAGTAGGGGAGGGGCTGAGAGAGAGGGCGACACAGAATCCCAAGCAGGCTCCAGGCTCTGAGCTGTCAGCACAGCACCCGACTCCGCTGGAACTCAAACCTGGAGATCATGACCTGAGCCGAAGTTGAAAGCTTAACCGACTGAGCCGCCCAGGCGCCCCTCACGTCTATGGTTCTGATGCGTTTGAGGAACTGAGGACAAGAGACCAAATATGGTAACAGAAGATCTCCCAGTGCTCTCATTGCTCAGGAAAATTCCAGGAGTTTGGGGAACCATGGATGAAGACCAAACATAATAGGAAATATATCTCAATTCATTTTTAAATTTGCTTGTCTGAGATACTCCCTCTAACTAATTAAATGCCTGACATAGTCTTGTGCTGTTGAACAAGAGAAGGTTGCTTTTTGTTTCTTAAATTTAAAAAAAAAAATTTTAAGGAATCTCCACACGCAAAGCGGGGCCTGAACTCAACCCGGAGATCAAGAGTTGCACACCGTACCAACTGAGTCCGCCAGGCACTTCGTCTTTTTTCAAGAACAGAAATGTATTGGGGCGCCTTGGTCAAGCGTCTGACTTCGGCTCGGGCCATGATCTCATGGTTTGTGAGTTCGAGTCTCGCTTCGGGCTCTCTGCTGTCAGTGCAAAGCCTGCTTCAGATACTCTGTCCTCCATCTCTGCCTCCTCCCCCGCTCACGATCTCTCGCTCTCTCTCAAAAATAAAGACATTTTTATCAAATTTTTTTAAAAGAATAGAACTGGGTTTGGTGCCTGGGTGGCTCAGTCCATTAAGTGCCTGACTTGGGCTCAAGTCATGATCTCACAGTTCGGGGGTTCGAGCACTGTGTCAGGCTCTGTGCTGACAGCTTAGAGCCTGGAGCCTGCTTCCGATTCTGTGATTCCCTCTATCTCTGTCCCACCCCCACTAGTGCTCTATCTCTCTCTGTCTCTCAAAAATAAATGTTTAAAAAGAATCAAAAAAAAATAAATCAAAAAGAAAACCCCAAATATCACGTATATTTCAAATATTCTAACATGGAGAATAAAACTCTATAAAAAAAAAAAAGCCTAAGACTTAAAAGAATTACAACTAATAATAAAAATATTAGGAAATTAACAGCAATACACAGACAATTCCTGAGGTTTTTTTTTCCTGAATTACATGCCAGGGACATACAGATTCGACTCTCCGGATTAAATTCCAGCTGTAGCTGAAAACTTCAGGAGAACACAGTAGCATCACACAACCATCTCTTCTGCTCGCTAACTGGCGGATCCTCACTTACGAACTGCTCAGTTCCTGTGCACGTTAGCCAACTAGCAAGCACGTGACAGCATTCACTGTTGTCCGCACCTAAGCCACAACAAGAGCACCAAACTTTCCATTCATCTGAAATCCTCCACAACCCCCACCCCAGTGGGCAGCCCTAAACACAGCTGTTTGATATCCTAAGCAGATGTGGGCCATAAGAACCTCGGTGGGGCAGGATTCCAAGTGTCTGTCTGCCTTCAGAGCCTCAGCCCCAAACTATCTACTTGCAACAGAACCTAGTCTGGAAACAGACGGTTCTCTCTTCTGGTGGGGGTTGCAGAGAATAGAGGAAGAGAGCTTGGAAAGGAGGGAGAGTCAGGGGATGGGAAACCAACAAAATGTGGTGTTCGTTTTCAGGAAGCTGCTAGGCTGGATCTTTCAGAGCAGCCCGTATTTTTCAAGATGCATTTTCTTTGAGGTACCCCACTCCGGATACCCCAGGGCCCTCCTCTCCGCCCAGGCCCTTGCATCACCACCAGCCAGGGGAAGGGGCCGTGGCGTAGAAGTGGTCACAGTCCTCTTGGATAAGCTTTACCGTAATCTTCATAAACCTCAATGTTCAAGGTGCAGAGGGAGATTGGAGGAAACTGTTTTTCCGTTGGTTTCTCTCTGACTTCTGTGGCTAATCATTCCTAGAACAGGAAGCTGGAGAAATTTTGGTGGGAGACACTCTTCCGACCAGTCAGGTTTCCTCACCCTCCGAGGGTACAACTGATTAGGAAAAGCTTTGGAGTTACATAACCTCCTTCCTCCAGGGTGGTTTCTCATCAAAAGGTGAATGAGTTGCCCACCCCTGAGAAGGAGGGCGGGAATCTCTTTGGTTGTGTTTTAGTATTGCTGCTGGTGGCACTGCAACACCCCAATGGACCAGCAGGGCAGGAAAACTGAATCTATTCATTTATTCGAGAAGTATTTATTAAGTGCCTACCATCCCAGGTTCTTGGGATACATCAGGAAACAAAAAGGAAGACTCCTATTCTAGTGGAGGCAGACAGAATGAGCAACAGTAAATAAATAAATTGTATAGTGTGTGAGAAGGTGACAAGTGAAACCAGTAAAAGCAGAGCAAGGACAAAGCAATGGGTGAAGGAGAGGAGGGCTGCAATTTTAAACGAGGTACAGGGCACGGGCCTTGAAGGGATGACATCTGTGCAAAATCTTGAATAAGATAAGGGTGTCAGTTCTGTGACTATCCGGAGGAAAAGCAAGGGTCTAAGGGAGGCGTGTTTCCAGTGTGTACAGAAGACAAGAAAAGTGGTCATGGTGGGAGGAGCAGAGTGAGCAAGGGGGAGAAGAGTGAGAGGGGATGCGGCGGAGATACAGGACCAGAGCAGGTAGGGCTTTGCAGGTGACCGTACGGCTCTCAGCCTTCAGAATAAATAAAATGGTAGCCATCGCTGCTCTACCCTGAGATGTGGCAGAATCAAACCATCCACTACCGTGCTCACGCTGGAGTGAGAATAAACACAGGAAGGTACTCTGTCTGCACTGGCGACCTCTACAAGCTTCTGAGTGAAGTCAGACTGACCTCCAGACCCATCCCATCCTCACTGGCATGGTGGAGGGAAAGTGGAGGGTGGGGATGCCAACAGCCTCTAAGCTAATGACATGGTTCAAGTCATTCAACTGACCCATTAAGATTTGAGAAAACAGGGGCGCCTGGGTGGCTCAGTTGGTTAAGCAGCCGACTTCAGCTCAGGTCATGATCTCATGGTCTGTGAGTTCAAGTCCCGCATCGGGCTCTGTGCTGACAGCTCAGAGCCTAGAGCCTGCTTCAGATTCTGTATCTCCCTCTCTCTCTGCCCTTCCCCTGCTCACACTCTGTCTCTATGTCTCTCAAGAATAAACGTTAAAAAAAATTTTTTTTTAAAAAAAGATTTGAGAAAACAATATTGAGTTTGTTTTCCTGTAAAATGAATGGCCTTACTCTGAGGCATTCTTGTCTTCCTTCCTCAAACTTCTTGTGACCAAAGAGACAGATTTCAAGGACCACTAACAGAGCACAACCTATACCCTCGGAACACAGCAAAGACAAGTGGTTACTCTGGACTCTGGTATCATCAAAAAATGCTCCAGCTCTCTGCACTGGCCACCTATAACGCTTTATAGAATGCGATCTTTTTTAAAGAAATAATGACATAGTGGGTGCACTATGTGAAATGATAGATTGGGGGAATTCTTTTAAGCCAATCAGGTCGTTTTCAGCAGAGTCACCAGCCTCTTTGATAGAAGAAAGTATTGCTTGTTGCTCTGAAGGCATGAAACGAGGGGGGAGAAATGACACTCAGAAATAATGACAGTCTCACCCCAAAGTCCCAACAAGCAATAGCAAGAAGGTGAAGTTGGAGGTAGTGCGAGCAATCAGCCTAACGAGAATCAGTGACCGCTGAGTTATGGATCAAGAAAGTCATTTAGACATTGGCCAGTCCTGATATTACCCTATGGCCTACGGGTTCAAATCCAACTAGCAGTTAGATGTTTTGTTTGAACTATTATGGCTTTTTTTTTTTTCTAATTTCTTACAGAGTTGCAAGATACAGCACAAAGAAATTTATATTTCTTGCTTCTCTTTAAAACATGAATGTTTTAATAAATGTTTATTTATTTTTGAGAGAGAGAAAATGCATGCAAGTGAGCGAGAAAGGAGCAGAGAAAGAGGGGGATAGAGGATCCGAAGCAGGCTCTGAGCTGACAGCAGCGAGCCTGATGCCGGACAAGAACTCACAAACTGTGAGATCATGACCTGAGCCGAAATCAGATGCTCAACCGACTGAGCCACCCAGGTGCCCCAAAACATGAATATTTTTAAATGGTCGATGGTATTGTATGGTGACACATGGTAACTACATTTGTGGTGAGCATATCATAAGGTATAGATTGTCAAATCACTATGTCGCACACATAAAACTAATGTAACCCTGTGTCAAATACAGTTTTTCAAAAACTCCCCTTTAAGATCAAGAAAATAAATGTTCACAATTGTTCTATAAACATATATGTGTATTACATACATATGAATATCTGGCAGCCGCCAAGCCTCTGTCCCAGCACGGCTGGACCTTAATAGTGGCTCTCTGCATGAATCCAGTTAACGGTCCCCAGTTCACCCCAGCCCCTTCCACTTACTGTTACTTACTTTTGACTCATTTCACTCATTAAAGCTCCAAGGTTGTCAAACCCTCCACTGATCTAATTCCTTTTGTATAAAACACAGAGAGTGAGGTCTAGAAGAGGGGAGACAGTAGAGTCCTCAGTCATAAACAAATGCATGTGCTAAAAACAAGGCCACTCCTTCCTCTTAATGCAATTGTGGTGGCCCAGCTTCTATAGTCCTCTGGGGGTCAGGTTCTTGGTTATGTTCCAGAATTATTTTTAATTTGGACCGAATTCTGTCTCACTCAGTACCCTTCACTGAGCTGCATTTGTGGGGAAGGGCTTGAGCAAGCAAACAGGATTAGGGGCCCCAGGTGGAAACTTCCTGGCCTGCCTGGTTAGTGGCACTTAGACATTGGACTGGAGTCAAGGTGGTGAGTCTGCCCTCTGCTCTCTCCGGGATGGTGGCCTGGCCTGACCTGCAGCCAATGGTGAACTTTCTTAGGAAAACCCACCTTTGGGACCCGGTGGCATGGCTTTCTGTGCTCTTTCCATTTGGTTTGTGCCTCCATTTCCCTTCTGTGCTTGCGAAGGCCCAGGATGTTCCATTTCTTGTCCATTTTCATAGCCTTCAGCAAATATCTAGAACTCAGTGCACCGTAACTTGTTGCCTTTCTTGGGAGGCAAACTCTGGCATTATGCTTTGCTACAACAGGGGAGGAAAAGATCTTCACGAATCACAAGCAGGTAAAGAAGGGATTTGGGCAAACAGAATGCTTTCCTATTTGTTCCTTCATTTATTCACCCAGTCATGTAACAAGTCAGTACTACTGGGCTGGGTGTCTAGAAGATCTAAATAGGACTAACATACCTGCCCTACCCTCAGGAAGGTCACCAAATCCTGACCTTACAGTGTAACACAGTATTGACTGAAGGACCCCTCGAAAGCCTCAGTTTCTTCATTTGTAATTGAAAGACCCCATTAACTTACACAGTGGCCAACTGTGAAGAACAAATGAGACCAACGGATGCTAACTTTCTTTACAAACTACAAAGCCCAACTTCGGCACCTGATACCATCTTGTGTTACTTGTGCTCAAGAATGTGAATCATTAGGGGCGCCTGGGTGGCTCAGTCCGTTGAGCGTCCAACTTCAGCTCAGGTCATGATCTCACGGTCTGTGGGTTCGAACCCCGCGTCGGGCTCTGTGCTGACAGCTCAGAGCCTGGAGCCGGCTTCGGATTCTGTGTCTCCCTCTCTCTGCCCCTCCCCTACTCACACTCCATCTCTTTCTCTCAAAAATAAATAAACATTAAAAAAAAATTTTTTTAAAAGAATGTGAACCATTGGGGAGCAGTCTTCTGAGCAAATAAATACAGAAGGGATATATCTTCTTTACAGTCAAAAACTAACAAATGTAGAAAGAATGATGGAAATATAAAACCACCATTTGGCTATCATTAGTAATAATAATCAGGCAAGGTTCATCAACAAGCTATAAAACTAGCAGCTTAAGGTGTGAAGAGTAACAGAATGTTTACATAATAAAGTATCTTCTCAAAAGACACTTATTACAGAAGAAAAAAAAAAAACCACGGTAACTTTAAAGTACAGAAACCTGGCAGACTTCACCTTAATCTAAGGCAACATCGACCATAACAGGAGAAACTGACATCCCGTGCCTCCTGATATAATGCACGGGAAAGGACATATCACTTCTATGACATTCCAGCTGAAAATGCGTAACCTGAATCTCATCATGAGGAGACATTAGAGAAACGCAGATCACAGTTTCTACAAAATATCTGACCTATATTCTTCTGAACTGTCACTGTCATAAAAGAGAGTGACGGAAGCATTGTTCTACCTTAAAGGAGGCTGGACAGACACAATTAAATTCAAAGCAGAACCAGTATTTTCTTTTGCTATTTAGCAGATCATTGAGATAATTGTTAGATTAGGTAATAGTTCTGTATTAATGTTAATTTTCTAGTTTCAATGGTTTTACTATGGTTATATGGAAGAATGTCTTTGAGGAAATATACACAGAGGTATTCAGGGGTAAAGGGCATCGTATCTGCAACATTCTCAAATAATATAGACAAATAATTTTATATATAATTATGTATATTGTAATTTTGACATACCTGTGTACACACACACACACACACACACACTCACACACACATACACAGAAAGGTGGGGGGTGGTGATTAACCGAAGTTGGTAAATTATTAACACTGGGAATCCCTTGTACTCTTCTACAGAAAGGTCTGGCTGCACTTTTTGGAAACCCCAGATGCCCAACATGTTTTGCCCATTTTTCATCCCTATCTTTAGGGCTTCTGATATTCATGACGTGACGAGAGCTGATGCTAAATGGGCCCATTCCCTCGGTGATGGTTTTCCCGTCACTCTCCATCCACACGACTGAGCGGCATCGTTAGGGCTAGCTATCACTGCCGTGCCAGCTGGGGTCTTAAAAATTTATCTCCTGGAACCCATAGTCCAACTCCATCTCTTCCACTCCTAATGGAAGGCAGAAGGATATTTCTTCTGCAGTGCATCATGCCAGCACCCACTGATCATGCAGAAATCAGGTAACAACTTGGTCCCTGGTGCTATTTGCACCATCTGATGGCTGTTTGTTGTGCTGGACTCTTCCTATACCACTTGGGCCTGTGGTCAGCTCCTATCCATTCTGGGAAAACTGCTGGTAAAATCAGCCCAAGGCCTGGACCCTCTACATTTTGAGAGTCATGACATGGCCAGCCCCAAAGAATGGGCACATTGTAATCCGCCACCCCAAAGGTGACTCAAGGATTAAACAGGACTTCTCCTCCTGGTGAAGACAATCCAGAGAAGGTGCAAGAGTGCCCCCTTCTGCCCAGAGCTGGAATCTTTCCCCTTAGCCCTTCACACATTTCCATCTCAAGAGGACATAAAATCAAGCATTCCAGATAAAAACGTGATTCCAGAGCACACATTTTTAAACACCATGCTACAGTTGTTCCTCACACCATCGCTTATTATATACAATAAGATTTCACCTTTATTGTTTCATTTCGTCCCTGCAATGACCACAAGAGCCAGGCAGAGCAGTGACATCATGTCCCCTAACAAATGATTTGAACAGATAGTGGTCACTTGTCCAGTATTAGGAAGACTCTTCTCCATGTCTCTATCTTTAAATCTCAGCAACTGCGAAGAATGCCTTCTGAATTCCCTGCACCCCCGACAGTATAGGAGAGATTGTGTGACTGTACATCAGCCTTAATGAAGCAGGCTAGGGAAAAGGGGTGAACCACCGTATAGAAACGATCCAAATGACTTACGTTGTTTTAAGTCAAAAATACAAACGGAACTTTCATGTTAGGATGTGACCCATCGAGAGCTATCTTCTTGGTTTTCCGGTGAAGCCACTGCTCTCTCTCCCTTCTCTCAATGACAACTGCCAGAATGGAAATGACTGCCACATATGAAGAGAAAGTTGACTAGACATGGGCCACAGCAGAGCATGGGTCCAGAACATATACATACTGACATGCCCACACACACAGATAAAGGTCTAGAAGGCTGCGCACGAAAATGTCAGGAACGATTTCTTCTGAGAAAGTTCAGCGGGTGGGAAAGACAGCCCAAAGGGGACTTCAGGCTTACCTGTAATGTTTCGCATTACCATTTAAGAATGTATTTATGTATTAGATACGCAAGTGAACATTAATTTTTTCATAAACTTCAAAACATTTCTATATGGACACCTCAAATGTCAACTAGGGCATGGAGACAGTTTTTGTTTTTGCCAGACCAACCACAGCAACTGCAAACTGTAAATCCAAATGGGGCCCTTCACAGTTCAATCCGTTGGTAGGATTTTAGGAAGATAGACCCAAACATCAGTCAGTGTTGGAACAGAAAGGGACACTGAAGTCCCTTTCAGTCCAAGGATACAATTGAGTGTGCAAAGTGTGTATTAGTAGACTGTGCAGTGTCAAGGCCTGGTTCAAACCGGGTGGTCTACCTTTCACTGCCGCCCACTATGCTCATCACACACGAATCCCCCACTCCCAGTTACACACAGTGAAATGAGTCAGTTCCCAATTGAGGTATATTCTCATGTCCTCTGGTCAGATTCTAACCTGGGGGTGAGGGTGGGGTGAGACTTCATTGTAGAAGCACACTAATAATGTGTGGTTCCTCCCCGAGGGACGTTCGAGTTGGCAGGAAAGAGAATAGATTTCATGGCTGACTAGGGCAAGCAAACTGGGTTCTCATTGAGTGTCTGTTGCTTTCTCCGTCTTCTGTGTAGACACAGATCTAGGCAGATGCAGTGATCCAGCTGTCTGGGATTACCTACACAGCTGAATCGGGTTAGAAACGTTGTTCTTTTATTAGAAAGCCGAGAAGTTATGGTTTTGTGAGGGGAACTGCAGAGATAAACAGAAAAACTTGAAGGACCAAACTAGGGCCTGCTGGGAGCTGACGCTCTGTGGTAGGGAGAAGGTCAGTGCCTCCAGACCCTCCCCCCCAAATCCGGACACTTGTTTGGTATCCGACTGCACTTATCAGTCATGGAAGGAAGTTTCCATAGACTCGATGTTGTATAATGGCTGTGCTCACCTGGAAAAGTAAAGCTAATTTTTTTGAGATAGCGGTTGTGTTCTCGAAAGCTGAAAATAAACATTCCCAAGAAGGTCTATTCATAGCTGCTAACAGTACCAGAATAAAGAAATGTTTTCCCAAATAGCTCTGAGGGAGTAATTAATTATTTTGGCTGAAAAATGAGAAGAAATGAAAAAAATACTACACTTGGAAACTGAAGACCAATGTTCAACCCTCAGCTCTGGGCTACTCACTAGTTGTGTGATTCTGAACAACACAGTAAAACTCCGATCTACAGTTGTGCTCTGTGAAATAGGTATAATGCTAACATGTAATTGGTCATGAGGTTGTCATACAAAACCGTAAAATTGTGTTCACTAGCCCCAGTTGACAGATGAGTACATTGAGCCTGAAAGGCTTAAATGGATTCTCCAAGGACACACAGCTAGGGAGTGGCAGACTCCAGTTTCAAATGCAGGTATACATGGCCACAATGTCTCAGCTCCTTCCACACCGCCTACTCCTACTGTTGCACAGGGTTTAATATTGATTATTTAAATGCCGTCCATCTCTAGCCCCACCCGGAAAAAAGTCTACCACATAAGAGGTGCTCATTACACATATTTGTTGAATGAACCAATCCATAAATCAACAAAGGAGGTAATTGTTGATTCGTTTGCAAATACATTAAACAGTTACGTGCATAACACATGCAATAGGATTGCTTCATGTTCATAAAGTCAAAGCTACAGTTCTCCCAATCTGATGTGGGTGTTTCAAATATAAATGTATATATATATATACACACACACACATATGGGTGCTTGCATCTATAACAAATGCAAAAGAGAGGGAATAATATGAGAATAAGATTAAGACAAAAGCGATCATCGATATGTCAGCAGACCCCTCAGGACAAGAAGGATGTCAGGCACCTGTCTTTGGAAACCCTGGAAGGTCCCTGGGTATTATCCCCTCTCCACACCGCATCTGACAGCTCGTACTCTGAATTGCAGAGAGAACTGTCTAGTTCCTTTCTCCATCAGCCTTTGGTGCTCAGAAAAAGGTCAGGTATGAAACTGGATCTAGTCCCTGCATTTCCAAGGTTCTGCCTTAAAGGGAAACGTGGGAGAGCTTTGCGATCAAATAACCAACGTGATCGGATAACCTTTCATCACACAAGAAAGACCACCGGAGCCTGCCTCCACCTTCCACGCTAGACGAAGGGGAGGATCTGTGGAACGCGGAACTGCTAAGGCCGGCTCGGACCTGCAGCTCCGGCCCCCAAGACAACACTCAGCCGCCTTTTCTGTCTGCATCTTACGTTTTCGAGATCTTCATCCTCCTGCATCCTCTTGGCCATAGTTTTCAGGCTCAGCTGGAAAGTTTAGCGAACTCACTGGTAGTTAGGAGCCACAGGTCTGGTGCTTACTCCACCACTTCCCAGCTGTGTTTGGGCAAGTTCTTTGACCCCTCTGAGACTTGACATCCTCGTCTATAAAATGGGAGTGATACCCAGAGGCTTTAACGAACAGCACCTGGAAGTACAGAATGCTCATCAACTGGAAGGTTCACGGAGTTGAAATATAGTGAAAAGTATTAGTTTGGATTACGTAAAAGGGAGAGTGGGTTTCATAGACAATGGGTGGGCCTTGAAATTATTCTCCTTATTCAAGACCCAAGTTTAACCACGGGGGAGGGGAAGACGGGAAAAGAAAAAAGACACAGAGAAGGAGAGAGACAAAACATGAGACTCTCAAAAACTAAGAACAAACTGAGAGGAGAGGGGAGTGTGGGAAGGGGGAGAGTGGGTGACGGGCACAGAGGAGGGCACTTGTTGGGATGAGCACGGGGTGTTATATGGAAACCAATTTGACAATAAATTATCTAAAAAAAAAAAAAAAAAGACCCAAGTTTAAGCCTCATCTCCTTGGGAAGCTTCCCGTGAGTTCCTTCGGGCCTAATAGGACAGGCCTCCCCTCGCTCTCCAGCACTGTCTGCAATTCATCTACCATCTATAACCCCCCAGTCAGAGCGTGGGCCATGGAGTCTCACGAAATGCTTCTGTGACCAGTCAGCACAGATCATTCAATGAAAAGTGCTTACGGAAGTTGCTGACTTGAAACTGTAATAACCAACACAAGATGACCATTTAGTCACTAAATATGGCGCCAAATTGTAGTGCAAGGGAAGATTCTTAGGACGCCTTCTGAAAATGATGACCTTGAGACTCAGACAGAAAAGGGGATTCTCCTAAAAATAGATAGCTAGGGTCTTCTGCCCCAAGACTAGTGATGATTCCAGCCTCAAACATCTTCTCCCAAAGAAGGGTGCCCACTTAATTCTGAACAAGCAACAAATAATTCTTTAGCCTAAGTATGGTGCATACAGTACGCGGAACATAGAGTAAAAAATCTATTTGTTATTTACCTGAAATCCAAATCTGAGTGGCCTGTAGTTTTTCCCCTGAATTTGGCAGCTGTACCCCTAAACTCCAACACGGACCTACCCCATCAGCCTGCAGTCACCTGGCTGATGTGGGCCAGGGGCACTTTTTATGAAAGTGAGAGGGACAGTCTGGCACTAGGTGGGGGGGGCTCTGGGGTCCCTGAGTCACAGGAGACTTGCTTCAGGCACCTGGGGAGGAGGCATTCTGAAGGTATAATGAATAGCGCACAGGACAGAGGGAAAGAGTAAGACTTTGTAGTTACAGCCAGAATCCCACACAGACACTGCCACAATCTTGAGACTCCGTAAAGTTGCAATAATAACATAACGACCTCATACAGTCATTTGTAATGATCACATGAGATTCTGTGTTGAGTGCTAAGGCCTAGCACTTAGCAAACTCCTCAAAGTAGCTTCTGTGATTATTCTTACTTTCGAGGGACTGAGAAGCATTTATGGAACACGCTGCATACTGCAATGAGACCTGTATATGTATTCTCTCCCACAAACCTCATAACGATTATCCAGGGTGCTTACCATTATTAACTGCAATTGACTAGGGTTCAGAGAAGTTGACATCTGCCCAAGGTCACACAGATACTAAGTGGTGGAGATAAGATCTGAAGCCAGGTCTGTTTATGTCTCAGTCTGCTTAAAGTCTCTCTTCCTCCACTGCACCGAGCTGCTTGGAAGTATCTTTTTGGGGTCTTCGCTTTTTGATACTCTGTTCAGTGCTGGCACCCATAGGAGACATCAAGCCATTTCTGAATAGCTTCAAGCATTCTTTTCTGATCCCTGCCTGAGGGAGGGAACATGGGACCAGAAGGATTGTCCCAGGCTGCCTCTCAGGGAGTAAGTACAGGACAGTCCAACCTGAAGTGGGGTGTCCACACAGGGCCCCCGAAGTGACCAGCCCTGGAAGCAAGGCTGGCTTCTGGCTGTGACCTCCCACACATTGCCTCAGGCCCACTCTTTGCTCCATCTCTCTTGGAGCCAGGGGTGGGCTGTGGAAACACATGAGGGTGGACAAGTCTGACTGGAGCCCCCCCCTCCAATGGTCACCCCCCCAGCCCCAATTCAGTTGAAGATTGCAGGAAGTGGTTTGTCCGTTTAGAAGTCATCTCAACTCTGGGGCCCTTCTGAGAAATGAGTTTGCAGTTCTCTAAAGATAGATTGCGCAAAACAGGAGGGGGCAGCCCCCAAGGACCCTCTAACAGCAATTCTCCTGAGGGCTTCCAGAGAGCTCTTCAAGTGCCTCACACCCCCCGCCCGCCCATCTAGCAGCTGCTGGCCCTGGACGGACCAAATCAACGCTCCACGCTGTGCTGTGTACTCTTGTGCAAGGTTCAGGTTTCGTATCCCCAGTGAACAAATTTCGCTCTGAGGAGGGGAGGGGAGGGGAGCTGAGGACGGTGGGGGCGGGGTTTTCAGCTGTTCGTGTCATTTATTTTCCATGGGATCTTAACTGTAATTTCAAACTGCAGGAGTTTTCTGAAACTATGTGATTTGACGTGAGGTTCACAGAGAGTTTAGGCCTCTCTCCAGACTTTAGCTTTCATGCCTAGGCGAACAGGTGGCAGGATCTAGGAGTGAAAGTGATGTGAAGAAGGGGGCACCACAGTCCCCTGACAGAGGCACAAGTCACAAGCAAATAAGCAATTGGCTTGGGCACTGGTAGAGGGTAAGGACATATGGGTGATTCCACTCAAAAACTGAGATATCCTAGCAACCCGACAGGGCTGGCCTTTGGTGGAACAAATCTGCACCATGGTTTTTACTTTAGACAACGAGTTTTTTAGCAACTGGTTTTGGAGAAAGGAAGTCAGTCAAGGTGCCCAAGAAGGACTAACAACAGGCTTGAGGCTTGTACGTGCCATCAATCCCTATCCCCGATTACAACTCGGATCAGAATTCCTCCTTCACTTAAGCAGCTCTCAGCGCTTAGTTCAGTTTTTCTTGATCTTTTCTCCTAAGTGTTGAGACAAAGAGGTGACCAAGACACAATGAACTTAGGGTCTAGTGAGATTAAAAAAAAAAAAAGTAGACCAAAAAAAAAAAAAAAAAGACCCTGTGATTCCATATAAAAGGATGAGTATTGGCATCGGTTGGCAGAGAAGGGAGCGAGCATCTCTCTGGAGGGACAGGGAAGCGGAGCATGGAGAACATAAGGGAAGCCTTCCTGGAGGAGATGGCAGCTGAGCTAGGTCTTAAAAGATGAATTCATCAGGCAGACAGAGTAGGCAAGGCCAGTTCCGGCATGAACACATAGCATGTGCAAAGGCATGCAGACATAAAACTGCCTGGAGCGATGAGGGTCTGTAATTGCCCAGGAGGAAGACTATCGGGCACGGTGGGCTCGAGCCCCTAAGGCATCTGACCATGGGAGACAGGGAAGCAGAGTCTGTTCTGAGCTCCACCCAGGCAGAGTGGGCTTTGAGCCAACTTGGAACCCTATAAAAGCAGGCACAGTGGAGCTTGGCATCCCACAGTCAGAACCCTCCAGATAGATAAGACCTAACCATCATCACTTCCCCCAACTGGTGTGCCCCAGTTCACCATGACAGACTTGGCTTCGCAAGATCTCTGCCATGCCTGTCCCCAAGCCTGACCCCAGACTTCCACTTGGAGCCTAGCAACAAGCCGCGAAGCCAAGCCGCTGCTCTTACCTGGGTGCCGCCCACATCCCGAGGACAAGCCCTTCGGGGGCCCCTCCTGTCCTCACACCCCTCCCAGCTCTATCAGAGTCTCTGCCCCCACCCAGGACACCCTGTTCGCTCTCACGCATTCCCACTGTTTCCCCTGCAGCTTGTTTCCCTGAATGCTCAGTCTCCCTCTTTGCCTCAACTTAAACCTGACCCAGGAGTACTACAGGGCTCTGCCTCCCCGCTCAGAACCAGGAGTCACCAGGAACCACTGTCTTCCCAGCAGCCCATTACTGCAACCTAGCAAAGCCCCGAACCTGAGTTCAACTCACACTTGCCTTCTTTGCTCCTCTGCTAGGGCGGCTGAGCACAGCCAGAGGAAATCACCAGGCTGGGAAGCAACGCGACACCCTCCTCGCTCACCTTCACAGGTGTGTCCTCATCCACACCTGAAACCTGGAACAATCCTTTTCCTTTCACTCGCTCAGCTGTCCTGCCGCTGACTTCCAACACCTTTCCTTCCAGCTTCCCTATCCGGCCCCCACCATCCTCACACAGAACCTCACCTCCTAATGCAACAAAGATGAGGACACTGGATACGGACCACTAAATTCCTGCCCAGCCTCCCCCTAAGTTACCTATCCCTGCATCTTCGCTGCCTCCAGTATCAGATATATTCATTTCCTATTGCTGCTGTGACAAATTACCACAAACTTATTTATTCTCTTACCAAAAAAATTTTTTAAAAAATCTTACTGTCTTACAATTCTAGAGGCCGAAAGTCCAAAATGAGGGTTACAGGGCTAAAATCAAGAAGTCGACAGAGCTATTTTCTTCTAGAAGATCCAGGGGAGAATCGATTGCTTGACTCTCTGGCTTCTGGTGGCTGCCGGCATTCATTGGTTTAGGACCACAACAGCCAATCACCGCTGACGTGGCCACACAGTCTTCCCCTCTATAATCAAATCTCCCTCTGCCCCTTCTTAAAAGGATACTTGTGCTGACACATAAGGCCCACCCAGAAGATCCACAGTGAACTCTTTATCTTCAGATTCCCTTAATTGAATCACATCTGCGGGGCGTCTGGGTGGTTCAGTCAGCTCAGCTCTTGACTTCAGCTTGGCTCATGATCTCACAGTTCCCGGGTTTCAAGCCCCACATTAGGCTCTGCGCTGGTGGTGCAGAGCCTGATTGGGATCCTCTCTCTCTCTCTCTCTCTCTCAAAATAAATAAATAAACTTTAAAAAGAAACACAAAAATAAATCCTAAACCAAGCTGCAAAGTCTCTTTTGCTGCAGAAGGTAACATCGGCAGGTTCTGGGATGAGGACTGGACACCTTTGGGGGCCATTCTTCCGCCTAGGACAGGAAATGAGCGTGGCCCCCACTTCTTCATGGCCACCCCTCCCCCTGCACCCGTCAAGGCTGTCCTCTCCTCTCGGGGCCTCTACCTTTGGTCTTCTAGGTCTTCCATTCCCTGTGGGCTCTCTCCCGGAAGCCGATCACCAGAACCAAGTGGCTTCCGTATAAAAATATAAACACTCTGGATCTAACATTTCCCTCCAACCTCTACCCTTTTCTACTCTACTTTTCCTCCAGAAAGCTCTGGAAAGAGTATTCTTCACGTGCTGTCTCCACAGGCTGTGACCGTCTCCCTTGCCTCCCATCACTCCGCTGGAATGCTCCTCCCACGGGTCCAGTGAGCACGATCTTGCCAAAACAATGAACGCCATGCGGCGGGGTCCTTACCGGACCCTCTGCTGACTAGTCAGCTCACTTGAAACTCTCTCTCCCTTGCCTTCATCCTCCTCCTGTCTTGCCAGTCATTCCTTTTTAGTATTATTCATGGGCTCCTTCTCCTCTTGCCACTTCCCAGTCCTGGAATTCAGTCCCTGGTACACTTGCCTTCAGTCGGCTGGGACTGTGCTCGGGCACTATAACCCATTACCATCATTTTAGCAATCATGTCTGTGCTGACGGCTCCTAAACGCGCGCTGCCGGCAAGCACATCCTGCCCACGTTCTACATTCAACGGGCCGTCCGACACCTTCCGCTCGATACACCACAGGCTTCTCAAGGTTACTAAACTTGGCCATTTTTTTGTATTTTCAGTCTCAGCCAAAGTCCTCACCTCCCACCCAAAATATCACCTACTTTCTTTCTTTCAGTCACCAAATCTTAATGATTTCACCTCTCAGTTTGTTCTCATCTACTGACCTACTGACCTAGTTTAGGGCCTGCTACAAAAGCCCCATCCCTGCCAGCCGAGGCCCCATCCTCCACCCGGCCTTCGGGGGCCTCTATGTGATCCCTCCATTGAAAACACTTCAGAGCCGGCTGAAGGTGGCAAGTAAGAGGTTCCTGAGCTCCCTCCTCCCAGGGACACACTGAATCTGCTTGTGGGACAATTTCCCCTGCAAACAGCCTAAAAACGGAGCAACTCCCATACATCCAGCACAGGAGAGAAGACCCACTCGTAAGCCGGTGGGGGAGGCAGGGCCACAGCCTCGCCATGAACCCCATCCTGGGCGCGACAACTCCCGCCCAGGAAGGAATTCAAATACTGGAGCTTCCTCCTTAGGAATGAAGGGTTTGGATGCCACATCGAGCACCTCAACGCTTAAGACCTGCACCTGAGCCACGAGGCCGCAGTACATCTAGCTTTGAAAACCAACGGGACTCACACGAGAGGAGCCCCATAAGACGGCGGCGATCTGAGAAGGAGCTTCTGGACAGACTCACCCGCCTCGGGCTCAGTGCAGAGGCGCCTGCAGGGAGGCTCCGAGATGTGAAGGCAACGAGGGTCACTTGCTAATCTTGGGTCTCTGCTGGAGAGGCAGGCATCCCATTGAGCCGGCACCGGCAGCTGCGGGGGCCTGCGGGCTGGTGGCCCGTCTTCCCGCTCTCCCAGGGGCCAGGCTCCTGAGCGACAGTCCCTCTAGGAAGCGAGCTTTCACTCCTTTCTCTCACAGCCACACCGCGGGTTTTTGCGGCTGCCGCCCAAGGGGGGGGGGGGGGGGGCGGAAACTGTTATTACTGAACTCTAGGAGTTCTTCATTTACTCTGTTCTTTACCAAACTGTTGATCTTAAAAATAAAACTGCCGGTTACTTTACCAGCAAAACATGGGTTTGAGAACAGCAGAGAATCGAGAGGCTGAACCGTAAGCTTCAGCTAAACCAAGTCGGCAGAATAGAAACACTCTTTTATCAGGAAAGGAGGGAGGTGGGAGGGGACTGTTGTAAACAAGAAGTCTATTGGAAGAAACTGGGACCTCGAAGTATGATGGCTTCTCATTGGCTGAGTTGTGACTGTCTCTCATTGGCCAGGCTGTTGCCAAGGGAAATGGAAAGTCTTCCTCGTGCTGGGATAATAAAACCATTTCAAGAAACAAAGATCAGAGGACCCCTGTGTTGCTCAGTCGGTTAAGCGCCTAACTTCGACTCAGGTTATGATCTCACGGTTTGTGGGTTCGAGTCTCGCATCAGGCTCTGTGCTGACAGCTCAGGGCTTGGAGCCTGTTTCGGATTATGTGTCTCCCTCTGTCTCTGCCCTTCTCCTGCTTGTGCTTTCTTTCTTAAAAAAAAAAAAAAAAAAAACATTAAAAAAAAAAAAGCCAATTGATAGGAGCAGTAGGACATGAGAATTCTCCTGCTGGCCTCCACTCTAAAGATTTCCTTTTATTAATTTTCACAAAACGTATGATTTAAATATTTTACCCCTTGGGAGTGCCTGGATGGCTCAGTCAGTTAAGCCTCGAACCTCAGCTCAGGTCATGATCTGACTGACGATTTGTGGGTTCCAGCCCCGCTGCGGGCGCTGTGCTGACAGCTCCGAGCCTGGAGCCAGCTTCGGATTCTGTGTCTCCCACTCTTTTCATTACTTGTTGACCATCTGTATAGATTATTCAGAGAAATGTCTGTTCAAGTCCTTTGCTTATTTTTTAAGAGTTGCTTATCTTGGTTTTTGAGTGGTGGGTTTTTTTTTTTTTTTATCACTAAATCAATCTCTTTGTTATCAATCTATTAAAAATATCTATTTCTTTTTTAGTCAGTTTCAATAGTGTCTGTATTTTTAAGAATGTATCCGTTTCGTGCAAGTTGTCTAATTTTTTGGCATGCAATAGTATTTATATCTGTGAAGTCAGAAGTAACATCCCTCTTTCATTTAGAATTCTAGTAATTTAAGTCTTCGCTCTTCTTCAATCTAACCAAAGATTTGTCAATTGAGTTAATATTTCCAAAAAACTGCTTTTGGTTTCACTGATAATCTCTATTTTTTCTATTCTCTATTTGATTTCTACTCTAATCTTTATTATTTCCTTCCTTCTACATGCTTTAGTTTTAGTTTCTTTTTTCCCCAGTGTCTTAACATGGAAAGTTAAATTGATTTAAATCTTTCTTCTTTTTAATACAGGCATTTTACAGCTATAAGTTTCCCTCAAAGCACTGCTTTAGCTGCATCCCATGAGTTTGATATGTTGTGTTCTCGTTTGAGTTCACTCAAAGTACTTTCTAACTTCCCTTTTGATTTCCTCTTTAACTCTTGTTTTTAGAACTCTGTTTATTTCCATATATTTGTGATTTTCTCAAATTTCTTTCTTTTATTGATTTCTAATTTCATTCCATTGTGGTTGAAGAACACAGTTTGTATTATTTCTGTCCCTTTTAAATTTATTGAGAATTTCTTTATGGCCTAGAATATGTCTATCCTGTATATTCTGCTGTTGTTGCACATAGTGTTCTAAAGATGTCTGTAAAGTCTACTTGCTTTATAGTATTTATAGTATTGTTCATTTCTTATATTTTCTTGTTGATCTTATGCCTGCTTGTTTCACTCATTATAAAGTGAGGCATTAAATTCTCCAATTATTGTTGAATTATTTATTTCTTCATTTCTGTCGATTATGCTTCATGTGTTTTGATGTTCTCTTTTAGATGTCGATATATTTATAATTGTTGTGTCTTTCTGTTGAATCAATCCAATTTTCATTGTAAAATAGCTCTCCACATCTCCACTAACATTTTTCCTTTTAAAGTCAAAATAAACAAACTGAGGGGAGAGGAGGGTGTGTGAGGGGGGAGAGTGGGTGATGGGCACAGAGGAGAGCACTTGTTGGGATGAGCACTGGGTGTTGTATGGAAAACAATTTGACAATAAATTATTTTAGAAAAAGATATGTGTAACCATGGAAAAAAAAAGTCAAAATAATAAAGACAAAATATTGTCTGATGGACACTCGACCTTTCTTGCTATCACTGTGTATGAAATACATCTTTTCCATCCTTTACTTTCACTCTATTTGTACCTTTGAGTCTAAAGCAGGTCTCTTGTAGACAGCATATTAGTTGGAGTCTTTTTATCTAGTCTGACACCCCTGCCTTCTGATTGGATTGTTTAATTTATTCACATTTTATGATATAATTAATATAATTGGAATTCCGTCTGACATTTTACTGTTTCCTATGTGTCTCATGTCCGTGTTATTTCTTATACCTCCTTACCGTTTCTGTTTTCATTAAGTGAATATTTTCTGATGTAGCATTGTCATTTCTTTAATCATTTTTTTCACTGTTTTTGAAAAATAAAATTTAGTGGTTGCTCCAGAGATTGCTATATACATCTTATTTTATCAAAAACAAAAGCTTCAGTTTACTTATTTGCATTTATAAGCAAAGAAATCCCTGTACTATAAGTCTAAAACTTTGTTTTTGTGGCAGAATGGAAATCAGTACACAAAGTGAAAATATTATAAAAAGTATAATGAAGATGTCCCTTAGGAACGCTGAGACATCAGTAAACCCCCTACACCTCCAACACATAAATATATTTGAATACACTCTTCCATATGATATTCCCAAATTCTCTTCCTCTTGCCCCCATCAACCTCCCTTCCCTCTTCTACACCTGTCATATCAGTTATGCTCTCTGTCAATTGCCAAGAAAAGACAAATCCACTGAAGCCAAACATCTGAGGATTTGAGAAACCACACTGAAGACTTGGGAGTGTCAGAGCAGAGAAGTATCATTTCCCACCTCGTGGGACTCTGCCACCTTGTCAAGTCTGTATCTCATCATGCTCTCTTCCAAAGCCTATAATCCCAAAACGTGGCCCTCTCTGCCTTGCACAACCCCCTGGAAAGTACACCCATCACCCCAGTACTGCCGCCTCCCTCCTGGATTATGGTGATTCAACATTTCCTCCACCACATCCCATCCATGATACCATATTTCCACAACTGATAAAAAAGGAAAAGGAAGACCATAAGATTGTCCTAAGAGTACAAATGTAAAAGCACAAATCCCAATAGACTTCAAAGCATGTTGGGAAAGAAGAGGAATCCCATGTACACACACACACACAAAGGATCACATACGTCTCTTACTCTTTTGCAGTAATGCGGCTGTAAGGAACGGTGTCACGTACCCAAAAGTGCCAGGAGACTGTATAAGGTCATCTGTGGCACAGGTGCTTGACCGTAATCAGATCTTCTGTCTTTAGGTAGCATTTAACCACAAATCATTACATTCATGTGAGTCATTCACTACACAGCTGTGGGTCTATGTGTTATACTCTTTTTTTTTTTAATTTTTTTAATGTTTATTTATTTTTGAGAGAGAGACAGATAGACTGTGAGCAGGGGAGGGGCAGAGAGAGAAGGAGACGCAGAATCCGAAGCAGCTCCAGGCTCTGAGCTGTCAGCACAGATCCCGACGTGGGGCTTGAACTCGCAAACAACGAGATCATGCCCTGAGCAAAGTTGGACCTCAACCAATTGAGCCACCCAGGTGCCCCAATACTCTTACGTTATAATAAATCTTCAACAAACTTTCAACCAATGTTGTATAAAGCAACCTCATTTAAGAGTACCAAAAGATTTGTAAAACATGCAGTTCGTGTTTTCACAATATTTTGTGTTTAATAAGATTTGCCTAATTTGCTGTAACAAAAACACAGAAATATTCTTTTTTTAAAAAAAGTTTATTTTTGAGAGAGAGAGAGAGAGAGCGAGCTGAGAGGGGACAAAGAGAGAGAGTGACACAGAATCTGAAGGAGGCTCCAGGCTCTGAGCTAATGGAGCAGGGCTCAAACCCACAAACTGTGAGATCACGACCTGAGCCAAAGTTCGGCGCTTAACTGACTGAGCCACCCAGGTGCCCCTGAAATATTCTTTTTTTTTTTTTTTTTAAGTTTATTTCTTTTTGAGAGACATGGAGACAGAGCGTGAGCAGGGGAAGAGCAGAGAGAGAGGGAGACACAGAATCCGAAGCAGGCTCCAGGCTCCGAGCTGTCAGCACAGAGCCCGACGCGGGGCTCGAACTCACAGACCGCGAGATCATGACCTGAGCTGAAGTCGGCCGCTTAACCGACTGAGCCACCCAGGTGCCCCTGAAATATTCTTAATAGTGCGGCTGATGTCACTATCCATTTGGCCACATCATTCCTAGTCACTGGTGAATACCTGAATCATCAGCACCTTATACCCAACTAGGAGCCTTTCATATCTCACTTAATCTTCACAGACCCCAAACACTCTGCTGTGGAAACTTATACACATGATTTCAGTTAATCTCTCTTAACCTCTCTTTACAGTCCAACCTTCACAAGATTGGCCCTATTGTTTATATCTTATAAACTGGAGAAATAGAGGCTGATGGCAGGCAAGAAGCTTCTCCAAAGTCACGCAGATCTGGTTCAAACCAAGTCCACCTGACACAAAGATGATGTTCTTGCCACTACATCAAAGAAAAAATAAAAGTAAACATTTTCAAAATGTGATTAGCAATCTGATAAACATCATCCTGGGGAAACGCAGGACACACACAATTGTACTTTCACCCTCCCCTCATTTTGCAAGAGGACAATCAGTCTGTTTTAACTTGACCACAGAATAGAAAAATTAACATTTCCTAATATCGGTGTAAGGGGCTAGTGATAAGTGATTATATAACTAATAATACATAGATTTCATATCCCATGTCTCAACTGAGAGTTGGATTAAAATAAAAGATGATTCAGAAACATTTTGAAAAATATACATTAATGACCTCTAATGTTCCCATGAAGAATCAAAAAAAAAAGTCTCTTAAGAACCTAGTTTGGGGGCACCTGGGCAGCTCGGTCAATCAAGCATCTGACTTCAGGTCATGATCTCATGGTTCGTGGGCTTGAGCCCCACATCAGGCTCTGTGCTGACAGCTCAGAGCCTGGAGCCTGCTTCAGATTCTGTCTCCCTGTCTCTCTGCCCCTTCCCCACTTGTGCCCTTTCCTCTCTCTCTCTCTCTCTCTCTCTCTCTCTCTCTCACACACACACACACACACAGACACACACACACAAATAAACAAACATTTAAAAAATATATTTAAAAAAAAAAAAGAACCTAGTTTGGAACCAAAAAGTGCTTTGTGTTTCCTGCTACATTCCATGTATTTCCTTTTTCCGGAGGTTCATCAGCAGTTCCAAAAAAAAAAAAAAAAAAAAGTCATTTGGCTTGAAAAAATCCAATAAGGGAAAGTCTCCGGAAATCAAAATCCCTGACATGGGTACATGACTCTGCAGTTTACAAAGTCCTGTCAGGCATTATCTCATCTGTCACTCCCAACTCTCTATGAGGTAAAATGTACAGGAATTAATGATCTCTGAAATACCTTCATTCAGTCAACACCATTAATTGTGAGCCTGTTGTGTGCCAGGTTCTTTGTGAGAGAACTAATCACACACCACCCTTACCCACATGGAGCTTGTAGTCTAGTCATTGCACGGATATTTCACAAGTCAATATACAAATGAGAGCCTGCACGTTGTAAAACGGCTAGTGAGCATTGAAACCAAGACTCAAATCCCCAACCTTCTGTCTTCAAGACATCTGACTGTGCCTACAGGGTCATTTAACTGAGAGCCTCTATTTCCTCATCGGTGAAATGGAAGATGGGGGTATCCACCATATCTGTTACCGTGAGGGTTAAAAGAGAGGACACATATAAACACTCAGCACAGAGTAAGTGCTCAGGAAATGTTTGTTCCCTTCTTCTGCTCCTACCACTTCTTTTCTTTCTAGATTCACCTCTGGTGAGAAGGCCTGCATACCCTATCCCTCACCCATCAGAGAAACTTCTCTCTGAACTGCAATCAATCATGCTATCTATGTCACTCATAAGAATTTTTAAATAAGTTATTTTTATTGTTTACTTATTTTTCCAATAGCAATATACTCTCATTACAGAAAAATATGTAATAATAATGATAAGGCAAAATTAAAAAAAGGAAGGAATTAAGACAAAAATAAATCAATTGCCTTCAACTCTGAGAAACCATTCTGGGTATGTGTTATTTTATGCATTTACTTCCAGATCCTTCTCTCAGAATATTTTCATTAAAAATTTTATAACCATTTTATAATATGCTTTCCCACTAGATACTATATCATAAATAATTTTGTATTAAAATAAATACACTTTGTATCATTTATTTCATTCCATGCATAGCTGGGGGCCATTCCGTTGCATGGATGCATTTCTTAATCAGTCTTGTACATTTGCACATTTATGTTGTTTACAACCAGTGTTGCCATGAATAGCCATCCTTATCACTTTATTTTTTCTTTGTACATCCTGAATATTTCCTGAGTACCCACTCATCCCTCTTAACACAAAGCCTTGTCCTGATCACAACTGCCATTAAGTTGGGGTCCATCTGTGTCTTACACTGCTTAAATTCTTCCTCAATGGCTAGAATGGGTGCTTGAAAATAGAAGCTTCTCATTAAGCTCAGCCTGATGAGACTTTCTATCCCACTTTCTTTGAGGTTTGTGGGTCAAGAGTTGTGCTGTTCCATATAATAGCCACCAGTCATGTGTGTGACTATTTAATTTGTTTTTCACTAACATTAAATAAAATTAACAATTCAGTCACCCAGTCACACTTGTGACATTTCAAACACAGAATAGCCACATGTAGTTGGTGCTGCCATAATGGACGCCTGCAGATAGAGCATATTTCCATTATCATAGAAAGGTCTATTGGGTAGCCCTGGTCTAGAGGGAAAATGAGTATAAATTTGCTTTAAAAACAAACAAACAAAAAAGATTAAAGCAGTCACTCTTGCTCCCTCATCCAACTCTCTTCAAGACAGGACTCAAGTGACCCTAAAACGCAGATCCAAACCTCTGTCATCTCTGTTTATAGCTTTTGGTGGGACTCCCCTGCCCTCAGGATACAGCCCAGGGCCTTCCTCACCCTCTCTCGCCAGCCGCCGATTCCTGCTCCCCCTCTCCTCCTCCTCCTCCACCCACACTAAACAGTAGGCATTTTCCTGCGCCGTCTCACACTTCCGTGCTGAAGCAAATCATGGCCACTGTCTTGGAAGACCCTTCCTTTCTTTCTATGCTTGGCTAAATTCCATCTGTCCTTCAAGACTTTGTTTAAGCTCAGGTTTCCTCTGCCAAGTGCTTCTGGACACTTCGAAGCTCCACTGGGTTCCCTTCCATTGTGCTCCATAGCACGCAAGACAGATTTACAGAGGCACCTGAATGGTTCCATCTGTTGAGCATCTGACTTTGGCTCAGGTCATGATTTCATGGATTCGTGAGCTTGAGCCCCATATCAGGCTCGCTGCTATCAGTGCAGAGCCCACTTTGGATCCTCTGTCCCCCTCTCTCCCTGCCCTCCCCATTCTCCTGTGCTCTCTCTCTCGCTCTCTCTCTCTCTCTCTCTCTCTCTCAAAAATAAACAACATTAAACCATAGGCCCCTTCCAGGCTTCAGGTAGAAGTTCTAGCACTATCTTCACATGATCATACATTGTTGTAAAATGGGCAAAAATAAGATATTTTAACTGGAACCAGTTAGGAAACTCTTCCTATATACTTTCTTTTATGTCAATAGAATTACTGAGGCTGCTAGCATTTCAGAATAGCTTTGGGAAAGGTAAATTGGGAATGTGTCCTTTAATCTGTGAAATAGAGAGATACTTTCTATCATTTAATATGTCAGAAATGAAAGACTCTTTATGTGAATATACATATAAACTTGATTCTTTGTCATCTTTATATATTAAATAATGGAGAGAAAGAGAAGATAAAAAACAAATATGGAATAAAAGCAATATAGAAAAGTAATACAATCAATAGAAATTATCCTGACCTCAAGAATTAAATTACCAAGAAAAAAAACCCAGGCCATACCAAAAGCAGTAATTCACTAAGAGAAACAATTTTAAATAGAGTAATGAGAAGGTTCTCAGATAATTTGATAGTTCCAAATAATGAAAGGAAGTGAATCTTATGAACCCGTTGTAAAAATATTTAAGTTTCTTGTTAATTTAACTGACGTTGACGAAGACAACACAAAAGTCATAGCACATAACTAGACAAGACATGGAAAACAAATCTGTTCGTAACGGTGTTAAGGAAAAGAGTGTGGTAAGCAGAATAATGGCTCCCCTCCTCCAAAAGATACCTAATTTCCTGGAACCTATAAATATGTTACCTTGTACAGCAAAAGAGTCGTTGCAGATGCGATCAAGGGCACAGACTTTGAGATGAAGAGATTATCCTGAATTATCTGGGTGGCCCCAAAATCTCGCAAGAGTTTTTAAAATTGGAAGAAGAAGACAAATGAGTGAGTCAGAGGGAAATTTGACTATAGAACATTGTGGGCTTTAAAGACATTGAAAGGGGGCTAGACCTCACAGCTGAGGAATGTGAGTGTCCTCTAGAAGCCGGAAAGGGCAACGAAATGAACACAGCCCTGCTGATGCCATGATTTTACTCCAGTAATATCTGTATTGGATTTATGACCTAAAGAAAGGGAAGATAATAAATCTGTGTGGTTTTCAGTCACGAAGTTTATGGTAATTTGTTATGGTAGTACTAGAAAACTAATAAACACAGGCTTGAAGATTAGGCAGCGTTTAAGAAGTGTCCTGAAACCTGATCGCTCATGTACAAAGAAAACTTGATGAGGATTTTGTAAAATTTGATAAGAACCCCAGAAATTCACAAGGCATTATTTATTAACAGTGGACTATGAAGCTGTAACTTTTCTAAGCTACCAGTAACTTTACAAACTTTTAGTGCAACCATGTCAGAAGACTGAATTATCACTCCAATCTCAGTAACAGAAAATATCACAAAATCGCTACCATGTAGAAGTAATCAAAAAATACATAGCCAAAAATTAGGGAAAATATTAAAGACGGATTAGGCATTTAATTAATAAAAATGTAACTGTTGTTTTCCTTCTCAGATATTTGTGGAATGTCTCTAATGAAGACACAGTTTGGGTTTTCCAGATGCGAATCCTAAGGTAAGGATTACTTAGGATTACTGTGCAAGTGGTTCATTTGGGAGAGGACACACCAAGGACCAGGACCTACTTGACAGGCCTGCGACCCGTGTGATCACACAGGGCTTGTGTTCTGAAGGGTCTTGCACTTGGTTTAACTGCCGTCACCATTTTGAAACTCGCAACAATTTTTCAACAAGGGGCTCTGCAATTTCAACTTGCACTGGACCTCACAAGTTATGTAGCTGAGCCTGACCAGGAGGTACCGACAGGGTGTCAGGGGGACTGGGAAAGAAGGGAAGCAAGCTGATAAACGATGTGTTACTGGATGGGTCGCGGCCCTGGGTAAGTGAGGCTCAATCCCTCCAGGCATCTCTGGGAGTTTGTGTGGAAAATACCGTGGAGTTATCCCGTGCAGCCAAGTGTTTATCCTCCAACAGGGTATTCGTCCTCCACCATCTAAGGGTAACTGGCCCCTGGAGCCACTAACTCCCCCATGCTTTGTCCCCACTACCCCAGTCACGGGCCTTGGAGAGTTGCAGGTGCTTGCATTAGGAACCTGAGGCATTTCTGGAATAGCAAGTGTGGAGAAAATATGGCCAGGTCCCTGACATTGCACACTACAAATGAACAATCATAATTTGTTGTAATATTTCTTCTCATGCTAAATGAATATTTGGCGTCATAAGTAATTCTGTTTTTATTTTTTACCAAATGCCCTAAATATAAATAAGCTTTAGGCGCCTCAAAACTGAATCCACTACTATGTAGCATCATATGCTTTCCTTTGTGATAGCCATTATTGGTCCAGTTATATTTCCTTGCCATCTACTTTAATGGACCAGAATGATTCCTCTAGAGGTCCTTAACTCCAAAGAGATCATGCTTGCAGCCATCATTCTCCTCTTGGATAATTCAATATAAAACAATATTAAGCAAATCAATATCTCCAAAGCTTCAAAGGACCTCAGGGTGTGGATTTGAAGGTTGCACACTGTACAATTCTAGGGGCCACCATTTATATCACAGCCTCCTAAAAGCACCTCCTAGACTTGTGTGTGCAGCCCTGTGACATCTAATGTGGCTATTATAGAGTCTGCTTTTTTGACTGACATGAAATGCTCAACCATTTCGTTTCTGTTCCAGACGTACCCATCTCTCCCTGCGCTGAGCTCCCATAGCTTTTTCCTTCGATACAAGAGCACTTACTGTAACATAAGGTTTAATCAATGACTTTCCTAGCTAGACCAAGATTCTGGGAGCTATTGGAGTATCGACTCCTCGTGTTTAAATCCCTGATGCTGTGTTGTCTTGTCTAATTGCCCATGTTATCCTACTCATCACTGCATGATGGCTGGGCCATCACAAGACTTTAGTAAATATTATTTGACAACATATGTGAATGAGTGAATGAATTGATGAATAAATAAATCATCATAGGCTACATGTCTCTACCAGTTTACCCTAGTAATTCTCTGTACCCTTGATGTATGTTCCGTGGAGGTAGGGAAACTTCTGGTTCTCAGTTAATAGAACCTTATTCAGTGCCTGCCACATTAGAAGATGCTTACAGTAAGTTTGCTGAGGGGCGCCTAGGTGGCTCAGTCAGCTAAGCGTCTGACTTCAGCTCAGGTCATGATCTCACAGTTTGTGAGTTGGAGCCTTGCGTTGGGCTGTGTGCTGACAGCTCAGAGTCTGGAGCCTGCTTTGGATTCTGTGTCTCATTCTCTCTGCCCCTCTCCCACTTGTGCTCTGTCTCTCAAAAATAAATAAATGTAAAAACAAATTTTTTTTAAAGGAAAACTTGTGAGAGAGAGGGAAATAACAACCAATACCACGGAGATACAAAGAATTAGAACATCATGAAAAATTATATGTAAACAAGTTAGACAACCTAGAAGAAATGGATAAATTCCTAGAAACATATCACCCACCAAAACTGAAGCAGAAAAACAACAACAACAACAACAACAACAACAAAAACACAGAAAATTTGAACAGACCAATTGCCAGCAATGAATTGAATCAGTAATCAAAACACTCCCAACAAACAAAATTCCAGGACCAGATAGTTTCACAGGTGAATTCTACAAAACATTAAAAGACTTAACACCTACTCCTCTCAAACTATTCCAAACTATAGAAGACAGAATGCTTCTAAATTCATTCTACAAGGCCGGCATTACCCTGATACCAAAACCAGATGAAGACACTACAAAAAAAGAGAACCACAGGTCAATGTTCCTGATGAACATAGATGCAAAAATCCTCAACAAAATAATAGCAAACCAAATCCAACTATAAATTTTAAAAGTCATTCACCACGATCAAGTGGGACTTATTCTTGGGATGCAAAGGTGGTTCAATATTCATAAACCCATCAATCTGACACACCGCTTCAACGGGAGAAAGGTAAAAACCATATGATAACTTCATTAGATGTAGAAAAAGCATTTGACAAAGTACAACAACCATTCATGATAAAAGCCCTCAACAAAGTAGGATTAAAGGGAACACACCTCAACCTAATAAGCACCTTGTAAGAAAAACTCACAGTAACATCATAGTCGATGGGAAAAAACCATGAGCTTTTTTCCTAAGGTTGGGAACAAGACAAGGATGTCCACTCTCGCCACTTTTATTCAACATAATATTGGAAGTCTTAACCACAACAATCAGACAACAAAATGAAATAAGAGGCATCTAAATCTAGAAGGAAGAAGTAAAACTGTCACTATATGCAGATGACATGATATGCTATATAGAAAACCCTAAAGGCTCCACAAAAAAACTACTAGAACCGACAGATGAGTTCAGTAAGGTCCCGAGATACAAAATCAACATACAAAAATCTGTTGTATTTCTATACACTAATAACGAAGTAACAGAATGAGAAATTTAAAAGCAATCTCACTTAAAATTGCACCAAAAATAATAAAATACGTAGGAATGAGCTTAACCAGGGAGATAAAAGACCTGTACTCTGCAAGCTATAAAATTTAATGAAAGAAACTGAAAATGACACAAACGAATGACAAGACATTCCATGGTAAGGAGAATAGATATTGTTAAAATACCCATATTATCAGGGCACCAGGGTGGCTCAATCCGTTATGCGTCTGACTTTGGCTCAGGTCGTGATCTTGTGGTCCATGAGTTCAAGCCCCATGTTGGGCTCTGTGCTGACAGCTCGAAGCCTGGAGCCTGCTTCGGATTCTGTGTCTCCCTCTCTCTCTGCCCCTCCCCTGCTCATGCTCTGTCTCTCTCTCTCAAAATAAACATTTTTTAAAAATTAATAAAAATTGAAAATATCCATATTATCTAAAGCAATCTACAAATTTCATGCAATCCCTCTCAAAATACCAACAGCATTTTCACAGAACTAGAAAAAATAATCTTAACTTTTCACATAAGATGCCAAATAACCAAAGCAATCTTGAAAAAGAACAAAACTGGAGTTATCACAATCCTAGATATCAAGATAATACTACAAATCTGTAGTAATCAAAACAGTATAGTATTAGCACAAAAATAGACATATACATCAACAGAACGGAATAGATAGCCCAGAAATAAACCCACAACTATATGTGGTCAATTAATTTTGGACAAATGAGACAAGAATATGCAATGGGAAAGAAAGTCTCTTTGACAAATAGTGTTGGGAAAACTGGACAGCTACATGCAAAAGAATGAAACTGGACCACTTTTGCATACCATACACAAACACACAAAAAAACTCAAAATAGATGAAGGACCTAAATATGAGACCTGAAACCATAAAAATTCTAGAAAAGAGCACAGGCAGTAATCTCTCTGACATTGGCCATAGCAACATTTTTCTAGATATGTCTCCTGAGGCAAGGGAAACAAAAGCAAATATAAAGTACAGGGACAACATCAAAATAAAAAGCTTCTGCACACCAAAAACAACAACAACAACAAAACAAAAAGGCAACCTATCAAGTGGGAGAAGATAATTGCAATTTGCAAATGACACACCTGATAGAAGATTCGTATCCAAAATATATAAGGAAATTATACAACTCAACACCAAAAAACAAGTAATTCAATTAAAAATGGGCAGAAGAAATGAGCAAACATTTCTCCAAAGAAAACATCCAGATGGCTGGCACATAATGATGCCCAACATCACTCATCATCAGGGAAATGGAATCAAAATCACAATATCACCTCGCACCTATTAGAATGGCTAAATTCAAAAACACAAGAAACCACGAGTGGTGACAAGGATGTGGAGGAAAAGGAAGCCTCGTGCACTGCTGACGGGAATGCAAACTGGCGCAGCCACTGTGGCAAACACTATGGAGGTTCCTCAAAAATTAAAAATAGACTTATCATACGATCCTGTAAATCCACAAATGGGTATTTACCCAAAGAACACAAGGACACTCATTCAAAAAGATATCCGCGCCCTATGTTTCTTGCAGCATTATTTACAATAGCCATGCTATGGAAGTAGCCCAAGTGCCATCGATAGATGAGAGGACAGAGAAGACGTGGTCTGTATAACTCAGCCACGAAGAAGAATGAAATCTTGCCATTTAAAATGACTTGGGTGGAGCCTGAAAGCATAATGCTCAGGGAAAGAAGTCTGTCAGGGAAAGACAAATACCATATGATTTCACTCCTATGCGCGATTTAGAAAACAAAACAAAGGGGAAAAAGAGAGAGAGAAACCAAGAAATAGACTCTTAACTACAGAGAACAAACTGGTGCTCGCCAGAGGGGAGGTGGTGGGGAAGCCCCAGGTGAAGGGGATTAAGAGTGTACTTCTTATGAGGAGCACTGAGTAATATACGGAACTGTTGAATCACTATATTGAACATCTAAAAGTAATAGAACGCTGTGTGTTAACTATACTAGAATTAAAAGTCAAAAGAGAAAGAGAAACTCTTTAAATTAAAAAGACTTTCTGAGGGAAATTAGGAAAGGCTTCTTAAAAACAAAAAAGAAAAAAGAAAAGCTTGCTGAAAAAATCAATAAAAGAAAAAAAACAACAACCCAATAAATTGTAGTTATTTCTGTTTTATGGATGGGGAAATGAGCTTTTTGGAGAGAAGTAGCTAGTCATTGCCAGCACTATTATTCAAATTCAAATTGGTTTGACCTCAAAATGCATGTTCTTTCCATTACTACAACCTCTCCACCGTTACAGTAGGAGTCCTCTTAACTGTGCTTTCCTTTTATCTTTTTTTTAATGTTTATTTATTATTGAGAGAGAGATAGAGCGGGAGCTGGGGAGGAGCAGAGACAGAGGGAGACACAGAATCTGAAGCAGGCTCCAGGCTCCAAGCTGTCAGCACAGAGCCCGACATGGGGCTCAAACCCACAAACCGCGTGGGGCTCGAACCCATGAGCGCGAGATCATGACCTGAGCCAAAGTTGGACGCTTAGCCTACTGAGCCACCCAGGTGCCCCTTGACTGCACTTTCTTAGTTTGGATTAACTGGATTCCCCTTGGCTTGTGCACACATAGTGGCTGATGCCCAAACCCAAGAGGCACAGCTAGTAGGCTATCTGCTATTATATCACACACTTCTGAACCCATTTGTTGAGGTATAGGCTCCTCAGGAGTCATTAGTATATTTTTCTCAAACCAGTTCATGTCACCATCTCCCCTGGGAAATGGGGATAATTATATTACCGGCCTTACAGGCTGGTTGGAATGATGAATTAGGGAATTCAGGTCAAGCACTGAACAGTAACTGGCAAGCATGAGCCCTCCAAGGCAGCTGATAATATGTATGCCATTTAGTGAAATAATCTATAATCTTGTGCAGTCTAAGTATTTAAAAAAAATTACTGTTTCTGTGAAAACTAAATTGAATTTTTGGGGGAAAAAATGGATAAAGGTGGTTGGTATTAAGAATTCTTTGTTGAAATTAATTATGGACAAAACAACCAGAAAATATTGGGGGAGGGGGAAACTGCAAACTGCTTCAAAATATCTCTAAGCTCCTGATCCACTTTAAAGAAACTGGAACTCGAAATACGGTTGATGCGTAATGGGCGTGGTTTGGGCTTTTTTATTTTTTGTGCAAGAAAGACGAAAACCAACACACAAATGCCTCGCAGCAAAAGACAGATGAATGCATATGCAGACCTAAGTTTTTGGTAAAAACAAACCAACAAATTGATGATCCGTGTATTTTTTGAATCATTCCCTTCTTTTAAAGTCTTTGATCAGCTGGTCACATGTAGGTTCTGCTCGTGGTAAAAGGTAGGACTTCTAATATGGATGCACAGACTTTTGAATGAATGAATGGTGATGCCTAAACAAGTAAAATGGCTACTTAATTGGCTGGTTATCCTAATAAGCGACCTATTATACAGGCACATGGTTAATCAAGGATAAACATTTCTACCCTTCTTTTCCTAGTCTGCAGGCTTGTTAGACCTTATAAGTAAACAGTGTGGGGAACAGCTTCTTCTGGTTTTCTCTTCCTTTTCAAGTTCCTAAAGCTCTTCTTTTCTCTGCCATCATTTTCCCATTTTCTTCACCTGCTCGGGTGGATGAAAGAATCTTAGTGAAATAAAAAGCTCAATGAGGTGAAAATACATCCCATAAAAAACTCCCATTAAGGAGTTTACTGGCGGGTCTTGTACTTCCCTCACTTAGATGGCCATATTTTATCCCTCCCAAGGAAACCGGACACTCTTAATCCAAAAAGAATGCAATGAGAATCAAAGCGAAAGAGGAAGGGTCAGGTTGCAATCCTTTTATTTGCCGAAGAGGGCTGAGGGGAAAGGGATGGGAAGAAATTTACAACTAGCTATTCCAGAGCCTTCTGAGCACAAAAGTTAAATCACTCTAACTTCTGCCTGACTTACTCGACCTCGACCTGATGAACAAAGCCAGATTCTGTGTGAAGGGGGAAATCTGGGCAACACGGAAAATGAAGGAGCTGAAGTATAAATAATAAATTTAGTATATGGCTTTACAAACAACATGTTAAGTTTGTTGCATTCATGGATTTTGTCTTAAAGAAGGAAAAGGAACACGGGACTTAGAAGTGCGCAGAACTGGGTTCAAATTCTGACTAAGCCATTTGGCGTCCCTGTGAGCCTAAGGCGGGTCATTCAGCCTCGTTCGGAATCGATTTCCTCATCTGTTAAATGAAGATTGCAATATCTATTTGGAAAATTCATGCTGAGGATTATATGGAATGCTAAATATAAAAGTGACCAGCACAGTGCCAGGCTCAAAATAAGTTCTGTTTATTAATTTAAAGTAAGAGCTTTACTTCAGCCTGGATCCAAAACTCCCCCACCTGTATCCTGGGAGTATTAGCCTGAGGGCGTTGGGTCTCCATAAACCGGGAAACATGGGAAATAGGATGGAGCCCCCCGATCTCCTTGCTTCTGGTGAAGGGAGGCTTCTCCCTGCTTCTGAATCCACTGCCATGTCATTTTGACCAGCCCCTCTTGGCAGCTGAGTTGGCCTCAGTCTGTGAGGGCTGAGGTCCTGTTTATGGGTCTACAGAGCTGGCTCCACCTCCAATTCTCTCTGCAGGGGGCTAGCAGCTTGCTGTTTCTCACCCGGTTGATGGTGCACACACGGCATGTCTTCATCAAATGGTTATTGAAAAGCAATGGGACTGAGCTGTTTTAAATGACATCACCTCTGCACAAACTCAATCTAAACCAACACTGACAGCCAGCATGGAAGGAGCAATGATGGGGACAGGAGCATCATTCCCCAGGAATTTTTTAGGAAGAATCCATTAGTTCCTCCCCCCCCCATGTGATCCCCATCATCCCCTCCCCCAGAGCCTTGATATGGATGATTGTGGGGTAGTAGGCACGTTCAAATTTAAGATAAACCTCCTGGTTCTTTAGCCCCCCCTTCACCAATCTGGAGTTAAATAGCTAGTCTCTCCGAAGAAGAAACTCGAAGGATGCTTCTGATGCACGGCACAGGGTTTAAGACACCGAGATCACGGTTGACTTGAGGTGCCCATGGACATGCCAGGGGAGGGTAGGGGAAGGTTGCTCCCTCCAGGCAGGGGCAAAGGGACAATATAAACAAAGGCAAGGAAGATGACAGGGCATAAAGAGAGGACATAAAGACAGGACATAAAGGCTACCAGCTCCACGGACGGGAGCAGAGTCTGGATGAGAGCAGGGACAGCCACCGAAAACTGGAGGTTGGCCTCCATTTTGTAACAGCAAAATCAACAGCCAGAGCGACAGTCGGGCAGCAAAGCCAAGAAGGGAGCCAGCGCTGAAATGGAGGGGGCACTCCGCCCACCTTCTCCACCACCGGGGACAAAGGGCCAGTTTGAATCTGTGCCTCCTGATTTTAACAACCAAAGATTTCATTTGGCAGTCACTGTTCATACAGCACAAACTCTCTTTCCTCTGAAATAAATTCTTTCTTTAAGAGGAAAAATAAGAAAGCCTCCATCATCCGAGCCCGCGGTTCCAGACAATGGCAGGAGCGTGGCTGCCAGCGCTCAGTGAAGGGGGCCTGTGTGCCTCGGCGGCCGCCCTCCTTATCTTTTATCTCCTGCCTGCGCCCGAGCTCTGGTTTTTCCCGGGTGTTTTGACGACTTCTCTCCTTCAGCTGCTTTGACAGAATTTGCCGGCTGCCGGCGGATGCAAAACAACCGTCTTCTTGTGCCTGGGCCGCTCTGTCTTCACTCCAGGCCACAGGGGAGAAAACGTGTCTTTGTGGCTTCCCTTCAATAGCCGTCTGAATCCAAACCCCTCGTGGGCTCTGGCAGGAGGAGCCCGCAAGACTGTGAATAGATGCTGTTGTTTGCTCCTCTTTGCAAAGCCGGCCTCTGGACATCCAGAAGCGCGTCCACAGCCCAGGCCTGGTAGTTTGGGGACGGATTCATGGGCGAGCTGGCAGGGGCCCCAGCCCATGGAGAATGATTATCACTCGTGTGTGTGCAGCTCATTCAAGTCCATCTACAAAATGCTTTCAGAGCTGCTGGCTCACTCGCTTCCCATTGACAGTGGACCTACTCTGTGCCCGGCACGGCCCTCGCCAATTGTAATCTCCCGGGGCCCGAAGATTATGCTCAACCGTGGGTATTGTTCCAGTCTCCTCGTTTTACAACTGAGGGAACCAAGGGTCAAAAAAGGAAGGTGACATGCACAAGGCCACGCGGCTAAAATGTTCCAGAAACTACACCAACAGTTCCAGAAATGCTCAGGACCTCCTAAAAGACATCTTATTCTCTGCTGAGCGACAGAGAAGGAACTAAGACCCACCAGCCTAGACGCTGTGTGCTGTGCCCCCTTCTCCCCACAGGTAAGGAAAAGGAGGAGTCATTCCCTCTCCCTCATTTCATATCCCTCCTTCTCACACTCAACATCCAAAGGCCCTTTCACATAAAAAATGGGAGTTTGTTCCAGGCTGACCCTGGCCTTCTTCACTAGAACAGTCTGAACCCAAGCATCTCTACTGTCTTCATCTTGGCCTTGGCTTGACAATGTGAGGGAGACCCCCAGGCTCAGGTAGCAAGGCTGACCTGGACCTATCAGCCAAGTGACCTTTAGCGAGCCACCTCGCCTGGCCTCATTCCTCCTCTGGTAGAATGGAGATGTTGATAATGTCTCACGGGATACTGGAAGGATTAAATGAAAACAAACAGACAGAACAACTGGCTTTGGAGGGCACAGCAGGGACACCAGTGACATCAGAGCAGCAGAAGCAGCACAAAGGCTGGGAGAAGGGATAGTGACAGGGGAACAACAGTGATCTTGCTCCCGCCCTGGAGGCCAGAAGCAGTAATCCTTTACTGGGTCAACTGGACAACAAACATTCCGTGTGTGTTACCAGGAACGGTGCTTTATTCCAGAACCTTCACAGCTTCCACATCTGCAACATGATTGGAGGTGGCGGCAGGGAGTCAAGAGGCAGGAAGATAAGACATCTACCAGTTAGGGCAGAGTACGCTGCCCTCAGACTGCCAACATGCCGGATGGAGCCCATAGATAGGTTTTATTTGGCACATCGCTTTAAAAAAAAAAAGTGATCCGGGATTTTAAAATTGGAAGTTCTGACAATAATGAGGCTATACTTATACAAGGCAGCCATCAAATAGAGTTGGATAGAGACTTTCTCCTTATACAGGGCAAGCAGGCTCCGGTTCACCAGTCTCTACCACCCTCTATTGCCTCATGAACACCGCAGCTCAGTGTCCGTTCCAGTTGTTATTGTCATTAGATTGTCGTTGTCCTGATAATAAACATTCTGTCCATGTGTTTTAGGGTAACACTAGCTGCTATAATTAATAAAGCCCCAAATGTGTGTGACTTAATGCAACAAGCATTTATGTCATGGTCTTGCAGGCAGTCAGTGGTGCTGGTTTTCTCCAGAGGGTGATTTAGGGACCCAAGTTCCTTCCATCTTATGGTTCTGCTATCACTTAGGGCTTTGATATTTGGTCTTCAGCCAGAGAATGGGGAAAAGGAGAGTAAAAACCCCCCATCTGCTCACTAAAAGCCCCAGCCTGGAGGGGACCTTTGTCACGTCCTCACATACCTCAGTGGTGTGTTCTTATTGGTAAGAACTAGTCGCATGACCCCACTAGATGCCAGGTGGTCGGGGAAATGTACATTTCAACCAGATAGCCACCTCTGACGATAACTCGAGAGTACGAAAGGGGGGGCACTCTGCTTTGTTGCCATCAGTCTCTGCCACGCCAAGCTCCAGGAAAAGCGTGTGCAAACAAAATATAGACGAGGAGCTTTATGATTTTTCTTACACTCACCTATTGTACTCATTCATACTCTGTGTTTTTTTTTATTTCAGAGAACTCTCAATAATTTCTTGTAGTTTTTTTATTTTATTTAAATCAAAATTAGTTAACATACAGTGTAATGATGGTTTCAGAAATAGAATTTAGTGGTTCATCCCTGACATATAACCCCCCATGCTCATCCCAACGAGTACCCGTCACCCATCTAGCTCATCCCCCCGCACCGACCTTCCTGCCAGTAACCCTCAGTTTGTTCTCTGCATTTAAGAGTCTCATGGTTTGCCTCCCTCTCTGTTTTTATCTTCTTTTTCCTTCCCTTCCCCTATGGTCTCCTGTTGTGTTTATTAAATTCCAAAAATGAGTGAAATCATACAATATTTCTCTTTCTCTAACTGACTTATTTTGCTTAGCATATTACATTCTAGTACGATCCACGTTGTTGCAAATGGCAAGATTTCATTCTTTTTGACGGCCAAGTAGTATCCCATTGTGTGTGTGCATATATAATACATCTCATTTTCTTTATTCGTTCCTCAGTCGATGGACATTTGGGCTTTTTCCATAATTTGGCTACTGTTGATAGGGCTGCTATGAACATTGGAGTACATGTGCCCCTTCAAATCAGCATTGTTTATCCTTTGGATAAATACTTAGTGATGTAATCACTGGGTCATGGGGTAGCTCTATTTTTAAGTGTTTGAGGACCCTCCGTACTGTTTTCCAGATTGGCTGCACCAGTGTTCATTTATATCCTGTCCTGCGTGGGCACTGCAGTTCCTAATGTCTGGGCTGCAGGTCCAGGAGCAGAGCAGATTCCGTTTCCACAGTCAGAGGGGGAGCCTGAGACTCAGAAGTTATAACAAGGTCCCAGGTGATGGTCACGAGGCTGATCTGTGAAACATGCTTACAGCAGCAAGACTCTAGAATTCTAGCCTTCTTAGGCCACCTGCCTCTCCTCCCAGACTCCAACCCCAATCCTGTCTATGCTCCTGGAGGCTCCATCTACTACCTCTGTCCCACTTCAATGCAATTAGGTTTGTTAATCTGAAGTGACTTTTGTTAGTCTGTTCCCCAGTGGAGAATGAGCTCCTCGGAAGCAAAGACCGTATGATTCAGGCTCAATACATGTTTCCTGAAAGGACGCATGAACAATTGCTGAGAACCGAGCTACATTCTAGGCATACGATGCTGTCTATTCCAAGATACATGGCAAATGCGATGAACAAATTCTGAGTATCTGTCCTATACCCACCGTGGTGAAACAAGAGCTGGGAGCCACAGGTGGCAAAAACATTCTGACCTGAACAGGCTTTCCACCTGGTTTGGATAACGAGGCAGAGAATGGGATTCAGACCAAACACAAAGTCGGGCGAAATAATCAAGAGTCATCTTACATGCTCCCCACTCGGGAGGCTGGAGAAGGGAGACTGGGGGAACCAACTGTTCTTTCTATGCAGAATCCGCCACAAATTCTCGCCGGTACCAACCAGGCTCCTTTCATGTTACAGGTTGTGTCCCCATAAAATTTGTATGTTGAAGTCACAACCCCCAGGACCTCAGAGTGTAGAGTCAGGGTCTTTCAAGAGCTAATTAAGCTATGATGAGGTTGTTTCCTAAACATGTAAAAACATGACTAGGGTGGGACCAAATCCAATATAACTGGTGTCCTTATAAGACACAGGACACAGACACACGGAGAGGAAAGCATGTGAGGACAGAAGGAGAAGATAGCCAACTACAAGCCAAGGAGAGAGGCCTCAGAAGAAAGCAACCCTACAACAACCTGATCTTGGGCTTGCACCTCCAGAACTGTGAAGAAATAAATTCCTCTTATTTCAGCAACACAGTCTGTGGCGCTTTGTTACAGCAGCTGGAGCAGACTAATACACCTTGTCTATTAACTTCCTTACCAGTCGGGATCCATACCTTTCAAAGCAGGTGAGGGAGGTGGCAGGCAGTGTTGGTTAAATACCTCTGTGGTGACTGCGTTAGGCAACTCGCCTCATCTCCTTTAATCCTCATCACAACCATGTGGAATAAGCAGCCATTCTGCAGAAGGAGGAAACTGAGGTTCGGAGAGATGAAGTGTTTCCCCTGTATCACAGTCAGAGAGAGAGGCCAAAGAAGCCAGGTTTATAACTGCCTCCATTTACCATAAAGCCCTAGGCTCCTGAGGCTATCCCACACTGTGTCTCTCAAAGTCAGCCCACAGACCTGTTGAGAAAAACAAAAGGCAAACTATGTATAGGTGCCAGAGAAAACACTTTTAACCACTGTCCGTCTGAACAGCAGTGCGGTTACTAAAACAAACGCAATGCTATTCCAGAACAAGGAGGATGTAAGAAAATAGTGGGGCTTCGGCCTCAATACCCACATTTCTAACCTTTTAACACAAAACAGCCTCCAACGATAGTGAATTTTACTCATGCTCCGACTCTTTCCACTCAAGTTGGCTTTGTGAGTTGTTGGTTTTATCAAAATTGAGTGAGAGTGTGTTCAATACAATGTTGGATTCATTGGGGAGAAAAAAGCAAAAGAAAAACCTCAGTTCTTCAATGCCAGGAGCTTACAAAGACATATAAACCATGAGGAATTCCAAGGACTTACTCAGAAGCTGTTCTGCAAATGCATTTCTCGAACAAAGGGCCAATGTTCCTTTCAGGGAAGAGCGCGGTCCTGGTTTCCGGCATTTTTCTTTAAGTCATTTAGGACCATGCCAACAAACAAACATATACTTCTCCTGGGAGAAAGAATCTCATTCAACACAGCTTACAAGAGTTCGATTATTGGGGAGGGGGTGCTTCATGGCACGTGCCTCGCCAGCCGGGCCCCAAATGTACAGATCTGCTTACAGGGCTTTATTGATGGTGGCCACAGACAGATAGGAGCCTGTGGAGAGAACTGACACGCCGTGGACGCTCGCGGATCAGCACCATCCTAACCGATGCTCGCCTCTGCCAGAAAGAGCTGAAACGTCCACCTTCTTTCTTGAAAAATTTGTTTCCTAAACATGTAAAAACATAGAAATCATACACTCACATCTAACAGGTTTGAGATTCCCTTCACCGTGACGATTCAAGGGATTTGGAGGACCTGGGGTGATAGAAAATGGAATGACATTAAGTGATGATTGACCCTTCAGCCAGATACCTATTTCAGCTTTTAATGAACTGGAAATATTACAGGGCGGGCTCTGAAAACACACAGGCACTGGGTTAAGACAGGCCATAGCTCAAACGCCAGCTCGGCTGCATACTAGCCATATGACCTTCAGTAAGTACCTCACCTCTCTAAGCTTCAGTGTCTAAAGCAAGGATAATAATACTTCCTCCCAGGACCTATGGGAAGATGAACCAGATTACACAGGAGTGTTCAGATAATGCCTAGCATTAGGATAAACCCTTGAAATATGTTACCAGTTCATCCTTTATTCCAAGGAACTGGTTTCAAATATGCAGGTTTCAGGGCACCTGGGTGACTCAGATTTGTTGAGCGTCCGACTCTAGATTTCAGCGCAGGTCATGATCCCAGGGTCATGGGATTGAGCCCCACATCAGGCTCTGTGCTGACAGCATGGAGCCTGCTTGGGATCCTCTCTCTCTCTGTCTCTTACTCTCTCTCTCTCCCTCTCTTCCTCTTCCGCATTTGTGTGCTCTCTCTAAAATAAAAAATAACAATAAAAATGTAAATATAGATACAGCATGTCTTAACGTACAACCAAGATTTAAGCACTACCACTAACAGTACTGCTCAGTAATGGATAGGTTGTCCCACTCCAGCAGTTAGCAGGGGATGGGTTTTCTAATCATCTACCTCTTGACCTCTAAATTCATTCATGTATTCAAGTGTATTTACTGAGCACCCACTTCGTACTGTACCAGCGTGCTGGAGCAGGGAGGGGCCTCAGAGATGAGTAAGAGAGTATCTGGGGGCTCCAACACAAAAGTGGGTGACAGATGTGCAGAAAACAGACCACGCAAAAGGCAGAAGAAAGCAGGGCTGTAATAGAGGAATAAGAACTACACAACGAGAAGTCTAGCTGATTCCATCAGTAGCACCCCATCTCCCAAAACACATACAATACACCATCAGGGACTGGAAGTTTCACAAAGATTAGGACTTTGTTCTCTACGTTTTGCATGCTAGCACCGAGCACGCTGCCTGGTCCTCAAGTAGGTATCCAAAAATATCAGACTGTGGACTACGAAGTGAATTGATAACTATCTTAATCCGTTTTGACTAAAAGACACTACATGTGGATGCCACTGTCTTCTGGAACAGAGTGCAAGAGTAGGGTACTTCGGTGGCCACACTCAGATGCAGGGGGCCATCGAACACCTTCGTGAATGGGAAGGGTGGTGCTCAAGACACAGGCCTAGGCTGCAGGTCCAGGTGTGGGGTCACCTACGTGGAGACAGGAACTGAAGTCAAGGGAAGCAAACATCCAGAAAGGGAAGGAAATGCTGAGAACCGGCACAGAAGGCATCTGCTCCAGGACCGGTGAGCCGAAGTGTAGACGAGGAGGGAAAGGCTGATCAACCACCATTCAGGAAACACCAGTGCGAAAGGCAGCCCTGGAGGAGGCACACGTTCCCTGGGCTCCCAGCCTTGGCGGCAAACGTTATCTTCATACGACCACACGCTCCGACGGACCCTTCTCACAGCCTAGCCCTCCCTTAGCTATTTGTGTGGACGCTGTGGTTTTCCTTTCTGACCCTTCTTACTGACATTCTGGAAGAAAAGGGGAAGAAAGCCAGGATGTCACAGAAGGCCTGGGGTTGGCAGAGGGTGAGGGCCTTGACTGTAGGTGGTCTCTGGGGAGGCACACGAGGCCATAGGAAGACCATAGACTTTTCAGCCTCCTACTTCCTAGTGACATCAGCTGTTCTGGAACTCTCTGGTGCCTCTGTTTCTGCATCTATCAAATGAGCACCCACACACATTTCACAGTGTTCTCTAGACAATGCAATAAAATCACAAATATGAAAACCTCTCACGTCGCGTCCGGTATGTAACAGGTACCCAGGAAATGGGAGCTTCCTTTCCTTTGGGCAAGCTTTGTAACTGCTCCGGATCTTCATTCTTCCAGAAGGTTATTATCAGGACCCAGTGGGTGGTATATAATGTATCTCTTTTCCCCCGCCTGGTTCTCCTGTTGGAAGACCCAGATATAAACAAAAGAGTCGAGATGCTATTACTTACATGTATACGAGAGATTTTTTAAAAAGAAGTACATGTATGATGGAAGGATGGGAAGACGACGGGATGGAGAGAGGGGTCTGACTTAATTTCTACGGATACAGAATCTCCCAAATTTCAGCTGCTTCAACTTCTGAGTGGTCTCCTGAGAAACAGAGGTCACAGAAATCGTCCCAGGGGTCTGAGGACTGTGAAAAGACCTTCTCCTTACTCTGTATACCCCAAAACTAGCCATTCTTCATCAAGTCTTGTTTAGAAATGGTTGTGCTGCCTGAGAAAATTGGGTTCGACTTGCCATGTAGAATTTTGTTAATGGAGTTGCATAAACATAGCTCTTTATTAATCTAAATTACTGGCCTTCGGGGTGAGTTTATTTTATTTGCACACATGATCTTCAGTCCCTGGGAACGCTGAAGGACAAGTGTGTTCCAGTGAGAACAAGCCTTTTGTGAACCACTTAGAAATGGACCCTCGAGAGGTGCTACATAAACAAAATGTAATGAATTGTTCCCCCTGTCAAAAACGAACAATTCATAATGTGCCCCTGAATGGAACCAACTGGTCCTCTTGTCAAACACTCTGTACTTTGATGTCTATTTCATTGGTTTGGAAAAAAAAAAAAAAAAGAAAATAACAGTCCTTTTTAATGATATATATATATATATATATATATATATATATATATATATATATATATTTTTTTTTTTTTTCAGAGTAAAAAGAGACAGAATAAACTCTCAGCCACCAAGCCACCAGCACCCTTCCCAGCAATCTGCAGAGGGGGCACTTTGGATATTGAATTAGACTTCCCTAACTAAAAAAGAATAGGATAATGCAGTTAAAATATTCTTTACCAGGGCTGCAAAACAAAACTATGTAAAACAGTAACAATATTCCTACAGTGGCCAGTGGGTGCAGTGAAAATAACAACAATGGTAATTACCAACGTTTATATCTCTCTACTATGTACCAGGTATTGCCTATTCATACAGAGGTAAACGATATGACCCATACAACAACCATACAGGGTAAGTGCTATTATTCCCCCAGTTTTACAAGTGAGAAAACACAGGCAAAAAGAGATTAGGTGACTTACCCAAAATCACACAGATAAACATATTATGGAACTAAGTATTCAAACCAAGGAATCCCGGGCCTAAGGATCATCCTTGAGCCACTCTGCGCCAAAGAATACTAGACCAGGGATGACAAAATATCCTTTGCAGCAAGATTCTGCTATTAAATCCCCATGCGACCTGAGGCAACTTGCAGAGAGACTTCCATCTTCCTACCTCTACGGCAAAAGGTTTTCGTGGGATGATTTTGGCATCAGTTGGGGTTCTCTGATTGCAAGCAATCGAAGCCTACTTTGGCTAAGTGAAGTGAGAGGAGGAGGAAGAAAAATAAGGAAGAATTCATCGGTAAGATATTTAATCAATGCACGGAATGGACAGAAGGCTGACAGAGCCTGGGGACAGAGCCTGGGGACAGAGCCTGGGGAGCGAGGCTTTGGAAACAGAGCATGCATCAGGACAGAAACTGGCCTGGCATTTAGGGTCTGGTTGAAATGACTACTAAACCATCTCATAGAGGTGCCATTACAGAAATAAATGAGCCCCCAAAATTTGCTCCATTCTGTGTCATCCTTTAAGATTTAAAGTTCCACTGGAAAGAACACTGACCTTGCTTGAGTCAAATAACCACCCCTTCCCGGAGCGGGGTTGGAGGGCACTTGAAATAAAACCCCACCAATAATACTGCACCCACCAATGGGACTGGATTTCCAAAGAGAATCCGAGTCTTGTTAAGAAGGTATAGATTTCTTTATAAATCCACTGCTACATCAAAGGTCATTTTCAGATGAATGTATACATTAAATAAAATATATGTAAAGTTTGAATTGGGCCCTGGGCACCTGAGCAGCTCAGTCGGTTGAGCACATGACTCTTGATTTCAGCTTAGGTCATGATCTCACAGTTTGCGGGATTGAGCCCCCGTTGGACTCTGCACTGACAGCACGAAGTCTGCTGGGGATTCTCTCTCTCTCCTTCTCTCTCTGTCCCTCCCCCACTCTCTCTCAAAATAAATAAATAAACTTTAAAAGAAAGTTTGAATTGGGCCAAATTTATAGTCCAAGTGCCATAAATATTGAAGGTCATCATAGGAAGGTGGTGGCAGCTACTTCCCTGCTACTTTCTCCACTGCTGTTGTCATTCTTAACCTAGAAACTTGTAGGGTTCTGCGAACCAACCAGGACTAGGTCAGGGGATTATGTCGCCACATCACTGAGAGTCTGTCACTGCCAATTCCAGTTGAGTGGGGTGTTCTTTACTTCTCAGAGACACTGATCACACTAAGTTAAGCCCTTTGATGTGATTTCTCCTGCTAGGAATAGTATGGAGAATTAACCAGAAGGTAAACCATTAGGGCGGTTTTTGCAATGTTTCAGATAAGAGATGATATATGTCTAAACTGGGTCAAAGATAACAGGAATGAAGACAAAACGCACTCAATAGACACTTTAGCGATTGAATTGACAGCACTCGAAGACATGGCAAATGACAGGGAAAAGTCAAGGATGACCCTTAAGTTCCTGGTACGGATGACTGGATGAATAGAAAAACCATTGACGGTGGAAATACAAGAGCAGCTGGCAGCTTACAAGAGAAGACCATGAACACAGTTTTGGACTTGTTGAATTTGAAGTCTTTGTGCACATTTCCAGAAGAGACATCTAGAAATCAGCTAAACATAAACATCTAAATCCTGGCATGGGGGTTGAGAATAGTATTTGGAAACAATCTACAGCAGCATTAGTTTAAGCCATAGGTTTGCTCAACCAAGGAAGAGTTTGTGTAGAGAATGGGGTGGATGGGGGAGTGTGGGGGGGACCAGGAACTGGAGGTAGATCCCTGAGGTGCAGGGAAAGGTAGGAAGAAGCCCATAAAGAGATGAAAAGGAAGAATCAGGGAGGTAGGAAGAAAACAAGGAGAGGAGTCATCGATGTCCAAAATTTAGAGAGTCCGTTAGCAGCGATATGTAAATCTCAGAATACCAGAGTACAAGGAAAGAAATCCAGGTAGAAGTCTGCTTTTGCAGGGGCCCTTGTGAGAGGGCAGAGCATTACATAATCCACTACACAATCGATCACACAGCCGATGGAAAGATTGACCATAGCAAGATGAGGCTGGAGAGAAGGTGAGACCAGACCATGCAGAGCCTGTGGGCCATGATGAGTCTGGATTTTAAATGTAAGGCAGAGGAAAGGCATCAGGAGTGTCAAGCAAGAAGTTGATATGATCAGGGGCACCTGGGTGGCTCAGTGGGCTAAGCATCCAACTTAGGCTCAGGTCATGATCTTGCAGTTCATGAGCTCGAATCCTGCATCGGTTTCCACACTGACAGTAGGGAGCCTCCTTGGGATTCTCTCTCCCTCCCTCTCTCTGCCCCACCCCCGCTTTCTCTCTCTCTCTCTTAAAATAAATAAATAAACTAAAAAAAAAAAAAAGATGGTATTATTGGAACAAGCTCAGAACAAGCTGCAGGGTAGAGATTCCTAGAAGGTCAAAGTGGATGCAGTGAGGAGTGCCTGGGTGGCTCAAGTCATGATCTCGCAGTTCGTAGGTTTGAGCCCCACGTCAGGCTTTGTGCTGCTGGCTCAGAGCCTAGAGCCTGCTTCAGATTCTGTCTCCTTCCATCTCTGCCCCTTACCTACTTGTGTTCTGTCTCTCTCTCAAAAATAAATAAACATTTAAAAAAATTAAAAAAAAAAAAAGAGTGGATGCAGTGAAACCAGTTAGGAAACTCTTGTATAAACATTGGAGTGATGAAAGCGGGTGGTGGTCCAAAGTGTGAGCTCTAGGGTCTGACTGCCTGGATTTGTTTCTCAGCTATGTCACTTACACGCTGTGGGGAAAATATTGAACTTCTTGGCGCCTCGGTTTCCACATCTGAAGATAGGTTCACAAATGCCTCCTACTTCCAACGACGTTCTCAGGAGCAATTAAGTGCAATCATCTGTATAATGCATCCAAAACAGTGTCTGGTACCTAGTTAGGACTCCAAACTGTCCCTCACTATTGTACCCACGCGGTGAGAAATATCAGCGACCAGAACTATGGCAGAGAAAATGGGGAAATGTGGATGAATTTAGGAGACTTTTTTGGCGGCAAGAACCACAGAACTTGGGCATCAGCTACATTCATGGAATTTGCCTTATTTGTAGGAAAGTAGTAGAAAATGATCTTGAAATGGTAACTGGTAAAAATCATAGTATTCTGTAAACAGGGTAGTTTTTAAGAAATTGTTACAAATTCAGATTTCGTATAATGAATATGGAAGTCAAAGTCCAGATAAATACACATACAATGTAGAAGTTTGCATTTCATGGAAAGGATGTGAGAAGCCAACTGTAACCTTATCAGCAAAGAGGCCCATTATGTGTGAAGCATTACCAATTTTTATGCCTGGCTTTTTGGAAAGATTTCCCACAACAACTGCTAAAGATACCAGTTATGAAGCAGAAAAGCTTGCGATGGCAAGAGCAATACCTCATTCTTCCCTTGACACTGAAGTCCAAGAATCTGGGATATTTTATTAGGGAGGATTAAAAAATACATGTGAAGGCAGAAAGCACATAGCACAGTCCCTAGCTCATAGAGGCTGCTGAATAAACACTCTTTTCTTTCATTACATTTGATGACAATAATTACTTCTTTGTTGGTTGACTAACATTACAAACCACTCAAGCACACACTAGGACACTGTGTGAGAGGTTCATTAGCCACATACGTTCAGAATATGTCACTTTGCTGAAGAAGACAATAGTCCATCATTTGTCATATTCATTTTCAAGGCAACGTACTTGATTAATGATAAAAATTATATTTGATGCGTATTTTTTAGAATTGAAAAAGAACTATATAGTCATTTACATCACAAGACAAATAGCAGCATTAAAATGTGCTAAAAGTCCCTGCCCAAAGCTTTCTCACCCTCTATGGCCCTGTGACCCATTCGTAAGCAGTCAGTAGACTATTTGGGTCAAAAGGAAGAAAGACATTGCACAGGAGAAATGGAGAGAGGCAATGAAGTACAACCAAGCTGGCTATACCCCAAATCCGGTGCTATGTGCTGTCCCATACGTGTAATTGAAATTCTCCACTATCTGTGCAGTCGGAATTGTGCTCCCATTTGACAGGAAAACAATCTATGGCTCATGGAGATCAAGAATCTAGGTAACGGGGGCGCCTGGGTGGCTCAGTCAGTTAAATGTCTGACTTTGGCTCAGGTCATGATCTTGCAGTTCACGAGTTCAAGCCCTGCATCCGGCTCTGTGTGCTGACAGCTCAGAGCCTGGGGGTCTGCTTCATTCAGATTCTGTGCCTCTCTCTCTCTCTCTGCCCCTCCCTGGTTCATTCTCTCTCTCTCTCTCTCTCTCTCTCTCTCTCTCTCTCTCTCTCTCTCTCTCTCAAAAATAAATAAACATTTTTTTAAAAATCAAGGTAACAGAGCCACTGAATAGCAAATCAGGGGTCCAAATTTAGACCAGTCTAACGCCAAATCACTCTCCCTTCCCCCTGCATGGGTGTGACTCTTAAGGCCATTAAAGCATGTGGGAAAAATTTTTTTCCCTTAAGAGAAAGGAAGCAAAGAACTTACTTTTAAACACCTAAATTCAATTAAATAAAAATATAGGTCTCACTTTCCTAGCAACCATAGAATCAAAACTCCTTGCTGTAAGAAGTCTCTATGCCACAGCGAAAGTGAGACACTATCTAGAAAACATCAGTGTTCCTCTGGTCACCAACCATATATTTGTTAAGGCAACCCCAGGTGCATACGACACTGACTTGTTTTGTTGCTAGTTTTGTGGAGTCCTAGAAGTAGAGTACAAGATGACCCCAAAAAGTAAAAGAAATAGAGCAGTCACAAATAGGGTAAGGCCAGCACCTGGGTGGCTCAGTCGGTTAAGAGCCTGACTCTTGGTTTGATCCTGGTTGACTCTCAGGTCACAATCTCGCAGTTTGTGAGATCGAGCCCCATGTTGGGCTCTGTGCTGACAGCATGGAGCCTGCCTGGGATTCTCTCTCTCTCTCCCTCTCTCTGTCCCTCCCCCACTCACGATCACTCTCTGTCTCTCTCTCAAAAATAAATAAATAAATAAACATTAAAAAAATAGGGTCAGGGCTAGTGACAAGTTGAGGACATTTAGACCAGGAAAGTAGGTAGGAAATAGAAATCGACTAGCAACACACACACACCCACACACACACCCACACACAAAAACACACGGTTTAGAGTTTAGGGTCATGGCTATTGTTAAAAACTTTTTCATAATTTTACCAAAAAAAAAATACTTTATTACTGTTAATTGTTTATACGCCTGTCTCTCTTACTTTGTTTTGAACTCTGAGTTTTAAATTAAAAAAAAAAATGAACTCTAAGTCTAGCGTGCTGTTTGCCCTGGGATCTTAGGATCTTGCAGAGTGATTGACATGTGTCAGATATTTAATATATGTTTTCCAATGGGATGGATGGATAGACAAAAGAATGAAGAATAAAAAGATATTAGAATGAATGAATGTGAGTGGTTGCATTTATGAATGCATTTGAATTAATAATATTTCTGAATAGTTCTTTAAAGTTCTTTAAAGCTTCTCTAACGTTAGGATTGTTATCAAAAGCATATCACCCTTTCTTCCCCATTAAGAAGAATTAGGTCTAGATTTAGGAGCAGCAGTCTTGCAGACAGTGGTAATGAATGGGTTTCATACGGCAGGAATTTGGGGGGGGTGCTCCTCAAATACAAAGGAAGACAGTAGATCAAAGTATTATTCTAACACTTTGCTGATATTCAAATGTCCAGAAGACCAAGCATAAACCCTATAATGGACTTTGGTTGGCTATCTCTTTGCCATCCACCACCCTCTTTGCTAATGGTCTGACTTCCACCTGCTCTCTTGGTTCAGAGCTCACGATTCAGACCACTCGGCCCTGTCCACACCTCGTCAGAAAGTTGATTCAGGGCATTTCTAAAACCTTAGCCAATTCAGAATGAATCTCAAGACTTTACACTGAGAAATATCAGGCAAAGAAATTTTCACATTTGCTGGATAAGGCGAGAAGACCTGAAGCCGTTGGTATGCATCTTGGGAACAAAGAAAGAAACAGACTTAGTGTGAAATCAGGAAGAAAGATGGAAAAGAATCAAGTCTTTAGTGAGAGCCTTATCTGAAGTTGAAGATTTGTCTCTGAACTTTTCGGTTAGTTGTTCTCCTTCTATTTATAACGCAAAGCTTCCTAGCCGATATCACCATCATTTATCAAATACAATCACATCTGGAGCAATAGGAGCGAGAATGATCCTGAGAGATTTCCTCAACTCCAGCGAGTGACCACGCTTGCCTTTATGGGTCTGTGGACGTATGACCCACGATAGTATTCAACAACTTAAACAGTCATGAAGGTCAAGGGGTATGAGCAACTGTAAGGACTCTCTGTGCTCACTTATTTCTTCTTGTGCATTTTGGAGAATCCGGCTGGATCTCACACAGGCACCCCTACAATCAGACTTAAGGGATTGCTGGAGACACTAACTGACCTCTCATCAAGCTACATCTCTAGATGACTCACTTACTCCTCAGCTCTTTCCTAATAATGACCCTATTGCTAAAGCAGGCAATGCAACGGGGTATCCCTCTCCCTAATTGCAGCCGCGTCAAACGCAAGTATGACAGAATTGACTGAAAATGTGGAATTTAGGAATTGGGGAAATGAGAAAAGCTCTTAAGTGGCTATCATTTAAAAAAGAAAGAAAGAAAGAAAGAAGGAAACTCCCAGAGTATGTTAGGGGCTGACGGGGAGGAGAAGATTGAGGAACAGCTGTCTGCCGGACACCTGATACAGGACAATGTAATCAGGATGGATTTGCAAAAAGCTCAGCTGGTTTACAACAAGGGATGGAACTTTCCAAGCCCACATCACCCAAGTTCAGGAAAATGTTGCCCTCTGGACGGGAACCGAGGGCTCCAGCCACAACCACTTCATTCAGTGAGCTTTGACATGGATCTGATTATTCAGGGAGTTTCTCTGGTGAGCCAGAGCAGGAGCCCATCCCCCAAAGCGGATGCCAAGCTCCTTGCTAGCCCCATACCATGTAATCGAGCAAAGAAAGTATAGGGTGATGCAATGAATTCCAACAGGATGGGGCAGGAACCAGAAAGAAAAACACACAAAAACCCCCAAATCTTTTCTAAGTCAGTACAGCAACTGGAGGATTTAAAATGAAATTCCAATCCATGGGACGATGGCCAAGCCAGGAGACACCATAATTACAGGAGATAAGACTTGGAATAGGATAAATGAAAAACATTGCCCCAGAGTTACAGATTCGAGAGGAAATAAAGATGACACACACAGTGAAATTTTCGTGATCAGACGAGTACAGCAGGATTAAAGAAGGTATATTTGTAAGGAGCTATATTCACATAAATTTAAATTTATATAACTATGTAAGTATGAATGCATATTCAATAGTTCTCCTTAATTCAGCAAACATTCAACGGTGTGCCAGGGACTGACTTAGACCCTGGAAATAGAACACGGTTTTTCGACCTCAGCACCACTGCCATTTAGGACTGGATAATTTTTTTCTTGGGGGAAGAGGAGGTGGCGTGGAGACCATCCTGTGCATTGTAGGATTTTTAGCAGCATCCCTCTATCCACTGAGTGTGTGTAGCAACCTCTCCACTCCAGTTGAGACAAACAAAACTGTCTACAGGAATGGTTAAATGCCTCCCTTGAGTGAGGGACACAAAATCATTGGTGGCCGGAAACCACTGGCACAGAGGAGTAATTAAGACAGGATCATCACACAGTTCGATGCATGTGCTCCAGGGTTAAACTATCTGTGTTTGAATCCTGACTCTGCAAGTCATTGGCTGTGTAATGCTGCAAAAGTTTTTTAATATATTTCTGACTTCGGGATACTCATCCACAAAATGGAAATAACTCTGTGGAATTGTTATGAGGATTAATGAGGAGAACTGCATAAAACATTTGACACAGTACCTGGCCCAGACTAGGGACGCAAATCTTTTTCCAAGGAGGTCACAGCACAATACAAAGCAATGAGAGCAAGTATACAATTAATTTCCATAGATTTTCCTTCAGTCATATTCAGTATTTCTCCCATATTGCCAAAATCCCATGCTACCTCCAATTTACTTATATGACTCCCTCCGCCATCATAAATTAGACGAGAGACTTCACACCGAGCCTCCTCTTCCACCCTTCTCCAAGCCTCCTCCATCTTGCTGCCAAACTTTATTTCCTGAAGATCAAGTCTGGAAACCATGTCATTTTCCTTCCTTCCTTGGCTCCGCGTGGCTCTATCTGGCATTCGAAGTCTTCCATGATTTGGGTTCACCATGGGTTTTCCAGCCCACCTGTTCGTCGAGAATTAGTGCAGCTCCAGCCTCCTTCAGAATGTTTTTCCAGACCCTCCCCGGTAGAGTTTCTCTCTTCCTCGACCGCATATTCCCTTGTGCTTTCATGCATTTATAAATTAACCTCACAACAGTCTGTTATTTAAAGGTTCTTTATGCTGATCTGTCTCCTGCATCAGTGGAAGAGCTACTAAGAATCGAGACCAATCTTTCCATCATTTCTGTATCCTCAGTGCCCTCAATTCTGTATCTTCCACCATAGAGTTATTATACACTACACATAAAAGAAAATAAACAACACAAGGAAAAATGAAATTCAGACAAGAACTGGCCAGATTTGACACCATTTGGCCAGCCAGTGGGCATGGCCCAGTGGATCAGAATCTCTTGAACAAGACCTCAAACCTCAGTATTTTTTTAATTCTCCAAGTGATTTCAACTGCAGAAAACTGGGACGATAGGACTATATGGAATATTTGAGAATAGTTTCCCCACCTGGGATGGCCAAGTTTCATTTTTGGGGCCAAGTCCAACCAATCAATCGTGGCTGCTTGGAGCATTGCCTTGAGAGGAGTTTTGAGGCTCCCCAGACACTCGGTGGAAGAGAGTGTGGTGATTGATTAGCAATGCCTGCAAGAGCAAGTAATCAGGGAGCTGCAACAATCGCACTGTTAATTGACCTTTCTGGAATTAATGCATTAGGAGGAGGAAGTGGATGAGCCTAATGTATATACGAATACATATACACATGCATATACATATACATATGTAAACATACGTGTAGACATATTTGTTATATATAATTATACCTATTAATTTTAGCCATACACTAAAAACTGTATTAAACACTGGAGGTACTATTGTACAACACTGATATGGGTTCTGGCCTCATATTGTGGACAGTCTAGGGAAAGGCAGATACTTATAAAGTAATCACACAATAGGGGAGCCTGGGTGGCTCAGTGGTTAAGCTCCAACGCTTGATTTCAGCTCAGGCCATGATCTCAAGTTTCGTGAGATTGAGCCCCGCATGGGGCTCTGTGCTGATGGCGTGGGCCCTGCTTAGGATTCTCTTTCTCTTTCTCTCTGCCCCTCCTCCACTTAGGAGCTTGCACTCTCTCTCTCAAAATAAATAAATAAATATTTTTTTAAAAAAATAATCACACAAATAGATCATTTAGAAGTGAAAAAAGGGGCACCTGGGTGGCTCAGTCGTTTGAGCATCAGACTCTTATTTCAGCTCAAGTGAAGATCCCAGGATCATGGGATCGAGCCCTGAGTCCAGCTATGCACTGAGCGTGGAGCCTGCCTGAGATTCTCTCTCTTTCTCTCTCTCTCTCTGCCCTTTTCCCCCTCTCATACTCTCTCTCTCCCTCTCTCTCAAATTAAAAAAAAAAAAAAAGGTGAGAAAGAAAACTAAGGCATGCTCTACAAATCCCCAAAAGAGGATACTGAACTAGTTTGAAGGGCCAGAGAAGCCATCCCAAGAAGGTGGCATTGGTGGCATCTGATGTGCGAGCTGAGTGGTGAGAAGAATTAGCGAGGAAGAGAGAGGAAGAGCGTCTCAGGCTGGAGCCCAAACATAGCAGGAGGACCCGACCCCAGCCTCCCATACAGAGAGCTGTGTGGTCTTGGCAAGTTACTTCAACTCCGGCTCCATTCAGAACACCTGTCTGTGGGGGGACTAGTAAATCACAATACAGATGATTGTTTCGAGATGGTGGCCAGCTCCGCATGTGACATATGTTAGTGCTGCGTGTGGAACCACAAAGCAGGGAGGAGCCGTTCTCCTATAAAAAGCGTGAACACGTTGGAGCCAGAGAGACTTGGCGATCAGGTTTTGGCTCTAGCCTTTACTAGCCGTGTGGCTTGGTCAAATAATTTCACCTCTGAGCCTCAGTTTCCACATCTGTAAACTTAAGGTGGTAATTAATTGGATTGAAGAGACCACAGTGGTTAGGAAGAGCCTGGGCTCTGGAGTCAGGCTGCCCACAATCAAATGCTGGCACCGTTACTCCCTGGCGGTGTGGACTGAGCAAATTAAGCTCCTGTGCCTCAGTTTCTTTTCTTCATCTGTAAAAACGAGGATAATAACTGGGTCATTTATGAAGATTAAATGAGACAGGTAAGTGAAGGTCTTAACAGAGGCTCTCACATTGCATGTCCTTGGCAAAACTGACTCTCTCAGTAACTTCTGACCTGGTGGAATTTTCTTTTTCTTTTTTTTTTTTTTTACATTTTTTAAAATATTTATTTATTTTTGAGAGGGGGCAGGGGCAGAAAGAGAGGGAGACACAGAATCCAAAGCAGGTTCCAGGCTCTGAGCTGTCAGCACAGAGTCTGACACAAGGCTCGAACCCACGAACTGAGATCATGACATAAGCCAAAGTCGGATGTTTAACCAACTGAGCCACCCAGGCGCCCTGGACTTTGTGGGATTTTCTCCACATTATGATTTAATCATAACATTATCTACTCATATGGAGACAATTCTGATTATTGACAAATTAAAACTACAAAGGGCCTTGAATTTTCAGAACTTTTAAGCCAAGAGACCCACAGTGCAGCTGGGCGGGTGCTGGTGCGGGTGACACACTGTGGGGTAACCTGGAAAGTCGCTCCTTGGGCCCAGACGCACCACTGCGGGCTTTGCGTTCACATCATTCCACAAAGCCAGGTGCCCACACAGCACCTACACACTACAGGTGTGATGCTGGCCTGCCACCCCAGTGGCCAGAGTGATGTCAGAAAAACTCGGGAATCCTGTCACCGTTTATAAGAAACTGCATGAGGAAAAAAGCTGTAGGAGGTAGAGCTTGAGTTTTCCCAAGTCTGTAAGATCTCAGGAAAGCAAAACACTCAGAGTATTTCCATCCAGCAAGAGCTATGCCCTTGGGCACTCAATAAATACGTACCTGCTGAATTCCTGAAGAAATGGAGAGGACGAAGGAAGAGAAATAGAACGATACTGTGCTGGCCCTTTACGTAGATTCTCCCACTGGATCCTCAAAGCGATACCCTCGATAGTGACTGTTAGTCCCCTTTAGCAGATGAGAAAACTAAGTTTCACAAATTAAGTGGCAGAACTGTCTGACTTCAAGGCTTTGCTTTTGAAGAACAGTATCAGCCTTTCTCGCCACAAGCTTCATGGATATTTGTAGACGTTAGTCAATAAAGGGATAGATACCAAGTCGAATCTCCGTGTTGCAAACAGTCGCTTAAATAACTTCTCTCCTGCAGTCCTTCTCAGAGTCTTTAATATCAAAGTGGACACTACGAACCTACAAACAGGGGTGTGATATACCATATGACCCCAGAGCCCACTCTGCACAGACTACCTTGTGGGACTAGTATTCCGCGGCACACGTGTTGGGGAATCCCATACTATGTTATATCATCTTTCTAACTGATACGTAAATAAAAGTATGAGTGAAGGAATTAAGGAATGAATTGAAGGATGTCCGACAATAAACCCCAGGTATCAGATATGGAATAAGAACACGACCGATATATTGGTTTGCTCAGCCAAACTGAATGCTAGGGACTGGGAGGTTTAAAGAACAGAAATTAATTTTCTCACAGTTCTGGAAACCTGAAGGCCAACATCAAGGTGTCAGAAGCGTTGATTCCTCCCAGGGCTCTCTCTTTGGCTTGCGAATGGCCATCGTCATGCTGCATCTTCACACGGCCTTTTCTCTCTGCGTGGGCATCTTTGGTGTCTCTTCATTTTCTTACGAGGACATCAGTTGTACTGGATTAGGGCCCCCATGCTTACGACCTCACATAACCTTGGTTACCTCTGTGAAGGCCCTTTCTGCAAATAGAGTCACACTGGGGTGTTAGGGCTTCGACACATGACCATGAACTGGACTGAGTCCACGAACTCACAAGCCAATGAACTGAGCCTGTTCTCTCGATCAGAAGGGGTCAGCGGGGAGATAGCTGGCATCAGTCCATAATCAAATGCTGGGCAGCACGAGCAGCCTTAGCACAGAAGACACAGCAGAGGCTCCATCTGGCAGGAAGGGACGTGCATCAGAGGACAGGCCGGTCTGTCCGCATACAAACCAGGAGGAGGCGGCGAGACGCATGGAGGGAGAAGAGACTGCAATCTAACTAGATTTATGGCAATTCTAGGGAAATGTTTGCTTGAAAGAACAGTAGGGAGGAAATAACAGAGTGATAGAAATAGGGGGACAAAGCAGGAAACAAAACCTTAGGAATTGGGAGCAAAGAAAATTCTCCATTGTGGTGGCTAAATTAGTGGGTATCTGTTCACCAAGGATTATACGAGGGGAATGTGTAGGCTGCAATGCACAGACATACCTGTCCTGCGTTCAATGACAGAGGAGTGGCAGTAGGGGTTCCAGGCTGCTTGCCCGAGAGGAAAATCAGTGAGCCACCACCTGAGTTATTACCAAAAATCACAGGCAAACCCTCTTCCACTCCCCTCACCCCCAAAGCAGCAGGTATCAGGTTGACGGACTCCATGCTTGAGCATTCTCGAGGTGAGTTCCAAGAATGCCTCGCATCTCAGAGTAATGCCCAGTGGCCACCACAGCTACTTCCTAGGCTAATGACACTTGGCTCACTTTGAGCCTGAAATTCCTCATCTGAAAAATACAAGTGATAAAAATAAGTCTCTCTTCAAAGCTTCACAGATTCACAGGAGATCACACAAGGGCTAGGCATTGTCAATTTGATTAATGGCTATATTAATATATATTAATTAGTGGTTATATTAATAGTCATTCATAGTCTACAAAAGTCTCTCTTGACCTCCGACTGAGCAAACTATCCGATTCATCGCACAAAATGGAAGACAACCCCTACCACCACCAAACCCAACTGGTCAAGAATTAAATTAAAGAAACCATACCAAATTCATTTCTAATCACAAGGGAGATCCCTGACTTTGGTGGCTCCAAGAACGACAGCTCCTTTCCAGCTCTCCTTCAAGCTCTCTTCACGTTCCAATTAATTCCTTCCAGAAGGAGAGCTAGTCTCCACGCCCCTCCATGCGGAAGCTGTAATAACCACCCAGCATGTCAGCTCTCGGGTTAGAAATTATGGTTTTTCATTTCTGCCCCACGGAAAACACCGTCCAGAAATATGATCACAATATTCCCAAGAGAGCGTGCGGTTATTTTTCTCATCTCTCCGGCACGTGTGATACTGTCTCCCAGTTTGTGCACACCACAAATCCGGCTTTTAAAATAGAGATGGACTCTGCCCGACAGAGCTCCTCCAGTGGTGCTGCGACTGAGTGGCCAGGACACAATGTTTTGAGTTGAGTCCTGCTCTTAACTTGCTGTGCAACCTTCCCCAAGTTACTTCCCTTCTCTGGGACTCGCTTTCTTCATCCAGGAAATGGGGACTAGGTGATTACTCATACTCCTTGGGTAGCCACCATCCAGTAAAAACCTACACTTCGCTAGCAAATCTTTTAGCTCCCATTCTCACTGCACGCTGAGACCTGAGTCTCGGCCAGATTAAGTCTGTGTTCAAACTCCAGTCTGTGTGACACTAGACTGCTCCCTAAAACACCACTGTATTATCTGGAATCATCCGGCCTTTTCCAGTTTCTCAGTTTTTGAATTCTTTTTTAAAAAAGTCACTTATTGCTGATTCCTGCTCTATCTGGATTGTGACCCCAGGGCCGGGTTACAGGTTTGGGAACTTACAAAGGCCCACGGTGGGGGTGTGGGGGGAGGGTCCCAAAGGGGAAGGGAGTAGGGGCAAAACCCGAAACAATGGAAATCCTTCAGCCTCTCTTAGAACCCCATTTTTGTGACAGACAGCAACTTTCCGGCTAAGTGTGTCCTCTCCCCACCCAGTCTTTAGAAGCAACCCAAGCCCTCTGAGTAAGAGGGGCAAGAACCCCCCCAGGGGCCCACCTCCTTTTATTGGCCTCACAAAGACTCTCCAACACAGGCCATTACAGAGGATTAGGCCTCAGAGTTCAGGGGACCCCGAGGCTGGGTCACCTCCTGCAAAGCCTTCCTTTTTGGCCTTTCCCAAGCTCCGTGGGCCAGTGCCTTCTCCCCTTCTGGCCTGATCATCGACAACAAAGACTTTGATGAGGGGGAGTGGGATGGGGGGGATATTTAAAGATGCAAAAATGCCCATTCTCACTCAGACAAAAGATGAGATTAAATGGTTCAGAGGAGGGCCCCTCCAAGTTGCGGGGGCAGCGCAGAAAGGGCGGGGGACGTCTGTGAAATTAATACACTTCCCTCGGACTGCAGAGAAAGCTGTTCCCCTTCTAAATCCGTATGCATGAGAATGTCAGCCCAGGAACCTGGTTTAAGATATGCTTAACGTCAAAAAGAGAAAGGGCTGCAGGCGAGAACTGATCTAAAAGCTTTGTCTTTCTCAAGTCACCCATGGGCTTTGCTTAGGGCGCAGGTACCCAGCAAAGACACGAATTTCTTTCGCCACTCCTAACAACCTCGGGAATGAGAGCAAACCTCTGGCAATCTGAATTCTAATCCTGTGAGTTGCTGCTAGAAGAGAAACGCCACTGCTTGGTGGCCGTGTGGCCTTCAGCATGTCACTTGACCTCTCAGAGCCTTGGGGTCTTCCGTGGTGTCTCTCCCACCCAGTTGGTGGAAGGAGTAAGTATGAGATAAGGTACAGAAAGTAATTCATTGGTAAAGAGAGTGATTGTTTCCTCCCTCCCTGCCGTTCTTCCCTTTTCTTTCCCCCCATCTTACTTCCTTCTTTCCTTCCTCCCTTTCTTTCTTCTCTTTTTCAATAGTACACACATTTCGGTACCTGCTGTGGGCAGGTGATTTTGCCAAGAGCTTAGGTTGCCAAGATTAAGTATTATTCCCTTCCGCTTTCGTGTCCAATGAAGAGGCAATTTCAGTTGCGTGATAAAACTATGCACAGGATAGGGATCCGTTAAGTATTAAGTGTTTTAGATGATGCCTCTGGGGCTATGTTAAGCAGTCCCTGAGTCTGTAATTCACCGTTCTTACTCAGATGACCCCTGCATGCCACCAGGGCAGAGCTGGGACCAGGACTCAAGTTTGGCAATTCCTGGTCCAGGCTCTTTCCACATGAGCCCAATGACAGAAAATTAGGAGGGTATGAGCCATGATTTGAGAAGATGCCATTTAATTCATGTTCGAACAGGAACTATCCTTCTTTTTGTTTCTGCTTTTCTGTCTCAAAAGAAAAAAAAAAGAGAAGGATTATTTTTAAAGAAAGATCATCTGGGTGATAACACAAGTCTATAGAGCTACAAAAGTCAGCTTTCAAAAATAGCTGCCTGGAAACGTAGACCCAGAGGGAAAAGGTCACTGGGGGAGGGGGGGCATCACCCTTACCCATCCTTTTTGAAACCAAACCACACAGCACCCCGAGTGGGCTGCTCAACTGCAGCTGAGACTGTTGGCTGAGACAAATGTTTAAAAAATAATCTGAAGCCCAGCTGACCTTTGTAGTGGTGTTGACTGTGTCTAGAAGGGCAGTGTGGAAAGACTCGAGGGCGTGACGTCAGGAAGGGGACTCTGCAACTGCTAGCTGGGACACCTTCCTCTCCTCGGTACATTTCTCACACATACAATGCTGTGAAGATCCCATATGCCAGCATGGGAGAATGGGTTTCAAAAGCATACAGCTGTGTTGTCCAATGTGGTAGCCACTAGCCACACAAGCCTATCAAACGTTAATTAAAATGAAATAAAATTAAAAATTCAGTTCTTTAGTTGCACCAGCCACAATTCAACTGCCTAATAGTAAAATATGTCTAGCTCCTACTGGGTTAGATAGTGCGGAAACAGAGCGTGCCATCACTGTGGAAAGTCCCACTGGAGCGCACCAACCTGGAAGAAAATATACCTCATGGTTCATAGCGGATACTCTGGAGAGAAGACCCGTGTTGGGAGACATTTCAAACATTTACTTTGTAAATTTCCACATTGTTTGGTAATTTTGCTGAGAACATGTATCTTACTTAGAAGTTTAAAAATAAGGAACAACAAGGAAGTGATTACCACTAAAGACAGGATAATGGTTACTTCCGGGGATAAAAGGGGTAGATCAGAAAGGGACTCAGATAGACTGGGACACTGGCAATGGAATGTTTGGGCAAAAGAAACTGATTTTTCTGGGGCACCTGGGTGGCTCAGTCAGGTAAGCATCCGACTTCGGCTCAGGTCATGATCTCACGGTTCGTGGGTCCAAGACCCACCTCGGGCTCTGCGCTGACAGTGTGAAGCCTGCCTAGAATTCTGGCTCTCCCTCTCTCTGCCCCTCCCCAGCTTGCGCGTGGGTACTCTCTGTCAAAATAAATAAGTAAGTTTAAAAAAAAAAAAAGAAACTGATTTTCCCATTCCTAATAACCATAAGTATGGACAAAGACATACGTATGTCCACTGTAAAATTATTTATAATAGTTAAATTTGTTCTATATACTTTTTCAAATGTGTTTTACCTTGCAATATGTAGTTTAATAAAACGTTTTTAAATGGAAAAATAAGTTGTGTGGCTGTCCTTCTCAGTAAGGAGAGGACTTCCTTAACATTAATAAATGATCTCACACTTGGTAAACTGAGGAACAGGGTTCAGCCCTCATCCTCACCTCCTCTCTTTTAAGCTGCCCTGAACAATGGCAGCCCTGCCCACACTTTCTCGTCACTTTCTCCCTGCCTAGCTCCCACCAGGGATGCCTGTGAGAAACCAGCAGAAGGTAGCAGGTAATAGAGAGAGAACTCACCGAGGGGGCGATTTGACAATATACACCTGCAAACTTTTTAACATGTAGAGGCTCTGAAACATCTGCTTTAATCAGAATTTTACCCTGAACAAAATAACTGTAAAAAGATTTAGCTAGGAGGATGTTAATCACAGTGATTTTCAAAATATCCAGGAAAAATCATTGGAAACAATTTAAATGTCCAAACTAATAAACGAGTTAAATTCTAATATATTCGTTAGCTAAATACTGAATAGCTATTAAAAATCATACTATAGAAGAATATTTGATGTGGAAATCCATTCACATTATGTTATTAAGAGGAAAACAGCATATAACAGAAAAGCACATGCAATATAATTCTTTTTTGGTCAAAAAGTTTATATTAAAAACTACCTTTGCTAATAGATGTAGGCCGTCCCCTACTCTTAGAGGAGGAGTTTAACTGTCCCTCTCTTTGAGTGTGAGCTGGGCTTCATGGCTCCCTTCCAAAGAACAGAGCGTGGAAAGAGAGATTTAGCTAACTTACAGTGGAGAACCTTTTGATCAAGAATAAATCATGTCAATTGCATGTATCCCTGAAATGATGTGATGAGAAGGGCACCCCAACTCTGTGGTGTTCTTTCCCGAAACCTATAACCCCACTCTAATCAGGAGGAAAACATCAGACAAATCCAAACTGAGGGACATTCTACAAAATACCTGCTCTCAAACCTGTTGTGGTCCTGAAAAATAAGGAAAGGCACCTGGTGGCTGAGTCGGTTGAGCATCCGACTTTGGCTCAGGTCATGATCTTGTGGTTCGTGGGTTTGAGCTCCACATCGGGCCCTACTCTGGCAATGGGAGCCTGCTTGGGATTCTCTCTCTCTCTGCCCCTCCCGACTTGTGCTCTCTCTCAAAATAAATAAATAGACTCTAAAAAAAAAAACATAAAACAATATAAAGAAAGACAGAGAAAATGTCATAGATCGAAGGAGACTAAGGAGACACGGGGACCATATATAATGCATCCTGGGTTAGACCCTGGGACAAAGAACAAACATCAGCGGGGAAACTGTTGAAATCTAAATAAAGTCTTGAGTTAGTTAATAACATGGTACTATTTTAATTTCTTAGTGTGACAAATGCACCATGATTATGCAAGATGCTAACCTTAGAGGAAGTTGGGTGAAGCGTATATGGGAATGTTCCATATTATCTTTGCAACTTTTCTGTAAATCTAAAATTGTTCCAAAATCAAAAGTTTTTTTAAACTGCCTTTAGAGTTGTTTCTGAATAGTGTGCTTCTTTATGCTTTTAAAACTACATTCTCTCAATTTTCTAGAGGGAATGTGCGTTGTTTTTTTAAATCAGATAAGCAGTTCATTACGTAATCAGAAGTTAATTGGGAATCTCTTCTCTCTCACATTTCAGCGTGCTAGGTGAGCGCCGGCAGGAGTCTATGGGATAACTCTAAAGGCAAGTCAGTTCAGGAATCTTATGAACTGGATGGCTGCCCACAGATGACCTATGCTGGGCCAATCAGAGCCTTTCCCCGGTAGCTGACAACCAGAGAGGCCTAAGAGACAAAGCCTCAGGTGCTCCCCAGTGATGGTAAATTCCAGGAAGCACACTGTTCCTTTCTAAACTTTTTTTAAATTTTTTTTAACGTTCATTTATTTTTGAGAGACAGAGAGACAGAGCATGAGCAAGGGAAGGGCAGAGAGAGAGGCAGACACAGAATCCGAAGCAGGCTCCAGGCTCTGAGCCATCAGCACAGAGCCCAATCCGGGGTTCAAACTCACAGACCGCAAGATCATGACCTGAGCTGAAGTCGGCCACTTAACCGACTGAGCCACCCAGGCGCCCCACACTGTTCCTTTCTAGGTAGAAGAGCCAGACAAAGGAGGGGAGGATGAGGCTGGAATGAAGAAAGGAGAGATAACACACGAGAAGGGCAAATCCTGGTGACATTCCGCTCATCCTCGGCCTCAGTTACATAAGTCATCCCCCAAATCCCCTTTTGGCCTAAAATTGCTTTAACTGGACCACTCTCAAAGCGGATCAGGTTAGGTTATCAATATCGATAGCAATTTCAACTAAAATAAGTTAAATTGGATTGAACTGAACGTAAAAATTACCTGTGAGTTCAATACAGGAGGTATTAAATGAACATCTTTTGCTATTCTTACCCAACAACATAAACTAGACTTCTCTTTGCATCACCATCAGGGCGAGAGACATACAAGATCTCAGTTACTCCCTGACCCTCAGTGCCTTCCACAGGTCTTGGGGTACAGTTGCAATACAATACATTTTCTCTTCTCTATCCATAGCTTTCTAGAAACATATTGTACCCAATTGTAGAGGATAAAAAAAAACATGTTCCTGTGGCTTAATAAACTATGATTGAAGTTAACATACTTTACTATTACTGTCTATCAGTTGAACACATAAAGGAAACAGTATGCTTCCTGCAACTCCTCCTCATCTGAAGAATATTAAAGTTTCAAATGACTCTATTAATGGAAATTGAATGACACGATGACCACTCAAGATTTCAAATAGCTGCCATCTGAGTGCCACGCATGTGTGCCACTAGGCAAAGTCAGAAATAGGCTGTTCTCAGATTCTCTGAGAAACCCTGTGAGAGAGACAAACAAAGAAACAAAAAGCAAGGAGAATGAGTGACTAGATTTCCCAAAGAATCGGTCTAAGACAGATGAGGCAAACATTCGATCTCAAGGGAAATGTTCAGGGAAGATCCTTTCTGGAAAGGAGAGAAGTCGTGTCTGTGTTCCCCGTTCAGGACATTATACTCCAAACTCCACATGACTTCTACCGTCGTCAGTGACATCTACTGATCACCTACTGTGTGCTGAGCACTGTTTTCTCACACAAACCTCTTCACAAGACTACGAGTCAGAATTATTACTATCTCCAGGTATTACAGATGAAGAAACTGAGGTAAGGAAAGGTGAAATAATTTGGCCAAACGGATTGTCAGGGGTGAGCCCAGGATTTGAACTCAGGAACTACAATATACTGACTCTCGGCCATAAAACTTAAATCACAGAACTTTAAAAACTCGGCCGTCATTGACTATTCACCAATGAATATCCCCACAAAACACTACGTTTCTAGAGGGCAGGAACGGTGTTGGATGGTTTTTCCGGCACCTAGGATATCATGCAGGGTTTGTGCTCAATGAGTGGGTGAGAGACAAGAGCTGCTCAGTTTTCTTAATTTTCTTAATTTTTCATTTATAAGAAAGGTATACAGCATTTAATGAGGTCAGAACTCAAAGTTTTAAAATCCTGACTGTTCACCTCTGTGTCTTCAGGTCCTAGCACTATGTCTACAAGCTGTTGACTATGTTCTCAAAAGAAAGGTACTGAATAAAAAGTCTTCATCATGAGTGTCCAGGTCCAATACCATGCCAGCACTTCAGTGAATCCATAAAACCCAGAGTGAAAAACACAGATGGAGATATGGCTGCCTAATGGAGCCACATGTGACTAGCCCAGCTAACACCCAAAGCCCATCCCTCAGATTTCTTTCTATATATAAAGAAAAAAAAGGTTGGTGTGCTACTAATAATCATATTTGTCTATCTACCCCTCAAGCTACAATAAGATTAGACTTCTGTATTATTATTTTTTAATTTACTATATGTTGCTCACTTACTTAGGAATAAAGCAATATTTGAGATACTAGAATAATCAATATATAAATAAAAGCCATTTAAAAATGAAATCAGAGTTGGGGGGGCACCTCAATGGCCCAGTTGATTAAGGGTCCAACTCTTGATTTCAGCTCAGGTGATGATTTCACACTCCTGGGATCAAGCCCCTCCCTCCCTCCCTCCCTCTCCCTCTCTCTCTCAAAATAAATAAATAAACATTTTTAAACAATAATGTAAAAGTAAAATAAAAAATTAAATCAGAAGGGACTGGAGATTATATTTAAAACAAAAACAAAAACAAAGGCTTACGATACTGTGGGTCTTTCTGTCCGAACCTAAAAATAAATTTGACATACAGTCTTATCTCCTTCTTTAGATCTTCGGTGCCTGCATGTCTCTTGTGGTTGTTACAACCTTTCCTTGCTAAGGTGTAGCAGGTGAATGTCTCTGATCTCCCGTGTAAGATCGGAAGGCCAGCATGGGTCGGACGGGTCTGGTTTGTCTCCGTACGCCCCAGCATGCAGTACTTGACTTTGTCTAGGGACCCAGGAATTTGAGAGCTGTTAAGCTCTTCTTGGATAATTTCTACATTCCGGGAACATAGCATAGTGCCTGGAAGGCAGTAGGTGCTTAATAAATGTCCTATTGGGTCAGCTGATCGAATTGAACTGAATTGCCAAAATACTGGCACTCCGTTCTTCAAGCTACTTCAAGAAAGCTAAGCAGGGTTTGCTCCACAGCCTTGGGTGTGCATCTGAAGTCGGGCAGTGTTATCTCTAAAACGCTCACTACCGTTACAGGTAGTTATCATCTTCTCTTTTGTTATGAAGAGACTGAAGCATAAGAGATTGAGTGTTTTCTCCAAGGTCGTGCAGACACTAAAGCGACAGGAGCAGGTTTGGAATGCTGCCCTCGGTGGACACAATACCTGCATGATGTCCATTTTGCCTCATATTTCAGACGCACGCACACATACAGATGTGGCCCTTACTAGTTCTCTATTGCCTGCAAGAAACATGGGCTCAAAAGACATACACAAGTAGGGTCAAAAGCACAATGTCCTATGTTCCCACATTCATTAAATTCACTGGGCACCATCGTGAGCAGGGAACTACTGGGAAATCAGCAGTGAACAAGACAGTAGGTAGTAGAGAAAGGGAGGGCAGGGGTCTGCAAACCTTCTCTCCGAAGGGTCAAAAAGTAAATATTTTAGGCTTTGCAGGCCAAACTGTCTCTGTCACAACTGTTCAGCTCTGCACTTACAGAGCCAAAGCAACGACTGGAAATAGGTAAACAAATGAGCATGGATGTGTTCCAATAAAACTTTATTTACAAAAATAGGCAGGTTTGATTTGACCCTGGTAGTTTGTTAACCCCCGAGACAGACAAGAAACATGGAAATAAGTGGAGATAGACAAAAAGCATAAAGGAGGTCTCTAAAGAAAATAAAGCAGTATAGAGAGAGAGAGAGAGAATGAGAGGTAACGTTAGATCGGGTGGAAGGAGGAGATGACATTTGCTGACCAACCAGCCATGTTAGGCTGAAAGAGCCATCTTAGAACAAAGAGCCTCAGACAGTGTGTCTGGGCAACAGAAAGAAGGCCGGCATGTCTGGAACAAGAAAGGTAGGAGATAAAGGCAAAGAGTGGACAGGACCCGATCGTGTGACATCTTCTAAGTGCAACGGAAAGCATCTGGAGGGTGTTAGCGGCTCTGTGGCTCGCTTCAATTTACAAGTTTGCCAACATCAACCCCAGCCGCCGCGCTGGAGATGGCACAGAGAAAGGACGGAAAGCAGGGAAGTGGCTTCCCTGTGGGGGTCAGAGAACAGAGATCTCAGAGGAGGCAGAGATACAAGTTGCTGGAGGATTGTATGTAGGGGTAAAGACAACGGAAGATTCCAGCTCAGTTCGTCGCGTGGACCCCGAACAACTGCTTGGCCTTGAGCGGAATCTGTGTAGGTCACGGGGGAGAGGTACAAACAGGAGACCCATGGTTAGACTGCTCCTGACTCACCTGCGGGGCAGCTGAACTTGGGGCCATCAGCGGAGAGGCCGCTGCAGAGCCGGCCCGGTAATGCCGAGGGTATCACACAGCATTCTGAGACATGTAAAACACACAACGAGGAACTTTTCAAAGACTGTTCGAATGTCGTATCACCACGGCACAAAACTGTGAGGAAGCAAAAACACACGGCCCAGCTCAACTGGGGCCCATTTGACCTAGTGACAAAAAAAACTCAAATAATCTAGTGTATTCTCTACCAGAAAGCCTCTTTGGGCTCTGAAGGACCACATATTTAGAAGATATTACAAGTGTTTGTGAGGACTGTGAATACAAAACATTTCCTGCGGGCTGGGGGGGGGCACTTCCTGGGGGGGAAGGACATGTGGAGACTCAGGACTGGAGAGACAGCCCGAGGCTGTCTGAGGAAATCGGTCGCTGCTCTAACGCTCCAAACGGCTGAAGACCAGCCTAATTCCACTGCAAGAAGCTTGAAGTCTTTCACTCGGAGAGCGGCACACTTTCTGTTCTCCCATTATCTGAAATGCTGTCAGGCACACAGTGAGAGTTATGTAATAGGAAGCAATACTTTCCGGCCATTTCTCCATCCCCCTGTTATATAATAATCATGCCGCGATGAAGTGGCCAACGTCTAAGCCACAGAGATGCAACCCCTGTCAAGTAAATTTATAGTTTACACTTCCTTTTCTTTTTTTTTTAGCAAGTACTCTCTACCCCCTCCACCACTCCCCTCCCTCCTGGTTTGCCAACATGCCAGTTTCCAAGTTGATTTTTTTTTTGTTAGGTGGACCTGTTCCATTCATGAAAAAAAGGGGGGAAAGGTTACTCTCACTCATTCGCTCATTTACTCATTGAGCCAATCAGTTGACAAATAATTATTTAATAGCCTGCCACTTAAGAGATTCTGCAATAGATGGAAAGCAAAGAGCCTTCAAATCATGGATTTGTGCCTACCAGCTAGGTGACCTGGCACAAAGGATTTCCGCTCTCTGAGCCTTATCTGTCACATGGGCTAGGAAAGCCAACTTTGTGGGCTTCTGGGGAGAAGGAAAAGTAATAGAGGCAAAGTACCTCTTCGTAACTATTCCTCATCTTTTCAACTTATCGTGTATTTGGCACCAGGATTGCCAAAATAAAAGGACAATGTCTCAGCTCTTAGAACATTCAAATCTCATTGGGGGAGACACTAAGGTAAAAAAAAAAAAAAAAAAGGACATTAATGATCATCATTTGATGTAAAATGCACATAGCTGAAAGGCAGAATATGGTGCCATGGGGACAATGAGGAGCATGACTCAAGCTGGTCTCTTTCATACAAGGGGTAGCATTTGATGTCATGTGTATAATTGCAGGTTCTAAAAACTAAGCAACCTTATAGCCAAATAGAAAAGGGGCTGGGACCTCAGCTTGGTAGGTATTTAATACAGGATATACAAACTGTAATCCTAGGAATTCCAAGCCCCTTTAAAATTCAAAATTAATCAATTTGATTCACCATATCAACAGAATAAAAGATAAAAGACATATGACCAAATTAATTGGTGGAGAAAAAAGACACTTGACAAAAGCTGAAACCTACCCATAACAAAACAATCTCAACAAGCCAGGAATAGAAGGAACTTCTTCAAACAGACAGGGAGCATCTATGAAAAACCTATTCTAGGGTGCCTGGATAGCTCAGTCAGTTACGTGTCTGGCTCTTGATTTCAGCTCAGGTCATGGCATGGAGCCTGCTTGGGATTCTCTCTCTCCCTCTCTCTCTCTCTCTCTGCCCCTCTCCTGCTCACATACACTCTCTCTTTCTCTCAAAATAAATAAACATTAGAAAAAGAAAAAGAAAAACCTATTCTAACATCATACATAAAAATGAAAGACTTTTTCTTTACATTTAGGAATAACACAAAGAATTCTGCTGTCACCATTTTGAATCAACGTTTTACTAAACACCACAGGCAGTGTGATAAGTTAAGGGAAGAAACAGAAGGCCAACATGTTAAGAAGGGGGGAGTAAAATTGTCTTTCTTTGCAAGATGGCTTGATCGTACATGAAGAAAATCTTAAGGTATCTTCCAGACTTTTATTTTTACAAAAATAAAAAGCTATTGGAACTAATGAGGGAGTTGAAAAAGGTTCCAAGGTAGGAGGTCACCATTTAAAAAAAGAATAATAAATTCTATTTCCATACACCAGCATCAAACAACTGCAGGAGGTTTTTTAAATACCATGTACTAACAGTATCATAAACACAAAATCCATAAGAGTAACTTTAAACTATATGCAAGACTTATCCACTGAAAACCGTAACTTGAAGAGGACCCTAACAAAAAGAAAGATGTGCTAATATACACAGATTGAAAGGTTCAATTTCATGAAGATGGCCATTCTCCCAAAATTGTCAATAGATGTACACAACTTCAATCACAATCCTAGCAGACGGTTTTGTAAAACCTGGCAAACCGATTCTAAAACTGATATGAAAATTCTCGGGACGCCTGGGTGGCCCAGTCGGTTAAGCGTCTGACTTCGGCTCAGGTCACAATCTCCCAGTTTGTGAGTTCGAGCCCCACGCTGGGCTCTGTGCTGACAGCTCAGAGCCTGGAGCCTGTTTCAGATTCTGTGTCTCCCTCTCTCTTTCTCTCGAAAATAAATAAACTTTAAAATAAATAAATAATAAAGCTTATATGAAAATTCTAAGCACCTGGAATAGTCAACACTGTCTTGAGAAAGAACGCAGTTGGAGTTTGAGAAATTTAGAGGCACAGTAATCATCAGTGTGGTGCTGGAACAAGGACAGACACGGAAGTCAAAGAAAAAGAACAGGGAGTCAAAAAATGAATCCTTAAACCGGCATATAGTGTTTGATCAAGGAGCCATGGCATTTCAATGGTAAAAGAATATTCTTTTCAACCAGTGGTGCTAGAACAACTGAATATTCACAAAGGAAAAATTACTCTCGACATTTCCCGTATATCATTCACAAAAATTAATTTGATATGAATTATAGACCTAAATGTAACCACGAAAATTATAAAACTTCTGGAAGAACACTCCAGAACAATTTTCTGGAGAAAATTTTTGCAGCACCAGGTTAGGCAAAAATATTTTAGGGAAAAAAAAATTACAAAGCATAAAGAAAAAAATTGATCAATTAGATTCCATCAAAATTTAAAATTGCTTTTCAAAGATACCACTAAAAAGATTAAAAGGCAAGCCTGGAAACAATATCTACAACACACATATCTGATGAGGGATTTGTATTCAGAAATATATAAAGAACTTCGCAGGGTGCCTGAGTGGCTCAGTCAGTTGAGCGTTCAACTTGATTTTGGCTCAGGTCATGATCCCAGGGTGATGGGATTGAGCCCCACGTTGGACTCTTCACTAAGCTTGAAGCCTGCTTTGGATTCTCTCTCTTTCTCTCTCTCTATCTCTCTTTCTCTCTCTCCCTCCCCCTCCTGCCCTCTCCCTTACTCTCTCTCTAAAATAAAACAATTTTTAAAAAAAGAACTTTGCAACTCAATAATAAGAAAAATAGTCAAATTGAAAAAATAAAGGAGGGAGGGGGCAAAACATTTGAGCAAACACACTTCACAAAAGAAAATATACAAATGACCAATAAGTACATGGAAAGAATGCTCAAAAGTATTAGTTATCATGGAAATGCAAACCAAGATCACAATGAGACACTACTATACATCCACTAGAATGTCTAAAATTAACAAGGCACCGCTGGATGGCTCAGTCAAGTAAGCATCTGAGTCTTGATTTTGGCTCAGGTCATGATCTCATGGTTCATGAGTGGAACCCTACGTCGGCTCTGTGTTAGGCATTATAGAATGTACACATTTCCAATAAAAAGGACTTAGGGAGAATTGACAGATCAGCACAGAAGCCCCTAACTGGTTGAAACTGGTTGAAAGTTCAACCACAAAAGAAGCCTTTTAAATAGTTCCCATGGGCGCATCTGCATGGCTCAGTCAGTTGAGGATCTGAACCCTGATTTCGGCTCAGGTCATGAACTCATGGTTCGTGGGATTGAGCTCCATGTTGGGTTCCCCACTGAGCATGGAGCCTGCTTAGGATTTTCTCTCTCTCTGTCTCTGTCTTTCTCTCTCTCCTTCTGCACCTCTCCCCAGCCAGCACGCTCTCTCTCTCTCCTTCTGCCCCTCTCCCTTGCTTACACGTTCTCTCTCTCTCTCTCTCTCTCTCTCTCTCTCTGTGTGTTGTGTGTGTCTAATATTAAATAAATAAATAAGCAGTTCCCATGAATTTGAACTGAGATATTACACAAGGTCCTATATAACACATGCAGAGACTAAAGACCTGTCACAAGACAGATGACAGATTCATAAGAGAAATGGAAGACCCAGTTTCATGGAGCAGGCTGTTTTCAAAGGTGTGGGCAGAGTGAGGAGAACCATAAAAGAAGGGTGGGAGACCCAGGGTCTAACAACGGTGGGGAGTTGTTGGCCACTGAGGCCTGAAGAGGGCAGGTCCCCGAAATTCAATGAGAGTTAAGCAATGGCAGGGAGCTGCCTAACAGGGGCTGCTGCTTCAGTGACAGAAAAGAGCTGCCTGCCAAACCACGGCAAGATGGCCTGCTTCTCTCCTTCTCCTGCCTTCTGGCCTCCTGCTAGCCTCTTCCCTTGGCAAAAACCCAGCCAGAAGCTAGACAGCAAGGGATCCCAGAATATATAGCTCCTTGACTTCAGTCTCCTGGGACAGGTGGAGGACCGAAAGTGGTGTGGATGGCAAACCAAGTTTATCCAACATCAGATCCAGTGGTTGTGGATGGCAAACCAAGTTTATCCAACATCAGATCCAAGCAACATTTCAGAACTTGGTGAGTCGAGTCTGTTGATCACACTCTTTTACGCCCAGCTCAGGACCTGGCACTGCGAAAGGTACTTTTTATGAGGGAGAAAAGAGTACTTTGTTTTCTAAGGCACTTTTCCATCCCTTGTTTATTTGATCCTCACCAAAGTCCCGTGAGAAAGGAAGGACGCTCTCCTTATTAGCGATCAAAAAAGGAAGGTTCAAGGAGGGAAATGTCTGGTCCAAGGCGATAGCACCAGCAAGGGATGGAGCTCCATGTCATGATGCCTGCATGAGTATCCAAACCTGTCCATGTACTGATCAGACCACAAGAGAAGAAATGGGCGTCCCTCTAATCGCTCTGTCTGGGGACAAAGGAGTCATTCTGGAGAATGGACAGAATGGTCAAAGTCTAATACTCAGGCCACACTCCTTCCTGTGATGGTCAATATGATTATTCTTAAACATATATCTCCCTACTTGACTCCCCTTGCTAACACCCTGCATACATACACCCTTGCCATACAAGGCCCTCCATGACTTCATCTCTATTGTTATCTCCAAACTGTTGTCCCCCGTGCTCCCTGGAAATCTCTACCAAGCCATAGCTCACTACTTTCTCATGTCCCATTGGCTCCCTACACACAGATGACTCCCACTTTGCCTCTTGACAGGAGCTGCCTTTTGAGACAGTAGCATTTCATTAACCTAATTTTATTAAGAAAGAAGAATTTCAAATAAATGGATTTTTCAAGTTTCAAAAAAAACACTTTTAAGTATAAATATCTTAGCTATTCAAAAGGAAACGTAGTCTCACCTCTCTTGGGTTTTGTAAAGGGAGGACAGGAAACATACGTTTAGTCCTGTTTGGTCCTCGTGCATTGCACCTTACAGCCACGTGACCAGTGCACTCGTGACCTGGAGCACACCACAGTCCTGGCATGAAATGCCAGAAGATGGTCACTTCCCAAGTTTTCTCTCTTTTTTTCCCCAGTAGTTCTCTGCCAGGGTCTCTGGATTTTATGCAGCTTGCCTGAGCTGAACCCTGCACCCCCTTCCTCTTCACACTTTTGATTTTTTTGTATCTAATCTGCTATGTCTTGGGAAACCAGATTGCCAAGATAGAACTGTTTCTTAAGTAAGAAAAAAATAAGTTCTGCACCAAAGCCAGAAAGCATTTTTGCTTTATTCTCTGGGCTTTCTGACATTCGCTTTGACATCGCTGAGTCTTTCTGTGCCCATTTCCTGGTTCTCAGGTGTTTGTCACATGGCCAATGTGGCCAGATAAGTGGCCTCTGAATGAGGCAGGTCTTATCAATGTCGGAGTGAATTCCTGGGTGTGCTCCCCCAGTGCTGGCTCATTAAACTGCTCAGACGAAGGTTCACATCTGCTCCCACACCTCAGGGGCGCTCTCCAGAAAGTTATTTTCTCCCTTTCTGCCTTCTTAGCAAAACTGAGTTATTACAGGACAAGAAAATATGTTGGGGAAGGAGCAAGCCTGTCATCCCGCAAGAAGGAGCCATTCTTAATCAGTGTCATGCTGGCCTCTGAGATTTGCACAGGTTCAGGCTCGGTGACCAACCTAAGAAGAGGCAGCCGTGGGTCTGCATTTCCCCTCAGGCCAGGGTGTTAAAATGATGAAGAATGTAAGTGTCCTCCCTGGAAACGGCGTAACCGGGCCTTCAGGGAAACTGCTAAGGGGAGGTGGTACTTGGTAATCCAGAAAGAAGCCAGAGAAACCACAATTTCTGTAGCATTCTGTGTTTGCAGCTCCTCTTTCCAGTCCACCTTACCCTCAGTCTTTCCTGAATCTCCCCTTCTCCCTTCTGCAATGAACGTTCCTCCCACTCGCCCTTGCCGTTGTCTGTAAACCCAGGGAAACAACTGTGAGAGTTTGTCAAATCTATGCATTCACCATTCTGACTCCCCAGCTAGTCTCTGAGCCTCCTACAGGAAGAGCTAGATCATGTTCATCATTCCTTTCCCAAAACCAACACACTGCCGACATACAGAAGGTGTCTAATTAATGTTTAAAAGCTGGACTGTGGAACATGCTTTCATAAAACCTAAGCTGCCACTCCCTTGTTTCATTATTTCTCTGTGGTCCGAGTCCGTCTGGACAGGTTTGTCCCCATACTTGCCTCACATCAGAGTTTGGAACAACACTGAGCCTGTGGCTTTCAGGACTCGAGTAACTTGGATTCAAAGAAAGGAACACCATGCGATAGCTGTGCTTAACTTTTACTTTTTCATTTCTTCTTTTATAAAACACTGAATGTGTTTCTTGAAATTGCTGGGGTGCTTCTTGCAAAGAAGGTTTCAGTGACCTCAGACAGCCATCCAAGGGTCTATAACTATCTCTCTTCGTGTACCTCGAAGGTGGCGCTGGGGTGGACCCCAGGCTGCAGGGACTGGGGAAGGGCCGCTCAGACAACCTGTCCTGGACAGAGAGGCTACACAGGTTTTGTCTTCGGGCGGGTGATGCTACCAATGGGATTTATCGAAGGATTCAATCAGATGTGCGTGCACAGATGTTCATCGCAGAATTACATACATATTTTAGCAAAAACTGGAAAGAGTTCAAAGGGCCAAGAAAAATCAAATAATATGTGGTTCATTTGTAGAGCAGGAAGCTAGGCAGCCATTAAAATTTATGTTTTCAAGAAATATTCACTGGCGTAAAAGAAAATGTTCACAACATATTATGTGGTCTATTACACATTACAGAATATATAAATTATACATACATGTATGTATATTTGAGAAAATTATATATATACATACATACTTGGGAAAATATAGTACATGCACACACACACAGTAGTCCTTCGATCCTAGATGGTAGGAATTTTAAAGACTCCTCAGACAAATTAACATCAAATTTGGGTGTTGATAAACACTATACTACTAATAATATAATATTGGTTGTAAAAATGTGCCCCAGTTTAAGAAACATTCAAATTTAGGGGGGAATCCACCTTTGTTAGAAAAGAGAAAATAAAGCCACATGATTTCAGATTTAGACAAAGAATGTATTTAAGTACATACTAGACAACAGTATAATGAAAATTTTCAAAATGTTACTGATGCTCGACTCTGGATCACTTCTAGTTCCTGAACAGATATGATCTCTTCCGTCGAGATGCTCAGAGCCTGGGAGGGGAAGACAGATGTATGAGCCGACATTAGGAAGGACGGCAAGTACGTGACAGTGTCTGACAGTGTTCAAAGAGTTTACACCAGTCACTTCTGTGGGAAGTGGTGAGGTACGGAGGAAGCTTTCCTCCATGGTGACGCTTGAGTTGAATCTTCAAAGGGGAGCAGAGGTAGATGGGCAGCCGGTTGAGGGAAGGTCAATGGCCCATGAAGGGAACAGCATGAACAAAGACATGGCTTTTTCTAGGAACCACGGAGTTTGTTCACTTGGTCACAGTGAATACTCACATGGGGTGAGTAACTTTTGCAGGATTTGAAATATCTTGTTCCGTGCCATACAAAGATATTTCAAGATTCAGGTGCCATGGGACCTAAAATACCTAGAAGAGCTCACAGCACAAAGTGGGTTCTCAAAAACACCTAGAAATGGATGCATGAATGAATGGGCAAACGAATGAAGAAATAAAACTCAAGATTCAGCTCTTTCAGCCAAGCATTGTCTTGCTCTTCCTCCATCTTCCTTTTTAAAGAATATCTTTCCTTCGTAGGGTTATCTCTGTTACTGACCTTCAATGTCAATGAGTTAGATTTGAATGCCTAAGAGTCTCTAGAAAATTTACAGAACTAAGAAACAAAGAGCTGAACTTTTATTTCATCTCTATTTACCAGGCTTATAACCTCAGACAAATGGCTTGTCTCCGAATCGTGAGGTTTTCTTGTCTGTAGAATAGAGATAATCATATTTCCCCTGACCTAATAGAATTGAGAGGCTGATATTAGTTAAGTGTTAAAGTCACTTGTGACATCTAAAATTCTATACAGCTACAAGAGATTATCACTTTCTAAATCATGGGAAAACTAAAAGGAATCAATAATTTGCCCAAGGGTGTGGGAAATGGCAAAACGAGACTCTTGATCCAATCCCTCATCTCTGTCTATAATAATGCACTCTCAGCTGGAGCCCTCTGTTGGGGTTGCCTCATCTCGTAACTTTGCCCTCATCCTCTCCCATTGAATTCTTAGGGAGCCACGCAGCCAAGGAGGCACAAAGTTATGCATAAGTGCTATTTCTTCTGCTGTATAACAGTTCCCAGGCCCCTATATGGGGAGAACAGCCAGGCCAGGCTGGGGAGGCCAAAGCCAACACAGGTTTGCATGGTGGGTCCACCCTTCACTAGAATTTCGCTCCTCCTTCACAGGCCAGGCTGTGAGCATTCGTCTTTTGGGGTTCTTAAACAATTAGTGCCCAGGACTCTTCTGGGCCATATATCATGGCACTGGAGGCAGGAGGTGCAGACAAAAGTCATCACTTGTGTTGATGTGGTGTGAAGGGGATGATTGATGAAAGTCACACACGGCCGCTCAGCTTCTGACTTACCTAAGCTTCATTAAAGTTGCTGACTTGGCTGTTTCTCATGGGCCATCTTCCCCACCCCTTTCCCCACCAGTGCTTCCAATAATGGCTTCAGCTTTGGGAGTCTTATTTTGAAACGGAGGGAGGGAAAACATTCATTGTCATCACTGAAATCACACCAGTGTCTCTCAAGTCTGTATGCTCAGCTTCTGATTCTCTGACCATGGCTGCTTTTCTTGAATTTAAAAGCTATTCGCTCATTCAACAAATATTTGTGAGTACCTGTTGTAGGTGCTTGGGGTATGTCAATAAGTAAAACAGACAAAATAGTGCTTGCCCTGGTGAATTTACATTCTTGTAACAGAAGATAGGTATTTATGAGTAAACTGTAAAGTATGCTAGAGGCGGTAAGTGCTATGGGGGAGAGGAGGAAAGAGCAGAGGATGCGACTTAAGGGGTAAGGGGTCTGCAATTTTAATTAGAGCAGTCAAAGGAAGCCTCATGGTAAGCTGACGTTTGAACAAACCTTGAAGGAAAGAAGAGGGCTAGCCAAACAGATACCTGAGGGATGAGTGCGCTAAGGAGGAGGAGTTTCTTAGAGAACTGCAACGAAACTCGTGGGGCTGTGGCAGCTTGCGTGACGGGTAAAGGGGTGTGGATGAGATCAGAAAGGAAAGAGGGCCCAGGTCACATAGGGTCTCTGGGACATTGTGGGAACGCCAGCATTTTCTTAGTCTGAGACAGGAAGTCACTGGAAGGTTTTGATCTAATTTATGCTGTAAATGAGTCACTCTAGCTATCTATTTGAGAATAGACAATGGACAATGAAAGACGAAGGGAGGTCAACCACTCCAGAAGATTTGACAGTCATCTAGGTGAGAAATGATGGTGACTTGGACCGGAGTGTTACCAGTGGAGAGCTGAATTGAACAACGACCAAATCCTCGATGTACTGTATCTTGTTCAGCTTAAGACACCAGTTTGCAGGACACATTCCTAACTTGGAAATATTAAAAGCTGACATAATCTGTACCGTGGCATCCAGGAAATATGGTATTTTGGGGGTTGAACTGAAGGGTTTCTAGCAGATTTGAAGTAGGGATGAGAGAGAAAGCAGAGTCAAGGATGTCTCCAAGGTTTGTGGTCTGAACAACTGGGAGGCTGCACTGCCCCCGGCCGAGATGAGGAGGAGCGCCCAGGAGGGGCAGGTTGGGGGTGCTGGCTGAGGTACAAATCAGAACAGTTTGGGACATGTACTAAAACTACAAGTGAGAATGTCCTGGAGACAGTTGACTATAGGAGTTCAAAAGAGGTTTAGACTAGAGATAGAAATTTGAGAGACAGAGGATATAAATAATAACTGAAGCCAAGAGACCGAATGAGGTCACCAAAAGAAGGAGGGTAGATAGAAGGAGTGTAGATAGGGAAAGAAGTCCCAAGTATGGAGCCTGGGGCCTCGCAAATGTAAGACGTCTGGGTGGAGAAAAGAAGCCAGCCAAGGACGCTGAGATGAAGTAACAAGTGAGATAAGATGAAATAACAGAAATAATTGAAAATGGCCACAAGTTCTGGATTGGTACAGAGAGGAGGCAAAAATAACCTCTATAAATGCTTCTAAAATAGACACAACAAGAATGGCTCATTTCTGTGCTCAGTGGACAAGAGGTGAGTGGCCAGAAGGGGACTGTGGTGGCAAGGGCCAAAGGAAGGGGATGGTAGCCTGTGAGAACTATCACGGCAGAGGTGAGAAGACAGGGGGCCTTGTCGAGTATCACACTGTTCATTTACTGCCTTTGTTCTGAAGCCACCTGGCTCTAGAGAAGATTTAGGGTAGTTTGTGAGAAATCCTCTTTATTCGTACTGAGTGTTTTTAACCAGATGAAGCAATTTTACCTCCTGTCCTGTGTTCTCCCTAACCCCCTCACTCAGCATATGCTGCCCCCCACTCATTCATTCATTTGTTCATCCATTCATTCGTTCGTTCAGGTTATTGACAACGCTGTGAGCCAGTGTTTCAAGTGCTAGGTCTGATGGCTGACTTGAAGACACCTGGTTCCAGCCTCCTTTTCCAGCTCGAAGCCACTCCAGACACAAGACTAAGCACTCCACAGACTAAGCACTCACAAAACCCTGCATTGCAATCTACAAAATGCAGAGAAGATGCCACGAGCAGTCTGGCCAGCAAGCACCAAAAGTTCCCATGCTAAGTCAGGTCCACACTGCCCACGGACTCATTTATCCTTCCTGAGGTAGGCAGGGAAAGCAGGAAGTCACTGACAGTAAGGACAGTCAACATGCGCCGTGCCTCTCATTTTGAAAATCAATTGTCCTATCTTGCATTTAAGTTAAACTCTAGGGCAGTGTTGGGAGGGGAATACAGTTGGCATCCTGCCTTGGAGGAGGAAGCAAAGGTTCCAGGGAGGTGAAGTGGTTTCCCCAGGGGGCACAGCTGAGGGGGGAGGGGGGGGCGGGCGGTGCTCAGCGGCAACCCAAGCCCCAGTCTTCAGATGGTGTGTAGCCAGCAGTGGGTTGGGTGCCGGGGGGAAGCTACAAACAGATAAACGGTAAAGGGCCTGCCTCAAAACAAGAACAAGTAGGCAAGCGAGGGAGCCAGGAAACAGCTGGAAGGAGACAAGGCTCTGAGTAGTGGCCCTCAGGGACAGATAGGGAGGAGCATGGCCCGTCCCTAAGGGGGTTTCAAGGGGGAGCCCAAACCACGTACCGCTGTCAAGAAAGGAGCCAACGAAACCTCAGCGCTACGCGGCAGGCCCAGCAAAGGGAAGCCAACAGTCCTGGATATTAGGCCCGCCAGCTGTCCCAGTCTGCCCAGGACTGAGGTGACTGCGTGCTGGGACATGGGACTTCTGGTCTCAAAAGCAGAAAAATCCCAGCCAACCCGGACAAGCTGGACACTCTGGTTAGAATTCCAGCCTGCTGCTCTCGAGCTAGTGAGCAAAGGGCAAATTACTTCCCCTCTGCGGATCTTCCTCTCCACTACAATGGGTGTAGAGTGGGCCCTTGCAGGTTTGTAGGAGGTTTTAGTGAAAGCAAAAAATCCCTAACATACCATCTAGCATTTGGAAGGCGTTCCATTAACGGCAGCTGTCATTATTACTGTGAGGTTATGAAAACGAGACCTTCAACTGTCCTGTTCTGGCCATTCTTGAAGCTGAAATGCAACCTCTGGGGGGCCTCCTAGAAACAGCTCTCCTTGGAGCTGGGTTTGGAGCCGGCGGTTACGGATCTTCATAACCACTGTAAACCTCCAGAAGCTGAGGCAGTGTGATACAAGGAGCAAAGTGAAACCCAGCTACGGGCTCCTTGGTCCTCTGGCCGCTCCTTGGAAGTTTCTGTAACTTCCTAAATAAAGCATATCCTAGAGGAACTTCACCACTGGAAAAGTCTGTCGCCCCAAGTTGGCCCAGGGAATAACAGGGAAGCCAACGGAGTTTCCTGGTCGCAGCCCACATATCCAGGCCTCAGGCCTTGTAACCCACCTCAGTTTACCCCAGACTCTGCCCCACCCTCTTGCCTGCCCAGCATACTTCCATGAGGACTGAAAAGGGTCTGTGGCTAACCGGGTAACATCCCAGTGATGAAACCCTGGGATATACTTAGACTATAAGGTCTAAGAATCCCCTCTACAGAAGCTCATGTTAATTTCCAGGTGTATTTGATGCATTAACCCACAGCTCTGTTACAAGCAGAAAACTCGGGCCCTATAGAGAAAACTGTTCTCTCTCCCTCTCTAGGTAAAACTCCTTGCTTTGAAGGTCTGCATCACACTATAGGCTTTTCGTGCTTTGGGCCTCAGCTACCGTCATGTAAATTGCATCGTAACGTAATTATCAACCTGTGTGCCAGCAGGACTCCTGGAGGACGGGACATGCTAACCGCAACCTCACCCGTGGAGACGGAATACAGCAAAACAGGTGAGAACAGCACAACTGGTAACAGAAACAGTGTTTCCTGTTAGGGTGACGAAAAAATGTTCTAAAATGGACTGTGGTGATGTTTTCTCGTCTCTGCCAAATATACTAAAAACTACTAAACTATATATGTTCACTGGGCGAATGGCAGAGGATGTGAATTACATCTCAGTAAAGGTGTTTTCAGAAAGAAAGATGGCAAGAACATCACGGCCTGCCTTCGCTTCCCAGCCTCACGACTCACCCTGTGATTTGGAGTAAGTTTCATGATTTCTGGGTCCCAGGTTTTTCCCCTCTGAAACGGGTTAAAGCAATACGTACTTCACAGGGTTGTTATGGGAATGAAACTGGCAATCATACTTTTTTTGGTATGTTTGGCAATTATCTTGAAAGTAATCAGAGCAGCTCCTAGAACAGAGAGCAATGTGTATGGGTAAGGGTAGTTACTTAATTTTTCACCTCTCTACGGCAGGAACGCGGTTCACTGCCCGACACACATTAAGTGAATAATAAAGACTTATCAAATGTGCATCCCCACAAGTTGTTACAGGAATCTCAGTGTGAGGTATGAGCCCATCTGCCTCCATTGACAGAAAGAGGGCTGGACTAAGGGACCGAATGACTCGTGTTCAGCTTCTGAGCACCTCCTTGGAGCAGGAGGTCTTCGAATAAACCCCTTTCCCGGTTACTTTGAGACTCCTCTCCCTCATCTTACCAGTGAAGCTGAAAGTTGTTCCTACCAACGTCAAAGGCTTGCTTCGAAGCTGAAATGAGTTCACGCATACGAACGCCCTTCAAAACTATCAAGTAACGTACACATTTACATCCCTGCCAGAAATTGGTTTTGCCTCAAAAATGGCCCAGGTTTCTCTCTTACCACAAAAGTCCTATTACGCTTTCCCACACTCCTGTATTCAAGCGTCGCTGTAGGAACACGAACCAAATATCAGACCCGGGGGCAGGGGGTTCTTATCTGTGAGAGAGCAACGATGTAACTGGGCTCTGAGCACCAGCTAGGTCCTACTGTGCCGTGCTCTGGTTGGTCTGGGAACGCCAAAGAAGTACTATTCCTTTAAATTTTGCCCCTTTATGGCTCACAAATGAATACATTCAGACAGCAGCTGTTGAGCTCAGCTAGGGCACCATTCCCAGCGTTGCCAGGGTATGAGGCTGAAATCCGGTGAGCCAGAAGCTCTGACATCCCAATTCTAAAGACTCTACTGCCATCTACTGGCCCTTGGGGATCCCACTGGCAAAAAGCCAAGAAAGGCCTTGGTGGGGGAGGGGGGTGAAAAGGAGGAAGTCTTAGGTGATCTCACCACACACAACGGAAGGAACCTTATAAACCAATTAGTCCACCTCCTCGTCTTCCAAATGGGGAAACTGTGGCACAAAAAGGGACAGGGGCCTGTCTGAGAGCGTCTCTAGCCCGTAGCAGCCCACTTCTGCTAGATCCAGATCTGAGCTCGGCCAGACGCCACACCATTTCTATCTGAAAATGTGAACGACCAGCAGAGCTGGCTGAGAGAAAAGAGTTTCTGCAAGGCACCCCCTTCCTCTCCATCTTCTGTTCCACCTTCTTCCTTTTGCACCAACAGCCCCGGACCGGGCCTGCATCGGCATTTTCTTCTCCATCTGGGACCCGCGTGGCTCATCCCACCCAGCAATCCCTTGAAGGCATTTGCTTATATTTTTAAGCACATAGAGGCCAGGGCAGATCCTGAATCATGGGGCTCAACTCGCCCATACTGTAGACAAGGAGTCTCCATGACATCACAGAACATGCCTGACATTAGGACCACTGGTGATCACTGACATCCGAAGCTCAGGACATACCCCAGACCTATGAAACCAGAATCTCTGGGCGGGGGAGAGAGGCAGCAGCAGTGTGGAAGCCCTGCCCCCTCACCCGGTGATTGCAGGATACAGACAGGTTCGGAAGCTGCTAACTTACAATCACTCGGTTAGTAGGTGGGACAGCAGAACCCCAGGTCTTTCAACCCCAGGCTGGTGAATAAAAGTATTGCCCACATTTCAACTGTTTGCACCACACTTTCAAGACTTTTGCCAATTCCACACTCTAACTGTATTATTAATAACATTATAAGTGACCCCTTTTCTACTTAAATCAAAATGTCTCTAAGGGAATACTGTTACTTTCCGAAATGGAAAAGCAGTATCACTTGCCACAAAACTCAACCATACAATTAAATACACTTAAACACAAAAACCAAAATAAAAATGTACAATCGTGTGTGAAATAAAGTTACTTCATTTTTCAGTTAGGGAGCTATTGCTTATTGACAGCAAAGAGAGTCCTCCTCTCTGCTCCTGAGGAGACTGCGAGAAATGTGGCAAACATCTACCTTCGAGCAGAGGCTTGTGTGTTCAGCTGGCATCTCTATGTGTATCCACCGTTTTCCTTCTCTGTCATTCCGTCTCTCCCCAGCCCCGGACGCTCGGGAGCTTGGGAGGAAAGTCCCGACAGGATCCTCAGTGTTGTAAGCCCCGGGCCCAGGGACTGCGGGTTCTCAGCCAAACTGCAACAGCACCCCGCAACCCCCGCCCCGGCTCACCCTCACTCATTACTAAGAGCAACAGACATTCTCTGCGCCTGGCGCCAGCCCCCTTGCGATCGATCGACCTATCGGCTGGCCCACCTGTCACCGTTCCCCCGCCCCCGGCCTGCAGACCCACGCCAGGACACACATTTCCTGCAGGTGAGTGCCAGCCTGCTGCTCGCTCGGAACACAGCTGTTTGGCAAAGGCGGGCGGCAGATGTGGAGCCCAGGCCCCAACTGCGCTTGGCAGCGGCCTCCTCAATCCCACTGACCCACAGCAGCTGAGAGCGGCTGTCTTAATTGAACAGAAAGAGGGTTAATTAGCAATTACTGCAGATGACACCATTCGTGTCTGTTTTGAAAATATTTGGGAATCAGTCTTATTCAACAACCACCTGGAAGTAAACTGGTGGTCTAAGCTTTTCTCCAATCAGATAAAATCATCACCTGTACACCTTTAAAGGCAGAAGCTTTTAAACTAATTGTCACATTAACATATGGCCGATTTATATACTTACGGAAAAGCAGAAAAGCAAAAAAAAAAAAAAAAAAAAGTAAAAGCACTGGTGGTCCTGCCGCCTGTACGAAAACCATTAATAACCCCCGTGAGTATCGTCTCTTCATCGTATACCTTACTTCACATTTTCATACTAAAACGAGTACAGACAAAACACACCCCTTCGTTTCATTTGTTTCCCGTAGCAAGACATTACAACCATTCTATCCTTCGGGTCCCTACATGACACAATTGTCATGAAGGCCAAAATTCCATTACGGATGATTAAGATAACACGGAGAAAGCACGAGAATTATCGTACCGAGTATCCTAAATAGTAGATATTGGTTCACCCATTTTAAAGATGTAAAAACAAAGGTAAATGAGCAGCCAGTTCATGGTGGGGCACAGATGCCCACCCAGCTCGTTTGCAACCTAAACTCCGACGTACCTGTGTCGACTCCGCATGCCTGATTGTAAGATTCACCCTGAAAATCTGCATCCGTAACATGTAGCGCATTTTATCATGAACTGAACTCCAAAGGAGAACCCAAGAAGAGCCATCTGAAGGAGCCGATGGCCACTATTCAGGAGGACAGTTGGGTGGGACTTTGCCTCTGATGGAGACACCCGGGGTCGGATACGGTTTCTTTCTCTGACAACAAGTCAAGATTGGAAAAGAATTCTGGACTAGAGAGCAGGAGATCTGGGCTTTGTTCTTGCCTCCTCTGTTCACCCGCCAAAAAGCCATGGCCAAGCCAGGAACTCAATTTATCTGGACCTCAGTTTCCTCATCCCTGTGCTAGGGTAACCCAACCTGCCCTGTCAAGCTCAGAAGCTTCTGAAAAACAAATAAAACAATAAAGCACTATACAAACGTTAGTGATCCTAAAAAATTCGTTCACGGATCTATCAGAGGAGAATTTATCTAGCACTCGAAAATAAAAAGAATTTTAAACAGGGAAGGAAACTCTGAAGCCAACTAATTTTAGAAATAGGGAAACTGACTTCCTGAGAAGTTAGGGGGTCGGCTCCGAGTGTCACAGGGAGTTAGGAGCCCGGCTAGTGCCAGAAGCCACTGTTGGGACCCCCCAAGCCAATCTTGCTTCTAAAAGGCCACCTCAGGGGCAATGAACGACCCCAACATATTCGCAAAAATGCGTGGAAGTCAATTCCATTTATTTCTGTTTACTTTGGTTCAACAAAAATGGACGTTTGCCACTTACGGTGACTTCTTCAGTCACTGACTTCCAGCGCTGATTTGTTTTACCTACACTTAACTTGACTTTCAGCATTGAAGGTTGTAGGTTTCTTACCTAAAAAGAGCTGCCTGAAAAGAGCAGGGAAAAACAAGAGGAAACTAGGGGCCTGGGTTCTGCGCGTGCTCCAGAAGCCAGACACGGGCTTCTCCTGAATGGAACCTGCCGTTCTGTTCGGTCAACTCATCACATCCCAGGCATCTGGAGAGCTGCCAGCGGGGAGACTTGGTTACAGAGTCACAGAGCGGTGCGGCCCCATCACATGAAAGTCACTTCCAGCTTGGAACGGATTGCAAATTCCTGCCTTCTGAGTGGTGTTTCAGATGACTGGGAGCTGGCCTGTCTGTGGGCAGTCACCAAAGCAGCAGAAAGACGTCAGGGGGAGCAGAGACATTCCAACACCCTGACCGAGACCCACGGTCACAGAAAACAGGGCTTTGGGCACTCCACCAAGCCTTGCCTCGACTTAAGGTTTCTGATCAAAAAATATCAAGTTTCAATTTGCCTTCATTTTGAAACACAGAAAGCATTTGTCATCCAACAGCATGGGGGCCCTCCTGCCCCAACCTGGAACTTGTCCAAACTGTCCATCCTGGACAGATGAGGGGGACAGGGTTTCACATGTATATGTCAGAGCCTCATAACACTTATTGCGTGCCAAGCACAGTGCTAAGTGTTGCACCTGCCCCTACTCATCTAATGCTCACACTTAAGCTCTGGAAAAGGGTACCCATATCACAAGGAATCTGGGATGGTTAAGGAACTCATACAAGGTCAACAACTGGTACCTGACAATGAAGGCAATTAATCCAATCTGTCTGACTCCAAAGACCAGGGTCTACACCAGCTGGATCCATATGAGGCTTCTCATCCCCCTACCAGGCAGAAAGACCCCCAAATCAATGGAAAAGCATTAAGGATCTGGCCTCAGTTTTGCTGATTTTGGGGACCATCTCAATCCCAATCACCCACGGCAAGGTGTCTCAGCCTTAACTTCTGGAAAGTTCTCTTTATGTCAAAATGTTTCATCGCCCTTAACTCCTGCCTCTGCACACCATAGTCCTCCCAGCTCCCAAACGGCCCCCATGAGAAGTCGGCCTCAGGCCTCGTTCCCATGAAACAGATCCCTTGACATCACAAAGGGATTTCTGTCTGACCTCCATCCTTCTAATCACAGTTTAAGCAGAGTGCTTCTTGCTCTCATCTAAGTGAAAGAACATGATTGTCCTCAATTTCATGTTGCCCCCGCAGTTACAATATGTGCTTACATCTGGTGGTGTAAAACATGATTAAATTTTTTCCTAAAACCCTAGGGCTGGAAGGGGCTTGGAAATTTTATCTCTTACTTCCTCCTGCCTTCAGACAGAACCCCCAACCCTCCCCAATCAACTAAACACAGAAACATCCAGGGAGATCTGTAAGAAGAGTTTTACTAACCTCACCTTACATACTTGGAAAGCAAGGCAGAGGGACCAATCTGAAGTCCCTCGAGTAGATTGTGGGTAAGGCAAGAACTGGGCCTGTTGGAGGCAGCTCTGTCCCATACGGCCTTTTCCATAGTGTCCATGTGCCACCACTAACCACCTGCGGTAGATACTACAAAGGTACATGGACATATGAGCACTGTTCTTATCACAGGCATTCGATTTCATCTATCCAACATTTTCAGCACTGTGCTAGAGATTCAGAGGCAGATACATCAGTTTGCCGCCCCGGAGAAGCTCGGGTCAAAGCCTCAGCATCAATAACCACCTCGCAACAGACCGACGTTGAGCGCTCTCTGTGCACGAAGCAGGGCCTTCCAAGCTGGGTTGTTAGGGACGGCCCTATATCCGCCTGGTCCCTTCCCTGACATTCCACAATGCTCTGTAGTACACGGAACACAAAGCAGGCCAGTTGGGTGGCTATGGGCAAATTACCTCCCCGGATTGAACCCCAGTTTCCTCACATCTAACAGCAAGGTTAATAATGGCCCCCCAAAACTATGTCCATATTGTACCCCCAGAACCTATGAACGTAACCTTAACTGAAAAGGAGTTTTTGCAGATGTAACAAAGTGAAGGATCTCCAGATCACCCTAGATTATTCGGGTGGGCCTTAAATCCAGTAACAAATATCTTCATGAGAAACACCAGGAAGGAAGACACAGGGAAAAGAGAAGTGGTCTGTATGAGGACAAAGACCAGGATGGGATTATACAGTCACAGGCCAAGAAATACCTAGAGCCACCAGCATCTGTAAGAGACAAAGAACAATTCTTCCTCCAGAGCCTTTGCAGAGAGTGTGGTCCTACTGTCACCTTAATTTTCAGATGCTGCCCTCCAGAATGGTGAGAAAATACATTTATGGAGTTTTCTTCAAGCCACTAAATTTGTGATAACTTGTGACGGCAGCCCTAAGAAAGATACCTATTTCATGGGCTGCTGGGCCTGGAAACCACCCTGTCCTGGAGTAAGCCCACCATTATGTGATTGGTGTGATTCTTGCCCTGACCGTGCTCCGAGTCAGCTCAAGTCCCTGCCCGTTCTGTCCATCCCACCCGGACACTGGCGCCCTACCAAAGATCCAGAATAAAGGTTTTCATGTTTTGATTTAGGGATGTTTATTTGTTATTTACCTATTTCCTGTGGACGTTGTTCAAAATAATAGCCCCCAATTTTTATTCAAATGAATCTGAATAGGACCAAAATAATGTATTTTGAAATACATTACCTATTACTACTAAAATAATACAAAAATATTCCTGTAATATCTGCTGTGTTTCTAATGCACAAAGTGACTAATACTCAACCAGTCCACTGACCAGCACCCTTTCTGATCGGTTTGTGATTGAGTTGTGACGGGGAACCATTCTGACCTCCCCCTGTCCACAGACACTGCTCTTCCGTCTCCACGGGAAGGGGAGAGTCCCTGCAGTGGCCGGGAAGACCTGGAGCAGACGACTGAGAGTGAGTAGTCCAGCAGGCTCAAACTGTGTTTGGGAAGCCAAGTTTGCATGGACGAGTCTTGCGGAATGTATGTGGGCGCTGGGAAATGACAGGGAAGAGCCAGGCAGGACCCTGGGAGTCCTACCTCCTTCCCGCAGGCCTGCTCTTTCTATCTGTTCCGTAAACCTGGAATATGCATACGATTCTTTTTTGGAAAAAAATTTAAAGCACCCTGATGATTTTTAAAAACAAGTACTTAAACTACGGATATGACACACTTACTTTGCAGGCAGAAAACTAAGCTCCGAAGAGCTCAAGTGGCATGTTCAGGGTCCCTCAGTGAGGGACGGAGAGCCAGGACCAGAATGCCGGTCTCTGGACTTTATCCAAGGGCTCTGCTCCAGCGGACACAGCCACAGCCACCCGACCCCACTGCGAGGCCCTGGAGCGCTGCCCCCCAGGGCTCCTCCCCAGGTGAGACAGCCCCTGCACCTCTCAGGAGGTCCATGCCTGGGGTGGGAGGGGACGCCCAGGCGGTGCCAGTGCCAGAGGCCCCTCCTCCAGGGGTGGGCTTAGTCTCCACCTGCACCCGGGTGGTCCAGTCTCAGGCCATTGCTGCCTGAGGTGGTGTCACTGCCTGGGAAATCTTCCTCTCCTCTGTAGCTTTCTCCTTCCTTAGAGGGGACACCCAGGCCTTATCTCAGGTGAGGAAACGTCCAGAGCACAGGACCGTCGACGTGTTTCTTGGAACACAATTACAAGGCTTGTGTTTTCACGGAGAGAAAGCAAAGGAGAGAAGGCACCCAACAATTACCGAGCTGGTTCTGAGAATGAGCCCTTATCTGTCTGGACCCAGGGGCTGGTTTTCGCCTCACAACCGGTCGATGGAACAGCCAGGAAAAGTCCAAGCCAGAGACAGAGTCTACCACACAAAAATGAATGCAAAAAAATAAACATTAACAAGAGAGCTGTGGCCTCAGAGCCCTGGGCCACAACCAGCTGCTGTACCAAAGCGAAAAGGCAAGCCCCACATGAGGCTTCTGTCGTGGAGAGATTTCTAAATGAACTGCAGTCAAATTAGAAACATTTATGCAGGGACGCCTGGGTGGCTCCGTTGGTTGAGCGTCCGACTCTTGATGTCGGCTCAGGTCATGATCCGAGGCTTGTCGGATTGAGCTCCACACCAGGCTCCACATTCAGCTTAATATTCTCTCTCCTCTATCTCCCTCTGCCTCTCTCCCCTGCTCACACACTCGCTCACTCTCTCAAACGAAAAAAGAAAGGTCTGTGTACCTTCCCTCGAGGCACACCCAGCGTGGTGAGCGGGGTACTAGGTGCATTGTGTACTTGAAAGCTGAGCATCAGTAGGATTCCTCTGCGGTCCAAGCCGCAGAGGAAACACATTTAAAAGGTGACACAAAGCACCACATGGTCAGTGAGTGAGCTGGATAAATGGGGGACTCTGTAGTTACTAGAAGGGGGGACACCCGGGCAGGCAGGGTTAGTAAGATCTGGCTTTATAGCATCTCCCGTTTCTTAAGTGCCTACTCCCTGCCACAGTTTGAGGATTTCACTTGACAACTCCACAGGGCGGGCATAAACGTCTCCTCCTCACAGAGGGAAAGCAGGGAGCCAGAGAGGCCAGGTGGCCCCGCACAGTAACTCAGTCGTGGAAGCAGAGTGGGTATGGGCCTGGCCATTACCTGAGTGTGCTCAGCTAGGGACGGCAAGGAGAATCTGGGTACAAGCACAAGGGAGGAGACATCATTCCCGGCAGGTGAAAAGAGCGTCTGAAATCAAAGGCAGGAAAGTCAGAAGCACACTCAAAGCCATTAACAGAGAGATTCGGCTGAGAAGGAGACTTCCGAAACAGGTAATGTCAATTGAGTACTTGCGACACCAGGTGAGAGTCTAAGGACTTCACGCGGATCATCTCATGCAACCTTCAGAACAACCCTGCGAGCAATGGACTATAATCATTGCCAATGTATGGCTGAGAATACAGAGGCACAGAGAAGTTGAGTAACTTGCCCAAGACCACACAGCTGGTAAGTGGCAGAGGTAGGATTTGAACGCATTCTGGATTGAAAGTCCAGGTTCTTCATCACCACCTTACACTTGTGGTGTGTTTGCTGTGGACAAGCTGAAAAGGCTGGATTCGCCACGGGCATTGCCTTGAGCGGTAGGTGCCCTTGATCCTTCAGCAGAAAAAAATAAAATTACAATGAAGTAATTGTGCTTATAAAAACAAAGTGAGGGCAGAGAATAGTATCTCCTCAAGAACAAAGTCCAGGCAGCAAAGAAGCACAGCCCACTGCCCCTTGGGGGGTCTCTGCATCTTTTGTTCTTTTTTATTTATTTTTACATTTACATGCAAGCTAGTCAGCATCTAGTGCAATGATGATTTTTAGGAGTAGCTTCTGGTGATCCATCCCTACGTGTACTGCCCAGTGCTTCTCCCAACATGAGTCCTCCTTAATGCCCCTTGCCCATTTAACCCATCCCCCCACTCACAACCCCTCCAGCAACCCTCAGTTTGGTCTCTGTGTTTATGAGACTCTTTTATTTCGTCCCCCTCCTTGTTTTTATATTATTTTTGCTTCCCTTCCCTTATGTTCATCTGTCTTGTATCTTAAATTCCTCATGAGTGAAGTCATATGATATTTGTCTTCTCTAATTTCACTTAGCATAATACCCGCCAGTTCCATCCAAGTAGTTGCAATGGCAATGCTTCATTCTTTTTGATTGCCGAGTAGTATCCCATTGTATATATACACCACGTCTTCTTTATCCATTCATCCATCGATGGACATTTGGGCTTTTTCCACACTCTGGCTGTTGTCAATAGCCCTGCTATAAACATGGGGCGCATGTGCCCCTTTGAAACAGCTCACCTGTATCCCCTGGATCAATATCTAGTAGCACAGTTGCTGGGTCGTAGGGTAGTTCTGTTTTTAATTTTTTGAGGAATCTCCATACTGTTTTCCAGAGTGGCTGCACCAGTTTGCATTCCCACCAACCGTCTCTTCATCTTTCACTTCCATTCCACCTGTGTGATCGAAGCAGAAAGGCTCCTTTAGCTGCGGGGAGGAAGGTGGATGGGAAGGAGGAAAGGGGAGACCAGAGCCCCGAGCAGAGCGTGAACGGGTGAAGGCATGAAGTAAGTGGAAGGTCCAGGGAAACGGGAAAAGTGGAGGTGGACTCGAGAACAGTGGAGAAGAAAGAATAAAAGAGAATCGAGGAAAGAGTTAAGAAAAGTGCTTGTTGCTGGATGTGGTGACTTTAACCTATGGTGGACCCATTTTTCAGCCCCCAAAACGGGCTCACAGGTCCTTAGAAGAGGAGCGAGGCAGAATGTCTGACGCTGTCCCTGCCCCAGAGAGTCAAGAGGAGTCTGTCACTGCATTTGTGCCTGTCGCGTTCTGCATGTCTCTGGGGATAGATCCTCTAGTGCAGGGAGAGGTCTGTCCAGCAAATTACGACAAGGAGAAAGACAGGACATGAGGAGAGGCTGGGCCTCAAGAGCCTGCAGTTGCCCCGTGCAGAAATCCACCTGCAGCTTCGCCGGCATCCACGAGGGGCCTGTCCTATTACAAGGACATTTCCTATTCCAAGGAGATTTCATATCTATTACTTTTCCTGATTCTGGGGTGCAGGACAAAGAATGGGCACTTGTTAAAGGTCTGTTCTCTTCAGGTAGTGCCCTGGGGGCCCCACTGCAGCTGTCCCAGAGTCTCGCTCTCCCAGAGTCACCGGCCCCTCCCCCCCAACCACCTGCCTACATCACAGATGAAAAACGGAGCTCTGGTGTGACTCACTGACTTCTCATGGTCACATGATAAACAGAGACTAGGTTCACAACTGGACACTGTCCTCTCCTGTTTATTAGGTCAGGACGGTGTACCTAGTGTCACCATTTCCCAGCTTAGGACATCAAGGTCCCAAAACACCATGCAGGTAAATGGCAGGGCAAGGCTAGAATCCCAGGCTCAGAAACTCTAGGTCAACGTTGGTTTTGCCTTTTATTGTTTTGAGTACACTTGGTTTTCTTCCCTCATTAGATGGCAAGTTCCTCATGGAAAGAGGAGACCTTTTAATCCTGACATTCCCAAAGTGCCCAACACCGAGCCTGGTTCCCGAAGACATGAAGCATGGATTTCTGGCTTCTTGGATGACCTGACTGTTAGGTCACTCTTCGGTGCTAACATTTCACTTCTTCGATCCACCCCTCCTGCTGCCTCTAGAGGTACAGTGCCAAGGCATCTGTCTCCTTCAACACATGCAATCCTTTCCCTCCTTCAGGTACAGCTAGCTGAAAGGCCATCTTCCCCATGGAGGCTTCATGTCCTCACTACGATAATCCACCTCTTTGCCTCCTCCGTACTACTCTGCTCCACACGTAGGGGTATCTGCTCTGATATGTTATCTGTTCCTTTAGGAGCCGTCACGGCCATTTCTGTATCCTTAATAAATGTTGATGAGCAAACACGTAAAGGAATGCATGGACATACAGATGGATGGGCACATAGGTGGATGGACACATGGATGGATGGATGGATGGATGGATGGATGGATGGATGGACTGATTCATCAGTGAATGAATAAATGTATAGAGAGATACGAGGAGGGAAGCACAAAGTACTAGAACACAGGGGTTGAGAGGTTATAGAGCAGAAAAAAAACAATGGATTCTACGGTAGAGGCTTCAAATTCTACAAAGCTTTATCCCTCATTTGCTGTGTGATCTAGGAAAAGTCACTTCTTCTCTCCTGGGCTTTTTGCACTTGTGTTTAAAAAGAAGGGTGGGAAAGACTAGAACGGCTGCAAGTCCCCATTCTCCAGTTCTGTGAATGGGAAGTTTGCCCTCAAACAGACCCATTAACGGATGTTTTGCCCTTCCACCCTTGAAAACAGCCAATGTCTTCAACCGGCGGCTTATCTGAGGCCACCCTTCTCTGCCTCATCCCCACCGGGAGCTGCTATCTTGTATGAGGCCTCCTGGGACGTTTGTCAACCAAAGCAAGCGCCTTATCTGGTGGCTCTCTAAGGCACCATCCCGCCCTTGGAAAACATGAATGGATTTGCAGAATACCTGGCCTCTGATAGTCCTCCCATCCCAGGAAGGGCTAGCAAGGCAGCCTCGGCTTTCTCAGAAAGATTGTGCAATTTCATGCTGCTATCGGGACTGACATGGAGGCAGCTCCTAGCCCTGGACCCTCTAGCTAAGTTCAACTTCAGGTCAAGTCAGGGGCCTCCAGCAGTTCAGAGGCACAGGATCCACAAGGAAGGAATTTCAGAACGTTGCCAGAAGCTAACAACAGTCCCCAGCTGTTCCTGGCTGCCTCCTGCCCTGAAGTAGTTTGGAGAGGGGGTCTTCACACAGACACGGCCGAAGGAGGGGTTGAATGAACGCTGGGCCTCTGGGCCGGGGTGGAGGGCAGGCCAGGGGGAACAGAGGTCTCTTTGTTATTGGCAGCTCCTGCACAGGGCCCCGAGACCCTCGTCTGAGCACAGACCTCCCCCTCCCGGGCCCCCTGGGGGACCCGGACATCAGTTGCATTGACGCACTAGGCTCCTGGAATGACTGGCAAACCTCTGCTCCCTACTCACTCACCTCTGGCCAGGAGCTTCCCTCCTGTAATTCTTCACGGAGCACATGCTGTGAAAGCCTCTTAATAAATGAATGTTTCAGAACTGATCTCCCCGGGCTGAAAACGAAAACACCTACCTCAGAGTGAATTTGCTTCGGATGTCCCCCAGCCCCGTCCCTGCTCTTTGTCTGCCCACTCATCCTCAGGTCTCATCGGCGACCAGATGCCCCTACCCAGAGATGCCTTCCTTGCCCAGCCTCCACACACCAACCCATGCCCCTTCTCCCAACACACTCACCCATCTTCCTCAGGCACTTTCCTTCTCCAAACTCGCCTGCACTTGTGCACGTGTGTGTCCCTGCAATGACCATGTCCCTCATTAGGACCGCAGTCTTAGTGATGGAGGCCGCTCTTCCTTGTTTCCATCACCGCCTGCCTGGCATACAGGAAGTGACCCACAAATAATTGTTGAGGGGCGCCTCGGTGGCTCAGTTGGTGAAGTATCTGACTTCAGCTCAGGTCACGATCTCATGGTTCATGAGTTTAAGCCCACATCAGGCTCTCTGCTATCAGTGCAGAGCCTACTTCGTATCCTCTCCCCCCACCCCCGCCCCTCCCCAGCTCGCACACACTCTCTCTCTCTAAAAAATAAACATTTAAAAAACACGAAACTAAACATTAAGAAAAATAAATCGTTGTTGAAAAACTGAATAGAATCATGAACAAATTCATTAATTGCCAAACATAGGAGCGTGTTATTGTCGGAATCCTAAAAGAGCAAACTTCCTACTTATCAGGAGGCATGCCACCCTTAGCCCATGGCTTCCTAACTGAAAGTCGGAGATGAGGAAGACAGTTCCTGTGCCCTCAGGAGCTCACGGACTGCCGGAGAACCAGACACGGTGTTCACAGATGGCAAACAGGCCTTTTCACTGAAGCCTCACGTGTGGGGCCTCTGAGGCCAGAGGCGTTAAGATATTTGCTTGAACCACAGAGCTAGTAGGGTCAGAGCTGGAATCCTGGACGCCTGACAGTCTTCTCCTCTTTGTCCTCCTGTCCTTCTCAATCTGGCCTGGTTTTTTCAATCTTGCACTTGAAAATCGATCAGCCCAGAGGTCTAGCAACCTGCACCATTTGCCAGGAGTGACTCGGAAGGAGCAGGAGGTGGTCTTACTTCTGGACCCTATTACGCTGCTCCCTACTCCCAGTGGGGTACTGGACTGACCCGAAGAGGAAGCCCCCACCCTCGGCCCACAGAGCCACTTTCACACCTTCTGGGCTCAGGGCACTTTAGAGGGCTAGCTAGTGCTGAAGGGGCTTCTTTTGAATGACAGCAACCACAGAGGACGCACGCCAGTAGCAAATGACCACTCGGTCTGACCGGCAGGGTTTTCAGGGTTACATGGATGCAGAATGTGCGTGTGACTCCAAAGCTGCCCCCTCCTAAGCAGAGTCGGGGGCGCCCCGCGAGCAAAGCTCCTTTGCTGGAAACCACGAGGTTTTGGACTCACACGAAACTGTCTCTGATACCAACTGTATTATTTGGGACAAGTTGCCCAAAGACTTTGAACTTTGCCTTCCTAATCTGAAAAGGAGATGCTTTGGGTAGTCGGGAAGACGACCAGACGAGTCACCCAGCGCCTTAGTGCATGAGTGGCACGGGTTCCGGGAGGGCTCTCGCTGCCACCCCTCTGGTCTTTGTTTTGCCCCCAGTTCCTAGTTCGAGCCTCATTTGGTCTACACCATTCTGTTATTTTCTGACTGTTCCTCCTATGATCAAGGTCCTTCAGATTCTGACCATCTCTTGTGGGGTGTAACTCCCGCCTCCCAAGTCAGCAGCCCAGAGAACCCAAAGGAGCAATCCTGTCCCCCCGAGAGCACCGAGAGCAGCTGCACAGAGGAGGGGATTCCGAGCGAACTACTGACAACGGAAGGGAGGCCGTCCGGGGCAAGGCTGTGCCAGGGAGTGCTTGGAGCGTCCCGGCCAGCGCCATGGAGCTGAAGCTGGAGGTGGGCCAGGGCAGCAGAAGAAGACGGGGGACTGATGAAGGTTCACGGGGGGGCGTTGTGAATCCTCTGGGTGTCACCAGGAAGCCTCTGAATGCCATCCCGTGGCTCTGGAAGGGTGCTATACCTGGGAGCGAAATGATGATGCCTGTGTTTGAGCTGTAGCCCAGGCTGGGGACAGGAGAGAAGAGAAACTAGAGATTAAGAGACCACTTAGATTTTCCAGGTGACCCAGGCAAGATATGACTAGAACAAAGGACAATGAGGATGGAGATGGGCACTAGATCAAGGGACACGCCTAAAACACAACACACGGAGAGCTGCCCATTGATTTATGTTGTGGGCAATGGAAAAAGCATGAAAATGCCTCTGAGGGGTCTAGCTTGGGAGGCCACGTTTCCAGTGTCACCATTAACAGATTTTGGATGCAAGAGACACACCAACAGCAGGAAAAGAAAATGATTTTACTTTGTGACATGCAGTGCTATCCAAAAGGTACGTCATCAAATGGGTCTGGAGTGGAGATAGAGCTCAGGAGACAGAATGAAGGTGCCTAGCAGAGTCTACAGGAGTGGATAAGATCACCACTGGGACAGAATTCCTATTTAAAAAAAAATTTAAAAAAAAGGCTGAAACACCAGCATTTCAGAGGCATCTAGAGAAGGAGAAGTCTCCTGAGGGGTGCAGGAAGGAATGGGCAGAAAGGTAGGAGGACCAGGACAGGCAGTGAGGGCCTGAGGAGGGAAGAGACCAGAGAAAGCAGCCACACGGTGGTCACACAAATTTATGCAAATACTGAAATTCATGGAGGTGTACACCAAAATGAGTCAGTCTTGTTACACGCTAAATTTAAAAATAAAAATCACTGAAATGCAAAAAGAAAAAGTCCTCCTGAGAGCCTACCTACACAGAGGAAACCACTGTTAACATTTTTGGATACGTCCTTCTAGTCTTTTCCTTAGGCACTTTTTCGAAATAGAATCATATGTGCAATTAACAAGCACAAATGTGATCTTTCCTAATTTATGTTACATTGTTTTAAAATTCCGTGCGTTAAATAAATAAAGCGGTGCCAACACAGGAAGAAGGGGAGAAGGAGGGAAGAGGGAGGGAGAGGCTGTAGATATTGTTGAACCCAGCAGAGAGGAAAGATAGTATAACCCCGAGAAGTGTTATGTGGTTTCTTTCGAATTCATTTTAAATCCTACCTAAAGCTTAGAAGTATACATCCTTTCTAGAAAGTTCTCTCCCCATTTTTCAAAGAAGAGGAAAAAAAAAAAAACAACACTAACTTGCTTAATTTTTTCCCAGAAAGGGAGGCGGTGGCCATTGAACGCACCCTCCAAAGCTCTTCCTGCACGTGGTAACATCGCCACCTGCTGGGCATGATGATATCGCCATAGAGCACAAGCTTTTAAAGGAGCCTAGACCCTTGCAAGGGCCTAACCCAGGAATTCCTCCCCCCTCCCCTTCCCCCCCCCCCCCGCCACCACCCCATGACCACAAAGAATTAAGAATCAAACACAATACCAGGGGATATAGGGGTCTGAATTCAAGTGGGACAGGATGTGATTTAATAAGCCTTTTTGTGACAAAAAGGTAAGTTGGTATGTAAGGTGCACTGGTATAGAAATTAGGGCTCCCAGGTTTCAGGCCAGCCCTGCCACCAGCGAGGTCCACCAAACAGGATCACGGGCCTTGCCACCAAGCAGATGAGCATTTGGGTTTGACATTACAACAATGCCCTCAATAGTAATTAAGTTGATTTGTTGACTCCAACTGCCTGTGCTCTCTCCACTTCTTAGTAAGCTCTGGATTTAGAATCATAAAAAGGGTATGATTAATTAGCATCTTCAAACTTCGTATCTTCCCAGAGAGTAAATGCATGAATAAAGAAGAGGAAGAGGAGGAGCAGGAGGAGGAGAGCAGCCTGGCCACGCAAAGCCTATCATGGAAGCAAGGGTTCCTCCCAGACCCCACGGGATAAGTTATTTGAACAGGGATTTTTCCTTACCACATTCTATGAGACTATCCACCTGCTTACCACAAGATCAAGTCCTACAGCACTGCCACATTTGAGCCTTTGATTATACTTGGAAGACGGGATGTGTTTTAATCTCTCTCTTCTCAGAGCTCGCCTGCTGAGAGCCCCGGAGTATATGAGGCTGAGAGTTCTCAGAGGCTGAGCTCAGGGCCCTAAGCTCCCTGGGTAGGCTTCATATTAGCACTGAGACTAATAAGATTCTTGGGCCAGGACTAGAGCCAAGTAAACAGATGTGGCCTTAACAGCTGCCTCCAGCAAGGGAGGAAGGCGGAACAGAAGTGGCATTGCCAAGCAAACGGCTGACAAAGGCAAGGATGAGAGACAGAGGAGATCGGGGACCCGCCCTACCCACCATTTGAATGGCCAGGTCTCAAGCCTGTCGTGCACATCCATGAGTCATGGCCATGACCTCAGCCTCAGGGGAGCTCCATACTATACAGTCTATTAAGCACAATGCTCAGATGATTGAAATTTCTGGTGTAAAAGAAAAGGTGTGATTTCCTGCTTACAGTGAGGTGAGCAAAACTGTCAGTTAATTAATTCTTGGGACTGATCCCCAGTCCCTGTTCTATGCCCAATTCCTCTCATCTCTGCTCTTGCATAATGATTCCACTCACAGAAACTACCAAATCATCAGTGTTTGGTGTTTTATAGTTTCATTAATACGATGTGTTTTATTTAGTGCCTACTTGGCCAGGCACCACATGGACCCACCCGGGGAAGACGACAGCCAGTGAACCGGGCTCAGGCTCATGGGAGCTCACAGCCATGGGGGGCAGCTTCGTGGGGAGGGGCGCAGGCTCTGGGACCAGACAGCAGGGGTTCCCAACTGCCACTTCCTGAGGACCTGGGGCAGACTGCTTGACCTCTCTGTGTCATTGTTTTCGTCACCTGAAAAATGCAGGTAATACTGTACTGACTTCATACAGCTTGTGAGTATTAAGTGAGCTGAAAGCTGTACCAGATTCATAGTAAACATTTAATAAATGTGAGCGATTATTACCAAGTGGCTAAGGGTCTTCATTCTAGCATGGTAACTCTCCTGAGCAGGATCAGTTATAGATTCTGAAAGGGGAGGAGATTACCCTGAGAGCACACAGATTTAAAACCTTCCTTGGATATCGTGGCAGGCAGGATAATGGTCCCAAAGACATCCATGTCCTCAACGTTGGCATTTGGGACTTCATATGACAAAAGAGACTTTGAAGATGTGACTAAGTTACAGATTCTGATTATCGGGCAGGCCCAGTGCAATCATCCAGTCCTTATAAGAGGGAGACAGAAGAGTCAGAGTCACAGACGGGCGAGGTGATGACAGAGGAGAGAGGAAGCTGATGTGATGGGACTCCCTGGCTCTGAGCCAAGGAGCGTGGGCGGCCCCAGAAGCTGGAAAAGGCAAGGAAGCCTCCAGAAGCAAATGGAAGCCTGGCAATGCCTTGATTTTAGCCAATCGAGACTCATTTTGAACTTCTGGCCTTCAGAACTAACCATAAGAGAAAAAAATGTATGCTGTTATCGACCACTGAGTTTATGACAATTTTTCACAGCAACAGTGGAAAACTAATACAGATTTGAATAAAAACAAAAGTCTGTTTCTTTACAATGCATCTCTTTTGAAAGACAGCATAACAAAGCAGAAGGAGCACTGGGCCTGGAGTTTGAATTCTGCCTCTATGCATTACTGTGTGTCTTTGGATAAGTTACTTAGCCTCTCTGAGCCTCATTATTCCATCTCTCAAATAAAGATAAACATGATTATTTCAAGTACTGGCTGCAAAATTATACAGTAGGCACTCAACAATTGTATTACTCTCTCCACTAGAAACACAGTGCCCCTCCCCGCACCCCCAGACAGCTGATTATTTAAAGGCTCCAGCTTTTCTGCGCTTTGATTCGAGGTGTTCATTTATATTCAGGCCACTGTCCATTTCTAACTACTTGACTTCCCTGCTGTTAGAGGTTGGGACTGACAACCGAGATGCCACGGGCTTGCCAGAGATTATGTTTTGGTTCCTGTTACCATGCCCGCTGATAACCTGAGCTTCACCCAGCCATGTTCCCCACCCCTGCTCATGAGTCAGAGACCCGCTGGCTGACAGTCTGTCCTCTGCTCAAGGTCACATTGTCACCATCACCATCACCTCGCCCTATTCTGGAATACTAGAGAAGGAAGGTCAGAACGTCCACATGCCCATGGCAAATACCACTGTCACTATCACTTCCACCGACTGCAACCATGGCTGGCATCCGCGGGCTGCCTGCAGTACACCAGAGACTGTGGAAGACGGGGGAGGTCTTTTGACTCTCCCACCCTTTTCCTGGGAGGGTGTTTCGGTAAGAAGAAAAATGCAGCCTCTTAAAAAATGACACACTGGAATTCTGCAAGAAAAGGGGGTCAGTGGTCAGTATTGGCAAGCTAGAAAGTCTGCCTCGTAGGTGTTTCACTCGTGGGCGAGAGGAAGGCCCCCACCACCTCCTTCCCCCGCTCCATCCCTGTCCCGACCTCTACCTACAAAAGGGATTTACGTGAGCCAAGAGTGTTCATTCCACCCTAAACACTGTCAAAGGAGAGCAAGAAGGAAGCCATGGAGCCAGAGTGTGAATTCTGGATGGGCAGCGAGATGGACAAAGAGGGGTGCACCATGGGGGTGCTGGGTTGATGCCCGAGGGTCAATGTGTCCACGGGAACCACGAGTCAGACCAGGATCTACACCCCAGCCCAAGGCCCGTGCTCTTTCCAGGCATCGCCCTACCACTGCCGCTGGCCCTTGCTTCCCCTCCCCAGGACAGCGTCCAGAGCTCAGAACATTTCCAGGGTGTCTTCCAACGGGCCTAAGTCCTGGGTGGTCTAGAAACTTTGAAGCAAGCATTGAGTTTTATCCCAGAACGAATGGAGACCTGGAAGTGAAGGGTCCTTCCCAAGCTAGAAACAGCCGGGCCCAGCTGCGGGGCAGGCTAAGATCACCTCTCCGTGCAGCACCGTCCTCCACGAGGAGGCCTGTCGGCTGCAGGGTCTTGGAAGCAGGCCAGGGACATTTGCAGAGAGCGGGCACTGCCGGTCTGCACAAGTGTGGGGCAGGGGTGGCACAGGACCTGGGACAGCTGCTGAGGGAAGGGGGCCCTGGGCTCGAGGACTGCAGAAATGCCCCGGGAGCTCGGGACACAGCTGGAAATCAGGCCGGGCCGCAAACGCCCAGTCCTCCCCGCACACACACGGAGGGTCGCAGGCTCCCAGGGCACCCGGTACGACGGGCAGGCCCCGTGCTGTGTGCCTTCCCGGGTGCTAAGACCGTCAGAGGCTCTTCCGGGTCAGAAGACTGTCCGCCAGCAGCCTGCTGCAGGCTCGAAACCTCGAGTTCAAGTCCAGGCTTGTCCTTCGTCTCACGGCCCTGAAGGGACCTACTTGGTGCTGCTCTTCCCCGGTTCACGTCTGGTCCTGAACCGTCAGTGTACATGAGGATCACGGATCTCACAGGTCCAGAGAGAAGGATGCTCGCATGTTTACAAGTATCCCCCGGTGATCTCTTAGGGAGACTGTCCCAAGACTACACTTCGAAAGTGTCACTTCTTTTCTAGGCTGCTGCCTCAAAGGCCTCCTTTCTTATTTATTTTTTTAATGTTTATTTATTTTGAGAGAGAGAGAGAGAAAGTGGGGAAGGGGCAGAGGGAGACAGAAGATCTGAAGCAAGCTCTGCCCTGACAGCAGGGAGCCTGAGGCAGGATTCAAACCCATGGAACGGTGAGATCATGACCTGAGCAGAAATCGGTAACTCGACCGACTGAGCCACCCACTGCATTTAGAGCCAACCCTGGCATGTGGTGCGGGCGCCCCTGCTCACAGATCTCCAGGCTTCTGCCCTGACACGCATGCTGGCCAGCTCCCAGCGTCTCCGTTTCAACAGCCCAATGGTTCGGCCAGCGTGTGCTGGTTCAGATCGTGAAGCTCCTGAGGCCCCTAACTGAAAATTCTGCCCTGTGTTCCACAGCAGAGCTGTGCATCCTGGGGGTCTGCCTGCAGGAGGCCCCTTGTCTGAAATCTGTCTTGCCTGATGGATTCCGCCTTTTGCTTTCTGGACCCCCAGCTCCCCTTCCTCCCTCACTTGACTCTCTTCTCTAGGCTGGGTCTTTTCCCGACCCCACCCCCAACCCCTCCTGATCCAGTCTTGACCCCAAAGAACTTCATCAAGCACCCTCCTTGCCCACCAAGGCTCCATGGCAGAGGAGAGTCCTGAAGGCCTCCAGAAGTTCTGAGGCGTCACCAAAATATGTGGTCTGGCAGGAACGAAAACAGAGCAAATAAGTGCTTTTCAGAGTTTGCAAAGGACGTAGGCCAAATGGCAGAACATGGACAGGTAATCGAGGAATTCTGCCAGGGGGCCCGAATTAGCCTCCTGGAAGGAGGACATTCCTCTGAAGCTTCTAGTCTCCCTTACCGTTGTATATGAATTGTGTGTTCTCCATCAGAGAGCTGTGTCGGTTTGAACCTGGCATTCGTTCTTCTCATGATTAATCTGTGTCTGTGTCTACTGCATAACTCAATTATAAAAGTTAGGCTTTAGCACTCCGACTTCATAGTTTGTCCCATTTCTCCGAGATGCACAGGAGAATGGGGCGAGCTGAATTTGGCTGCAGGGAGGAGAGAGGCAAGGACCCAGGGCAGGACACGAGCCAGCCTCTGCACAGCTCCAGAACAGACTTGGGAGGTAAAGAGGTAAAGAGAAAGGAGGTTAAAGGAAGCAAAGAAGGTCACGTGGACAACATGACTCGCCATCGCCGGTCCGTCAAAGAGACATGGACAGGTGCAGTGGGGCACGGGGGCATTGCTTCCAGGGCTGATGAGCACAGAGCAAGGTGAGCGCGGGGAAGACCCCCACCCCCACCAGAGAGAATCAGCTTACTCATCCCCATTCTTCAGATAGGGAAACGAGGCCAGAGAGAAGCGATCTGCCCCGAGATACCGGCTGACAGCCTAAAGCCAAGACAACACCAGCCTCGTCCTGTGCCCCAGGCCTGTCCTCTGTCCACTGCGCCACGCCGTTTGCAGCCGCGAGCACCTCCCTTTCAGTACCTCGTTTCCAATTCATCATGAGGCTTCAAGGGCTTCTCCGATAGGCACGAAAGTGCAGCGCACTGACCTGCGATAAATCACAGCAGCTAACGGTCTCCTTGCTCCCCAGGACCAGCTGCAGACAGCCCTGCTCTCGCTCACGCATGCAGTACAGCAGCTGAGGCCGCCGCCTGCCTTGAGGGCGGTGTGGGGATCCGGAGAAAGGAGGCAGCCACTGGGGACTCGGGGTTGGCGTTCCTTTCCCTCCTCCCGCGACTCCTTTCCTCCCGTGCTCTTCCATGCCTTCCTTCCTTCGTCTCTCTCCCCTCACCCTGCCTCTGTCCCTCCTTCCTTCTTTCTTTCCTCCTTCCTTCTGGCATCACGCAAACAAGGCACTATAAACTAACAATTTCCACGTTAAGCCCCAATTCTACCACCTCCCCCCAACAGGGTCGCTCTAAAGTTCTGAAGGTCTTATGTGGTGCGGAGCACTCAGGGGGCAGCCTCGCTCATTCTCTCCTGTCCACGCCGGGGACCTGCAAAGTTGCCCTTGTCCCTGTCCCCAAGTGCTCCAGGTTGGACGGCTCTCTGCTGCTTCTGGGCCAGGCTTCGGCCTCGGGAATCCCTTGCCAGCTGCCTCGGGTCACAGCTCCCGTGACAACCAGCCGGCTCTCTCTCTCCCATGGCTCTCGCTGCCTCCCTGGTGTGCTGCCGGGTCGTCTCTGCTCTGGAGCCTGCCGACTCCCTCTCCCCTCCCCAGCCCTGGAGAACCCTGTCCTGGTCTGGCGGCTAAGCCACGTCCTTTTATTGCTTCTCCTAGACATTTTGCCCATTCTTGAGATGCCCCCTTCTCCTAAAGACACAGGCCTAAGCTGTTTACCTCTCTGCACCTCTGTTTCCTCTTCTATAACAGTATCTACTCGTAGGTCACTGCAGATTAAATGAGCTAGTAATGTAAGGTATTTAGAACACTGGCTGCCACACAGAAAACATCATATAAACAATTATTGTTATTACAAAGGACACGCGGCACCTGCTTCCCCACCAGACACACATTTTGACAAGAAGGAAAAACATGACCTCAGCCTGAAGAAAATCCCTTAAATTCATAAATTTATTAATTTAATTTAATTTAATGAGCTTTCTGGAACCTCGGTCTAGTTTCCTTATTCTTCTGGACCCAGTGGAAATATCACTGGGCAATGCCAACTGAAGGGTCCATGTTTGGGGGCTCCTGGACTCGGTGACTTCCAGGCCTTTCTTTGCCTGTTCCTGGTCCATAAATGCAGCCAGGCCTCAGTAGGTGCTCAATAGAGATTTGTGGAAGGAATGACTTAACTATGTGCAGTCACCTGTTATCAGCACTACCTTTCAAGATAGAAACCTCGTCTGGACACCCTCACGACACCCCTAGAAAAATAAATAAATAAATAAATACATGGGAGAAAAGCCGATCAAAACACATGAGGACAGAGTACCGTCCACACCGCCCCGCTCTGACTGGCCTCTGGCAGCCCCGTTCTCTCCAGCACCTGCACTTTCCCCACCATATTAACAATAGCCCTGCCATCGCTGGAGAACTCAGCAGCTAGTAGGATGCCTTCACGTCCGTCCTATCATTTGTTCATTAAGGAGCACTCACTATGCACCAGGCACTGTACGCAGTTCTAGGAAACAGCGGGAAAGATACGGCAGTGCCCCGGCTCTGTGCCCCCCGCCCCCGGTTAACTGTAAACCCAACCCCAACAGGAGCTGGGGCTGCACCTATTCACCTCTGGAGGCCCAGCACCTGGAAGGGCCTCGTGATCAGAGAACGGAAAGAACGAAGGCAAGCGCTGCTGGCTTCTCAGCCCAGATGAGGGCTGCAGCTGTTCAGGTTCGGCACTGCGAGGACACTGGATCAAAGAAGGCCTGAGTGCAAGGACGAGTATAAAACCTGGGGGAGGGGGGGCAGTGCAAAACGGAAATTTAGGGCCCCTTGTTCAAAAAAAGAGGAAAGAGGCGTCCTTAGTGGAACTAAACTCGAAAGCTCTTTGCTCTCTGTCCTGGCCTCTCTTTCAAGTAGTCATGGTGTTTTCTTATTTGTTATTCAATATCATTCTAAGGAAAACAATTTGAAACTTTACATTATTAGCATGAATTCTACTACTCATCTTTGTATTGTGCAATGCTGATTTTAAGCACAAATATAAACACACTTAACTCATGAAGAATCACTGAAAATACACAATTCAAATTTGGTAGCTGGTATCTCATTCTTGCCAGAATAGTGGAAACACCACAAAACTAAGTCGACTCTATTTTTTAAGATTTTTAAAAGTTTTTATGACTTTATTTGAGAGAGATAGAGACAGTGTGAGTGGGGGAGAGGCAGAAAGGGCAGGAAAGAGAATCTCGAGCAGGCTCTGAGCTGCCAGTGCAGAGCCTGACGTGGGGCTCAAAATCATGAAACTGTGAGATCATGACCAGAGCCTAAACCGAGAGTTGGACGCTCAACCAACTGAGCCACCCAAGTGCCCCTAAATTGACTATTTTTATGTGACTTCTTGATATACACATACTATCTCAACGCTCTGCCTCTGGCTCACTGATGACGATGAGGACATAAAGGAAGGAACTCGGGGATGACCTATCCTCACCTTTTGTTCTATGCTGTTGCTCTCGGCGTGAGTGGCTGATGAACACCAGAAAGTGACACAAGAATGGATACAGGGGAGTAGGATTCCTCCATGGGTCATGCTTCTAGAACACCACTGCCTTCCTTCTGCGTTCAATGCAAGCTCTAACGCAACAGAAAGCTTTTGGCTTCTTGGGGCCATCGGCGCCTCCATTTACTTCTGTACAGACACAACACGCCCACCTTCCACCCTCTGAGGCCTGCTGGCCTCCCACATGTCACATCCATGAGACTTCAGAGCTCACGGGCACCACGAACACTACCTGTGGACCTAAAGCACTGTGGACATGCATGCCATGCACACTTCGCGGTCCCATTAGACCCACCTTCAAAGCATAAGTGCAAGGATAAAACCATTAAGAATTTCAGGACTGGGGCAGCAGAGCGTGAAACCCAGCACGGGGCCTTTCTAAGCACGGACTTTATGCAACTGCATGAGTCACATGCCCATGAATTCGGCTCTTCCCGGACAGGACCAAGGGTTCACGGCCAAGGGAAGTCCTTGAAGCCTGAGTGGGGCCCTGGCTGGAGCAGCAGCAGCTCCCAAATTGCCCACAGACCCAGGGGAGGTTAACCACCTAGGACTGAATAAAGAGGGAGATTGGTTCCTTGGGCGGGGGGTGGGGGGTCTCCTTAGCAAGGAGAGAAACTCCAGGTCCTACAGAGAGAATGGCAGGTGAGACTCTGTCTCCCCAGGAAACTTGAGGTGAGAAGCAAGAAAAAGCTATGCAATCCTGTTAAGCCCGGCCTCAAAGTAACTTCCTTGAACCTGGAAAGGGAAAAATGGCCAAAACAACATTCCCATACTCACCAGGCCTCAGGGCTCAGGCAACCCCAGTCCTAGCCAGAGCCTTACATCCAGGCTGGTGACAGATGCCATAGGAACAGCAGCGGGAGGGCGCTGGTGGGTGGGACCGGCCGTTTGGCACCGGCAATGCAGACAGGTGGGTTATGTCCATTCCACGTCCCTCTCCCAGCCCTTATTCAAGCACCACCAGATGGAAATGTGGAACCCCACCCTTCACCAACAGCAGCCAAGATGGCTGAAATTCCTCTTGTAACACAAACTCCTCTTGAGCTGTAGCAGAACCACTGGCCCTCTCTCCTGTACGCCACCTACATGTGAAAACTCTTCCCACTCCAGGCAAGTGTCAGTGCCACCTACTGGCTGAGTGTCCTTGGCTAGTTACTTCTATGGGCCTCAGTTTCCCCATCTGAAAATAGGGGTGATCATACCTACTCCACAAGGGTGAGATGGAGGACAAATGAGGAAACACCCGCACAGAGAAAAGAAAGAGGGATGGAGGGGGGCAGGGTTTTCCTCCCACCTCCCCGTCACTCTGCTTACTGTGCCCTCCCTGCCGGGATGCACTCACCATCCCCCAAACCCGAGAGAACCTCACTCAAGTCTCACACCATCCATGGGGCTTCCATCTCCAGCTCTCACCCAACTCTGCCTCCAGACCACGCGTCCATTCCAGAAGTATGTTTTTCTATCCCACACACTGGAGCAGCTGGTTACACTCGGCTTGCTGATGCTCCCAGAAAGGGAATAAATAGCACTGGGAGAATTTCTAAGCTCAAGGTACTTAATAGGAGAGTCCTTGCCACAAAGCCTGACACACCAGAGACACACAGCAGATAGGACTATGAAGATGCCCAGCTTCAAACTCTTCAACACTTGCCCTTTGCCAGAAGGGAAGAGGGGGGAGGGAGGGAGGGAGGAAGGAAAGGAGGGAGGAAAGGAGAGGGAAGGAAAGAATCCTCCTGCACAGTGGTCCCTTCTCCAATCTCATGCCCTTCCACTCTCCCCTTCGACTCTTACTCTCTAGCCTGATCTGCTAGCCTGTCTTCTAAATGTGCCCTCACATTAAAAAGGGCACATGTTGGGATGAACACTGGGTGTTATATGTAAACCAATATGAAAATAAACTATTATAAATTAAAAAAATAACTAAAAATAAAAAAATAAATGTGCCCTCAAAAATGTCCCTTTCTTTTCCACAATAGGGCTTTACATATGCCATTCCCTCTGTCTGGAAGGCCCTCTCCCCACGTTTGGAACTGCCATCTCTTTCTTGTGTCTGAGGCCTCAGCTTACTGCTGGTTTCCTTCCTCACCTAGTCTGAGACCGTCTTCCACGTTGCCCCGGTGGAAGAAACGATACCATCGTTGCTCATCTCTGGGTACTGGCATCTAACACAGTGCATGACCCACAGCTGGCAATTAATAAGGATTCGTTAATGAACTAATGCATGGATGATAAATGAGGTAAATATTTTTTTTCCTTTTCCCCTGTGCATGCAATTCTTTTCTGGGTGTTTTGCAAATGCAAATCGTATCTCCGATTAGAATGCAGGCAGGGTAAGCGTTATAGATTGCTTTTGTTTCTAGCCCACTATGAAGCGCAGCACAGTGCTGCGCTTGTATACAACACGTAAAAAATGTTTGATGGATGAATGAATAAATCATTGAATAAATGAGCAGTTGGGCACTTACCCAGACCTTGCTGGACTGAAGTGAATTAAGTAGACCTGCGTGTGTAAAGGAAGTGCCACATCCTCGCGACAGCGAACATGTGTTCTGCATTTGTCAGTGGGGCTTTCTTGTGCTCCGCTCCCTCACGGGGCCGTCACCCATCAGCCTGCTAATGGGATCATAAAGGAAAGGGAATCTGGGTCCTGGGCTTTCTCAGAGTCATCAGCTCAAAGCCCTTTTAATGTGAGTTCCTGACTCAATTGGGTGTGGAGAGAAGAGAAAAGGTGATGAATGGCCCAAACACAAGGAAACTCAGATACCTGACTTTGTTCTTATCTCGGCAAGAATGCGGCAGCCTGAAAGAGTCGGCAGCGGACACACTGAGTCATGATGAACTAAGAAACTCAAGAATGTCCCTTGATAAATGTTTGCTGGATAAATGAATGAATGCTTCTGTTGCTTATTACCTTTTAAGTGAATAGGGTCAAAGGTTGGTATTAACCCAAGGCTCATGGGGTAAAATATTCTTTGTGACCTGGCAGGAATTATTACCAAGGGCAGACTGGGCCAGCCGGTTCACATGGCTAATGAAGACAGGGTCACAGGTTTGAGGCTCCCTGGAGACTAGTTATCTATGGGCAGAGGAGAAATCTGCTTCGCAGCCATACTCTACGCGTGAACGTTAACGCTGGGCAACAATCTTGCAAATTCATGCATTTGTCCAGGAAGGGAGGGTATCTGTGGATGGCTTTGGTGACACCCTTCGGCAGCGGAAAGCAACGGGAATCTTGTTTACATTTACGCAGGACGAGGACAGCCAACGTCTACCGAGTAGTCCCTCTGTGCCAGGCGGCGTGCGGGCTAAAACCCCCCCTCTCCCCAAACGTGAAAAGTGAGCCGCAAAGAGGCGTACGAGGTGATTGCACACCTGCTCTGTTTCAGGTCATCGTGTGGAATCCACGGCGGCCCTGTGACGTCAATTCCATTCTCTTCCTTCTACGGCCGAGAAGGACGACGGGGGAAAGAGCTGGGCCGACTTGCCCCCGAGACCACCCAGCTGGGAAGTGGCAGAGCCGGATCCCAGATGCGAGTAGCTGCCAAAGCCAATTCCATTCTCTTAACCGAGATACCAGAGACACTGGGTTTTTTTGTTTTGGGGGGTTTTTTTCTTGACAAGCAGATGAGTAACGTGGTCTTTACGGATGAAAAGTGACTAGTTCAAAATCGATGAAAGCAAGGCATTGACTGTTGCAAAGAACTGCCATCTAAGGCATCGCCCAGGTAATCTCCTGGATTCCAGGGCTGAGGAAGGTAAGAGGGAGAGAAAGAGCCAGGCCTGAGGCCACAGGACCTTTTTTGGCAAGTCGCAGCTCTACCGCTTACTGTGTCTTGCTGGGCAAGTGACAGCATGCCTCCAGCCTGGTTGGGCACTGTTCTAAACGCTGTAGATATGGAACAACTATTTAAGATGGGCATGATTAGTCCTTCCCCATGGACGAGAAAATTGAGCCACAAAACGGCTAAGTAGCTAGTGCCAGGGGCCCAACCCGGATATGGCAGAGTTGGGATTCCTCTCCAGGTGCTCCTGCTGGAAGGCCTGTGCTCTGAATACAGGAATCATCATCATCATCAGCTTCATCGTCATCGTACCACCACCTACCTCGCAGGCTTTGGGGATCTGGTGCATGCAAAGTGCACGGCCTGTGCCCTGTGGTATTTTAATTACTCACTACATGACCCAGCTGACCATTACATTTCCCGCCTCAGCAGATTCAGTCTCACGCTGCAGCAGGTGCTTAGGAACACCCCGATCAGCTGCAGCTGGATGGTCCAGAGGTCAAGGATTTGAAGCCAAACGTTTTGTGCATGGGCTGAGCTACAAGTCCTAGGAAGGCACCCAGCCCAGCAGGTTGACTCTAGAGCGGGGGGCACCTTCACTAATGACGGTGACCACCAGCCATGGAAGCAGAACACAGCAAGCGACACTGGGAGCAGCCTGCACTCCGAAGTTCTGGGAGCACTGTATTCAGCCAGAGACCTGACTCTTGGGCTGGGGGCTCAGAGACAAGGCCACAGGCCCCCAGGAGAAGACCTTACTGGGGTGAGACAGGATTCAGAAGGAGCTGCATCAGGAAAGCACGGACTTGGTGCAGAGAACAAAAGAGGGCTCGGTGGCGGGGGTCAGGAGAGATTCGCCCCAGTTACTGGGCAAAAATGGGAGATAAGAGAGACCTTACGGGGCCTAAAGTTTAGTTGCATGCATCTCATCCAGACTTTCTAAAAGCTCTCCTGCCCTGAGACACCACCGGTCCCGAGAGCTTTGCGCAGCGGGAGGCCTGGAGGAGGTGGGGAGGCTCTGGCTGGCAGAAGGTGCCCACCAAGGCTGGCCACCAGGCAGGGCCCGACACGCCCAGACTGCAGCCAGATGGGCACTCGTCAGGGAGGTCAGGATGAGGGGTTCTTGCACTCGGTAAAGTCCCTTGTGCTCCCCCATCTCCCCACCAGTATCATGAGGCATTTTTGGGCTAAACTGAGGCAAATTAGGACTTGCGTACATGATATCACTTTAGACGCAAATATGGCGACCGTACCATTCTCCAAAACCTGAACCCGGCAGAGATGTCTCCAAGAACAATCTCCCTATAAAGTCAACGCTCATCCTGAGATCTACAATTCGACAGTGGTGCATCTGTTCTCTAGGTGAAGTGGGGAGGCAGGAGACCCAAGAGCGGCGCCAAGTCTCTCGAGGAGCAGGGATGGGATGGTCCCAGCCGTCAATGGAGCTTTGTGGCCTCGGTGGAGAGAGAGGAACACCCTGTCTCAGGAATGCGACCTCAGAGCGCAGAAGACAGCCACTCTTTGCCATTATGAAACCCCAAACACTCTGGGTGTGGTGGGGGTTTTAAAAGCGTATTCTGCTACCACTGAGAAGCCTTGGAAATGTGGAGAGCGCACCACCCAAGCCATTAAATGCCCAGACAGCTCGGGACAGAGGCAAGAACAAGGAGCCAATGAGTTTGGGGCAGAGAGTCTCAAAGAAATAAACATGCGGTGAAGGTATTTCCATAGCCAGTAAATACTGTCTTTCAGGGGGTTCGGAAGGAGACCAAGCAGCCTGCCCCTACTATCCGCCGATAAAAGAGTGACACTGTGTATCTAAGGAGTGAGCAGCCAGGCACAGAAGCCAGATTTGCCAGCCACCCTTTAATTTATAGGCCGTAAATGATGGAGCCCATGATCTATTGCCCCTGACTCAGGGGGGATTTATTCTGGCTGAGAGCATACACAGAGGCCACTGATATAAGTGATGGCCTTGGGTGGAAAAAGGTCGGCTCTCACTAAACGCTAAGTAAAGATGTTTGGAACAGACCGTTATATTACTAAGAGATGGTTCCAAACACATCACAGGAAGCAGCTGACACTACCCATCCCAGCTGAGGTCAAGCTGAAGGGGAGGAAAACCCGGGATGCTGCAAGAGGGAGGCAGTCCGCAGCAGCTTGCCGCGGGCCTTGATCTCTAACGCGTCTCCGCTGCACATCTTTTTGCATTGCGCTCTTACCCAGCTTTGGCGCCGTCCAAACCTGCTCTTGGGTAAAGGCTGGCTCCAGTCCTTCACGTCAGCTGCTAGGGTCCAAGTACCACGCAGGCCTAGACCTCACTGTTCCACGATCGCCGTGATGCAAGATGGCTCAGTGCCTGTCATGGGCAGACGCTAACTCTATTCAACAAATAGAAACAAACAACCTGTTTCTTTTCATTCATCCATCCACCCATCCATCCATCCACCATTCCAGTCTTTCATTCATCCAGTCTTTCCCAAAGGACGCGTCCAGGACACATCTTGTGTCTGGCCAGAAAGAGAGCATCTAATAATGTTTTACTTCACGTATATATATTTTATCACTGTCATCTGTATATAGCAAGTGAGGCTGATTTTCCATCTGCGGTAGTGACACAAAAATTTTGTGTTCAGATTTCTTCATGGAAGAGAAGAGAGTCAAGTTAAATTTAAAAACATTCAATTAAATAACGGCACAGGTTTTATAAGGATATGGCAAAAATCCTAAAGGTGGCTCAGGAATGACTAAACCTTGAGAAATCTCACATTCAACAAACATTGGCTGATTCGAGACAGTTCTAGAGTTAGTATAGTCCAAGGCAAAAGGCACCTACAAGTAAGTTACATTTTTTCAAAACTCCTCTTTGTACTCTTACTGAAATTTTTTGTCCTTCTTTTTACTCATCTTGTTTGTCACTGGTATAACCCGATTATTTGCTGCTCTCCTAAAATCAGTCACTGTGAGGGACTGAATTGTGCCCCTGCCCCATATTCATATGCTGAAGCTCTAACTCCAGGACCTTGGAATATAACTAACTTGGAGACAGGGCCTTTAAAGAAGTTAAAATGAGTGTGTTAGTGTGGCCCAAATCCAATCTGACTGGTGTCCTTATAAGAAGAAGAGATTTGGACACACAGAGAGATCCCAGGGGTGTGCTCACACAGAGGAAAAGGCCACATGAGGACACGGGGAGGAGACAGCCATCTATAAGCCAAGAAGAGAAGGCTTAGGAGAAATCAGACCTGCCAACACCCTGATCTCGGGCTTCCAGTCTTAGGAACTATGAGAAAATCAATTTCTGTTGTTTAAACCGCCCAGTCTATGGACTTTATTACAGCAGCCCAAGCAGACTAAGGTAGTCACGACGCTCTGCACTGTTTCTACTTTGCTCATGATGGGCCACGTGACCAGGTTTAGATGTGAGTGCAGAGGACGACAGAGACCTGTCACGGTGGACACGTGGCCAGCACGTGAGCAGGGAGGCACTGAGCTCTCACTGATTAATGTCACCAGACCTGTGAGCAGGCTGGGCTACGAGTCAGTGCCTAGGGCACATCCTCACGAGCAGAGGTTCCGGAAACACATATCTGTATTTGTATTTGAAACACATATTTTGTATTTTCTAATCTATTCAGTACCAAAGTATTTGCTAGTCCTAAGTAAAATGTCCGACAACTCTGTTTCAATGGATTCTGCGAATGAAACCTCAGATGTTCTCCCTAAAAATGGCCAAAACTTCACGCACTTTGTGTTATTTCATCCATACAGACTGCGCGTGCGTCCACATGGGGCAGTCAAGTGTCCGGCACCCTCTGGTTAGGAAACGAGTTCGTGACAGCAGGTTACGGTCTTTGCCCACATCCTTAAACATAGCTGCTCGGTTCACCTTGTGGCAAGGACACTGATATATGACATACAGCCTCTGCCTCATGGAGTTTTCTATCTAACAAAATAAAAAGACAAGTAAAAACTTCCAGTGCCAGCCAAAATGGAGTAAGCAGAATATAATCTCTCTCTTCCACTATTTGCAACTAAAAACTCTGCAGAGCAAAAGCTTATTAGACCAAAAAAAGAAATAGAAAAGTCAGCAATTATACTCCGGGATGTCAATACCTATCCCTCCGCAGCTGACAGAACAGGAAGGACTCAGAAGATGCGAACAAAGCTAGCAACCAACCAGACCCAGCTGACCGTTACAGAGCACGTTCCCCAGTGCCAGGATAACACGTGTCCTTTCCAGACACACACCAAGACAGGTTATAATCCTGGGCCGTAAAATAACGAAAACATTGAAAAGGACTCAAGTCACATGAAGTGTGCTCATTCCCCGACCACGATGGATTATATAGAACTTCTTTGAGATGCAGGAGAACAAGAATCTTTACCCTTTCGAGACCTCCTGTGAAAGTTAGCAACAATAATACATAAAAGAACCTCAACACCAAACGCACGAAAGAGCGTAACCACTAGAATGCACTCAAAACAGCAAAGCTAGTGAGCTGGCAGGCGCCAGAATGGAAGCCCGAGTTTGCCCAAAGCCAAAGCCTGTGCTGCTCCCAACAGAGAAATCAGAGACCCTCTTGGGGTTGAGGTGAGAACAAACGGGATAGAGCTCATGGCGGTGCTTTGAGAGGCTTAAAACCACAAATTCAACGTAACAATTAATCACTATTATTAATATCAACACCCAAGATGATGAATATGAGTACTTACGATGTTCTGATTCCAGGACACACCACGTACAGGGTTTTTTTTTTTTTTTTTTGCCTAAATTCTTGTTTGATAGAGAACATTTTAAAAGCCAGTAACTTCATTGTTTGCCGAGTATTGAGAAAAATGCATACGCTTTCACACTCCCGTACATAGATCAGACATGTCATACACACATCATGTATGAAGACACTTAGAATAATCCCAAACACACCAAACACTAATGTTATTCTATATTTACATACACACAGGACTTCGTACATATTAATGAACATATAGTCCAAACATTATATACATTTGCGATGATGCCACCTTAATCACACACAAACACACAATCAGTTAAAGGCTTATAATAATGTCACCTTATATTCACATATTATCTTATGGTTTACACAGCAATTTCATATTCACCATTTAGGTTCTCAATTGTCTCACACTGTAGGGTAGGGCTAGAAATCATCACAGTGGAGCATAATGGGACACGCATGGTTTGAAATCCTAGCCAAGTGTGTTGCAGAAGCAAACTCACAAACATTATAATAAAAAGTGTGGTGGGTAACTGAAATAGGTATTAGGAAGCCCAACTTCAGGTGCCTGCGAGGGACAGGGAGGACTGCCTGGAAGAGGTGCCATCCGGACGGTCCTAAAGGAGTGACTGACATATCGTAACGGGTCCCAGGAAATCGGGACCACACACGAAGGCCTAAGAACAAGATACCCCCTTCACTCATTCCTCTTCATGCTCTTGAGTCCTAAACCTAGGACCTCTGCTTGGGCCTACCCACAGCCCATCTTTCTTACATACATGCTATGGACTGAATGATGTCCCCACCACCACCACCAAATTCATATGCTGAAGCCCTAATATACCCAATATGACTATATTTGGAGAAAGGGCTTTTAGGAAACATTTAAGGTTAAATGAGGTTATGAGGATGGATTCCTACTCTGATAAGATGGTGTCCCCCCCAAAAAAGAAAGATATTTCCCTTCCTTTTCCCTCTCACTCTTCTTTCTCTCACTCTTTCTCTCTCTCTCTTCATGCACATGCACCTAGGAAAAGCAAGACCGCTGTCTGCAAGCCTGGAACTTGACCATGCTAACACCCTTATCTTAGACTGCAGGCCTTCAGAACTGTGAGAAAATAAATTTCTGTTAAGCCACTCAGTCTACTGTTATGGCAGCCTGAGCAGCTGCCATAAGACACACACCCCCCGCACCCTCCCTTGGTTATTTCACTCACTACCTTTTTTTTTTTTTATTTAATTATTGCTTCCCAGTTGGGAAATGGCCTCTGTCCTCTGCTTCAGTCCTAAACTGCCAGCTGCCATATTGGATACCCAGCCAGCACTGGCAACTCAACACAGTCGATAATGGGTTTCATGCCTTTGTGCTCCAGATCATTTTCCCGACTTCCTTATTTTATTATTATTTTAATTTGAGAGAGAGAGAGAGAGAGTGAGAACATGAATAGGAGAGAGGAGCAGAGGAGGGAGAGAGAGAGAGAAAATATCCCAAGCAGACTCCACACTCACCCTGGAGCCCGACACGGGGCTCGATCGCATAGCCCTGGGATCATGACCTGAGCCAAAATCACCAGTCAGGTCTTCAACCAACTGAGCCACCCAGGCGCCCCTCCTGACTTCCTTATTTTAGTTAAGAACACCATAGTCCTTCTAAACATCAAGAGACTAAATCTTATTGGTTCCTCCCTCTCTCCTTCATCCACCATACTCTTTTGTAGTTCTTCTAAGAAATTTCCCTAATTTCAATTACTTTACTCTATTAAAGCCTTGCTATTTTTCACCTATGTTAGGCATTCTGCTGTATTAGCAAGGGCTCTTTTTGCAAAAATGGCAGAAATTCCAAGTTAACCTGATTTTACTAAAGAAGATAATTTGTTGGCTAACGTAACTGAAACGCAGGCTTCAGGCAACGCTGAATCCAGGGCCTTACTGTTACCAAGTATCACTCTCCACACTTCTGCTCTAATTCACTGAGTCGACCTCACTCTCCATCATGCCCCCCTCACGTAATGGCAAATACAGTTCTGGGATTACATCTACCAGTTGGCAACACCACTGGTAACAAGGCACCTCGTCTGTTCCAGCGAACATCCTATAAGTGATTATTGTGGCTCGAGAGTAATGTGCTGTGTATACTCTCAATAGCCAGACCCAGTCCACTGACCCCAGCCACAGGGTGGGGGCCACATCAGTCCCACCCAAATCATGAGTGTGAGCGGGAAGAATGGTTCCCCAAAGCAAAACTGAGGAACTGATACCCTAAAGTAGGGTAGGAATGCTAATCAAAAGTAGGGTAGGAACGCTAATCAGATAGATAGATAGATGGATAGGTAGATGGAATAAAACATCTGTCCAGTATGCCTCTTAATTGTATTTCTTAATTCCAACTTCACGCCACTTCAATTCATCTTAAAAGTATCTCGGACCATTTCTTTCCCCTGTTCCCAAGCCTCCAATGACTCCCCTGCAGGGTCCAGGGATGGCAACTCGCAAGCGCAGTGAGGAATTTCAGAGCCCTCTCTGAATGAGAGGAAGGAACTTGGAAAGAGAACCTGGGGCTTTAATGACAGAATCGCTGGGAGGGAGAGAGGCTCGTAGCCCAGCTGGACAGCTTGGGCTGGTGTGGTTTGTAGACAAGTCTGTTGTTACATAAAAATCCGCACATCCGAGAAGGCCTCCACAGCAAAGCACCCAGAAATGCGGATTCTGGCGGCTCTGGGTTTCCTGTGTGCCTGTCAGAATCCTCACCCCCTGGAGTCCTTTTGCCCTCCTCCTTCCTCAGCTAGTTTCTCCTTCTTCCCCATGATGCCATGAGCCCGACTAGAATGTAATACTATGAGGACAGGGAATACCAAGATCGATTTTATTTATGTCTCTATTTCCAGAGCCTAGCAGAGTACTGGCAAGTTAGACTCTGAATAAATATTTATTGATTGAATGAATGAATGAGAAGATCCAAGCATTATTATTTTTTTGCACTTCGACATCACTTAATCCACAATCTTGCACGCAGCACAAGCTCAGTAAATATTTAGCAGATTTAATTTAGTTCAAAATATAGAGAAAAGGATCCTAATCAGATTTTCTTGTTTTGGGCTAATGCAAATTTTGGGAAGCAGCTGGATCACCCCTAAAATTTATAGCCTCCAATCATCAAGCCACAGAATGCTCACAGATGTGAGGGGCTTCCTCGCAAACAAGCCACGTTCTATTTTCTGTGTCATTCCCGTTTCAGCGCAAGGGCTGCTGAAGCGAGTGTCAAGGACATTTGAAAACAAATGTTATCCTTTCTTAGGTATAAATCATGTCCTTCTTAGCTATCTACAAGGAGGAATAACGGCCATGTGTGCACATCTCTCCCCCCACCCCAGGCAAACTCGGCTCCTCCCAGGGTTCTCCCACCTCGATGTCTACCCCCTGCCCCTCCAGGTGGCCATCTGGGCTCAGTATCCAGCAGTTTCTCTACTGCTTGGGAAACTCAGTGAATTTTAATGCTATCGAGCAACTCTGCTCACACACTCCTGGTGTGAACGGAGTAAAGCTCTGGTTGCTAGGCAACCGTTACAAAAGAAGAAGAATTTCCAAAATAAAAAGTGACCCAGAATACACTTGAATCAAGTACAATTGCACACTTAATTTGTAATTGGCTGGAGTACACCCTCACCTTGGTTAGATGGTCTATTTCTTGGTCACTCTAGGAAATAGCCTTTCAAATTTTTAATGAAGCTGAAAGTAATTTTTACTCCTTCCAGAGACCCAATAAAGAAACAAAGAAAAATGTTTCAATGCTGGGATTCCTGGCAAGTAGTGGGTGCTCCATAAGTGTTCGTTGAATGAATGAATGAATGAATGAATGAATGAATGAATGAAGGGATATTTGGGCACAAAGATGCTTTTGCATCCTGAGGAATCAAGGCCTTGGAAGATGTATAAAAACAAAGTTATACATCTATGTAGTGGTTTTAAAATAAGTCCGGGGGCACCTACATGCCTCAGTCAGTTAAGCATCTGACTTTCGATTTCAATTCAGGTCATGATCTCACAGTTCATGAGATTGAGCCCAGTGTTGAGCTCTGTGCTGACAGTGTGAGCCTGCTTGGGATTCTCTCTCCCTCCCTCTTTCTCTCTCTCTGCTTCTACCCCACTCGTGCATGCACACAGCTCTCTCTCTAAAAACAAATAAACATTAAAAAATAATAATAAGTAAAATAAGTCCACAAATTCTTTAGTCTTCCTCCCCTCAGGAGATGAAGCAGGAATGAGACTTGGCCTCAACAACTAATTTCTAACAGTACAAGGTGACAGAATTCACAGCGTGTGACTCTATCATGGAAAAAATTGAAACTTTCTTCTCTCTCTCATTCTCTCTCTCTCTTTCATCCTTCACGTGGGGAGAAGCTACCTGCCATGTCCTGAGGACACTCGAGCCACCTCTGCAGAGTGTGAGAGAGCCGGCTTCAGAACAGGTCCTCTGGCCTCAAGCCTGCCTGCCGACGGCTGGGCCCTCTGCCACCCAGGAATGCAAACACATGAAAACCCCCAGACAGAACCCCTCAGCCAAGGCCACTCCCACATCCCTAGCCCACAGGAACAGGGAAATACAAGTGAAATGTACCCTACTTTAAGCCACTATGTTTTGGGGTAATTTGTAACGCAGCAACAGATAACCCTCTTTCACCTTTCCGGAGATGACAGCTGATTAAAACAGAATCTCCTTGAGGGTGTCTTGGTCACTCTTGCCTCCCAGCCCCTGGAGTCTTGCGTGCAGTCAGTAAACAACGGGTAACAACTCATTTAATGACAAAGTCTGTCCCTAATCCTTTTTGGAAACCTATACCTAGATTCACACACAGAAACAGGAGCATACTTCACCAATAAAAAAGAGACTTTTAAACCAAGAACCGTTCACATAATTATTTTAAAAGAACTGTTAACTTGAATTTTTCTTTAAAAAAGACTATTAAAAAAATTTTTTAATAAAAAGGAACTATTAGAAACTATTGAAACTGTGCTCTTCGAATTTGCATAATCCTCCTCCCTTACTGGGGACAGGAGCTGCGTCTAGAAGGAACACAAGGCGTAAGGGGAACAGAATGTATCCAAGGTGAGAACAAACGAGGAAGAGCAGAGCCTGAGAAGTCCATTCTTCTCACGAGAAGGGAAAAGCACTGAGGGCGGCCGGGGAGCGGAGGGGCGTGGGTGGGGGTGGGGAGGACGCAGGACAGAATGTGGGTCTCAGTCTCACGTCCTGCTTGGGGATTTTGGCGTAGTTCTCCTGAAGCAAGGTCATCGAAGGAGTCCAAGTACACAAAGGCCACTCGAACAAGATAACCCTCCAGTACCTTTCTGACTTGAGCTATGATTGGAAGACCTCCGCCTGTCAGTTCTCCAGGCACCCCTAGCAGACAGGTGGGGAGCACCCCTGCCCTCTGCTAGCCCAGAGAGAGCCACAGAGGACGACTTGCCCAACAATTCCCACATTCAGGTTCACACACTCCCTTATCTCCATTATCATATTTTAGGGCAGGCAATACACCTCTGTAGAAATAAGTGAGGGTGACTAATGGTAACAAATCACTGTCTTGTTTCTTCTGTGACAATTAAGGCAATGCAAACTAAAACCAAGATTTGCCCTCCATGCCAACCTCAGATAATGGAGGGCTAACTTTATTCAAAGGCAAAACTCGCTGATATTTGCTTTTCTTTTTAACAACTGGTACTGTGTACTCTACTACATGCCATGAACTATGCAAGGAAAATAGCAGCTAGCCTGGCGTCCCCAACTCCAGAGAGAGAGGACATTTTTCAATATGCTCAATTGTTTAAGAATACCTAAAAATTAAAAGAGTAGTGTAAACGCCCCAGCCCAGAGAATCCCAGTGTTCTTCTCATCCACTGCTTTTGAGTCCTCCTGTGGCCACAATATCAAGTCACAGCAGGCCTCTAAAACTTAATGTGTTACTGTTGCCGAGTTCAGTTACTTCAAGGAAATCTTCCTGAGTATCAACTATGTGCCAGGCACTAGGATAAGTGCTTCATGTACATTATTTAGTTTGATCCAATAACAACTCAATAAATGAGGAAATGAGGCTCAGAAAACTGGAATTATCTACCAGAGGGTCGCAAAGCTAGAGACGTGTCAAACTCCGGATTCTGCAGCTATGCCCATGAACCAAACATGACGCTCTCCTAAGTGTCTGCAGACAAGCTCTGTCTCCATCATGATAGTAAATACCACATTAATTGCTCGGCTGAATTTATTTAGAAATAATATATCCCTGCTTATTAAAAGACACTCAAAACTCTTAATCAGGGCTTTTGCTCAGCATAAGACAATCAAATGTATCAAGAATCCATAAAGATCTCAGCATAAGCCACTGACATTTTACTAATATAGCTTTCCTGAAACATTGAAAATAGCTCTAAGTTCACCATAATTCAGGTCTCACCTCCCAGAGATCTTTAAGGGAACCATTTATAATACAATCAATATAGTGTTTAAGAGGGAGTCTATTCTGAGGATATAAAAAGAAACCGGTGTTAACCCCCTCTGCTATTGCCCCGTTTCTCCCAGCCCATTCCGGGTTAACCCGGCAGGGGAGAAGCTGAAAGGGAAAGGGAAGGGAGAAGTGGGGGAGGGGAGGCAGCAGAGCCAAGCCTGGTGACAGGAGACTGCCTTTCATTCCATAGGTCCCCAGGCAAATGAGGGAGTGTCTGGCAGCCCCAGCAAGCTTCCTGCTGTTGAACAAGGCTGCCACCTTCTGGCATAAGGTGAAAATTCATGAGAAAATACAACCAGTCACTGTGGTTCAATAAATAAGTCAACAAAGATGTGATCCCTGGATACCAATATAGTCGGCGGGGGGGGGGAATTACCCCCAATGCATTCCTGAGATCTGTTTAAACTAGAATTAAGCATCTTCACTTTCCAGGCTCCTACCTTTTAAAATATACCATGTAGTGCCGGGACAATTAGAGAAACTTCTTCAATATTCTCCCACCTCCCTTCCAGTCCATTACCCCACTCAGCAGTGAGGGTCTCCAATGACTTTTATTTTACGTGGGACAAAATCGTGACTCTGGCCTATGAGGTATCACAAGCTGCGGCCTGCAAGCGCAATTTCAGCAGCTCCAGAGGTGTGTGTGTGTGTGTGTGTGTGTGTGTGTGTGTGTGTGTGTGTGTGTGTAGAGAGAGAGAGCAATATTTTCTATATTTCAGTATTTCAGTATTAAGTGGGGCACTGCCTACCTCCTCAGTCGACTGCCAACCTCCACCTGTAGCCTATACAGATATGCACACATCTTCACAGCCCTGAAGTCAGGAAACTCGCTCGGAAATTCACGTCCACCCAAAACCTCAAGATGTGACCTTATTTAGAAATAGATGTGCCTGCACAGATACTTAGTTAAGAAGGGGCCATACTGGATTAGAGTGGACCCTAAATCCAATATGACTGGTGGTTTTATGAGAACAGACACAGAGACAAAGACACACAAGGAAGAAGTCGTGTGAAGACAGAGGCGGAGATCAAAGTGGTACATCTTCAAGCCAAAGAATGTCAAAAATTGCCAGCAACCACCAGAAGCTAGAAGAGGCAAGGAAGAATTCTCTCCAAAAGCTGTAGATGGGAGTTTGGCCCTAATGACACCTTGATGTCAGACTTTCAGCCTCTAAAACTATAAGAGAAAAATTTTCTCTATTAAGCCACCCAGTTTATGGTGCTCTGTTAGAGCAGCCTTAGAAAACTAATACATTATTTGTTTTCTATATCTTCTACTAAAATAAGAGCTCTGACAAAGACAAGAATAGACACTTTTCCAAAGAAGACATTCAGATGGCTAACAGACGCATGAAAAGATGTTCAACATCGCTCATCATCAGGGGAATCCAAATCAAAACCACACTGAGATACCACCTCACAACGGTCAGAGTGCCTAAAATTAACAGCAAAGGAAACAACAGATGCTGGCGAGGATGCGGAGAAAGGGGAACTCTCTTGCACTGTTGGTGGGAATGCAGACTGGTGCAGCCGCTCTGGAAAACAATGTGGAGGTTCATCAAAAAATTAAAAATAGAATTACCCTCAGCAAAAGCACTGTTAGCAATTTATCCAAGGATACAAGAGTGCTGATTCGAAGGGGCATGACACCCCAATGTTTATAGCACCGCTTTCAACAGTTCCCAAGTGTCCATCAAAAGATGAATGGATAAAGAAAATGTGGTTTATATATACAATAGAATACCACTTGGCAGTGAAAAAGAATGAAATCTTGGCATTTGCAACAACATGGATGGAACTGGAGGGTATTGCTAAGTGATATAAGTCAGTCAGAGAAAGACAGATATCATATGTTTTCACTTATATGTAGAAGTTGAGAAAATTAACATAAGACTATGGGGGAAGGAAAGAAAAGAAATAGTTATAAACAGAGAGGGAGGCAAGCCATAGAGACTTCACTACAGAGAACAAACTGAGGGTTGATGGGGATGCAGGGCAGGGAAAAGGGGCGATGGGCATTGAGGAGTGCGCTTGCTGGGATGAGCACTGGGTGTTGAATGTAAGTGATGAATACCAGGAATCTATTCCCAAAGCCAAGAGCACATTGTATACACTGTATGTTAGCTAACTTGATGATAAATTATATAATTAATTAATTTTAGTTAATTAATTAATTAAAATAAAGAGCACTGAAATAAACCCTCACAAATGTGGTCAAATTATTTTCGACAAGAGTGCCAGGAGTATTCAGTGGGGCAAAAAGCATCTCTTCATACAAAAACAATACACAAAATATCTGTTGTATTTTTATACACTAATGACAAGCTATCAGAAAGAGAATTAAGAAAACAATCCTATCTATAATTCCATCAAAAAGAATAAAATACCTATGAATAAATTTAATGAAGGAACTGAAAGAAGTGTATACTGAAAACTATAAAACATTAATGAAATTGAAGAAGACACAAAAAATTGGAAAAATATCCCATGCTCATGGATTGAAACAGCTAATATTGTTAAAATGTCCATCCAACCCAAAGAAACCTACTGGTGCAATGCAGTCCCTATCAAAACCCCAATGGCGTTTTTCACAAAAATAGGACAGATAATCTTAAAATTTGTATGCAACCATTCAACAGCCCAAATACAAAGCAGTCTTGAACAAAGCATCATGCTTCCTGATTTCAAACTATATTGTGAATCTGTAGTAATCAAAACAGTAGGTATTGGCAAAAAAAAAAAAAAAAGACACATAGATCAATGGAACATAATAGAGAGTTCGGAAATAAAACCAAGAACATTCGGTCGACTAATTTACAACAAAGGAGCCAAGAATATACAATGAGGAAAGGGCAGTCCCTGCAACACTGTTGGGAAACGCATGCAAAAGAATGAAATGGGGCCACTGTCTTACATCACACACAAAAATTAACTCAAAATGGATTAGACTTGACTATAAGACCTAAAACCATAAAAATCTTAGAGGAGGGTGCCTGCGTGGCTCAGTTGGTTCAGCGTCTGACTTCGGCTCAGGTCATGATCTCACGGTGTGTGAGTTCAAGCCACGTTTCGGGCTCTGTGCTGACAGCTCAGAGCCTGGAGCCTGCTTCGGATTCTGTGTCTCCCTCTCTCTCTGCCTCTTCCCTGCTTGCACTTTGTCTCTTTCTCTCTAGACAATAGATATACATTTAAGAAAATTTTTTTAACTCATAGAAGAAAACAAGACAGTAAATACCATGCCATCAGTTTTGGTGATGACATTTTAGACTTGACACCAGAAATAACCGGAACAAAATAAAAAACAAACAAGCCAGACTACACCAAACCAAAAACCTTCTGTAAGTAAAGGAAACCATCAACAAAATGAAACAGCAACCTACCAAATGGGAGAAAATATTTACCAATCATATTTCTGAGAAAGGGTTAATATCCAAACTATATAATGAACTCACACAACTCAAAAGCAAAAAAACAAAAAACAAAAAAAAAAGACAAAAAAAAAAAAACCCACAAATAACCCAGTTATAAAATGGGCAGAAAATCTAAAAAGGCATTTTTCCAAAGAAGACATCCACATGGCCAAGAGGTACATGAAAAGATGCTCGACATCACTCATCACCAGGAAAATGCAAATCAAAACCACACTGAGATACCACCTCGCACCTGTCAGAATGACTATTCTCAAAAAGATGAGAAACAGAAAGTATTGGCAGTTTTGTGGAGAAAAAGGAACATTTGTGCTTTACTGATGGGACAGTAAACTGGTGTAGCCAATATGGAAAACAGTACGGAGGCTCCTCAAAAAATCAACAGTAGGCCTATCATGTGATCTAGCAATCCCACTTCGGAATATATCTAAAGGAAACAAAAACACTATGTCGAAGGGGTATCTACACCCCCATGTTCATACCGCACTAGTTACAACAACCAAGACATGGAGTCAACCTGAGTGTCTATTGACAGATGTATGGGTAAAGAAGTTTGAGAAGTTGTGAGGGACACACACGCACGGGCGCGCGCGCGCGCACACACACACACACACACACATACTATGCAGCCATAAAAATATAATGAAATCTTGCTATTGACAATAACATGGATGGACCTTGAGGGCATTATGCTAAGTGAAATAAGTCAGACAGAGAAAGACAAATACTGTATGATCTCATTTATACGTGGAATCAAAAAATAAAACACCTCACAGAAAAAGGGATCAGATTTGTGGTTACCAGGGGTCGGGTTGGGGGGCAGGTGGAACTGGATGAACCAGACGCTCAAAAGGTACAAACATCCAGTTATAAGATACATAAGTACTAGAGATATAATGTGCTACATGAAAGCTCTGGCTAACAACGCCATGTGGTGTATCTGAAAGTCGTGAAGAGGGTAAATTCTAAGGTTTCTCATCACAAGGAAAAAATGTGTTTTTCCCTTTCTGTACCTACAGGAGATGATTGGATAGTAACTAAACCCACTGTGGTAATTCATAATATGTGTAAGTCACATCATTATGCTGCACACCCTAAACTTCCACAGTGCTATACCTGAATTATATCTCAATAAAACCAGGGGGAAAAGAACTGTCAAAATTTAAAATAAGAAAAACAATTTCTAAATGTACAAAAGATTTAAAAACTACTTCACCAAAGAATATACATAGATTTGGAGGGACGAGGCTGGCATAGGAAAAGATGCTTGACACCATCAGTCATAAGGGAAAAGCAAACCAAGGCCACAATGAGACACCACTATGCAACTTTTAGATGGCTAAAATCAAAACACGTGACCATGCCACGTGCCATCGGGGTGAAGACAAACTGGAACTTGGTTGGGAATGCAAAACACTGTTGCCACTTTCGAAAAACCATTGGGCAATTTTTCATGAAGTTAAAGAGCCCGCACCATAGGACCCTGCAGTCCAACTCTTAAGTGATCACGAATGGAATGAAAACCTATGTTCACAGAAACACATGTGCACAAAGCAGTCCGTGATCAGAATTGCCAAGACCTGGAAACCATCAGGTGTCCCTCCCTGGTGAGTGGATAAGTGCGTCCACACGACAGAATACTATTCAGCAGCAGAAAGGAAGAAACGCTGATACACAGGACAGTGTGTCAGGTGAGGGGACAATATGTCATGTGATGGCACACTATGTCATGTGACGAGGCACGATATCATGTGAAGACACCGTATATCATGTGACAGGACAGTATATCACATGAGGGGACAGTATATCACCGAAGGGGACAATATGTCACGTGACGATACTGCACATCACATGAGGGGTCCGTGTATCACGTGACGAGACACAGGGCTCACATGCACGGTGGAGAGAAGCCAGACATGGAAGGGTGCATACACTGGGGCCGCATTTACATGCTGAAGCAGAAAACCAGGGAGTGGAGATGGGGTGTTGAGGGTCAGGAGGCGGCTGACTGCAGACAGCCACAAGGAAACTTGGGGAGAGTGGGGAAACGATGGATTGCATTTGGTGAAACGCACAGACAGCACATAAAGGGTGTATTTTCGATAATGTAAATTAAATCTCTATGAAAACTAACTCCTCATCAGCCTGCTCTACCTCTTCAGGGGCGCCGGGGAAGGGGGGGGCTCAGCTGGTAGAGACTGTGACTTCAGCTCAGGTCATGATCTCATGGTCTTGAGTTCAAGGCCCACCACGTTGACTCTGTCCTGACAGCTAGGAGCCTGCAGCCTGCTTCCAATTCTGTGTCTCCCTCTCTCTCTACCCTTCCCAACTTGGTCTCTGTCTCTGTTTCTCTCTCTCTCTCTCACTCAAAAATAAATAAACATTAAAAAATTTTAAGCCTCTTGGGTGAGTATCCACTGTCCTCTTGGCAGGGTTTCCAAGGACGTGGCCCCGGACATGGGAGGCCCCCGCCTCTCCTTCCAGCCTCAGCCATCATCCTGCGCCTCCTCCCCCAACCACACAGCCTTTCATTTTGCTGACCACACATTTCCCTGATCTTTGCATGTGCTCTCCCCCAGGTCACCTGATGGCTCGCCCCTCAAATTCAGCCCCCTTACCACCACCCGAAGAAACCCCCTGGACCGGCAGCTCCGCCCTCCCACTGCACGTGCTCCCACTCCAGCCGGCCTCGTGCTTGGTGGTTACGGCTGTCTGGTTATTGGAACACTTACTGTAGAAAGCTTGTGACTTAAGTACTGTCTCCTCTCTTTGAAATACATATACATCCTTTTGAAAACAGCATTAGGCCTCAAGAACGTCTCAAGGACCTGAGCACCATTCTTTGAAAGGTAAACCTCAAGTGAGATCACCCCTCCCAGTTTCTGAGGAAGGGCAGGGGCCTAAATTCAGGAGGTCTCTTGCTCCAACCTGCAAATCTACTGACGCTCATAAAGATATGTTTTTCTTCTAGATATAACTAATTAACTAACAGGTGGCCCCCCCAATTACCAGGAAAAGCCAGGATAAACTATGTGGGATAGGTGGGCTGTCAAGTCTTACGGGAGGACTAGTTAATCATTTACCTTGCCAGTATGTATCCAATTGTTCCTCTCTGCTTGGCTAGAGGAGACAGTGACAGTTCTTTGTCTTTGCAATGTCTTAGTGGTTGGCCTGTGGCATCCGCCACGCTCTGGTTTAATACTTTCTCAACAATGACACTGTTTTCCCTCTTAACTACCTTTGTGGAAAGGTTTCCTGGCTTGGGAGAAGATTTTCTTTCTAATTATATCTCCCCAACAGCTGACTGTGAATAAGGTATTCTAATTCCCTCCAGAGTTACACAGCCGGTGCTATAGCAAATTCTCGAGCTGTTGTACACATTGTTTTCCTTTCTGATTTGTTCTGAGGACTGAGGAGTTCATGCAAGGCCAGCGCGTACTGCATGGGCCTCTGTAAAGGTTCATTCTCCTCACCTGCAGGCCTGAATCGGGTCAGCAGCTCCACTCGCCCTCAAGTGGCCAAGAAATGACTTGCAGGCACAGACACCTGTGAGGGTACCTTCCGTCTCACTTCACCTTGGGCACACTTTCCAAACCATACTGCTTGCTTACATGCTGACAAAACATGATATCCGGGGAAAGGGAGCGCCACTTCCCCTCCCTAAGTTAAAGCACTTTATCATTCCCCACGACCCTTAATTGCACTACGTTCCCCCTCTGCCCTTGGCACTCTCCGACTTCTGTCTAAAGTGTGAGTCCCATCTTCCTTCTTACCCCTCAGGAGAGAGCTGCCTTGAGTAGGGCTGGTCTTTCCTCAGAAGCAAAGTCCACTGACTCCCTGTGGCTGGAGAGTTTAGCCCCGTCTCTCTATTGCCATTGGCAGGAGGTAAGTGACACCGGGATGCTCCCATGAGAAAAGGCTGCAATAAGATACTGTAGGGAGGTGTGTGTGTGTGCGTGTGTGTGAGTGTGTGTGTGTGAGGTGAGGCATCCCCTGATCCCTGAGGAGCTGGACCCCAGCTGTATCAGGCTCGCCTCTTCCTGCGACAAAAATTTGGGAAGGCTGGAAGGTTGTGTCCCCAGCCCTCACCATTGCATCCAGGGATACGGTGGCTATTTGAACCAAACAGTTCACCCCATGTGGAGTCAGACCCCAAAGTGTGTGCATGTGCAGGGGCACTGAGGCTAGCGAGGGAGGGAGAGATGCAGATACGACCCTGTATCATGTCCCTGGGGCACTGTGTCTGCTGTTTTGCTTGGGATCCTGCGGACCTCTCCTGGGCTTTCTCCCGAGATTATGGGTAACCTGGGGAGCACCCTGTGGCTCCCCCAGGCCAGGTGTGTGAGTGTCTTCAGTGGACATCCGAATGAATAGAGATGGTGGGGTTGGTGCTGCCCTTGGCCCTGGTGCTGAGGACACCTCCACAATGGGCCCCCCTTGTCTCTGTCCACGTGGGAGACCGTCTCTCTATCTCCCCAGAGCAGCGTTTTTGTCAGTCAGCCGAGCCGGGAGGTGGCTTTGCTGGTGGGCTGTGTGTGCCCCCACACCGGGAGGTGTTTCTCTGCCTGCTCCATGAATGCACAGAACAGCAAGTGGGTGAGGCCACTGGCCCTTCCCTCTCGAAAGCAGCTCTCTCCTGAGGGATACAGACATGTTCAGGACTCCCGATTCTGAGAGGTCAGACACTCCTGCTGAGGGTACTAGGAGACGGCAGTGCTGTTAGACTCATGGTAAATGAAGATGTGCTATATATTTAGAGAGAGGGGGAGAACACGGCGCTCACGTTTTACAGGGTCGACAAGTGTGACCTGAGGGAAGTTAGATTAAGGCTGTCACAACAGTGCCTGCAAGTAATACTAGACCCACTAGGGGGCGAGTGGTGCTTGTTGTACACACTTGAGGACCCTGGGTGAAGAAAAGGAGCCTTTAGATGGCCCAGGCTGTAGGCCTTGGACTTACATGACCTAATGGGGTCATCATGACAAACAGAGAGGGACTTAAACGTGTAGAACAGGTCAATCACTTGCCACAGCACTGGCTGGGCGATTTCGAGTAAACTCAGACACGGTCAGCCATCTGCTCTCTAACATGGGAGGGAGCTCTTCTCGCAGAGTGGATGGCAGAGGCAGAGAGGAATGTCTGCTGACATGACTGACAAAGTCATCCCCTCCCTCCCCATGTCACCTGGATCTACCCCGTGACCTGACGACCATATCAGGTTCCTGCCATCGCAGAAACTCCCTCACCCAAGCATCCCCACCACTGACACCCTCCCCCAACCGTCCCCTCATAAACCACTTCTCAAAGAACTCTCTCCATGCTGTGTGCTCACTCCTCCCTGCTATTCACGCCTTGACCTGCTGCAGTCTGTCTCCCAGTGAATATATTCCACGGATGTCACCAAGAGCATACACCTGACTGTTCCATCTGTGCGGCTCTCCCCACACCCCCGGGACACTAGGACACTGTGGATCATGGGGTGTCCTTTATGGGATGATTTCTATTCTGCCCCTTCGCCCTGCTCCCTGCCCCACACTTAAATCATATAGACAAATCCCAAGCCACAGCATTTCTTGGATGCAGCATGAAATCACCCAGGAAGGGGGCAGGATTGGAGCAGACAGGGGAGGGAGGAGACCTCAGGAGAGTAAGACTAAGGACACCAGACAGACAATCCTACCCAAGGAAGGAGGGACAAAGCCAACTGCCTTTGCCTTACAGAGGACGTTCTCCAGTGTCAGCTCAGTGACCACCCCAGGTGCTAGTTCACCAGGCAGGCTCCAGGCTCCTCTTCAGAGTCTGACAGAAGGCAGAGTCAGGTCAGGGGCTCTGACCCGGAGCCAGCATCACAGCTGACCCTGATGGAGGCGTCCCCAGGCCACACTGAGAAAAGCTGCCAGGCTGGGCGTGGAGGAGGAAGCCTGGGGGGCTGCAGGTGGGGGAGGGGAAAGAGTCCAGAGGGTTAACCTCAGCTCTCCTGGCCTGGCTTCTTCCCATGCAGACATCCTCCTCGCAGATGACAACAGGCAGAAAACCTTTCCAGAAGGTGAGCTCCGGAGTTGAGCAGGTTCTCTGCCTAGACTCAGACCCTGCTGAGCCCTGACCTTCATTTGGGGTCAAATGGAAAGCCTGTGTATCTCCCCACCCCCAACCCAGGGTCACTCTAAAGGCCCAGGAAGTGCTCAATGCTATCATCAGCAGAGGCCCGAAAGAAAGTTAGGTAGATGTTACAGACTTATAGTGGTGGTCAAAGTGGTGGCCGTGTTGGCAATCTGGAAAAGAGGGCTTCACCGAGAGATGACCTTTGAACAAAGAGTTGAGCTGGAACAAGGTTGGGAGGAGGGAACGACGTGGCTATTTGGGGAAAAGGACTTCAGGCAGAGGAACGAACAACAGCAACATTCCTGCAGGAAGAAATACGTGGCAGGAGAACAGGTGCAGTACGTTAGAGACTTATCAGAAAGTTGGGAGGGGAGGGGTTGGGGCAGGCCGTTGTTGGTCTTTGTCAAGACTTAGTTTGTACTCAAGGTGGGGCTGAAAGCTGTTGGAGGGAGTTGAGCTCAGGAGTGATAGACGGGACCCTGGTTTTGAAAGGATGCCCGTGTTCGCTGTGTTGACAACAGACACAGTGAGGCCGTGAGAGCACTAGTAGGGGGTCTAGTGAGGAGGGACGGCAGCGACCAAGTGAGAGCTCAAGGTGGATGGGGCCCAGGTGCTGGCACAGGAGCAGTGGGAAGGGAACGGGTCCCCGTCTCTGCTGAAGCTACAGTCAACAACTACAAAAAGAGTGGCATGGCTAGGTGGCCCCCGTGGCTGCTCAAAACTCTGACACTCAGAATGCATCAGGAAAGTGCCACGTATCCGTGAGCAGTGGGTTGTTTTCAGACAGGGAGTTGAACGAGGGAAGAGGAGGATGGGGGGAAGAAGTCGGGGAAGCAAGGCGAATTGGAGGAAACAAGGGAACCGGCAAATGAAGGGGGGCCGGTTCGGGGATCCAGAGAATCCATCATGTGTACCCGTGTCACTCACTGTGCTCTCAGGGAACTCGAAAGGACAAGACTATTTTCCATTTCTCTCTATTTTCCACAGTCTGTCTCCCCACACTAAGGGTAGTCTTTGCACTGGGGCCTCTGTCTTACCTCTATATCCCCAGGACCAGAATCCAGACAATGCGTAGGAAATGCAAACCTGGAACCTAGAATCTGTAACTGGTGCTCAGTAACTATTTAGGGACTGGCTGGCTCATTGAGGGAGAGCTTTGGGCAGCTTTAATTATTCCGCCTAAGACAGGAGGGAGAGAATGTGGAAGGAAGGGAGACGGAAAGACCTCAGGGAGAGGAGAGTAGGAAAGCAGGAGACAGAGAAGCAGTAGTGAGGAGAAAGGGGGAGGAGGGATGGAGGAGGGGAAGGAGGTGGGGAGAGTGAAACAGCAGAAGAGAGAGATCTACATGTGAAGGTAACTAACAGAATTTTCTAGATAATAAAGTGTGCTGTGCAATGGCCTCCACCACTTCGATCTTTCTAGGTAATCTTTTCTTAATACTTTTTTTAAATGTTCATTTATTGGTTTTGAGAAGGAGACAGACGGCATGAGCAGGGGAAGAGAGAGAGAGGAGAGACAGAGAATCCCAAGCAGGCTCCGCGCTGCCAGTGCAGAGCCTGATACGGGGTTCGAGCTCGCTCAGGAACCGTAAGATCCTGACCTGAGCCCAAATCAACAGTCAGAGGCTTCACTGAGCCACCCAGGCGCCCCGCCCTCTGGAGTCTTAAGTAAATGGACATCACTTGCTCCTGGCCGCTCAGGCCCAAAGAAGAGCCTCCCTACGATATGTGCGAACCTTGAGGAATCCTGTTGTGAGGTTCGGCGGGAGCGAAGCCAAGGCTAAAGAGGTGAAAACACACGAGTGCTATCGACACACTTAGGATTCCCTAAGACAGAAGCTAGAGCCCTGACTCCTGCTTTTCAAGATTGCTGCCCCCCCAGCAAAAGGCTGGAGGCTACAAGGAGGATCGGGGAGCCTTAAGTGCTGCTATCTACTATACTCCCCAGGCTTTCCCTTTGTCTTCCTCAGGAATGTTGTAGAGTGCTTCGGGACTGAGAACGAGGAGGCAGGTGACCAAAGCTATCAGCCATTTACGATGGCGATCTTGGTTCTAAACCTCATCAGTTCTCAGCCTACTCAAAAATCGAAAACAGAAAAACAACTCAGGTTCACTGGACTCACATAACTCTTCCCAAATAGCTGGATTAGTTTCCTCTGGCATCTAGAATATCCGATGACAGGCTGACCCTCAGAAGGTTGGTGTTTGAAAGAATGATTTATGTAATCCAAATTCTACACTCACATTACCTGCGTGTCTCGGTCGGTTGAGCTTCAGACTTCAGCTCAGGTCATGATGTCGCGCTTTGTGAGTTCAAGCCCCTCGTCAGGCTCTGTGCTGACAGCACGAAGCCTGCTCTGGGTGTTCTATCTCCCTCTCTCTCTGTCCCTCCCCCATTCCTGCTCTCTCTCTCAAAAATAAATAAACATTTTAAAAAATTCTACACTCTATTCTTTATTGTCTATTGTTTTTAAAATGAAAATTTTAGAAAGTTAAACTCAGTTCTGGCAAACTTTATGTCTGATGGTGTTACAATGTGAGGTATATCCTGGATGGACTGGATACCAGATTCCCAAGGTGGAGAAGAGTTCGTGTGGGAATTTTATGAATATTAAAAGTGAAGAAGAAAAAAGCGAAATCGAATACACACATTGTAAAATCCTCTTAACTGAAAGGGATGTTGCCTCTTTGAGGGACAATTCCAGGATGTTACCAAAACCTATGGGTGTGCCTTCCTAGGAATACAATCTTCCCCTCCTACGGGCCTTTCCACTAATCCTGTAAGGCTACCGGGAGTGACCAGTAAGAGAATGGGCTTGGGGAAAGTTGTTTTCGTCCTCTTTGAAAGTCTCCTTTTAATTTATCTTTAAAATAAAGTCTGTTATAAGATAGGAATACTTAATATAGGCATAGTGCCTGACAAACGGGAGGTGTTCAAAACATTCCTGCTGTACAGAGTTCCAAATCCCTGCAGTTCAGAAGCTCTCCCTCAGGCCCCGGGCACTTGAACCTGTCCCTTTTCCTGAAGGATTTTTTTTACCTTTCCTGTTGACTCACAGTTATACTTTATACGCAGCACACTGAACACAAAAAATGAGCCATAAACTTGTTCCACCCACAACGATTATGAATCCTTAAATCAAAACTTGTTCAGCCAGTTCTGTTCATAAGAAAGGGGCATGGTTTCTGCTAGGACAGCCCAGCAGGTACTGCTGACTATATAATACTGATTATATAACCGACTATATAACCTGATGAGGTGGGATTGCAAACTACCATTTGGTGATCCAGAGCTACGATCCAGAACCGGTCTCCTGAAAAAGAAGAGGGCCTTCTTCTGAAAATGTGCTGAATTTTCTGGGATACTGCATTGGAAATTGAGGCAAGGACCTATTGGTGGCCACACACACACACACACACACACACACACACACTCTGCTGCTATCAGGAGACCCGAAGATTGGAAGGAACCCAACTCAACTAGAATCCTTCTCTACAGGACAAGACAATATACAATCTGGTAAGTTCTACCTGACGATCAGGGGATGAATAAGAAGAGAAGATTAGTGGGCACCTGGGTTCAGTCGGTTGAGCGCCCGTATTTGGCTCAGGTCATGATCTCACCGTTTGTGAGTTCAAGTCCCACATCAGGCTCTGAGCCTGGAGCCTGCTTCAGATTCTGTGTCTCCCTCTCTCTCCTCCCCTCCCCTGCTCATGCTCTGTCTCTATCTCGCTCAAAAATAAATAAACATTTTAAAAAGAGAGAGAGAAGATTAGTATGGTCACAGACAGAAATGTTCAGGATGAAAACTGAATGGAATGAACAGAGGGCTTTGTTTGGTTTTGGGCATAATTTGACCTCAAAAGGAGGTAGCACTTCTCCCTAAAGTTCTCCTTAATGAAGGAGAATTCCTGATAACAACTTGCCCGCATGGAAGGCTCAGGGATGTATCTGTGATGCACCTTTATCCAGCTGCTTTCTCCAAAACTCTTCCGTTCCCATTACTTTCTGTCATCCACTGAGCTCTTCCGTGGCCTACACTAGTCGGAACTGAAAGTCATATCAAGGATTTTATAGGAACTTCTGAAAATTCTGTTTCTATTCAATCAATAAATATTTAATAAATATTCGATAACGATTCAAAAACCGAATTCTATATAGCTGGGAAAGCCCATTCCTATTAGCCTCTTTGTGGCCTGCAAAATGCATGTTACATTTTCCCCTCATCCAGCTATTAAATATTCATTTACACCTTCATCTATACTACACTGGTTTCAATTTCCACCTATACGAAGATAACTCATTTACATCTCCAGGGCAGGTCTCAGCTCTGAGCTCCAAACTATAGAACTGTCTGGGGGTAGCTGGTTCTTCCAAGGATTTTTGTGGTTTATTGTTTTGCTTTTTTTTAAACATTTATTTATCTTTGAGAGACAGAGAAAGACATTGCATGAGCAGGGGAGGGGCAGAGAAAGAGGGAGACACAGAATCCAAAGCAGGCTCCAGGCTCTGAGCTGTCAGCACAGAGCCCGACCCAAGGCTTGAACTCACAAACTGTGAGATCATGACCTGAGCTAAAGTCGGATGCTGAACCGACTGAGCCACCCAGGTGTCCCTTTATGAATCTTTTTTATCTCTGTTTTCAGCTCTACTGAAAAACTTTAGAATTGACAAATATTGTCTATGTTTAAGGCACACAACTTGGTATTCTGATATACATTGTGACATGATTTCCACGATCAAGTTAATAAGCATGCTCATCACCTCCACGATTCCCTTTCTGGATGTGTGGTGAGAGCACTTAAGATCTATCCTCTTAGCATCTCTCAAGTATGTAACACGATACTGTGAGCTACAGTCCCCATGATGTACATTAGGTCTCCAGGATTCTTTCTAACAAAAAAATTGAACCTTTACACCAACATCACCCCCTTTCCTCCTCCCTCTAGCCCCTGTCCACCACCATCATAATCTCTGCTTCTAGAAGTATGGTTATTTTTAGATTTCACACATAAGTGAGATTTTGCAGTATTCGTCTTTCTGTGTCTGTTTTCTTACTTAGCATAATGTCTTTCATATCATCCACATTGTTGCAAATAGCAGAATTTCATTTTTTATAAGGCAGAAAAATACTCTGTGTGTCTGTGTGTGTGTGTGTGTGTGTGTGTGTGTGTGTGTAAATCTCACATCTTCCTCAATCATTCAACCACTGACAGACTCTAGCTTGTTTCTAGATCTTGAATATTGTGTATAATGCGATAAATTGTGGGAATGCAGACAGCTCTTTCAGATACTGGTTCATTTCCCTTAGATGTATGCCCAGAAGTGGGCTTGCCGGATTTTAGGGTAGTTCTATTTTTAATTTTTTTTTATAATAGTTTATTTTCAAATTGGTTTACATATAACACCCAGTGTTCATCCCAACATGTGCCCTTTTTAATGCCCATCACCCCCTCTCCCCCCTCCCTCACCCCCCTCACCTTCAGTTTGTTCTTAGTCTTTGAGAGTCTCTTATGTTTTATCTCCCTCGCTCTCTGTGTCTTTTTTTTCTTTCCCCTCTTCCCCTCCCCCTGATTTTTACTTAGTCTGACAAAGTCCACCTATTCGTGGAAACATATGGTATCTGTCTTTTTCTGACTGACTTATTTCGCTTAACATAATACCCTCCAGTTCCATCCATGTTGCTACACATGGCCAGATTTCATTTTTTCTCATTGCCACATAGTAGTCCATTGTATATATGTACCACATCTTCTTTATCCACTCGTCAGTTGATGGGCACTTGGGCTCTTAATCAGACAACAAAACAAAATAAAAGGCATCAAGATTGGCAAGGAGGAAGTCAAACTTTCACTTTTTGCAGATGACATGATACTTTACATGGAAAACCCGACGGAATCCACCAAAAGCCTACTAGAACTGATCCATGATTACAGCAAAGTTGCAGGGTATAAAATCAATGTACAGAAATCGGTGGCATTTCTATACACCAACAATGAAGCCGCAGAAAGAGAAATATTTTTAATTTTTTGAGGAACTTTTATACTGTCGTTCATAATGACATTCCTAGTTTACATTCCCACCAACGGTATGCAAGAATTCCAATTTCTCCATATCCTCACCACCACTCATTAATTTTTGTCTTTTGGACAACAGCTGTTCTACCACGAGTGAGATGACATATTATTGTACTTTTCATTTTTAGATCCCTGCTGATTAGTGATCTTAACCAGTTTTTCATATAATTGTTGAACATTTGTATGCCGTCTTGGAAGAGAGGTCTACTCAGGTCCTTTGCCTATTTTTTTTTAATTTTTTAATGTTTATTCACTTTTGAGAGAGAGAGACAGAGACACAGAGAGACCGAGGGTGGTTGGGGGAGAGGCAGAGAGCAAGGGAGACGCAGAATCTGAAGCAGGCTCCAGGCTCTAAGTTGTCAGCACAGAGCCTGACCCAGGACTCAAACCCACAAACCGTGAGACCATGACCTGAGCCAAAGCTGGACACTTAACCAACTGAGCCACCCAGGCCCCCCCACCTTTGCCCATTTTTTGATCAACTTATTTGGTTTTTGCTATTGAGTTGTGTGAGTTCTTTACATATTTTCGATATTGACCCCTTATCAGATAGAGGAGTTGCAAATATTTTCTCCCATTCTGTAGGCTTCCTTTTCACCATTTGGGTTTGTTTCCTTTGCTCTGCAAACGCCTTTTATAGTTCCATGCAATACCACTTCACCATTTTGCTTTTGTCATCTGAGCTTTGGTGTCATATCTCTGAAACCAAAGCCAAGACCAATCTCCTGAAGGCTTTCCCCTATCTTTTCTTCTAATAATTTTGGAGTTTCAGGTCTTACGATTAGGTCTTAAACCAGTTTGAGTACTTTTGTGAATAGTGTAAGATTAAGGGTCCAATTCCATTCTTTTGTATGGGCATATCCAGTTTTGCCAGCCATTTGGTGACAAGACTATTGTTGAAGAGACTATCCTTCCCTGATTGGGTATTCTTGGCACTCTTGCTGACTATCAGTTGACCATAAATTTATTATAAGGTATGACTCTATTTGTTCCTTTGGCCTTTATGCCTGTTTTTACTGCAGTACCATATTGCCTTGATTACAACAACTTTATAATATATCTGAAATCAGAAAGTGTGATATCTCCAGCTTTGCTCTTTATCAAGATTGCTTTGGCAATTTTGGGAAGGTTGTGGTTCCATGCAAATTTTAGAAATTTTTTTTATGTCTGTAAAGAATAGCATTGAGATTTTGATAGGGATTGCACTGAATCTGTAGATCACTTTGAATTGTATACAAATTTGAACAATATTAAGTCTTCTGATCCATGAACATGGGATGTCTTTCCATTTGTTTGTCTTAATTTCTTTAATCAATATTTTGTAGTTTTCCATACCTAAGTCTTTCACCACCTTAGTTAAGTTTATTCCCAAATATTTCATTCTTTCTGGTGCGATATAAATGGGATTGTTGTCCTAATTTCCATTTTAGATGGTATGTTGTCAGATATGAAACTGTTATTTGTATGTTGATTTTGTATCTTACAACTTTACTGAGTCTGACTATTAGTTCTAACAGGTTTTTTCTACTGGGGTCTTCAGAGTTTTCTGTTTATAAGATCAGATCGTCTGCAAACAGGGACCATTTTAATTTTTTTTTTCTGATTTGTGCACTTTAAATTTCTGTCTCTTGCCTGATTGCTCTGGTTAGGACTTCCAGGACTATTATAAGTGACATCCTTGTCTTGTTCCTGATCTTAGAAGAATAATCTTCAATCTTTACCACTGAATATGATGTTAGCTGTGGACATGCCAAATATTACCTTTATTATGTTGAGGTACATTCCTTTTATAGTTTGTTGAGAGTTTTTATCATGAACGGGTATTGAATTTTGTCAAAGATTTCTTTTGCATCTATTGAGATGACTATGTGATTTTCATCTTTTCCTCTGTTAATGTGGTTTCTCACATTAATTGGTTTTTGTATTTTGTTGAATTTCTTGAGTCATCCTTGCACCCCAAAGATAAATCTCACTTTGTCATGGTGTATGAACCTTTTAATATGCTGTTTTATTCAGTTAGCTAGTATTTTGTTGAAGATTTTTACATCTGTATTCATCAGGGATATTGACCTGTAGTTTTCATTTCTTGTAGTTCCTTTTTCTGCCTTTGATATCAGGATAATGCAAGCCTTATAAAGTTAGTCTGACAGTGTTCCCTCCTCTTCACATTTTTGGAAAAGCTGAGAAAGGATTGTCACTAATTCTTCTTTAAATATTTGGTAGAATGTACTACTGAAGCCAACAGGTCCTGGGCCTTTCTTTGTTGGAAAGGTTTTGATTACTATTTGAATCTTCATACTAGCTATAGGCTTATCCACCAATTTTTATTTATAACATTCCCATATAATTTATTCTTTAACCTGTGAGTTATTTAGACTCGCAGACTTCTTTACTTCTCTACTTCCAATAAATTGGGGGTTAAATTATATTTCACTATTTATTTAAATTTACTGGCATTGTGATAAACATGTAATCTGAATAATATTGATTCTTCACACTTGTAGATACTTGCTTAATGATGTGTGTGTGAGAGAGAAGGGGAAAAGAATCAATTGTGTCTTTGTAAGGAGTGACAGGGTTTTATATATGCCCATTCAATCAAGTTTGATAACTGCATTGTTCATATCTTCTATGAATATCTCTTATGATATTATATGTGTTCATTCAATTATTGACCTCTCTGTCTAACGACAGTTGCTTATATGTTTTGAGGCTTTATTAGGTTCACTCATGCTTTGAGTTATTACATGTTCTTGTTACTATAAAGTCATCCCGCTCTACCCTGATAAAGTTCACTGAGTTGAATCTATTGTGTCTGATACGGATGTGTCCATACGGGTTTTATTTTGGTACTTGTCTGATTTGTATTCCTCTTTTAGTTTTTATTTACTAATTTTAGTGTTCTAACTTTGTCTCTTAACTAAGGAGTGTATATCTGGATTCTGGGGTTTATTAATCTAATCCAACAACTTCTGATTAGGCAAAGAAAAGTTAATCCATTTATAGTTACTCCATTTATTGTATATTTTAATTGATTTGTATCATTTTACTTGAACTTTTATTTTCTCTGCCTTCCCTTCTTCTTCTTTATCATTATTGGAATAGTCATGTCTTTTCCCCCTTCTCTGGTCAGAAGCTAAATGTTCAATTTCTACTCCTTTACGGGTTATCCTTATCTTTTAAAATGCATACCTGATTTGGGGCACCTGGGTGGCTCAACCGGGAAAGCATGTGAATCTTGATTTTGGCTCAGGTCATGATCTCACGGTTCATGAATTCGAGCCCCACGTCGGGCTGTGTGCTAATAGTGCAGAGCATGCTTCGAATTCTCTTTCTCCTTTCTCTGTCCCTCCCGTTTGCTCTCACTCTCTCAGAATAATTTTTTTAACACATACTTGAATTAACAAAATGTAAACCTGACTTCCTTGATTGACTTCCTTGTCAAAAAATACAAAAATATTTCATATTTTAATTCTGACTTCCTTTTCCCCTAACTTCTATGTTATTATAATCTATGATGTTGGCTTCACCTTGTTTCCTGTTGCTAAGTTAGTTGGTATAAATATAATTCTTATGTAATACTTGATACAATCCTTGTTTGGATTTACACATGTGTTTACCATTTTTTGCTCACACTTCTTTCTTGGATTTCACTTCTAGTTTTATAATTTCAATGTCATTCTACCTTAACAACATCACTGTTGTCAAAGAGTCCATTATTAATATCTGTTTTCATTTTTTGTTTCTCTGAAAACCGTATTTATTTTGCATTAATTTTGGCCTGATAGTACAGCTGAACTGATATTTGGTGTAGAGTTATTTTCTCTTACACTTTAAAAATATTATTCTATTTTCTTCCTGCATCAATTGTTGCAATTGAAAATCCTATTCTCTATAAAATAGGCATTCCTTTAATGATGATTCACCTACTGTTTGTAAAAATGGTTAAGTTCTTCTTGTTGTCCTTACTGTTTCACAGTCTTATTTATATTTGATTTCCTTTGATGGGTTTGACTCATCTTGTCTAATGTATCTTGACTATTGCGTTAGTCCCATTTTTCTATTTTCTCATATACATGCACATCTTCCATATACATGTGTAAATATAGATACACACATGCGTCAACACACATGTGTATATACATATATGCATACGTGTGTGTGTTTTATTTTATCATTATGTCCTCCATGTATCTTATATCTCTATACTATTTTCTATCTCTTTATAGTTTTCTGGTAAATTATGATTAAATTCCTAAAAACCACCTTCTAGTTAACTAATTCTCACATAAGCTAGGTCTAGAACTGTTTACGTAATTCACAGAGCTAATATGTACACCTATTTTTCATTTTAAAAATCCCTTTTGAATATTTTTTTCCAATCTGTCTAGTCAATTTTTTTACTTTGTTCTTTTCTCATGCTTTGTTTATTTATTTATGGTTTTAATATTGTATACACACTTCTCTTATAGTCCCTGCCAGATTATTCAATTTTATGACATTCCGTGGATCTACTCTTGATGGATGTTGTGTCTGGCGAGCCTCACTAAGGGTGATTTGCTGCCACACGTGATTTGTAGTTTTGGACGGTGAGGTCATCTTGCACAGGGCTTTATCTGTGTCTCCTGAGAGGCCGTGTTGAGTCTATTTTACTCCAAAGAGATTTTACCACTGATCTGCCAGAGTTACACTCAACCAAGGACTCATTTTTACAGTAATCTCACCTCTGCTTACATTTCTGTATTTGTTGAACTTTGTTTAGCTCTTAGGAAAATGACCAAAGACGCCAAATACCCTCTGAAGAACGGCGTAGTCTGGCTGCTACCTACTTCCTGAGCCTCATCTCCCACCCTTCCCACCACTCATTCCACTCCTGACATACGGGTTTCTGTCCATTCCTGGAATGAACCAAACTGTCTCCCGTCACAAGGCCTTTGTACATGCTCTTTATTCTACTGAGGGCTCCTCTTTCCTCCTGTCTTATTTTGGCTAACTTCTACTCTCATAATATCTCAGTTGAATAACCACTCCCTTAAGAAAGACTTCCCTAACCCCCAACTGCCCTCACCAAAGAACAAAGAAAATCTATCATAGGTTCTGAGAGCATCAGATGCCTCTCCTTTATGGGACTAATCATGATTTACACACGTGCACGTATTTATTAGTGAGATCGTTTGGTAAATACTTGTCTTCCTCACTAGGCTGCAAGTCCCAAGAGATTAGAGACCATTCTTAATTCTGTTCACCACAGTATCGCCAATTCCCAGCACAGGGCCTAGCCTGTCATAGGTGCTCGTTAAAAATCTTATGAAGAGGAAAGAAAGAACAGGTCAATTTATAGAGGATCAGCTTCCCTGAGAAGCATCTCTCTCCCCTTGAGCACTGGTCTTTGTTTCTTGTACTGTGGCTGGTGACATCCTGGGTTTGCTGACATTGAAAGTATTTTGGAAGCATGAGAGCATCATCCGGGTGATGACCACCTACTCCAGCTCCTGACATTTAGCAGAAGGATTGACTTTCTTACTTTTCTACTGATTCACAGTCCACCCAGCACAACAATGTAGGCTTCCGGGTTTATTATTTTGCCATTTCAGCCCGCCCTCGTCAAGGTGGTCCTCTTGTCCTATTTCAAGCACAGCAAGATGGTATAAAATGTTCACAGGTAGGAGTTTTGCAGCACCGAGCTTCAGCAATTCACAAACATACAAAGCACTTCTCTAATTGGAACACACAACTTGTACAATTTGGCTGGCTTCATCTTAACTCCAGAGGCATAAGAACAGGCATCTGTTTGGCCTTTGGAAGAGAAATTCTTCTCTTTGCCACTTCTATCTCCTGAAGCAGGGGCTCACTTACTTCTCCCTGACTCTGTCAGGATCTCATGGCCTAGATATCTTATCTCTATCCTCTGAAGATCACCTGCCAGATAGGGATTTGTGTAAGGAAGAGTTAAGTCCCGTTCTAGCTACAGATAAGGGCATATTTACGTACGTGCAGCACCTCACTGTGCATATATGACAAAGGTCTAAAACTGTGGGAAGTATTCAAATCACTGTCAACTCTCCCTGAATAACATATGAAGACCCATTTAATCCCTTTTGTAGAGCAGAAGCCCATAAAAAGAATCCAGCTGTCCTTACAAGTTCTGTGAGATCACAATTAGTGACACATGTACGTATAATGGATTCTCTGGATCCCCGAACCAGCCCCCCTTTATTTGCCGGTACCCTTGTTTCATCCATACTGCCTTGCTTCCCCGACTTCTTCCCCCCATCCTCTTCTTCCCTCATTCATCTCCCTGTGTAACAAACAACCCACTGCTTATGTATACATGGCACATTCCTGAAGCATTCTGAGTGTCAGAGCTCTGAGCAGCCATGGGGGCCACCTAGCCCCGCCACTCTTTTTGTAGTTGTTGGCTGTACCTTCAGCAAAGATGGGGACCCGGTCCCTTCCCACTGCTCCTGTGCCAGCATCCTGGCCCCATCTACCGTGAGCTCTCCCTGGGTTGCTGTGGTCCCTCCTCACTAGGCCCCCTACTAGTGCTCTCACAGCCTCCCTGTGTCTGTTGTCAGCACAGGGAACACAGGCATCTTTTCAAGACCGGGGTCCCGTCTATCACTCCTGAGCTCATTTCCCTCCATCAGCTTTCAGCCCCACCTTAAGTACAAACTAAGTCTTGAGAAAGACCAACAACAGCCTGCCCCAACTGCCCTCCCTTTCTGATAAGTCTCTAACGTACTGCACCTGTTCTCCTGCCATGTATTTCTTCCTGCAGGAATGTTGCTGTTGCTCATTCCTCTGCCTGAAATCTTTTCCCCAAATAGCCACGTCGTTCCCTCCTCCCCACCTTGTTCCAGCTCAAGTCTTTGTTTAAAGGTCACCTCTCAGTGAGGCCTTCACTTCCAGATTGCCAACACGGCTACCACTTGACCACCACCATGAAATTGTAACATCTACCTAACTTTCCTCAGGCCCTTCTGCTGACGATAGCATCAAGCACTTCCTGGGCCTTTAGAGTGCCCTTGGGTTGGGGTGGGGAGATAGGTTTTTCTATTCCAGCCATAAAGAGCAATGAATTTCACAGTAGTCTTTCCCTCCAAAGCCTGGGCTGTGCTTAGAAAACCAAAGTGGAGAAAGTTATGATTTAGTCACTGTTTTAAGTTAAGACCTAAGTTAATCTCACATTTATGTCTTTTACTTTAGGAAAAATATCAAGCTCTGTGAGAGCCTACCCATTTTTGCCCACTCTCCACTGAAATTTGTACTCCCCTTCTATCTGTCCCTAGCAACATGTCCTCCATGTTTGAATATATTAATAAGGACTTGGTCAAAGAGCTTGGAGGCGAAGACCTGAGGCCTGTGAAACACCTGGTGAATGCCCACAAATTCCGTCAGTTTGCAATTTTACGGAAGAAGAAGAAGACTCTCTCACATTTCGGGGAACAACCTGATGTTCCAATGGAATACAGCCTCATGGACATCCTGGAGCCAGGGTCTTCAGTCCCAGGTATTGCCAACAAGGACAGGGAGGCAGAGAGTGAAATACACAGGTGCCCAGGCTGGTAGCACACCATGCAAGAATCCCTGAGACACACACACAGGTAAACGTTGGGAGTTGTTTTGCTGAAAGACAGTGAACAATAAGCCAGGACTATCTGGACCAGAGCATTTATTAATTCATTTAATACTTATAGCAGCCTCTTAACTGGACGTTATCCCCAGTTAACAGAAAGAACAGAAAATCGAAACCTATGAAATAATTTGTTCTAGGTTATGCATCGGGAACTAGGAAAAGCTAGAATCCAAACCCAGATCCGTCTGGCTCTGCAGGCTTAACATGTTCTGCTCCAGCGTGCTGCCTCCTGGGGCCAGATGCTGCGCCTGCTGCAGAGGAAAGATGACGTCATGGGTCTCCTTGACCAGGGCACACACGACATCATCATATCTCAGGAGTAATTTGTCCTCAGGAGTAATTTACACCTAAAATATTATTTTGTTAGCTTCTGAAAGATATCAATAGGTAAGAGGGCTGAAGCAACACAGGACTTGGCCATTCTATTTCCATTCCATTTTCCCACTGTTCCAGAGTAAATTTTGGACTGAACCTGAAGTCACTTTTTTGTCCCCAGAAACTGATGTCAACGGACCATTTTCCTTCAGTGACGCCATGTTCCAGAAGTACAATTTTTCTGCAGATGTGACCGCCATGGTAGAGATGAATGTGTCGGGGGGAGCTACTAAGTGCCGTGAATCCTCCGTCCAGCTGCAGACTGTTAGCATCCCGCCCCAAAAATGGAAAGAACTTCTAAAGAGGTGAGGCCATAGGAGGGGAAGCACTGGTCAACAGAGGCCCTGGACTCTCTTCGTGGGCAGAGACACCAAGCAGGCTTTGCTGCTGAGGCTCTGAATGAAGAAATGACACCCCAGACTGTGCTGTTCTTCGTGGGTATTCATTCATTCAACAAATGATTATTAGTCACCTAATACATATTTCTTAAAACAGCAATTACCTATTACTGTGCTATCATGAGCTACTCATCTCTACCCTAAAGCTGCTCATATTTAGTGTGGACAGGTGAAGGGTAGGTAGCGAGGAAGAAGGCAATAAAAAAATATTGATTAACAAAGTATAAATTTATGTGAGACAAAGAATCTGAAACTCTCTGTCGACATAAGGTCTGCAGCAGTGTCCTGGGATTTCATTTACCTCCACGCGTATAGGCAAAGGTGGGTATCAAACGGACTCTAAGAGCTCAAAGAAGAATTCTTAAGCCTTTATGCTTTCTAAAAACAGAGACTCAATTTCAGGGTGCCTGGGTGGCTCCCTTAGTTAAGTGTCTGTCCTTGATCTCCTCGGATGGACTCCCCCGGTAGGGACTCTGCCCTGACACGCCTGACCCTGCTTAGTAATCTCTCTCACTCTCCCTCTCTCTGCCCCTCCTCAGCTCGCTTGTGCTCTCTCTCTCTCTCAAAATAAATAAATACATTTAATATAAATAAACAAATAAAAACAGAAATGCCAATTTAAATAGTATGTTTACAAACACAACAAATTCTTAAGTAAGCAACAACTTAAAAATCACAGGGGCGCTTGGGTGGCTCAGTCAGTTGAGTGTCCGACTTCAGCTCAGGTCATGATCTCACGATTTGTGAGATCGAACCCCACGTCTGGCTCTGTGCCTACAGCTCAGAGCCTGGAGCCTGCTTTGGATTCTGTGTTTCCCTCTCTCTCTGCCCCTCCCCAGCTCACTCTCTCTCTGTCTCTCTCAAAAATAAATGAACATTAAAAAAAAATCACGGACTGTTTAAAGACTAAAAGTTACTTTCACAGGGCATTGGACAATTTCTGTATTTCTGGGTTCTTACAAGGCCTTGATTAAAAATAACATCTGAAAGACTGTTTATGGTGCAAAAGAGTATCTGAGATACCCTAGCTGCTCAGAAAGAAAAAGAAATTCTCAGTATTTCAGTAAAGAGGCAGTTTCTAGATGCGTTTTAATTAGCTAGCTGCAAGTGAAATAAGTAAACCTGACGTCAAACCTTTAATGGGAAAAAAAGGCGGCTGGCGATTTCTAACAGAGGGGATGTGGGCATGTCATGTGTTCAGCTGCAAGGCACTTACAGGTCACGATGGGAGCTCCAGAGATAAGAAACAGGACGAGGTGACAGAGACGCTGAAGGTGGGCGGCTTAGGTTTCTCTCTGGTGCTAACTGTTGAGCTCAGACCCAAAGAATGAAAGAAGCAAGCAAGAGGAAAGGGGTCTGAATTAGAGCTGAAAGACCCTGGGGCAGGACAGAGCTGGATGTTTCCGAGACCAGGGGAAGGCCGGGGAAGCAGATGCTTCGTCAACAAGGATGAAGGTGATAGAAATGGAGTTGGGAGGGAAGTAGAGTCAGATGACACACTCCTGGAACACATGGTAAGAAGCCTGCGTTCCTCTCCAAGGGCCCTGGATGCTCGGTGACCTCCCGCACTGAAAAGCAAATTTGAGGGTCTCTCAGTATTCACACGGCTGCTACCATGACACCGAGCAGAGTGGGGCCTGGAGCAGAACCAGAGCTGAGTCTCAGAACTGAAATGGAGGTGGATTTTGTCTTCAGCACTGCACACCTTCCACATCTGCCCCAACCTACATCTTCAAGTCCAGCTCTGCCAACCCCCTACTAAGGACAGTCAACCCATAAAGCCCATCTGTGCGAGTCATGAAAACCGTCCAGCACCTGCCCTCCTTCATCACTCTATCGGCCTGCCCCACGTGGGCACGTGTGGTGTGCGTGACCAGCTTTGACAACAGGGCTTCCTAAGCACTGCCCTCAATCACCTGGCCTCGTGTACTTTGAGCCTCTTCTGCTGAGAGGCCCTAGTACTGGAAATCTACCAACTCCCCTAACACGACCAATTCATTTTGGAAAATGTAGACACCGTTTCATAATACGGGATGCATACTGTCACACCATACCCCCGTCAGGGAATGGGGGCCCCTCCACCGTGCATATCAGAGACGTTCTGGAGCCCTAACCTGTAAACCAGTATCTTCCTAAACATTGAGAACTCACCTATCAAATTCCAAATGCTCTGTGCCCCATCCAGGTTCTTACAAGAGTAACCCACAGCGAGACAAGAAGACATGCCATTACCGGGGACACCCGGGTGGCTCAGTCAGTTAAGCATCTGACTCTAGATTTCAGCTCAGGTCATGACCTCACAGTCATGAGATCGAGCCCCATGTCACGCTCTGCACTGACAGGGTGGAGCCTGCTTGGGATTCTCTCTCTCCCTCTCTGTCTCTCTGTACCTCCCCTACTCACTTGCTCTCTCTCTCTCCCAAAATAAGTTCATAAGCATTAAAAAAAAAAAGTCATCCCTTTCCCACTAATGACCTTTCTCTTCCCACCTACTCCAGTAAAGTGTCTGATCAGGAGCTGCAATTTCTGAGGAAGTGCCGGAGCAGAGATGAGAATCTCTACGTGGTGACAGAGGCCGTGGAACTGATCAACAGCACTGTGCTGTATGACAGCGGCAGTGTGGGTGTTAAGGGAAAATTCCTTATCCCTTGGATCACTTCTGTGAAGGTACACGGTTGTCCTGAAGTGGGTAGGGCCACCAAGAGCACAGCCAGCCCAGCCCTACTTCCCGGGGGCTCTGCATTCTGTTAGGGCCTGTCTCTAGGGGTTGGAATGAATGGGCTCATTATTTCCCATTTCTCATGTGCCAAGGAATCCTGACTCCTGACCTGAGAGTATATTCTAACATGCTCATTTAGTATCTCAATATATGAGATTATTCAATATTGATAAACAGAAATAGACTTACTTATTGGAAATTATATTTTGCTTTGGTTAAATGATGGATTCTGGATCTCTAATAGTGTGATTGTCGGGATGCTTGGGTGGCTCAGTTTCAGCTCAGGTCATGACCTCATAGTTCGTAAGTTCAAGCCCTGTTGTCAGTCTCTGCATTGCCAGTGTTGAACCTGCAGGGGATTCTCTATTTCCCTCCCTCTCTCTCGGTTCCTCCCCCACTTATACTCTCTCTCTCTTCACATACATAAACGTAAAAAATATGTATGTACAGTAGCTATACTACATACATATGCAGCTTTATGGCTGGAAGAAAGAAGGGGCCACAATACAAATCCTCAGCAGTTCAACTATCCTAAATACTGTGATACCCTGAGTAGGAAGTTTTCTGGATTGAGATTAAGTATCTCCAACCACATATGATGTACATAACTTACAATCACTACAGTTAAAAAATTTTTTTAACATAGCAGATCATCAAATATTTCCTCAACATGAACTGTGATTCAGGGACATACAAAGTATGTGTGTGTGTGTGTGTGTGTGTGTGCCATCAGACTCCGACTTGCACTCCTGGTTCTTAGGCCTTTAGAGTCAGACTGGACTATACCATTGCATCTCCTGGGTCTGAACATCTTGGGATTTTTGTTTTTACAAAATTTTTTGAAAGTTTTTATTACTTGAGATTTGAGAGACAGCATGAGTATGACTGGGGGAGGGGCAGAGAGAGAGAGAGAGAGAGAGAGAGAGGGAGAGAGAGAGGGAGGGAGAGAGAGAGAGGGAGAGTCTAAACCAGGCTCCCCACAGGCAGCGCAGAGCCACATATCGGGCTCAAACTCACACACTGCGAGAACATGACCCGAACTTACCCAACTGAGCTGCTGAAGAATCCCTTAAAATTCTTTTTTATGTTTATTTATTCTTGAGAGAGAGAGAGGAAGAGACAGAGCGTGAACAGGGAAGAGGGAGAGGGAGGTGGAGAAACAGAATCCCAAACAGGCTCTGCACTGTCACCACGGAGCCTGCCACGGGGCTTGAACTCATGAACCATGAGATCAGTACCTGAGCCAAAGTCGGACGCTAGGCTGACCGAGCCACCCAGGTGCCCCTGGGACTTTCCAACCTTTATAATTGCATGAATAGATCCCTTACGATAAATCCCTTTAGAAAGATAGATATGTAGACAGAAAGACAGCTTATCGCTTCTGTGTTTCTACAGACTAATATACTCAGTAAAGTGTGTTCAGCTTTTCATTTGATTGTAGACAGAGTGACAACATCTAAGCTCTTTACAGTATGCCAGCCCAGAAACCAGTACTCTATTTTTTTTAAATAGGAAATCCAGAAAATAAAATCAAAGACATTTCCTCCAATAAAAGTAAGCAGAAAAAGAGGCAAATATTAATATTAAAGTTTAGAGGGTTAGTCCAAAGATTCAACACCTGAAAAATAGGAGTTCCAGAAGGAGAAAAGAGACACAATAAAGAAAGGGGTCATCCAAAAAATAAATAAAAGAAAGGTGAGACCAGAGGGATGTGTTTCTGGGTGAAAGGACCAACAGGAGGCATAATTTAATGAGTCAACATAAACCACAGAACCTAAGTGTGAATTATCAGGATACTTGCCTCAAAAAGAAAGGCATGGGGGCACCTGGCCGGCTCAGTCGGTTAAGCGTCTGCATTCAGCTCAGGTCACGATCTCATGGTCTTTGAGTTCAAGCTCCGCATAGGGCTCTCTGCTGTCGACAGAGCTCACTTCAAATCCTCTTTCTCCCTCTGTCTCTGCCCCTTCCCCACATTCACACACATGATCTCTCTCTCAAATATAAAAAAAAAAAAAAATTAAAAAAAAAAGAAAATCATGAATATTTCTAAAAAAGGAAAACAAAGATCATTTTTTAATGATTTCAGCTTAGAATCCTATGTCCAGGCAAAATAACACTCAAGCAAGCGGATAAAATAAAAAAGTTTTCGATATGCACACTCTCAAAAATTTTTATCCCTATATTCCCTGGGTAGATGAGTCAGAGGCAGAGAGGGCACACGACTGTCGTGGTAACTAACGGCTACAGGAAAGATCTGGAGTGAGGAGGAGGAGTCTCCCCAACAGTAAACAATGAACATTACCTTAGGTATTGCGATGTGAACATTTTACAAGGATGGGGGAAGGAGGGGTGAAGGGTGGGGGACGGGGAAGAGCAGGAAAATGAAACCCTCATCATCAAAAGGAGAAACTGGCTGGATATCCTTAAATCTGAAACAAAAATTAAATCATTGCAGAATAAACACAAAAGAGAGAAATGGGAAGGTAAGTACTGCACCGAGAAGGAAAGAAGAGCAGCACCGATAAATCAGAATCGAGGGAGGGTGAGATGGGGGGGTCTCTGATCACAAGCAGGTGGGACCATAGAGCTTTCTAGATCTATTTGAATTTTTAAGATCACATGTACAAGGGCCATATGGCCTGGTTTCTCTCCCCAGGGACAAGGCCAGGGAGAAGGTCTCAAAGTGAGAGAGAAAATGCTGACTCTGCCAAAGGGCACGGTGCTGGCCTACAAGAGGAAGCAGCTGATTTTTGAGAAGAACGGCTGGGGTGAGCGGAGGCTGAGAGGGGAAGGTGGGAGAGCAGGTCTGCTTCTCGGGAGAAGAAAAGAGGGGAAGGGCCAGCAGCCTCACCCACTTGCTGTTCTGTGCAATCATGGAGCAGGCCGAGAAACACCTCCCGGTTGTGGGGCACACACACCCCACCAGCTAAGACACCTACCAGCACGGCGGACTGACAGAAACGCTGCTCCGGGGACATACAAAGATGGTCTCCCACACGGACAGGGACAATGGGGCCCAGCGTGGAGATGTCCTCAGCACCAGGCCAAGGGCAGCCCCAACCCCACCATCTCTATTGGTTTCAGTCCACTCACGCACAGATGGCCTTTGGGAGCCAGAGTGCTCCCCAGGTTACCCATAATCTCGGGAGAAACCCCAGGAGATGTCCACAGGATCCAAGCAAAATGGCAGACACATTGCCCCAGGGACATGATGCAGGGTCATATCTGCGTCTCTCCCTCCCTCGCTAGCCTCAGTGCCCCAGCACATGCACACACTTTGGGGTCTGACTCCACATGGGGCGAACTATTTAGTTCAGACAGCCACCGTATCCCTGGATGCAATGGTGAGCACTGTGGACACAACCGGCCTTCCCAAATTTAAGTCGCAGGAAGAGGTGAGCCTGATACACCTGGGGTCCAGCTCCTCAGGGATCACCGGATGCCCTCACCTGACACACATGCACACACTCACACAGACACACTCACACACACTCCTATCTATAGTACCCTCACTGCAGCATCTTGTCTCAGCATTTCTTGGATGCAGCATGAAATCACCCAGGAAGGGGGCAGGATTGGAAGCAGACAGGGGAGGGAGGAGACCTCAGGAGAGTAAGACTAAGGACACCAGACAGACAATCCTACCCAAAGAAGGAGGGACAAAGCCAACGGCCTTTACCTTACAGACGACGTTCTCCAGTGTCAACTCAGTGACCACCCCAGGTGCTTGTTCACCAGGCAGGCTCCAGGCTCCTCTTCAGAGAGTCTGACATAAGGCAGAGTCAGGTCAGGGGCTCTGACCCGGAGCCAGCATCATGGCTGACGCTGATGGAGGCGTCCCCAGGCCACACTGAGAAGAGCTGCCAGGCTGGGCGTGGAGGAGGAAGCCTGGGGGCTGCAGGTGGGGGAGGGGAAAGAGTCCCGAGGGTTAACCTCAGCTCTCCTGGCCTGGCTTCTTCCCATGCAGACATCCTCCTTGCAGATGACAACAGGCAGAAATCCTTTCCTGAAGGTGAGCTCCGGAGTTGAGCAGGTTCTCTGCCTAGACTCAGACCCTGCTGAGCCCTGACCCCCTTCGGATGCTCTTAACAGCCGTGCACAGGGCTCTGCCCCCACAGAACCATAAGGAAACCTTTCCAGCCAAGCCCCTCCACCACCTCCTCCTCTCCCCTGGCTTTCACCCTGGCACCCGTCCCTGGCCACAGAGAAAGCCACCTTTCCCCTCTGAACTGTGAGATGGGGTTGTGGGTGTGCTGCCTAAGGTCTCCATGTGCCTAGGCTCTGAGTCAACTGAGGTAGTAGAGAGAGGTAAGAAATCTGGGGGAGGAGGAAGAGGAGGAGGAGAAAGCTGGAAAGAGGAGGGAGAGGTTGGGAGGAGGACGGTGGGAAATGGAGACTAAGGCTTTGTGAATGAGCACTTCCCTTTCTCCTTCCAGAGGAAACGCTACGAAGCCTGGTGGTATCAGGTGAGTGGGTGACATCAAGGACAGGAAAGTGGGACTTCATCCCTCCATGAGGCCACTTTGCACTAAACTCCCCCACAGTTGCCTCTGCTGTCCTTGCCTGAGGCAGGAAGGTCTGGCCCCTGGGCAAAGGGCAGGAATGGAGGGGGGGGCGGGAGGCAGAGAGTCAAAGAAACGGAATGTCTTCAGAAGCTAACTCTTGGTGCCTGGGGGGGATACATTTCTCTTTTAGTCGCTGACGAAAATGGTCCCATGTTCCAAAGCCGTATGTGGACTGAGGACGCGGATCCCGTGCTGCGCTCATCTGGTGAGCGGGCAGATTGCCCGGCCTTTGCCGCCACTGCCCTAGGGACTGGCCCCAGATTTTGTGGAATAGGAAGGATCCAGGAAGGCCAGGGGGTGGAGGGATCCATCCGAATTGGGGCAGAAAGAGATCTAACAAGAGGGACGAGGTGGTGAGAGGCTAGAACCCTCCCAAGTGTCTCAAAAAGCAAATTTGAGCATGAGAAAAGAGATGACTCCTTGTGATTCTCTTTGCAGGAAGAATACAGAGAGTCTTCTGGCAAGGTTAGTGCTTATTAAGAGAGAAACCAGGACCTCTGGGGCAGGGAACTGAAGAGCTGAGAACTCAGATTGCAGTTTCAGGCAACTCAGAAAACTGAGCTCTACTTCCAAACGTACACTGTGGTCGGCTCCACTGATTCAGGCCTTTGTTCATCTGTGCGCACCCATGACAAACATTGATTAAGAACTCACTGGGCAACAGGCATTATTCTAAGCACTAGCAATACAGCAGTGAACCAAACAGAAACGCCTGTGTCACTGCTCCTCCGTTCTAGTGACCTCTCCTCAGCTGATCGTCTTGCATCCACGCAAAGTCTCCTCAGACAAGCAGAGAGCCCCCAAATCCATTCCTTGGTTAATTCCAAATGGATGTAGATGAAACAGGCAGAATTACATTTTAAGAAAGGATGGCTCATGTCTACCTGGTACTACCCCAAGCACTTTATATACATAAACTCATTTAATCCCTCACAACATCCCCACTTAACAAATGTAGAAACTGAGCCAAGAACCCAGATCCTCATCTCTAAGAGCCCAACCACGGAATCCACACTATTTTAGACGCGTCCCTGAAATGAGCACCTGGTCATTTTCTTCTACTTCCCATGACCACTTTCCAGAGTCACCATCTCTGCTCCCTGTGTTATACCCATCCTCCCCCCATTTCATAGCACTAGGATTGTCTGTTTTCTAGTCTATTTCTTCTACCCACTCCCAGAACACAAACATGCCATACACAGAGATGCTTTGGGTTGTTAAATGGGCTCATATTTGATGGGGAAGGGCTTATCATCCCAAGAATGTTCTAATCGAAGAATTATACCGATTTTCTGGTTGATGCTGATGCCTCGGGGCAGATTTCAAGCAACTACAGGAGGAGATTTCCCGGGAAATGGAGGCCCTGGCCCAGCTCCCAAAGGACACTCAGGATTCTATATTCCAGAACATCCTGAACATGCTTGGAAACCAAGAGGCTCTGCAGGACCTCATGGACACGGTGAGGGGTTCCTAAGACTCCCTAGGGCTGATCAAAGTGGTAAAATGGGCAGGTTTAGGAAATATGGCTACCGAGGTGCTGAGGGGAGGAGGGATAGGGCAACGCCAGGGGAAAGAGCAGGATGTCAGCAATCTGGGACACTGGCCCCGGGCATAAGGACAAGGCCAGGGAGTGCAACCTCAGATACTGGGGCTGCTAGAAATACCCTGGGGCAGATAAGAGCCCTGACCCTCCCACCTTGGTTGATCACTTATAGATTTAAAACACAGAGGCAAAATTATACTCCAGTAATAGTAGTAGCAGTAGTAGTAGTAAACCATTACCAATAATACTGGTCTCCTACAGCTGGATGAGAGCCCTCTGCATCATCTGGATGACTTGCGTGGCACAATCCTAAATGAGATGCAGGAAGACACAAGATACCTATGGATCCAGGCAAGATTCCACATCATCTACCTCCTTGAAGCCATAATGGGTAAGAGCGATTTGGGGGAAATGGAGGAAAGTCACAAGTTTGGCCTTCAGACCTTGAGATAGCCATGGGTTAGACACCATCTCTCCAAATGATCTTCATCCTCACATATCCCGTCTCTCCAATGTCTGGAGGGTTTAGTGAGATAAATTTGCCATGTGAACAGAGAACCAGTCTGAGGTCTAGAAAGTGACCAGCCCAAGTTCATCCATCAGATCATTACAGGGGGACGATTCCAGGCTCCAGCCTCAGGATCCCATCCTCTGGGCCACATTGGGTAGCCTTCAGGAGGCCATTCCAAGAGTGGAAGGAGAACGTTCCAGTCAGGGAACTCAACCTTCAAAGTCCAATGGGTTATTCCTCTGCCTCAGAGTTCCCCTCTCATAGGGTCTCCCAGCTCACGGGGGGAGAGGAAAATCTGACTCTTCATCACTCTCTTTCCCCAAATGTCCCCCTGTTCCCAGTGTTGAGTGACACCCAACATGATCTGCTGGCCCGGTCCATGGAAAAGAGGATTCTGCTCCAACAGCAGGAGCTGGTGAGACATTCCGAGGGGCCAGTGTCCAGGGAAGAGGGTGGAAGAACCAGAGTTAAATGGAATCTGAGGAACAAGAGATGAAACATCAGGTTTCTGCCATTGAGACAGGATCCTGCTTTGGCAACTGGGAAATCCCTGGCTGTGACTCCCTCTGAGGAACAGGCCAAGTGGATATGAGAAGCTCTCTGTTTCCATGGAAACCCCTGCAGAGCGCCCCACAGTTCTAAAATAGCCTTATAGAACCCAGGTTTGGAAACTCATAGCCCCTGACTCATATCCCCACTTTATTTACACAGTGACCATTTGGGAATTGCTGTTTCTCTCTCCACATGTGTACATTGAAGGATACATGTGTGCACAGACATATGTATATACATATGCACACACTGCACACATGTATGGATTTATACACGCATTTAATTTCAAATGCCACTATTTTGCAAGGGAAAAGTTAATATAACCATTTAGCAGCTGAGGAAACAGTGCTCAATGACTTCCAATGACGTGTCCACAATTACACTGATCACAGGCCATGTCCAAGACAGCACTCCTGGCCCCCTTGACTCCAAAGCTCTTGTCCCTTTCAGCTACCCTGCATGACCCCCTTGGGACAAATTTTTCTCTTCCTGACCTCAAATGCTGACCTGTAACATCTGATGCTGTTTTTTCTAGGTAAGGAGCATTCTGGAGCCCAACTTCAAATACCCCTGGTGCATCCCCTTCACCCTCAAACCCGAGCTCCTTGCCCCCCTCCAGGGTGAGGATTTGGCCATCACCTATGGCCTACTGGAGGAGTGTGGCCTGAAAATGGACCTGAATAGCCCCAGGTCAACCTGGGATCTGGAAGCCAAGCAGCCACTGTCTGCCCTGTATGGGACCCTGTCATTGCTGCAGCAGCTGGCAGGTCCGTCCTGAGAGGCCTGGCCCCATGCCAGTCTATGCTGGGAGTGTCCCTGGTCAGCTCAGGAGGGTCTAGGCAGGATGGAGGCAGGGATCGGTAAAGACTTGAGGGAATGTTCTGAGGTGATAGAAATATCTGTATCTTGATACAGGTTTATGTAATTTTCAAAACTCATCAAAAATGTGAGCATTTTGGGGTTGCCTGGGTGGCTCATTTGGATTAGCGTATGACTTCAGCTCAGATCATGATTTCATGGTTTGTGAGTTCAAGCCCCGCTTCAGGCTCTGTGCTATCAGAGCCTGCTTGGGAGGCTCTGTCCCCTCTCTTTCTGCCCCTCCCCTGCTCATGCTCTCTTAAAAATAAAGAAACAGGGGCACCTGGGTGGCTCAGTCGGTTAAGTGGCCGACTTCAGCTCAGGTCAGATCTCACAGTCTGTGGGTTCGAGCCCCACGTCGGGCTCTATGCTGATGGCTCATCAGAGCCTGGAGCCTGCTTCGGATTCTGTGCCTCCCTCTCTCTCTGCCCTTCCCCTGCTCACACTCTGTCTCTATGTCTCTCAGAAATAAATAAATGTTTAAAAAATAAATAAATAAATAAACAAACAAATAAATAAATAAACATTAAAAAAAATATGTGAAAAACAATGATGTGAGCATTCCACTGTACAAATACGCTCCTTTAAAACAACATAGACAGATACTGAACTCTGGTTGACAATATGCACTCTGAATTGTTTCAGATGAAACTAACTGATGTCTGTAACTGACTGTGAAATGCATCAAAAAATAAGATGATAATGAACAGAGAGACAGATATGTGACCAAGATGAGATGTTAAAATGTTAAAAATGAGAGAGTTTTTTAAACCTAAAATATTTTTTGCATGTCCAGAATTGCTTCAAAAAAATTAACCCCCCAAAAATTATACCTGTGAATTGATCATATGTATGACTTTCCCAAAATATGCTTTTTGGGCTATTTTTAAAGGAACATTGAGAGAACAACTAAAAAAAGGTCTTAGAAATTGAAGCTATTATAACATAAATAAAAACTCAATAGAAAGATCAGAAGGTAAAGTTGAGGAAATTTCCCAAATGGAGGGGTAAAAAGTCACAAGATGAAAAACTAAGAAATTTAGAAGAGCCGTTTAGGAAGCCTAACAGCTGGATAAACAAGCTCCCCTCCCCCGCCACACACACACACATACACACACACACGAATAAATCGAAAGGAAATCATCAAGAAAATAATTCAACAAACTCTCCCATAACCGGGTAGGAGTTTCCGGATTTAAAGAGCCCATCACGTACCTCACACAAATGGATGAAAATGGGCCCATACCAAAACACCTTTTTGGGACGTTTCAGAACGTGCAGGACAAAGTAAAACCCAGGAAAAACAACAACATTCATCTACAAAAGATCAAATATAAGAATGACTTTACCCGGGTTTTTCTAATTTTTTTTAATGTTTACTTATTTTGAGAAAGGGAGAGCACAAGCAGGAGACGGGCAGAGAGAAACGGGGACAGATGCTGAGAGCAGAGAGCCTGATGTGGGGCTCGAACTCAAAAACTGAGAGATGGTGACCTGAGCTGAAGTCGGAAGCGTAACCGACTTCAATTATAAGAATGACACTAAATTACAACCACACGGCAAATTAGATGTGATGAAGCAACAACGTCCAACATTTCGATGGAAAATCATTTCCAACTAGAAGTCTACATTAGGGCACTTTCAGACATAGACTTTTAAAACTTACTGCCTGTGTTCCATTTTCGAGCATGTTACAGAGCAACAGGAAAGAGACCCAGGAGGAAGAAGCTGGCTACAGGGAAGAGAAGATTGAGGTGGAGAATAGAGACAGGGGGGTTCCCAGGATGGCAGTACTGGGGACTGAACAAGTAGTCCCCATCTGAGCAGATATGGAAGCCTTTGGGAGAGAGAGGAAGTCTTCCAGGAAGAGGAAATTATAGGATATCTCGAATCTGAGATATTAGTACGAGATTTAAGGAAGTGGAAGTTTGAATTTAATTCGATAAAAACACATAGAAAATAGAAGTAAAAATAAAAAATGACAATGAGAAATAAAACAAAAACCAGACCGGAGAGGAAAAATAATCACGGTGTATTAATAGCTGTGTAGAGTCATGATTGTGATGTGACCCTTTTGGGAAGACAGGCATAGGAGTTGTGTGTGGCGTAGAACAAAGGGGACCCTAAACCCTCCTCCTCCCTGTTGCAAGTCCACGGATGACGCCTAGGGCTGACAAGCCTGGTATTAAGAGATGTCAGACACATATGGCCACACATATTACCCCATTCACATGAAATAGCTAGAATAGGCAACTCCACAGGGACCGGAAAGTTCATCAGTGGCTAGGGCGGGGAGGTTCTTTTGGGGGGTAATGAAAATGGCTTAGGGTGCCTGGGTGGCTCAGTCATTAAACATCTGACTTCGGCTCAGGCTGTGATCTCATGGATTGTGAGTTGGAGTCCCACATTGGGTGAGTTTGAGCCCCACTTCAGGTGAGCCCGCTTCTCTCTCTCTTTCCTTCTCTCTCTCTCTGCCCCTCATGGGATTCTCTCTCTCCCCCACCCTCTCTCTCGCCCCTCACTCACGTGAATTCCCTCTCTCCCAAAAAAAAAAGAAAGAAAGAAAGAAAGAAAGAAAGAAAGGAAGACAAAGAAAAGAAAAAGAAAATGGTCCAAAACAGAGTGTGGGATGGCTGCACAATCCTGTAATTACAACTACAATTTTGTAAATAAACTAAAAGCCACTGACCTGCACACTTTCAATGGGTGAACAGTGTGGTGTGTAAATTACATCTCAAGAATGCCCTTTACACAAGAGATAAGAGGAAATTACCAAAAGAAGCAATGAAACGCATTTACAGTGATCGTCTCTGCCGACCTGTGCTGGAGGAAAGTGGAGCTGGAAATGGGGGGATGGGGGAGGAGGGCGCGGATCGGAGGTTTACAAGAACTCAAATCTTTAAGAAAAAACTATCTAATTTTTTTTGAAGGGCATCTGGCTGGTTCAGTCCGATGTCCAGTCCCATGCTCAACATGGGACTCTTGATATCAGGATGCTGAGTTCCAACCCCCCGAGAAAGGGAGACACAGAATCCAAAGCAGGCTCTAGGCTCCGAGCAGGTCACAGGGCTCAACCCCATGAACCCTGAGGTCATGACCTGAGCTAAAGTCAGACGCTTAACCAAGCGTGAGCCACCCAGACACCTTACAATAACTTGATTCTCTAAGTTACATGAATATATGACTTTGATAAAGCAAGCAAGCATAAGTATTAATGTAAGTCCAGATGGCCTTACCGAAAGCTGGAAGATCGCCCCCGTGGGGCAGGGGCTGGGCTGGAGGGGATAGGAGACCACGACCCCTGGGCAGGGGCAGGGCTGGAAACCCTATGGCGCTGGGTACGGTTTCTAGAGAATTACTGCATGGGGCTCAGCCTGGGGCCTGGACGGTCACCCTGCCACTGCCCTCGGTACAGCCACCCGGGGCCTCAGATAAGCATGGGGAGCCAGGGACTCCGGGTCCCGGAGGGGTGGCCAGACAGGGGACAGGCAGGGGGACCCCCGCAGGAGGACAGACCTGTACCAGGTCCCCGGTTTCTGCCAGCCTCTTCTTTGGCCCTTTACCCTTTAGAGAGCATCCCACTTCCCCATCTCAACTCCTAGGTGCTGCTGCTCCTAGGTGGTCTTGGCAGGGTCCTCTTGGTCACAACCCGACCTCAGCACCAACTCCCGGAGGTTCCCCCATTGCCACCCCTACGCGAGCTCCCTCAGTAGCTCCAGCAGACGCACCTCTGGTACCCGTTGCAGGCCCGTCGGGGTGTCCGGTTCGCTCCCACTTCCCCAGGCCACGGTCATTCTCCCACACCCCTTCCTCTGTGGCAATATCAAATATTGTCCCTGGTGGTGTTAGCAATGTTAACCTTCTCCTGCCACTTAAAATTAGCTATTTAAATTTTAAGGGTAATGGTCCATATCCCACAACGACTAGAAAACCAAGACCAAATCATATTTAAAATACTACTAATCTTTAAAATATTTAAAATACATGCTTCACACTTGACCAAAACATGATGCCAAGTTTATAAAAAGATCAAGTGCCAAGTCTTGAACAAGATCTTGACCGTAGCAAAGCCAAGATTCTGCAAATGTGAGGAATTCGAGACAGAATAGCAGAAAAATACACAAGATCACTTAGAAACAGATGCAAATAAACTAAAATGCAGCTTTAATGTGAGTCGCCTCATCCGAAAGAAGAATCCTCAAGTCAGCAATCTGCTTCACATCCCCAAGCAGATTAAAATTCATGCTGAACATGCACTTAAACTGGCCTGGTTAGATTGCTGAGAAGGGTCAAGACTAACCTTCATCTACTAACATCTTCCCCTAAACACCCAACAATTTAATGTGGTCCTGATATTAACATTATTCTTTGCTAGCTTCTGCACAGGACCCGAACTATAACAAAACATCGGTAGGAATGTAATAGAACTAAAGAAAAAAAAACATATCAGAGACAATAAATTACTCCGTAAAATGGAGATAAGCTACAAACTGATGTGTTCATACCAACTGTCCAGGTTTAAAGAAAGATATGCAAAGTATTCATAAAGCAGAATGAACTGTGTAATATCACATAAACTAAACAGAAGTAGATAGAAAATGCAATGACTCTCTGGGGATAGGCTTTAAGGGATTTGTTTTGTTTTTAAAACCAGAAAAAGGGGGTGCCTGGGTGGCTCAGTCGGTTGGGCGGCCGACTTCAGCTCAGGTCATGATCTCGCGGTCTGTGAGTTCGAGCCCCGCGTCGGGCTCTGCGCTGACGGCTCAGAGCCTGGAGCCTGCTTCCGATTCTGTGTCTCCCTCTCTCTCTGCCCTTCCCCTGTTCACGCTGTGCCTCTATGTCTCTCAAAAATAAATAAACATAAAAAAATTAAAAAAAAAAAACAGAAAAGGTCTTACACTTAAAGTATTTAAAAATATCCTCAAATGTTTTAAATCAGATGAAAATGCTGAGGATAACACGACCTATAACCTTCTATCTCTTCACCCTTTCCTAACAATTTTCTAATTACGGTAAGTTAAAACAGCAACAATCACACTGAAACAACCAATTTAATATCATTGTTCTCCACTGACAACAGACAAGCTAAAGAGGGACAGACAGCCAAAAAGCAAATGCTTTCCAACATGCACAGGGCTCGGTGACACTGACCTGCCGCTCTTAGACCATGTTACAATAGGTCATGCAACATGAACAAACCGAGGCCACAATGAATACCAGTACGCAGCTTTTAGAGGGCTAAAATCAAAACACGTGACCATGCCATGGGCCATCGGGCTGAAGACAAACTGGAACTTGGTTGGGAATGCAAAACAGTGCTGCCACTTTCGAAAAACCATTTGGCAATTTTTCATGAAGTTAAAGAGCCCGCACCATACAACCTGCAGTCCAACTCTTAAGTGATCACGAATGGAATGAAAACTTATGTTCACAGAAACACATGTGCACAAAGCAGTCCGTGATCAGAATTGCCAAACCCTGGAAACCATCAGGTGTCCCTCCCTGGTGAGTGGATAAGTGCGTCCACACGACAGAATACTATTCAGCAGCAGAAAGGAAGAAACGCTGATACACAGGACAGTGTGTCAGGTGAGGGGACAATATGTCATGTGACATGACAGTATGTCATGTGATGGGGCATGATATCATGTGAGGACACTGTATATCATGTGACAGGACAGTATATCACATGAGGGGACAGTATATCACCGAAGGGGACAATATGTCACATGACAACACTGCACATCACATGAGGGGTCCGTATATCACGTGACGAGACACGGGGCTCACATGCACTGTGGAGAGAAGCCAGACATGGAAGGGTGCATACACTGGGGCCGCATTTACATGCTGAAGCAGAAAACCAGGGAGTGGAGACGGGGCGCTGAGGGTCAGGAGACGGTTAACTGCAGACAGCCACAAGGAAACTTGGGGAGAGTGGGGAAACGATGGATTGCATTTGGTGAAACGCACAGACAGCACATAAAGGGTGTATTTTCAATGAAGTAAATTAAATCTCTACGAAAACCAACTCCTCATCACCCTGCTCTACCTCTTCAGGGGCGCCGGGGAAGGGGGGGGGCTCAGCTGGTAGAGCCTGTGACTTCAGCTCAGGTCATGACCTCAGGTCCGTGGAGTTCAAGGCCCACCACGTTGGGCTCTGTGCTGACAGCTAGGAGCCTGCAGCCTGCTTCCAATTCCGTGTCTCCCTCTCTCTCTGCCCTCCCCAACTTCCTCTCTGTCTCTCTCTGTCTCTATCTTTTTCAAAAATAAATGAACATTAAAAAAAATTTTTTAAGCCTCTTTCGGTACGTATCCACTGTCCTCTTGGCAGGGTTTCCAAGGACGTGGCCCTGGACATGGGAGGCCCGCCTCTCCTTCCAGCCTCAGCCATCATCCTGCGCCTCCTCCCTCAAACACACGGCCTTTCATTTTGCTGACCACACATTTCCCTGATCTTTGCATGTGCTCTCCCTCAGGTCACCTAACGGCTCGCCCCTCAAATTCAGCCCCCTTACCACCAGCCGAAGAAACCCCCTGGACCGCAGCTCCGCCCCCCCCCCCACCGCACGTGCTCCCACCCCAGCCAGCCTCGTGCTTGGTGGTTACAGCTGTCTGGTTATTGGAACACTTACTGTAGAAAGCTTGTGACTTAAGTACCGTTTCCTCTCTTTGAAATACATATACATCCTTTTGAAAACAGTGTTAGGCCTCAGGAACGTCTCAAGGACCCGAGCACCATTCTTTGGAAGGTAAACATCAAGAGAGATCACCCCTCCCAGTTTCTGAGGAAGGGCAGGGGCCTAAATTCAGGAGGTCTCTTGCTCCAACTTGCAAATCTGCTTCCTCTCTTTAAGATATGTTTTTCGAGACACAGAGAGGGAGAGAGATAAAACATAAGAGACTCTCAAAGACTAATAACAATCTGAGGGTGAGGGAGGTGAGGGAGGTGAGGGAGGGGGCAGAGAGGGTGACAGACATTAAAGAGGGCACGTGTTGGGATGAACACTGGGTGTTATATGTAAACCAATTTGAAAATAAACTATTATTAAAAAAAAAGGATATGTTTTTCTTCTAGATATAACTAATTAACAGGTGGCCCCCCAATTACCAGGAAAAGCCAGGATAAACTATGTGGGATAGGTGGGGCTGTCAAGTCTTACGGGAGGACTAGTTTATCATTTATCTTGCCAGTATGTATCCAATTGTTCCTCTCTGCTTGGCTAGAGGAGACAGTGACAGTTCCTTGTCTTTGCAATGTCTTAGTGGTTGGCCTGTGGCATCCGCCACGCTCTGGTTTAATACTTTCTCAACAATAACACTGTTTTCCCTCTTAACTACCTTTGTGGAAAGGTTTCCTGGCTTGGGAGATTTTCTTTCTAATTATATCTCCCCAACAGCTGAATGTGAATAAGGTATTCTAATTCCCTCCAGAGGTACACGGCCGGTGCTATAGCAAATTCTCGAGCTGTTGTACACATTGTTTTCCTTTCTGATTTGTTCTGAGGACTGAGGAGTTCATGCAAGGCCAGCGCGTACTGCATGGGCCTCTGTAAAGGTTCATTCTCCTCACCCGCAGGCCTGAATCGGGTCAGCAAGCTCCACTCGCCCTCAAGTGGCCAAGAAATGACTTGCAGGCACAGACACCTGTGAGGGTACCTTCCATCTCACTTCACCTTGGGCACACTTTCCAAAACATACTACTTGCTTACATGCTGACAAAACACGGTATCGGGGAAAGGGAGCGCCACTTCCCCCCTCCCTAAGTTAAAGCACTTTATCATTCCCCACGACCCTTAATTGCACTATGTTCCCCCTCTGCCCTTGGCACTCTCCGACTTCTGTCTAAAGTGTGAGTCCCATCTTCCTTCTTACTCCTCAGGAGAGAGCTGCCTTGAGTAGGGCTGGTCTTTCCTCAGAAGCAAAGTCCACTGACTCCCTGTGGCTGGAGAGTTTAGCCCCGTCTCTCTATTGCCATTGGCAGGAGGTAAGTGACACCTGGGATGCTCCCGTGACAAAAGGCTGCAATAAGGATACTGTAGGGACTAGTGTGTGTGTTTGTGAGTGTGTGAGTGTGTGTGCATGGGTGTGTGTGTGTGAGGTGAGGGCATGCCCTGATCCCTCAGGAGCTGAACCCCAACTATATCAGGCTCGCCTCTTCCTGAGGCTTAAATTTGGGAAGGTCGGTTGTGTCCCCAGCCCTCACCATTGCATCCAGTTATACGGTGGCTGTTTGAACCAAATGGTTGGCCCGTGTGGAGTCAGACTCCAAAGTGTGTGCATGGGCTGGGGCACTGAGGCTACCAGGGGACGGACAGATGCAGATACGACCCTCCATCATTTCCCTGGGGCACTGTGTCTGCCGTTTTGCTTGGGATCCTGTGGACCTCTCCTGGGCTTTCTCCCAAGGTTATGGGTAACCTGCGCAGCACCCTGTGGCTCCCAAAGGCCAGTTGTGCGAGTGGCCTCAGTGGACACTCGAACGAACAAAGATGGTGGGTTTGGGGCTGGCCGTGGCCTGGTGATGAGGACACCTCCGTCCTGGGCCCCCCTTGTCCCTGTCCATGTGGGAGACCGTCTCTCTATCTCCCCAGAGCAGGGTTTTTGTCAGTCAGCCGAGCCGGGAGGTGGCTTTGCTGGTGGGGCTGTGTGTGCCCCCACACCGGGAGGTGTTTCTTGCCTGCTTCATGAATGCACAGAACAGCAAGTGGGTGAGGCCGCTGGCCCTTCCCCTCTCGAAAGGCAGCTCTCTCCTGAGGGATACAGACAGGGTCAGGACTCCCGTTTCTGAGATGTCAGACACTCCTGCTGAGGGTACTAGGAGACGGCAGTGCTGTTAGACTCATGGTAAATGAAGATGTGCTATGTATTTAGAGAGAGGGGAGAACACGGCGCTCACGTTTTACAGGGTCCACAAGTGTGACCTGAGGGAAGTTAGATTAAAGGCTGTCACAACAGTGCCTGCGAGTCATACCAGGCCCTCTAGGGGGCCAGTGGTGCTTGTGTACACACTTGAGGCCCCAGGGTGAAGAAAAGGAGCCTTTAGGATGACCCAGGCTGCAGACCTTGGACTTACATGACCTAATGTGATCATCATGACGAATAGAGAGGGACTTAAACGTGTAGAACAGTTCAATCACTTGCCACAGCACTGGCTGCGTGTTGTTGAAGGAACTCAGACACGGTCGGCCATCTGCTCTCTAACATGGGAGGGAGCTCTTCTCGCAGAGTGGATGGCAGAGGCAGAGAGGAATGTCTGCTGACATGACTGACAAAGCCATCCTCGCCCTCCCCATGTCACCTGGATTCTTCCCCGTGACCTGACGACCATATCAGGTCCCTGCCATCTCAGAAACCCCCTCACCCAAGTATCCCCGCCACTGACACCCTCCCCCAACCGTCCCCTCGTAAACCACTTTCTCAAAGAACTCTCTCCATGCCGTGTGCTCACTCCTCCCTGGTGTTCGCGCCTCGACCTGCTGAAGTCTGTCTCCCAGTGAATTTACTCCACAGATGTCACCAAGAGCATACACTGACTGTTCCATCCGTGCGGCTCTCCCCACACCCCCGGGACACTGGGACACTGTGGATCATGGGGTGTCCTTTATGGGATGATTTCTATTCTGCCCCTTCGCCCTGCTCCCTGCCCCACACTTAAATCATATAGACAAATCCAAAGTCTCAGCATTTCTTGGATGCAACATGAAATCACCCAGGAAGGCGGCAGATTGGGAGCAGACAGGGGAGGGAGGAGACCTCAGGAGACTAAGACTAAGGACACCAGACAGACAATCCTACCCAAAGAAGGAGGGACAAAGTCAACTGCCTTTGCCTTACAGAGGAAGGTCTCCAGTGTCAGCTCAGTGACCACCCCAGGTGCTTGTTCACCAGGCAGGCTCCAGGCTCCTCTTCAGAGAGTCTGACAGAAGGCAGAGTCAGGTCAGGGGCTCTGACCCGGAGCCAGCATCACAGCTGACCCTGATGGAGGCGTCCCCAGGCCATACTGAGAAAAGCTGCCAGGCTGGGCGTGGAGGAGGAAGCCTGGGGGCTGCAGGTGGGGGAGGGGAAAGGTCCAGAGGGTTAACCTCAGCTCTCCTGGCCTGGCTTCTTCCCATGCAGACATCCTCCTCACAGAGGACAACAGGCAGAAAACCTTTTCTGAAGGTGAGCTCCGGAGTTGAGCAGGTTCTCTGCCTAGACCCAGACCCTGCTGAGCCCTGACCTTCATTTGGGGTCAAATGGAAAGCCTGTGTATCTCCCCACCCCAACCCAGGGTCACTCTAAAGGCCCAGGAAGTGCTCGACGCTATCATCAGCAGAAGGGCCTGAAAGAAAGTTAGGTAGATGTCACAAATTCATGGTGGTGGTCGAAGTGGTGGCCGTGTTGGCAATCAGTAAGGAAGAACCTCACCGAGAGGTGACCTTTGAACAAAGACTTAAGCTTTGCCCTCTTTGAAGAAAGGTCTACTCAGGTCCTTTGCTCATTTTTTAAAAAATTTTAATGTTAATTCATTTGTGAGAGAGAGAGACAGAGAGACAGAGAGACAGAGAGACAGAGCGTGAGTTGGGGAGGGGCAGAGAGAGACGGAGACACAGAATCTGAAGCAGGCTCCAGGCTCTAAGTTGTCAGCACAGAGCCTGACCCAGGACTCAAACCCACAAACCGTGAGACCATGACCTGAGCCAAAGCTGGACACTTAACCAACTGAGCTACCCAGGCACGCCCCCCCTTTGTCCATTTTTTAATCGACTTATTTGGTTTTTGCTATTGAGTTGTGTGAGTTCTTTACATATTTTCGATATTGACCCTTTATCAGATAGCGGTTTTACAAATATTTTCTCCCATTCTGTAGGCTTCCTTTTCACCCTTTCGGTTAGTTTCCTTTGCTCTGCACACGCCTTTCATAGTTCGATGCAATACCACTTCTCCGTTTTGCTTTGTTCCTCTGTGCTTTTGGTGTCATATCTGTGAAGCCAATGCCAAGACCAATCTCCTGAAGGCTTTCCCCTATCTTTTCTTCTAATAACTTTGGAGTTTCAGGTCTTACGTTTAGGTCTTAAACCAGTTTGAGTTGACTTTTGCGAACAGTGTAAGATTAAGGGTCCAATTCCATTCTTTTGCATGGGCATATCCAGTTTTGCCAGCCATTTGGTGAAGAGACTATTGTTGAAGAGACTATCATTCCCCGATTGGGTATTCTTGGCACTCTTGCTGACTATCATTTGACCATAAATTTATTATAAGGTGTGACTCTACCTGCTCCTTTGGTCTTTAAGTCTGTTTTTACTGCAGCACCATATTGCCTTGATTGCTACAACTTTATAATATATCTGAAATCAGAAAGTGTGAAATCAGAAACCTCCAGATTTGCTCTTTATCAAGATTGTTTGACAATTTGGGGGAGGTTGCGGTTCCATGCAAATTTTAGAATTTTTTTTATGACTGCAAAGAATGGCATTGAGATTTTGATAGGGATTGCACTGAATCTGTAGATCACTTTGAATTGTATACAAATTTGAACAATATTAAGTCTTCTGATCCATGAACATGGGATGTCTTTCCATTTGTTTGTCTTAATTTCCTTAACCAATATTTTGTAGTTTTCCATACCTAAGTCTTTCACCACCTTAGTTAAGTTTATTCCCAAATATTTTATTCTTTTTGGTGCGATGTAAATGGGATTGTTGTCCTAATTTCCATTTTAGATGGTATGCTGTCAGATATGAAACTGTTATTTGTATGTTGATTTTGTATCCTACAACTTTACTGAGTCTGACTATTAGTTCTAACAGGTTTTTTCTACTGGGGTCTTCAGAGTTTTCTGTTTATAAGATCCGATCATTTGCAAACGGAGACCATTTTAATTTTTTTTTCTGATTTGTGTACTTTAAATTTCTTTCTCTTGCCTAATTGCTCTGATTAGGACTTTCAGGACTATTATGAATAAAGTGACATCCTTGTCTTGTTCCTGATCATAGAAGGATAATTTTCAATCTTTACCACTGAATAGGATGTTAGCTGTGGACATGCCAAATATTACCTTTATTATGTTGAGGTACATTGCTTTTATAGTTTGCTCAGAGTTTTTATCCTGAACGGGTATTGAATTTTGTCAAAGGTTTCTTTTGCATCTATTGAGATGACTATGTGATTTTCATCTTTTCTTTCGTCAATGTGGTTTCTCACATTAATTGGTTTTTATATTATTTTGTTGAATTTTGTTGAGTCATCCTTGCACCCCAAAGATAAATCCTACTTGGTCATGATGGATGAGTCTTTTAATATGCTGTTTTATTCAGTTAGCTACTATTTTGTTGAAGATTTTTTACATCTATATTCATCAGGGATATTGACCTGTAGTTTTCATTTCTTGTAGTTCCTTTTTCTGGCTTTGATACCAGGATAATGCAGGCGTTATAAAGTTAGTCTGACAGTGTTCCCTCCTCCTCACATTTTTGGAAAAGTTCAGAAAGGACTGTCACTAATTCTTCTTTAAATATTTGGTAGAATGTACTACTGAAGCCAACTGGTCCTGGGCCTTTCTTTGTTGGAAAGGTTTTGATTACTATTTCAATCTTCATAGTAGCTATAGGCTTATCCACCAATTTTTATTTGTAACATTCCCATATAATTTATTCTTTAACCTGTGAGTTATTTAGATATGTGGACTTCTTTACTTCCAATAAATTAGGGGTTAAATTATATTTTATTATTTATTTAAATTTAATGGCATTATGATAAAAATGTAATCTGAATAATATTGATTCTTCATATCTGTAGATACTTGCTTAATGATGTGTGTGAGCAGGAGGGGGAAAAGAATAAATTGTCTCTTTGTAAGGAGTATACTGAGTTTTATATATGCCCATTCAATCAAGTTTGATAACTCCATTGTTCATATCTTCTATGAATATCTCTTGTTGGGACCCCTCCCTGCGTGGAAAAGGTTGAAGCAAAGCTCCCACCAGCCTAACTGGCGCCTAGTCTTGCTTCCTTCTAAATAGACTTCCAGGCCTGGATTTCTTGAACTGCTCTCATTGGCCCAAGGGATATAATGCTCTTTGGTTTTATGGCATATGGAAAAGGGGACCTGGAGTGTGAGGTCTTGATGGATAAAATCTGAATGAGAGTAATCTGGCCAGAAGTAACCTCAAAGTTGCCTCTTGGGGACAGGTTACACAAATTGATCATACAGAATAGCAGTTATGAGTTGGCTAGAAATTAGTAGGCGTTAGGCCCCAAGACCCTTGAACCAAACTAGATTTTCCCTGCAGGTATAGCATTGTGTTAATCATCCCCTCAGACCCACCCTAAAACCTCAAGGCACATCTCCGTAAAGCTACTCTCAGTATTTGATTAACAGACTGATGGGAGAGCCTGTAAAGAGACTTAAGACCTTCCCCAGAGGTTAGCCTAGCCCAAAAGTTAGAAGCACTGTTTACAGATAAGGTACAAACTAAAGTAGCTACACATATCTTCACTGATCAGCAGCAAATATTGAGCACCTCCCTGAGGTTAACATTTCACAAATCCTTTTGTAATTCTCATCCCCACACTCCGTTATAATAAAAACACAGTAACAAAATACTCTTACAAAAGCTACCATAAAGCTATAGATGACTAACATCGGTCTTGTGACAACAACGTATGTTGTTAAGAATGCCTTGTCACTGATGTAATGTCACTCGCTACCTTTCAAAATAAAGACACTGAGACCAGCAGGCCAGAGATGCCAGAATTGCCAGGGCTGCCTGCTTGGTCATCAGACTCCATCTCTCTCGTGGCTCTCTCACTTCATTTCGCCTGACCATCCGTCCTTCGTGGACCCCGAGACTCGCCCGAACAAGGACCCCGGCAATTTCTTACGATATTATATGTGCTCCATCAATTATTGACCTCTCTGTCTAACGACATTTGCTTACATGTTTTGAGGCTTTATTAGGTTCACTCATGCTTTGAGTTATTACATGTTCTTGTTACTATAAAGTGATCCCGCTCTACCCTGATAAAGTTCACTGAGTTGAATCTATTTCGTCTGATACGGATATGTCCATACAGGTTTTATTTTGGTACTTGCCTGATTGTATTCCTCTTTTAGTTTTTATTTACTAATTTTAGTGTTCTAACTTTGTCTCTTTCCTAAAGAGTGTATTTCTGGATTCTAAGGTTTCTTAATCTAATCCAACAACTTCTGATTAGGCAAAGAAAAGTTAATCTATTTATAGTTACTCCATTTATTGTATATTTTAATTGATTTGTATCATTTTACTTAAACTTTTATTTTCTCTGCCTTCTCTTCCTCTTCTTTATCATTATTGGAGTCGTCATGTCTTTTCCCCCTTCTCTGGTCAGAAGCTAAATGTTCAATTTCTACTCCTTTACGGGTTATCCTTATCTTTTAAAATGCATACCTGATTTGGGGCACCTGGGTGGCTCAGCCAGGAAAGCATGTGAATCTTGATTTTGGCTCAGGTCATGATCTCACAGTTCATGAATTCAAGCCCCACGTCGGGCTGTGTGCTAATAGTGCAGAGCATGCTTCGAATTCTCTTTCTCCTTTCTCTGTCCCTCCCGTTTGCTCTCACTCTCTCAGAATAATTTTTTTAACACATACTTGATTTAACATAATGTAAAACTGACTTCCTTGTCAAAAAATACAAAAATATTTCATATTTTAATTCTGACTTCCTTTTCCCCTAACTTCTATGTTATTATAATCTAGAATGTTGGCTTCACCTTGTTTCCTGTTGCTAAGTTAGTTGGTATAAATACAATTCTTATGTAATACTTGATACAATCCTTGTTTGGATTTACACATGGGTTTACCATTTGTTTGCTCACACTTCTTTCTTGGATTTCACTTCTAGTCTTATAATTTCAATGTCATTCTACCTTAACAACATCACTGTTGTCAAAGAGTCCATTATTAATACCTCCTTTTCATTTTTTTGTCTGTCTGAAAACTGATTAATTTTGCATTAATTTTGGCCTGATAGTACAGCTCAACTGACAATTTTTGGTGGAGAGTTATTTTCTCTTACACTTTAAAAATATTATTCTATTTTCTTCTGTTATGCCCAGAATTCGGGGACCCCAAGAACCACCAGGGAGCCGAGTCCGATGCAAGAACAAAGAGCCTTTAATCGAGCTAGCTCGAGCTCAATCTCCTACCTCACCAACGCAGCGGTGGGTAGAGAGAGAGAGCCGGTTCCAAAAACACAATAGTTTTAAAGGAGGTCTAGGGGCAGTGGGAGGGGTGATGGTCATGACCCTAGCCAATTGGCTGAGGAAGGGTCCATAGGTCACTGGGCGTGGTTCTTTTGGAACCTGGAAGTTGCAGGTTTTGAGCAGGCACTGGGGACTCAGGGTGGAAAACAGGAAACACAATGGAGTCAGTCCCAGTTTGCCCTTAAGCAAAATGGAATCAGTCCCGTTTTGCCCTTACACTTCCTGCATCAATTGTTGCAATTCAAAATCCTATTCTCTATATAATAGACGTTCCTTTAATGATGATTCACCTGCTATTTGTAAAAATGCTTAGTTCTTCTTGTTGTCCTTACTGTTTCACAGTCTTATTTATATTTGATTTCCTATGGGTTTGACTCATCTTATCTAATGTATCTTGACTATTGCGTTAGTTCCATTTTTCTATTCTCTCATATATATGCAAATCTTCCATATATATGTGTTTATATACATAGATACACACAGTGTCAACACACGTGTGTATATACATATATGCATATGTGTGTTTGTTTTGTTTTATCATTATGTCCTCCATGCATCTTATATCTCTATAATTTTTCTAGCTCCTCATAGTTTTCTGAGAAATTATGATTAAGATCCTAAAATCCACGTTCTAGTTCACTAATTCTCACTTAAGCTAGGTCTAGAACTGTTTATGTAATTCACTGAGCTAATATGTACAACTATTTTTAATTTTAAAAGTTCCTTTTGAATGTTTTTTCAATCTGCCTAGTCAATTTTTTATGTTACTTTGTTCTTTTCTCATGCTTTGTTTATTTATTTATGCTTTTATTATTTTATACACATTTCTCTTATAGTCCCTGACAGATTATTCAATTTTATGACATTCCGTGGACCTACTCCTGATGGATGTTGTGTCTGGCGAGCCTCACTAAGGGTGATGTGCTGCCACACGTGCTTTGTAGTTTTGGACGGTGAGGTCATCTTGCACAGGGCTTTCTCTGTGTCTCCTGAGAGGCCGTGTTGAGTCTCTTTTACTCCAAAGAGATTTTACCACTGATCTGCCAGAGTTACACTCAACCAAGGACTCATTTTTACAGTAATCCCACCTCTGCTTACAATTCTGTATTTGTTGAACTTTGTTTAGCTCTTAGGAAAATGACCAAAGACGCCAAATACCCTCTGAAGAACGGCGTAGTCTGGCTGCTACCTACTTCCTGAGCCTCATCTCCCACCCTTCCCACCACTCATTCCACTCCAGACATACAGGTTTCTGTCCATTCCTGGAATGAACCAAACTGTCTTCCATCACAAAGCCTTTGTACATGTCCTTTATTCTACTGATGGCTTCGCTTCCTCTCCTCTTATTTTGGCTAACTTCTACTTACCTAATATCTCAGTTGAATAATCACTCCCTTAAGAAAGACTCCGCTGACCGCCCCCCCCCCAACTTCCCTCACCAAAGAATGAAGAAAATCTCATAGGTTCTGAGAGCATCAGATGCCTCTCCTCTAAAGCACTAACCATGATTTACACACGTGCATGTATTTATTAGTGAATGATTTGGTAAATACTTGTCTTTCTCACTAGGCTGAAAGTCGCAAGAGATTAGAGACCACCCTCATTTCTGTTCACCACGGTATTGCCGATTCCCAACACAGGGCCTAGCCCGTCATAGGTGCTCCTTAAAACTCTGACGAGTGAATGAGGAAATAAATGAACTAACAGGTCAATTGATAGAGGATCAGCTTCCCTGGGAAGCATCTCTCTCCTCTTGAGCACTGGTCTTTGTTTCTTGTACTGTGGCTGGTGACATCCTGGGTTTGCTGACATTGAAAGTACTTTGGAAGCATGAGAGCATCATCCGGGTGATGACCACCTACTCCAGCTCCTGACATTTAGCAGAAGGATTGACTTTCTTACTTTTCTACTGACTCACAGTCCACCCAGCACAACAATGTAGGATTCTGGGTTTACTATTTTGCCGTTTCAGCCCGCCCTCATCAAGTCCTCTTGTCCTATTTCAATCACAGCAAGATGGTATAAAATGTTCACAGGCAGGAGTTTTGCAGCACCGAGCTTCGGCAGTTCACAAACATATAAAGCACTTCTCTACTTGGAACACACAACTTGTACAATTTGGCTGGCTTCATCTTAACTGCAGAGGCATAAGAACATGCATGTGTTTGACCTTTGGAGGAGAAATTCTTCTCTTTGCCACTTCTATCTCCTGAAGCAGGGGCTCACTTACTTCTCCCTGACTCTGTCAGGATCTCATGGCCTAGATATCTTATCTCTATCCTCTGAAGATCACCTGCCAGATAGGGATTTGTGTAAGGAAGAGTTAACTCCTGATCTAGCTACAAGGGCATATTTGCGTATGTGCCAGCACCTCACTGTGCATATATGACAAAGGTCTAAAACTCTGGGAAGTTCTCAAATCACTGTCAACCCTCTCTGAATAACAAATGAAGACCCATTTAATCCCTTCTGTGAGAGAAGAAGCCCATAAAAAGAATCAAGCTTGTCCTTTCAAGTTCTCAGAGTGCACAATGAGTGACACAGGTACACATAATGGACTCTCTGGATCCCCGAACCGGCCCCCCTTCATTTGTCTGTACCCATGTTTCCTCCATGTTGCCTTGCTCCCCCCACTTCTTCCCCCATCCTCCTCTTCCCTCGTTCATCTCCCTGTGTGACAACCTACTGCTTACATATACATGGCACTTTCCTGACACATTCTGAGTGTCAGAGCTTTGAGCAGCCACGGGGGCCACCTAGCCATGCCACTCTCTTTGTAGTTGTTGGCTGTACCTTCAACAGAGACGAGGACCCGGTCCCTTCCCACTGTTCCTGTGCCAGCACCCTGGCCCCATCCAACGTGAGCTCTCGCTCGTGTCGCTGGGGTCCCTCCTCACTAGACCCCCTACTGGTGTCCTCATGGCCTCACTGTGTCTGTTGTCAACACAGCAAACAAAGGCTTCCCTTCAAAAACAGGGTCCCATCTATCACTCCTGAGCTCAATCCCCTCCATCAGCTTTCAGCCCCACCTTGAGTACAAACAAGCCTTAACAAAGACCAATGAGGGCCTGCCCCAGCTCGCCCTCCCTTGCTGATAAGTCTCTCATGTACTACACCAGTTCTCCTGCCACATATTTCTTCCTGCAGGAACTTTGCTGTTGCTCATTCCTCTGCCTGAAATCCTTTTCCCCAAACAGCCACGTCATTCCCTCCTCCCCACCTTGTTCCAGCTCAAGTCTTTCTTCAAAGGTCACCTCTCAGTGTGGTCCTCACTTCTGGAATACCAATATGGCCACTACTTCGACCACCACGATGAATTTGTAATATCTACCTAACTTTCCTTCAGGCCCTTCTGCTGATGATAGCTTTGAGCACTTCCTGGGCCTTTAGAGTGTCCTTGGGCTGGGGGTGGGGAGATAGGCTGTTCTAACCAGGCAGAAAGAGAAATGAATTTCATAGCAGTGCTTCACTCCAATGCCTAGGCTGTGCTTAGAAAACCAAAGTTGAGAAAGTTACGATTTAGTCACTATTTTAAGTTAAGACCTAAGGCAATCTCACATATGTGTCTTTTACTTTAGGAAAAATATCAAGCTCTGTGAGAGCTTACCCATTTTTGCCCACTCTCCACTGAAATTTGAACTCCCCTTCTGTCTGTCCCTAGCAACATGGCCTCCATGTTTGAGAATATTAGTAAGGACTTGGTCAAAGAGCTTGGAGACAAAGATCTGAGGCCTGTGAAACACCTGATGAACGCCCACAAATTCCGTCAGTTTGTAATTTTACGGAAGAAGAAGACTCTCTCATATTTCGTGGAACTACCTGATATTCCAACGGAATACACCCTCATGGACATCCTGGAACCAGGGTCTTCAGTGCCAGGTATTGCCAACAAGGGCAGGGAAGCAGAGAGTGAAATACACAGGTGCCCAGGCTGGTAGCACACCATGCAAGAATCCCTGAGACACACACAGGTAAACGTTGGCAGCAATTTTGCCAAAAGGTACCGGGTAAGAAGCTAGGACTATCTGGACCAGAGTATTTATCAGTTCATTAAATACTTATAGCAGCGTCTTAAGTCAGGGACATTACCCCCAGATATAGAACAGAAAATTGAAACCTATGGAATAATTTGTTCTAGGTTATGCACCTGGGAACTAGGAAAACTAGAATCCAAACCCAGATCCGTCTGGCTCCGTAGGCTTAACATGTTCTGCTCCAGCGTGCTGCCTCCTGGGGCCACATGCTGTGCCTGCTGCAGAGGAAAGATGACGTCATGGGTCTCCTTGACCAGGGCACACACGACATCACCATATCTCCGGGGTTTGAGATGACAACCCTGTTATCCAACCCTTGGGTTGATTCAAACTGTCCTCAGCAGTAATTTACACTTAAAACATTATTTTGTTAACTTCTGAAAGATTTCAATAGGTAAGAGGGCTGAAGCAACACAGGACTTGGTCATTCTATTTCTATTCCATTTTCCAACTGTTCTAGAGTAAATTTTTGGCTAAACCTGATGTCGCCTTTCCTGTCCCCAGAAAGTGTTGTCAAGGGACAAATTTTCCTTCAGTGACGCCATGTTCCAGAAGTACAGGTTTTCTGCAAACGTGACTGCCGTGCTAGACATGAATGCGTCAGGGGAAGCTACTAAGTGCGGTGAATCCTCTGTCCAGTTTCAGGCTGTTAGCATCCCGTCCCAAAACTGGAAAGACCTTCTAAAGAGGTGAGGTCATGGGAGGGGAAGGATTGGTCAACAGAGTCCCTGGACTCTCTTTGTGGGCAGAGACACCAAGCAGGCTTTGCTGCTGAGGCTCTGAATGAAGAAAATGACACCCCAGACTATGCTGTTCTTCTTGGGTATTCATTTATTCATTCATTCAGCAGATAATTATTATTCACCTAATACATATTTACTAAAACAGCAATCACCTATTACTGTGCTATCATGTGCTACCCACCTCTACCCTAAAGCTGCTCATATTTAGTGTGGACAGGTGAAGGTAGGGAGTGAGGAAGAAGGCAATAAAAAATATTGATTAACAAAGTATTAATTTACGTGAGACAAAGAATCTGAAACTCTCTGTCAACATAAGGTCTGCAGCAGTGTCCTGGGATTTCATTTATCTCCAGGCGTATAGGCAAAGGTGGGTATCAAACGGACTCTAAGAGCTCAACGAAGAATTCTTAAGCCTTTATGCCTCTAAAAACAGAGAGTCACCTTCAGGGTGCCTGGGCGACTGCGTTAGTTAAGCGTCTCTCTCTTGATCTCTTGGGATGGACTCCTCTCGTGGGACCCTGTGCTAACACCACTAACCCTGCTTGGGAATCTCTCTCACTTTCCCTGTCTCTCTGCCCCTCCCCAGCTCACTAGTGCGCTCTCTCTCTCTCTCTAAAAATAAATAAATACATTTAAAATAAATAAATAAATAAAAACAGAAATGCCAATTTAAATAGAATGTTTACAAATGCAACAAATTGTTAAGGAAGTAATGAGTTAAAAATCCCGGACTATTTAAAGACTAAAAGTTACTTTCACAGGGCATTGGACAACTTATGGGCAACTATATTCCGGGGTTCTTACAAGGCCCTGAATAAAAATAACATTTGCAAACTGTTTATGGTGCAAAAGAGTATCTGAGATTCCTTAGCCTCTCAGAAAGAAAAAGAAATCCTCAGTATTTCAGTAAAGAGGCAATTTCTAGAATACATTTTAATTAGCTAGCTCGAAGGGAAATAAGTAAGTCTGAGGTCAAACCTTTAGTGGGAAAAAAAGGCGGCTGGTGATTTCTAACAGAGGGGATGTGGGCGTGTCATGTGTTCAACTGCAGAGGCACTTACAGGTCACGATGGGAGCTCCGGAGATAAGAAACAGGACGAGGTGACAGAGATGCTGAAGGTGGTCAGCTTAGGTTTCTCTCTGGTGCTAACTGTTGAGCTCAGACCTAAAGAATGAAAGAAGCAAGCAAGAGGAAGGGATCCAAATTAGAGCTGAAAACCCTGGGACAGGACAGAGCTGGATGTTTCCGAGATCAGGGGAAGGCCGGGGAAGCACTGAAAAGCAAATTTAAGGGTCTCTCAGTATTCCACAGGGCTGTTACCATGACACAGAGCAGGGTGGGGCCGGGAGCAGAACCAGAGCTGAGTCTCAGAACTGAAATGGAGGTGGATTTTGTCTTCAGCACTGCACGCCTTCCACATCTGCCCCAACCTACATCTTCAAGTCCAGCTCTCCCAACCCCCTACTAAGGACAGTCAACCCATAAAGCCCATCTGTGCGAGTCATGAAAACCGTCCAGCACCTGCCCTCCTTCATCACTCTATCTGCCTGCTCCGCGTGGGCACGTGTGGTGTGCGTGACCAGCTTTGACAACAGGGCTTCCTAAGCACTGCCCTCAATCACCTGGCCTCGTCTACTTTGAGCCTCTTCTGCTGAGAGGCCCTAGTACTGGAAATCTACCAACTCCCCTAACACGACCAATTCATTTTGGAAAATGTAGACACCGTTTCATAATACGGGATGCATACTGTCACACCATACCCCCGTCAGGGAATGGGGGCCCCTCCACCGTGCATATCGGAGAAGATGTTCTGGGGCCCTAAGTAACCTAACCTGTAAGCCAGTATCTGCCTACCCATTGAGAACTCACCTATCAAATTCCAAATGCTCTGTGCCCCATCCAGGTTCTTAGAAGAGTAACTCACAGCGAGACAAGACGGCATGCCTTTCCCGGGGACACCAGGGTGGCTCAGTCAGTTAAGCATCTGACTCTTTGATTTCAGCTCAGGTTATGACCTTATAGTCATGGGATCGAGCCCCATGTCAGGCTCTGCACTCACAGCCTGCTTGAGATTCTCTCTCTCCCTCTCTCTCTCTCTCTGCACCTCCCCCACTTGCTCTCTCTCTCTCTCTCTCTATTTCTCTCCCCCAAAATAAGTTCATAAGCATTAAAAAAAAGGTACCCCTTTCCCACTATGACCTTTCTCTTCCCACCTATGCAAGGAAAGTGTTGGATCAGGCACTATATTTCTGACAAACTACCAGAGCATGGAGACGAATCTCTACGTGGTGAAGAGGCCGTGGAACTGATCGACAGTGCTGTGCTGTGTGACAGCGGCAGTGTGGGTGTTAAGGGAAAATTCCTTATCCCTTGGATGACTTCTGTGAAGGTACACGGTTGTCCTGAAGTGGGTGGGGACACCAAGAGCACAGCCAGCCCAGCCCCACTTCCCGGGGGCTCTGCAATCTATTAGGGCCTGTCTCTAGGGGTTGGAATGAATGGGCTCATTATTTCCCATTTCTCATGTGCCAAGGAATCCTGACTCCTGACCCGAGAGTATATTCTAACATGCTCATTTAGTATCTCAATGTATGAGATTATTCAATATCGATAAATAGAAATAGGCTTAATTTTGGAAATTATATTTTGCTTTGGTTAAACGATGGGTTCTGGATCCTCTAAATGTATGATTGTCGGGAAGCCTGGGTGGATCAGTCGGGTTCAGCTCAGGTCATGACCTCACAGTTTGTAAGGTCAAGCCCTTTTGTCAGTCTCTGCATTGCCAGCGTGGAACCTGCTGGGGATTCTCTCTCTCTTTCTCTTCCTCTCTCTTTGTCCTTCCCCCACTTATAATCTCTCTCTCTCTCTCTCTCTCTCTCTCTCTCTCCAAATAAATAAACTTAAAAAATATGTATGTATGGTAGCTATACTACATACATATGCAGTTTATGGATGGGAGAAACAAGGGGCCACAATACAAATCCTCAGCAGTTCAAATATCCTAAATACTGTGATACCCTGAGGAGGAAGTTTTCTGGATTGAGATTAAGTATCTCCAACCACGTATGATGTATATAACTTACAATCACTATAGTTAAAAAAAAAAGTTTACAACAAAGCAGTTCATCAAATATTTCCTCAACATGAACTGTGATTCAGGGACATACAAAGTGTGTGTATGTGTGTGTGTGTTTGCGTGTGTGTGTGTGTGTGTGTGTGTGTGCAGACTCCAACTTGCACTCCTGGTTCTTAGGCCTTTAGAGTCAGACTGGACTATACCATTACATCTCCTGGGTCTGAACATCTTGGGATTTTCGGTTTTAGAAAATTTTTTTAAAGTTTTTATTACTTGAGATTTGAGAGACACCATGAGTATGAGTGGAGCAGGGGCAGAGAGAGAGTGGGAGAGACAGAGAGAGAGAGAGAGAGAGAGAGAGAGAGAGAGAGAGAGCATCTCAACCAGGCACCACAGGTCAGCACAGAGCCGCATATGGTGCTCAGACTCACACACTGGGAGGACATGATCCGAACAGAAACCAGGAGTTAACACTTAACCAACTTAGCCACCAGGAATTATTCTTGAGAGAGAGAGAGAAAGAGACAGAGCGTCAGCAGGGAAGAGGGAGAGGGAGGGAGAGACATAGAATCCAAAGCAGGCTCTGCACTGTCAGCACGGAGCCTGCCACGGGGCTCAAACTCACAAACCCAGAGATCATTACCTGAGCCAAAGTCAGACGCTTGGCTGACGGAGCCACCCAGGTGCCCCTGGGACTTTCCAACCTTTATAATTGCATAAATATATCCCTTAGGATAAATCCCTTTAGAAAGGCAGATATGGAGACAGAAAGACAGCTTATCGGTTCTGTGTTTCTACAGACTAATATACTCAGAAAAGTGTGTTCAGCTTTTCACTTGATTGTAGACAGAGTGACAACATCTAAGCTCTTTACAGTATGCCAACTCAGACACCAGAACTCTAATTTTTTTTTAAATAGGAAGGCCAGAAAACAAAATCAAAGACATTTCCCCCAAAAGTAAACAGAAAAAGAGAAGAATATGACTATTAAAGTTTAAAGGGTTAGTCCAAAAATTCAACATCTGAAAAACAGGAGTTCCAGAAAGAGAAAACAGTAACAATAAAAGAGGCATCATCCAAAAACTAAATACAAGAAAGGTGAGGAGACCAGAGGGATCTGTTTCCAGGTGAAAGGACCAACAGGAGGCATAATTTAATGGGTCAACATAAACCACAGAACCTAAGTGTGAATTGTCAGGATACTTCCCTCAAAAGAAAGGCATGGGGGCACCTGGGCGGCTCAGTCGGTTAAGCGTCTGCATTCAGCTCATGTCACGATCTCATGGTCTGTGAGTTCAAGCTCCGCATAGGGCTCTCTGCTGTCAACGCGGAGCTCATTTCAAATCCTATTTCTCCCTCTGTCTCTCTACCCCTCTCCCACATGCACACACGCACTCTCTCTCTCAAAAATAAAAAAATTAAAACTTAAAAAAAATCATTAATATTCTAAAAAAGGAAAACAAAGGTCATTTTCTAGGTAATTTCAGCTTAGAATTCTATGTAGGATCAAAATAATGCTCAAACAAGCAAGTAAAAAAAAAAGTCTTCGGATATGCACAGTCTCAAAAAAAGTATCCCCACACTCCGTGGGAAGATGAGTCAGAGGCTGAGAGGGCACATGACTGTCGTGGTAACTAACTGCTACAGGAAAGATCTGGAGTGAGGAGGAGGAGTTTCCCCTACAGTAAACGAGGACATTACCTTAGGTATTGTGATGTGAACATTTTACAAGGATGGGGGAAGGAGGGGTGAAGGGTGGGGGAGAGAGAAGAGCAGGAAAATGAAACCCTCATCATCAAAAGGAGAAACTGGCTGGATATGCTTAAATCTGAAACAAAAATCAAATCATTGCAGAATAAACACAAAAAGGAGAAACGGGAAGGTAAGTGCTGGACCGAGAAGGAAAGAAGAGCAGCACCGATACATCAGAATCGAGGGAGGGCGAGATGGGGGCGGGGTGCTGGGGTCTCTTTTCACATGCACGTGGGACCATAGAGCTTTCTAGATCTATTTGAATTTTAAGATCACATGTACAAGGGCCATATGGCCTGGTTTCTCTCCCCAGGGACAAGGCCAGGGAGAAGGTCTCAAAGTGAGAGAGAAAATGCTGACTCTGCCAAAGGGCACGGTGCTGGCCTACAAGAGGAAGCAGCTGATTTTTGAGAAGAACAGCTGAGATGAGCAAGGCTGAGAGGGGAAGGTGGGGAAAAGGGGTCTGCTTCTTGGGAGAAGAAAAGAGGGGAAGGGCCAGCAGCCTCACCCACTTGCTGTTCTGTGCGTTCATGGAGCAGGCCGAGAAACACCTCCCGGTTGTGGGGCACACACACCCCACCAGCTAAGACACCTACCAGCACAGCTGACTGACAGAAACGCTGCTCCGGGGACATACAAAGATGGTCTCCCACACGGACAGGGACAATGGGGCCCAGCGTGGAGATGTCCTCAGCACCAGGCCAAGGGCAGCCCCAACCCCACCATCTCTATTCGTTCGGGTGTCCACTGAAACCACTCACACAACTGGCTTGGGGGAGCCAAAGGGCGCCCCTCAGGTTACTCACAACCTCGGGAGAAAGCCCAGGAGACATCCACAGGATCCCAAGTAAAACAGCAGACACAATGCCCCAGGGACATAACTGAGGGTCCTATCTGCGTTTGTCCCTCCCTCGCTAGCCTCAGTGCCCCAGCACATGCACACATGATGGGGTCTGACCCCACACGGGCCAACCATCTGGTTCAAACAGCCACCAATTCCCTGGATGCAATGGTGAGCGCTGGGGACACAACCGGCCTTCCCAAATTTAAGTCCCAGGAAGAGGCGAGCCTGATACAGCTGGGGTCCAGCTCCTCAGGGATCATGGGATGCCCTCACCACGCACACACACACACATAAACTCACACACACACAGACACACACAAACTCACACTCACTCACACACACACATACACAAACTCACACACACACACACACACACACACACCTATCTATTGTACCCTCACTGCAGCATCTTCTCTCCACATTTCTTAGATGCAGCATGAAATCACTCAGGAAGGCGGCAGGATTGGGAGCAGACAGGGGAGGGAGGAGACCTCAGGAGACTAAGACTAAGGACACCAGACAGACAATCCTACCCAAAGAAGGAGGGACAAAGCCAACTGCCTTAATCTTACAGAGGAAGGTCTCCAGTGTCAGCGCAGTGACCACCCCAGGTGCTTGTTCACCAGGCAGGCTCCAGGCTCCTCTTCAGAGTCTGACTCAGAAGGCAGAGTCAGGTCAGGGGCTCTGACCCGGAGCCAGCATCACGGCTGACCCTGATGGAGGCGTCCCCAGGCCACACTGAGAAAAGCTGCCAGGCTGGGTGTGGAGGAGGAAGCCTGGGGGCTGCAGGTGGGGGCGGGGAAAGAGTCCCGAGGGTTAACCTCAGCTCCTGGCCTGGCTTCTTCCCATGCAGACATCCTCCTCGCAGACGACAACAGGCAGAAATCCTTTCCTGAAGGTGAGCTCCGGAGTTGAGCAGGTTCTCTGCCTAGACTCAGACCCTGCTGAGCCCTGACCTTCATTTGGGGTCAGATAGAAAGCCTGTGTATCTCCCCACCCCCACCCAAGGGTCACTCTAAAGGCCCAGGAAGTGCTCGACGCTATCATCAGCAGAGGCCTGAAAGAAAGTTAGGTAGATGTCACAAATTCATGGTGGTGGTCGAAGTGGTGGCCGTGTTGGCAATCAGAAAGGAAGACCCTCATCGAGAGGTGACCTTTGGACAATGAGTTGAGCTGGAACAAGTGGGGAGGAGGGAATGACGTGGCTACTTGGGGAAAAGGACTTCAGGCAGAGGAACGAGCAACAGCAATGTTCCTGCAGGAAGAAATACGTGGCAGAACAGGCGCAGTACGTGAGAGACTTATCAGCAAGGGAGGGCGAGCTGGGACAGGCTTTGTTTCTACTCAAGGTGGGGTTTCATATCTACTCAAGGTGGGGCTTTTTTAAGGCTTCGTATCTACTCAAGGTGGGGCTGAAAGCTGTTGGAGGGGGTTGAGCTCAGGAGTGATAGATGGGATCCCGTTTTCGAAAGGACACCTGTGTTTGCCGTGTTGACAACAGAGACAGTGAGGCCATGAGAGCACTCGTAGGGGGTCTTGTGAGGAGTGACCGCTGCGACCCGAGTGTGAGCTCAGGGTGGTGGGTTCAGGGTGCTGGCACAGGAGCAGTGGGAAGGGCCTGGGTCCCTGTTTGTGCTGAAGATAGAGCTAACATCTACAAAAAGTGGCATGTCTAGGAGGCCCCCGTGGCTGCTCAAAGCTCTGACACTCAGAATGCATCAGGAAAGTGCCACGTATATGTAAGCAGTAGGTTGTTTTCAGACAGGGAGTTGAACGAGGGAAGAGGAGGATGGGGGGAAGAAGTCGGGGAAGCAAGGCGAATTGGAGGAAACAGAGGTACCAGCAAATGAAGGAGGGCCGGTTCAGGGATCCAGAGAATCCATCATGTGTACCCGTGTCACTCATTGTGCACTCAGAGAACTCGAAAGGACAAGACTATTTTCCATTTCTCTCTATTTTCCACAGTCTGTCTCCCCACACTAAGGGTAGTCTTTGCACTGGGGCCTCTGTCTTAACTCTATATCCCCAGCACCAGAATCGAGACAATGTGTTGGAAATGAGGACCTGGAACCTAGAATCTGTAACTGGTGCTCAGTAACTATTTAGGGACTGGCTGGCTCAGTGAGGGAGAGCTTTAGTCAGCTTTAACTATTCTGCCTAAGACCAGAGGGAGAGAACATGGAAGGAACGGAGAGGGAAAGACCTCAGGGAGAGGAGGAATAGGCAAGCAGGAGACAGAGAAGCAGTAGTGAGGAGAAAGGGGGAGGAGGGATGGAGGAGGGGAAGGAGGTGGGGAGTGAAACAGCAGAAGAGAGAGATCTACATGTGAAGGTAACTAACAGAATTTTCTAGATAATAAAGTGTGCTGTGCAATGGCCTCCACCGTTCGATCTGTCTATGTAATCCTTTCTTAATAGTTTTTTTAGATGTTTATTTATTGGTTTTGAGAAGGAGACAGACAGCATGATCAGGGGAAGAGAGAGAGAGGAGAGACAGAGAATCCCAAGCAGGCTCCGCGCTGCCAGTGCAGAGCCCGATACGGGGCTCGAGCTCGCTCAGGAACCGTGAGATCCTGACCTGAGCCCAAATCAACAGTCAGAGGCTTCACTGAGCCACCCAGGCGCCCCGCCCTCTGGAGTCTTAAGTAAATGGACATCACTTGCTCCTGGCCGCTCAGGCCCAAAGAAGAGCCTCCCTACGACATGTGCGAACCTTGAGGAATCCTGTTGTGAGGTTCGGCGGGAGTGGAGCAAAGGCTGAAGAGGTGAAAACACGCGAGTGCTATCGACACACTTAGGATTCCCTAAGAAAGAAGCTAGAGCTTTGACTCCTGCTTTTCAAGATTGCTGCCCCCCCAGCAAAAGGCTGTTCTCAACCTAGAAGGATCAGGAAGCCTTAAGTGCTGCTACCTGCTGGACTCCCAGGCTTTCCCTTTATGGCCTTCCTCAGGAATGTTGTAGAGTGCTTCGGGACTGAGAACGAGGAGGCAGGCAACCAAAGCTATCAGCCATTTACGATGGCGATCTTGGTTCTAAACCTCATCAGTTCTCAGCCTACTCAAAACACAAAAGCAGAAAAACAACTCAGGTTCACTGGACTCACATAACTCTTCCCAAATAGCTGAGTTAGTTTCCTCTGGCTTCCAGAATATCCGGTGACAGGCTGACCCTCATAAGGTTGGTGTGTTATGTAATCCAAATTCTGCACTCATGTTGCCCGGGTGGCTCGGTCGGTGGAGCATCAGACTTCAGCTCAGGTCATGATCTCACGGTCCCTGAGTTCAAGCCCCACCACTTTGGGCTCTGTGCTGACAGCTCGGAGCCTGCAGCCTGCTTCGAATTCCGTGTCTCCCTCTCTCTCTGCCCTCCCCAACTTCCTCTCTGTCTCTCTCTGTCTCTATCTTTTTCAAAAATAAATGAACATTAAAAAAAATGTTTTCAAACCTCTTCGGTGAGTTTCCACTGTCCTCTTGGCAGGGTTTCCAAGGACGTGGCCCCGGACGTGGGAGGCCGCCGCCTCTCCTTCCAGCCTCAGCCATCATCCTGCGCCTCCTCCCTCAAACACACAGCCTTTCATTTTGCTGACCACACATTTCCCTGATCTTTGCATGTGCTCTCCCCCAGGTCACCTGACGGCTCGCCCCTCAAATTCAGCCCCCTTACCACCACCCGAAGAAACCCCCTGGACCGGCAGCTCCGCCCCCCCACCGCACGTGCTCCCACCCCAGCCAGCCTCGTGCTTGGTGGTTACAGCTGTCTGGTTATTGGAACACTTACTGTAGAAAGCTTGTGACTTAAGTACCGTTTCCTCTCTTTGAAATACATATACATCCTTTTGAAAACAAAGTTAGGCCTCAGGAACGTCTCAAGGACCCGAGCACCATTCTTTGAAAGGTAAACCTCAAGTGAGATCACCCCTCCCAGTTTCTGAGGAAGGGCAGGGGCCTAAATTCAGGAGGTCTCTTGCTCCAACTTGCAAATCTACTGACACTCATAAAGATATGTTTTTCTTCTAGATATAACTAATTAACTAACAGGTGGCCCCCCCAATTACCAGGAAAAGCCAGGATAAACTATGTGGGATAGGTGGGGCTGTCAAGTCTTACGGGAGGACTAGTTAATCATCTATCTTGCCAGTATGTATCCAATTGTTCCTCTCTGCTTGGCTAGAGGAGACAGTGACAGTTCTTTGTCTTTGCAATGTCTTAGTGGTTGGCCTGTGGCATCCGCCACGCTCTGGTTTAATACTTTCTCAACAATGACACTGTTTTCCCTCTTAACTACCTTTGTGGAAAGGTTTCCTGGCTTGAGAGATTTTCTTTCTAATTATATCTCCCCAACAGCTGACTGTGAATAAGGTATTCTAATTCCCTCCAGAGGTACACGGCCGGTGCTATAGCAAATTCTCGAGCTGTTGTACACATTGTTTTCCTTTCCGATTTGTTCTGAGGACTGAGGAGTTCATGCAAGGCCAGCGCGTACTGCATGGGCCTCTGTAAAGGTTCATTCCCCTCACCTGCAGGCCTGAATCGGGTCAGCAAGCTCCACTCGCCCTCAAGTGGCCCAGAAATGACTTGCAGGCACAGACACCTGTGAGGGTACCTTCCGTCTCACTTCACCTTGGGCACACTTTCCAAACCGTACTGCTTGCTTACATGCTGACAAAACACGGTATCCGGGGAAAGGGAGCGCCACTTCCCCTCCCTAAGTTAAAGCACTTTATCATTCCCCACGACCCTTAATTGCACTACGTTCCCCCTCTGCCCTTGGCACTCTCCGACTTCTGTCTAAAGTGTGAGTCCCATCTTCTTCCTTACCCCTCAGGAGAGAGCTGCCTTGAGTAGGGCTGGTCTTTCCTCAGAAGCAAAGTCCACTGACTCCCTGTGGCTGGAGAGTTTAGCCCCGTCTCTCTATTGCCATTGGCAGGAGGTAAGTGACACCGGGATGCTCCAGTGACAAAAGGCTGCAATAAGGATACTGTAGGGAGTAGTGTGTGTGTGTGCGTGTGTGTGTGTGTGTGTGTGGTAGGGGCATCCCCTGATCCCTGAGGAGCTGAACCCCAGCTGAATCAGGCTCGCCTCTTCTGTTACTTAAATTTGGGAAGGCCGGTTGTGTCCCCAGCCCTCACCATTGCATCCAGGGATACGGTGGCTGTTTGAACCAAATGGTTCGCCCATGTGGAGTCAGACCCCAAAGTGTGTGCATGTGCAGGGGCACTGAGGCTAGCGAGGGAGGGAGAGACACAGATGCGACCCTGGGTCATGTACCTCGGGCACTGTGTCTGCCATTTTGCTTGGGATCCTGTGGACCTCTCCTGGGCTTTCTCCCAAGGTTATGGGTAACCTGGGGAGCGCCCTGTGGCTCCCCCAAGCCAGCTGTGCGAGTGGCTTGAGTGGACACTCAAACGAATAGAGATGGTGGGGTTGGGGTTGCCCTTGGCCTGGTGCTGAGGACACTTCCACGCTGGACCCCCTTTATCCCTGTCCATGTGGGAGACCGTCTCTGTATCTCCCGGGAGCAGCATTTCTGTCAGTCAGCCATTCTGGGAGGTGGCTTTGGTGGGGGGGGAGGGGTGTGCCCTCACACCGGGAGATGTTTCTCGGCCTGCTCCATGAATGCACAGAACAGCAAGTGGGTGAAGCCGCTGGCCCTTCCCCTCTCAAAAGCAGCTCTCTCCTGAGGGATACAGACAAGGTCGGGACTCCCATTTCTGAGAGGTCGGACACTCCTGCTGAGGGTACTAGGAGACGGCAGTGCTGTTAGACTCATGGTAAATGAAGATGTGCTATATATTTAGAGAGAGGGGAGAACATGGCGCTCACGTTTTACAGGGTCCACAAGTGTGACCTGAGGGAAGTTAGATTAAAGGCTGTCACAACAGTGCCTGCGAGTCATACCAGGCCCACTAGGGGGCCAGTGGTGCTTGTACACACTTGAGGCCCCAGGGTGAAGAAAAGGAGCCTTTAGGATGACCCAGGCTGCAGACCTTGGACTTACATGACCTAATGTGATCATCATGACAAACAGAGAGGGACTTAAACGTGTAGAACAGTTCAATCACTTGCCACAGCACTGGCTGCACGTTTTTGAAGAAACTCAGACACAGTCAGCCATCTCCTCTCTAACATGGAAGTGAGCTCTTCTCTGCAGAGTGGATGGCAGAGGCAGAGAGAAATGTCTGCTGACATGACTGACAAAGTCATCCCCTCCCTCCCCACGTCATCTGGATCCTTCCCGTGACCTGACGACCATATCAGGTCCCTGCCATCTTAGAAACCCCCTCACCCAAGCGTCACCGCCACTGACACCCTCCCCCAACCGTCCCCTCATAAACCACTTTCTCAAAGAACTCTCTCCATGCTGTGTGCTCACTCCTCCCTGGTGTTCGCGCCTCGACCTGCTGCAGTCTGTCTCCCAGTGAATTTACTCCACAGATGTCACCAAGAGCATACACCTGACTGTTCCATCCGTGTGGCTCTCCCCACACCCCCGGGACACTAGGACACTGTGGATCATGGGGTGTCCTTTATGGGATGATTTCTAATATGCCCCTTCGCCCTGCTCCCTGCCCCACACTTAAATCATATAGACAAATCCGAAGTCTCAGCATTTCTTGGATGCAACATGAAATCACCCAGGAAGGGGGCAGATTGGGAGCAGACAGGGGAGGGAGGAGACCTCAGGAGACTAAGACTAAGGACACCAGACAGACAATCCTACCCAAAGAAGGAGGGACAAAGCCAACTGCCTTAATCTTACAGAGGAAGGTCTCCAGTGTCAGCGCAGTGACCACCCCAGGTGCTTGTTCACCAGGCAGGCTCCAGGCTCCTCTTCAGAGTCTGACTCAGAAGGCAGAGTCAGGTCAGGGGCTCTGACCCGGAGCCAGCATCACAGCTGACCCTGATGGAGGCGTCCCCAGGCCACACTGAGAAAAGCTGCCAGGCTGGGTGTGGAGGAGGAAGCCTGGGGGCTGCAGGTGGGGGCGGGGAAAGAGTCCCGAGGGTTAACCTCAGCTCCTGGCCTGGCTTCTTCCCATGCAGACATCCTCCTCGCAGACGACAACAGGCAGAAATCCTTTCCTGAAGGTGAGCTCCGGAGTTGAGCAGGTTCTCTGCCTAGACTCAGACCCTGCTGAGCCCTGACCTTCATTTGGGGTCAGATAGAAAGCCTGTGTATCTCCCCACCCCCACCCAAGGGTCACTCTAAAGGCCCAGGAAGTGCTCGACGCTATCATCAGCAGAGGCCTGAAAGAAAGGTAGATATTACAAATTCATGGTGGTGGTCGAAGTGGTGGCCGTGTTGGCAATCAGTAAGGAAGACCCTCACTGAGAGGTGACCTTTGAACAATGACTTGAGCTGGAACAAGGTGGGGAGGAGGGAACGACGTGGCTATTTGGGGAAAAGGACTTCAGGCAGAGGAACTGGCAACAGCAATGTTCCTGCAGGAAGAAATACGTGGCAGAACAGGTGCAGTACGTGAGAGACTTATCAGCAAGGGAGGGGGAGCTGGGGCAGGCTTTGTATCTACTCAAGGTGGGGCTGAAAGCTGTTGGAGGGAGTTGAGCTCAGGAGTGATATATGGGATCCCATTTTCGAAAGGACACCTGTGTTTGCTGTGTTGACAACAGACACAGTGAGGCCATGAGAGCACTCATAGGGGGTCTTTTGAGGAGTGACCGCTGTGACCCAAGTGTGAGCTCAGGGTGGTGGGTTCAGGATGCTTAGGATTCCCTAAGAAAGAAGCTAGAGCTTTGACTCCTGCTTTTCAAGATTGCTGCCCCCTCAGCAAAAGGCTGTTCTCAACCTAGAAGGATCAGGAAGCCTTAAGTGCTGCTACCTGCTGGACTCCCAGGCTTTCCCTTTATGGCCTTCCTCAGGAATGTTGTAGAGTGCTTCGGGACAGAGAACGAGGAGGCAGGCAACCAAAGCTATCAGCCATTTACGATGGCGATCTTGGTTCTAAACCTCATCAGTTCTCAGCCTACTCAAAACACAAAAGCAGAAAAACAACTCAGGTTCACTGGACTCACATAACTCTTCCCAAATAGCTGAGTTAGTTTCCTCTGGCTTCCAGAATATCCGGTGACAGGCTGACCCTCATAAGGTTGGTGTGTTATGTAATCCAGATTCTATACTCACCTTGCCCGGGGTGGCTCGGTCGGTTGAGCATCAGACTTCAGCTTAGGTCATGATGTTGCGGTTAGTGAGTTCAAGCCCCTCATCAGGCTCAATGCTGACAGCACGAAGCCTGCTCTGATGCTCTATCTCCCTCTCTCTCTGTCCCTCCCCTATTCGCACTCTCTCTCTCAAAAATAAATAAACATTTAAAAAAATTCTACACTCTATTATTGTCTCTTGTTTTTAAAATGCAAATTCTAGAAAGTAAAACTCAGTTCTGGCAAATTTTAGGTCTGATGGTGTTACAATGTGAGGTATATCCTGGATGGAGTGGATATCAGATTCCCAAGATGGAGAAGCGTTCATGTGGGATTTTATGAATATTAAAAGTGAAGAAGAAAAAAGTGAAACGAAATACACACGTTGGAAAATCCTCTTAACTGAAAGGGATGTTACCTCTTTGAGGGACAATTCCAGGAAATACTACAACCTATGGGTGTGCCTTCCTAGGAATACAATCTTCCCCTCCTACAGGCCTTTCCCCTAATCCTGTAAGGCTACCGGGAGTGACCAGCAAGAGAATAGGTTTGGGGAAAGTGGTTTTTGTCCACTTTGAAAGTCTCTTTTTAACTTATCTTTAAAATAAAGACTGTTATAAGATAGGAATACTTAATATATGCATAGTGCCTGACAAACGGGAGGTGTTTAAACATTCCTGCTGTACAGAGCTCTAAATGCAGGCAGTTCAGAGGCTCTCCCTCGGGCCCGGGCACTTGAACCTGTTCCTTTTCCTGAAGGGTTTTTTTACCTTTCCTGTTGACTCACAGTTATACTTTATACGCAGCACATTGAAAACAAAAAAATGAGCCAAAAACTTGTTCTCCCCACAACTACCATGAATCCTTTTATCAAAACTTGTTCAGCGAGTTCTGTTCATAAGAAAGGGGCATGGTTTCTGCTAGGACAGCCCGGCAGGTACTGCTGACTAAATAATACTGATTATATAACTGGCTATATAACCTGATGAGGTGGGATTGCAAACTACCATTTGGTGATCCAGAGCTACAATCCAGAACTGGTCTCCTGAAAAAGAAGAGGGTCTATCATTTGCTGATTTTTCTGAGATATTGCATTGAAAATTGAGGCAGGAACCTATTGGTGGGGACACACACACACACACACACTCTGCTTGCTATCTCGGAGACCCAAAGACTGGAAGGAACCCAACTCAACTAGAATCCTTCTCTACAGGACAAGACAATATACTATCTGGTAAGTTCTAACTGATGATCAGGGGGTGAATAAGAATAGAAGATTAGTATGGTCACAGACAGAAATGTTCAGGATGAAAACTGAATGGAATGAACAGAGGGCTTTGTTTGGTTTTGGGCATAATTTGACCTCAAAAGGAAGTAGCACTTCTCCCTAAAGTTTTCCTTCATGAAGGAGAATTCCTGATAACAACTTGCCAGCACGGAAGGCTAAGGGATGTATCTGTGATGCACCTTTATCCAGCTGCTTTCTCCAAAAATCTTCTGTTCCCATTACTTTCTGTCATCCACTGAGCTCTTCCATGGGCCACACTAGACGGAACTGAAAGTCATATCAAGGATTTTATAGGAACGGTTGAAAATTCTCCTTCTATTCAACTGATAAATATTAAATAAATATTCAAAAACCGAATTCTATATAGCTGGGAAAGCCCATTCCTATTTGCCTATTTGTGGCCTGCAAAATGCATGTTACATTTTCTGCTTCTCCAGCTATTAAATATGCATTCATACCTTCATCTACTGAACACTGGTTTCAATTTCCACCTATATGCAGATAACTCATTTACATCTCCAAGGCAGGTCTCAGCTCAAATCCCCAAATGATAGAACTGTCTAGGTGTGTGGCTGGTTCTTCCAAGGATTTTTGTGGTTTATTGTTTTGTTTTTTTTTTAACAATTATTTATCTTTGAGAGACAGAGAGAGACAGAGCCTGAGCAGGGGAGGGGCAGAGAAAGAGGGAGACACAAAATTCGAAGCAGGCTCCAGGCTGTCAGCACAGAGCCTGACCCAAGGCTCAAACTCACAAACCGTGAGATCATGACCTGAGCTAAAGTCGGACACTGAACCGACTGAGCCACCCAGGTGCCTCTTTAAGAATCTTATCCTATGTTTCAACTTTACTGAAAAACTTTATAATTAACAAATACTGTCTATGTTTAAGGCACACAACTTGGTATCCTGATATACATTGTGACATGATTTCGACAATCAAGTTAATAAGCATGCTCATCACCTCACACGATTCCCCTTCTGGATGTGTGATGAGAGCACATTAAGATTTATCCTCTTAGCGTCTCTCAAGTATGTAACACGATACTGTGAGCTACAGTCCCCATGCTCTACATTAGGTCTCCAGGATTCTTTCTAACAAAAAAATTGAACCTTTAGACCAACATCACCCCCTTTCCTCCTTCCTCTAGCCCCTGTCCACCACCATCATACTCTCTGCTTCTAGAAGTATGGCTCTTTTAGATTTCACACATAAGTGAGATTTTGCAGTATTCGTCTTTCTGTGTCTGTTTTCTTACTTAGCATAATGTCCTTCATATCATCCACATTGTTGCAAATAGCAGAATTTCATTTTTTATACGGCGGAAAAATACTGTGTGTGTGTGTGTGTGTGTTTGTGCGCGCACGTAAATCTCACATCTTCCTCATTCATTCAACCACTGACAGACATTTAGCTTGTTTCTAGATCTTGAGTATTGTGTATAATGCCACGATAAATGTGGGAATGCAGACAGCTCTTTGAGATACTGGTTCATTTCCCTTGGATGTACGCCCATAAGTGGGCTTGCTGGATTTTAAGGTAGCTCTATTTTTAACTTTTTGAGGAACTTTTCTACTGTTGTTCATAATGACTTTCCTAGTTTACATTCCCACCAACAGTATGCAAGAATTCCAGTTTCTCCATATCATCACCACCACTTGTTAATGTTTGTCTTTTGGACAATAGCTGTTCTACCAGGTATGAGACGACATCTTGTTGTGCTTTTGATTTTTAGATCCCTGCTGATTAGTGATCTTAAGCACTTTTGCATGTACATTTGTATGCATTCTTTGAAGAGATTCCTACTCAGGTCCTTTGCCCATTTTTAAAAAAATTTTTTTAATGTTTATTCATTTTTGAGAGAGACAGACAGTGAGCAGGGGAGAGGTAGAGAGAGAGGGAGACACAGAATCTGAAGCAGGCTCCAGGCTCTAAGTTGTCAGCACAGAGCCTGACCCAGGACTCAAACCCACAAACCGTGAGACCATGATCTGAGCCAAAGTTGGACACTTAACCAACTGAGCCACCCAGGCACCCCCCCCACCTTTGCCCATTTTTTAATCAACTTATTTGGTTTTAGCTATTGAGTTGTGTGAGTTCTTTACATATTTTCGATATTGACCCCTTATCAGATAGAGGAGTTGCAAATATTTTCTCCCATTCTGTAGGCTTCCTTTTCACCCTTTCAGTTAGTTTCCTTTGCTATGCACACGCCTTTCATAGTTCGATGCAATACCACTTCTCCGTTTTGCTTTTGTCGTCTGTGCTTTTGGTGTCATATCTGTGAAACCAATGCCAAGACCAATCTCCTGAAGGCTTTCCCCTATCTTTTCTTCTAATAACTTTGGAGCTTCAGGTCTTACGTTTAGGCCTTAAACCAGTTTGAGTTGACTTTTGCGAACAGTGTAAGATTAAGGGTCCAATTCCATTCTTTTGCATGGACAATTCCAGTTTTGCCAGCCATGTGTTGAACAGACCTACTTCCTGAGCCTCATCTCCCACCCTTCCCACCACTCATTCACTCCAGACATACAGGTTTCTGTCCATTCCTGGAATGAACCAAACTGTCTCCCGTCACAAGGCTTTTGTACATGCTCTTTATTCTACTGAGGGTTCCTCTTTCCTCCCCTCTTATTTTGGCTAACTTCTACTCACTTAATATCTCAGTTGAATAACCACTCCCTTGAGAAAGACTTCCCTGACCCCCAACTGCCCTCACCAAAGAACAAAGAAAATCTATCATAGGTTCTGAGAGTATCGGATGCCTCTCCTTTATGGGACTAATCATGATTGACACACGTGCATGTATTTATTAGTGAGATCATTTGGTAAATACTTGTCTTTCTCACTAGGCTGAAAGTCCCAAGAGATTAGAGACCATTCTTAATTCTGTTCATCACAGTATCACCAATTCCCGGCATAGTGCCTAGCCTGTCATAGATGCTCGTTAAAACACTGATGAATGAATAAGTCAATAATGAATGAACAGGTCAATTGATAGAGGATCAGCTTCCCTGGGAAGCATCTCTCTCCTCTTGAGCACTGGTCTTTGTTTCTTGTACTGTGGCTGGTGACATCCTGGGTTTGCTGACATTGAAAGTATTTTGGAAGCATGAGAGCATCATCCGGGTGATGACCACCTACTCCAGCTCCTGACATTTAGCAGAAGGATTGACTTTCTTACTTTTCTACTGATTCACAGTCCACCCAGCACAACAATGTAGGCTTCCGGGTTTATTATTTTGCCGTTTCAGCCCGCCCTCATCAAGGTGGTCCTCTTGTCCTATTTCAATCACAGCAAGATGGTATAAAATGTCACAGGCAGGAGTTTTGCAGCACCGAGCTTCGGCAGTTCACAAACATATAAAGCACTTCTCTACTTGGAACACACAACTTGTACAATTTGGCTGGCTTCATCTTAACTCCAGAGGCATAAGAACAGGCATTCGTTTGGCCTTCAGAGGAGAAATTCTTCACTTTGCCACTTTTATGACCTGAACCAGGAGCTCACTTACTTCTCCCTGATTTTGTCATGGTCTCATGGCCTAGATATCTTATCTCTATCCTCTGAAGATCACCTGCCAGATAGGGATTTGCGTAAGGAAGAGTTAAGTCCCAATCCAGCTACAAGTAAGGGCATATTTGCGTACGTGCAGCACCTCACTGTGCATATATGACAAAGGTCTAAAACTCCGAAAAGTATTCAAATCACTGTCAACTCTCCCTGAATAACATATGAAGACCCATTTAATCCCTTTTGTAGAGCAGAAGCCCATAAAAAGAATCCAGTTGTCCTTACAAGTTCTGTGAGATCACAATTAGTGACACATGCCATATAAAGGATTCTCTGGATCCCCGAAATTGGCCCCCCTTTATTTGCCAGGATCCATGTTTCCTCCAATTTGCCTTGCTTCCCCGACTTCTTCCCCCCGTCTTCTTCTTCCCTCGTTCATCTCCCTGTGTGACAAACAACCCACTGCTCACGTATACGTGGCACTTTCATGACGCATTCTGAGTGTCAGAGCTTTGAGCAGCCATGGAGACCACCTAGCCACATCACTCTTTTTGTAGTTGTTGGCTGTACCTTCAGCAAAGATGGGGACCCGGGCCCTTCCCACTGCTCCTGTGCCAGCACCCTGGCCCCATCCAACGTGAGCTCTCGCTCATGTCGCTGCGGTCGTCCTCACCAGACCCCCTACTAGTGCCTCACTGTGTCTGTTGTCAACATAGCAAATACAGGTGCCTTTTCAAAAACGGGGTCCCATCTATCACTCCCGAGTTCAACCCCCTCCAACAGGTTCAACCCCACCTCGAGTACAAACAAAGTCTTAACAAAGGCCAACAAGGGCCTGGCCAGCTCGCCCTCCCTTTTGTTAAGTCTCTCACATTCTGCACCTGTTCTCCTGCCATGTATTTCTTCCTGCAGGAACTTTGCTGTTGCTCGTTCCTCTGCCTGAAATCTTTTCCCCAAATAGCCATGTCATTCCCTCCTCCCCACCTTGTTCCAGCTCAAGTCTTTGTTCAATGGTCACTTCTCAGTGAGGCCCTCACTTCCGGATTGCCACCACGGCCACCACTTCGACCTCCACCTAACCCTACCTAACTTTCCTTCAGGCCCTTCTGCTGATGATAGCGTTGAGCACTTCCTGAGCCTTGAGAGTGCCCTTGGGTTGGTGGCGGGGAGATAGGCTTTTCTATTCCAGCCAGAAAGAGCAATGAATTTCACAATAGTGCTTCACTTCAAAGCCTAGGCTGTGCTTAGAATACCAAAGTTGAGAAAGTTACGATTTAGTCACTATTTTAAGTTAAGACCTAAGGCAATCTCACATATGTGTCTTTTACTTTAGGAAAAATATCAAGCTCTGTGAGAGCTTGACCATTTTTGCCCACTCTCCACTGAAATTTGAACTCCCCTTCTATCTGTCCCTAGCAACATGGCCTCCATGTTTGAGAATATTAGTAAGGACTTGGTCAAAGAGCTTGGAGACAAAGACCTGAGGCCTGTGAAACACCTGATGAACGCCCACAAATTCCATCAGTTTGTAATTTTACGGAAGAAGAAGACTCTCTCATATTTCGTGGAACTACCTGATATTCCAACAGAATACACCCTCATGGACATCCTGGAACCAGGGTCTTCAGTCCCAGGTATTGCCAACAAGGGCAGGGAGGCAGAGAGTGAAATACACAGGTGCCCAGGCTGGTAGCACACCATGCAAGAATCCCTGAGACACACACAGGTAAACGTTGGCAGCAATTTTGCCAAAAGGTACCGGGTAAGAAGCTAGGACTATCTGGACCAGAGTATTTATCAGTTCATTAAATACTTATAGCAGCGTCTTAAGTCAGGGACATTACCCCCAGATATAGAACAGAAAATTGAAACCTATGAAATAATTTGTTCTAGGTTATGCACCTGGGAACTAGGAAAACTAGAATCCAAACCCAGATCTGTCTGGCTCCGTAGGCTTAACATGTTCTGCTCCAGCGTGCTGCCTCCTGGGGCCACATGCTGTGCCTGCTGCAGAGGAAAGATGACGTCATGAGTCTCCTTGACCAGGGCACACACGACATCACCATGTCTCAGGGTTTGAGATGACATCCCTGTTATCCAACCCTTGGGTTGATTCAAACATTTGTCCTTAGCAGTAATCTACACTTAAAACATTATTTTGTTAGCTTCTAAACGATTTCAATAGGTAAGAGGGGTGAAGCATCTATTTCCATTCCATTTTCCAACTGTTCCAAATTTTTGGCTAAACCTTATGTCACCTTTTCTGTCCCCAGAAACTGTTGTCAAAGGACCATTTTCCTTAAGTGACGCCATGTTCCAGAAGTACAGGTTGTCTGCAGATGTGACTGCCATGGTAGACATGAATGCGTCAGGGGAAGCTACTAAGTGCCATGAATCTTCCATCCAGTTGCAGGCTGTTAGCATCCCGCCCCAAAACTGGAAAGACCTTCTAAAGAGGTGAGATCATGGGAGGGGAAGGACTGGTCAACAGAGCCCCCTGGACTCTCCTCATGGGTAGAGACATCTAGTAGGCTTTGCTGCTGAGGCTCTGAATGAAGAAAATGACACTCCAGACTATGCCATTCTTGTTGGGTATTCATTTATTCATTCATTAGTGAATAATTATTATTCACCTAATACATATTCATTAAAACAGCAATTACCTATTACTGCAATTACCTATTACCCACCTCTACCCTAAAGGTACTCATATTTAGTGGGGGTAAGTGAAGAGTAGGAAGTGCGGAAGAAAGAAATAAAAAAAATATTGATTAACAAAGTATTAATTTCTGTGAGACAAAGAATCTGAAACTCTCTGTCGACATAAGGTCTGCAGCAGTGTCCTGGGATTTCTTTTACCTGCACGCATATGGGCAAAGGCGGGTATCAAATTATCTCTAAGAGCTCAACGAAGAACTTCTTAAGCCTTTATGCCTCTAAAAACAGAGAGTCTAAAAACTTAGGGTGCCTGGTCGGCTCTGCTAGTTAAGCGCCTGTCTCTTTATCTCCTGGGATGGACTCCCATCGTGGGGGCTCTGCGCTAACACCATTGACCCGGCTTGGGAATCTCTCTCACTCTCCCTCTCTCTCTGTCCCTCCCCAACTCCCTTGTGCTCGCTCTCTCTCAAAATAAATAAATACATTTAAAATAAAAAAAAACAAATAAATAAATAGAAACAGAAATGCCAATTTAAATAGTATGTTTACAAAGGCAACATATTGTTAAGTAAGCAACAATTAAAAATCACCGACTATTTAAAGACTAAAATTAATTTCACAGGGCATTGGACAACTTCTGTGTTTCTGGGTTCTTACAAGGCCCTGATTAAAAATAACATTTGTAAAGACCGTTTATGGTGCAAAAGAGTATCTGAGATTCCTTAGCCTCTCAGAAAGAAAAAGAAATTTTCAGTATTTCAGTAAAGAGGCCGTTTCTAGGATACTGCTGGGGTCCTTGTTCGGGAGAATCTAGGGGTCCACGAACGACGGACGGTCAGGCGAAATGAAGTGAGAGAGTTACGAGTGAGATGGAGTCTGATGACCAAGCAGGCAGCCCTGGCAATTCTGGCATCTCCGACCTGCTAGTCTCAGTGTCTTTATTTTTAAAGGTAGCGAGTGACATTACATCAGTGACAAGGCATCATTTACAATTTTTCTTAGGTTAGCATATTTGAGAATCCCTCAGACTTAGATTAGGCAGTAACTGTTTTTATGACTTTGTTCCAAAGTTACGCACTGTTTTTGAGGCAGAGCAGAGGAAATAACAAGATAAAGTTTTTAGGAAGAGAGCAGGGTTGTGTAGCCCTCGGTAAACAGAGGACGCATACATTGTTGCCTTAAGACCTATGTTAACCCTCTATAGATAGATTAGGAGACATTCTATCCATAATCTTTTTTTTTTCTTAATGTTTATTTTTGAGAGAGATAAAGAGACAGAGTGTGAGCAGGGGAGAGGCAGACAGAGAGAGGGAGACAAAGAATCCCGAGCAGGGTCGGCCCTGAGCTGTCGGCACAGAGCCCGACGCGGGGCTCGAACCCACAGACTGCGAGATCATGACCTGAGCCAGAGCCAGACGCTCAATCGACTGAGCCACCCAGGCACCCCTCTATCCATAATCTTTAACCATGATGGAGGAGGTATTATTTGCTTGGTAGAGACATGATCTCTAATACTTGCCTAAGTTCTTTTCCTTTATGAGTGAGTGAGCCTATATCGTAAGGGCTCATGTTTATCTGTTCTTTATACAAACAGAAGTTTCTGTAAAAGTATTTTGTTATTGCCTTTTTATTACAAAGGAGCGTGGGGATGGGAAAAAGGATTCGTGAAATGTTGACTTCAGAAAGGAACTCAATGTTTGTCGTCGATCAGTGAAGATATGTGTAGCTACTTTTATTTGGCTATTGTTTGTGCCTTATCTGTAAACAGTGATCCTAACTTCTGGGCTAATCCAACCTCCGGAGAAGGTCCCAAGTCTCTTTACAATCTCTCCTATAAGTCTGTTAACCAAATACTGAGAGTAGCTTTACAGAGATGTGCCTTGAGGTTTTATGGTGGGGCTGAGGGGATGATTAACACAATGCGATACCTGCAGGGAAAATCTAGTTTGGTTCAAGGAGTCTTGGGGCCTAATGTCTACTAATTTCTAGCCAACTCATAACTGCTATTCTGTATGATCAATTTGTGTAACCTATCCTCAAGAGGCAACCCTGAGGTTACTTCTGACCAGGTTACTCTCATTCAGATTTTATCCATCAAGACATCGCGCTTCAGGTCCCCTTTTCCATAAGCCATAAACCCAAAGAGTATTATATTCCTTAGGCCAACGAAAGCAGTTCACGAAATCCAGGCCTGAAAGATTATTTAGAAGGAGGTAAGATTAGGTGCCAGTTTGGCTGGCGGGAGCTTTGCTTCAACCTTTTCCACACAGAGAGGGGTTTCAACCTGCGAGCCCAAAACGGCTCTCAACAGGATACATTTAATTAGCTAGCTCTAAGTGAAATAAGAAAGCCTGAGATCAAACCTTCAGTGGAAAACAAAGGTGCTGGCTATTTCTAACAGAGGGGATGTGGGCGTGTCATGTGTTCAGCTGCAGAGGCACTTACAGGTCACGATGGGAGCTCCGGAGATAAGAAACAGGACGAGGTGACAGAGACGCTGAAAGTGGTCAGCTTAGGTTTCTCTCTGGTGCTAACTGTTGAGCTCAGACCCAAAGAATGAAAGAAGCAAGCAAGAGGAAAGGGGTCTGAATTAGAGCTGAAGACCCTGGGGCAGGACAGAGCTGGATGTTTCCGAGACCAGGGGAAGGCCGGGGAAGCAGATGCTTCGTCAACAAGGATGAAGGTGATATGAAATGGAGTTGGGAGGGAAGTAGAGTCAGATGACACACTCCTGGGACACTTGATAATAAGCCTGCATTCCTCTCCAAGGGCCCTGGATGCTCCGTGACCTCCCACACTGAAAAGCAAATTTGAGGGTCTCTCAGTATTCCACAGGGCTGCTACCAGGGCACCGAGCAGGGTGGGGCCGGGAGCAGAACCAGAGCTGAGTCTCAGAACTGAAATGGAGGTGGATTTTGTCTTCAGCACTGCACGCCTTCCACATCTGCCCCAACCTACATCTTTAAGTCCAGCTCTGCCAACCCCCTACTAAGGACAGTCAACCCATAAAGCCCATCTGTGCGAGTCATGAAAACCGTCCAGCACCTGCCCTCCTTCATCACTCTATCTGCCTGCTCCGCGTGGGCACGTGTGGTGTGCGTGACCAGCTTGGACAACAGGGCTTCTAAGCACTGCCCTCAATCACCTGGCCTCGTCGACTCCGAGCCTCTTCTGCTGAGACGCCCTCGTACTGAAATCTATAAACTACCCTAACACGACCAATTCATTTTGGAAAATGTAGATGCCTTTTCATAATATGGGATGCATACTGTCACACCATACCCCCATCAGGGAGTGGGGGCCCTCCACCGTGCATATCGGAGAAGATGTTCTGGGGCCCTAAGTAACCTAACCTGTAAGCCAGTATCTGCCTACCCATTAAGAACTCACACATCAAATTCCAAATGCTCTGTGCCCCATCCAGGTTCTTAGAAGAGTAACCCACTACAAGCCAAGAAGGCATGCCTTTCCGAGGAACACCAGGGTGGCTCAGTCAGTTAAGCATCTGACTCTTTGATTTCAGCTCAGGTCATGACCTCACAGTCATTGGATCGAGCCCCATGTCACGCTCTGTCCTGACAACATGGAGCCTACTTGGGATTCTCTCTCTCCCTCTCTCTCTCTCTCTCTGTACCTCCCCCACTTGATGGCTCGCTCTCTCCCTCTCCCTCCACAAAAATAAGTTAATAATCATTTAAAAAAAGGCATCCCTTTCCCACTAATGACCTTTCTCTTCCCACCTACTCCAGTAAAGTGTCTGATCAGGAGCTGCAATTTCTGAGGAAGTGCCGGAGCAGAGATGAGAATCTCTACGTGGTGACAGAGGCCGTGGAACTGATCAACAGCACTGTGCTGTGTGACAGCGGCAGTGTGGGTGTTAAGGGAAAATTCCTTATCCCTTGGATCACTTCTGTGAAGGTACACGGTTGTCCTGAAGTGGGTGGGGACACCAAGAGCACAGCCAGCCCAGCCCTACTTCCCGGGGGCTCTGCATTCTGTTAGGGCCTGTCTCTAGGGGTTGGAATGAATGGGCTCATTATTTCCCATTTCCCATCTGCCAAGGAATCCTGACTCCTGACCTGAGAGTATATTCTAACATGCTCATTTAGTATCTCAATATATGAGATTATTCAATATCGATAAATAGAAATAGACTTAATTTTAGAAATTATATTTTGCTTTGGTTAAACGATGGGTTCTGGATCCTCTAAATGTATGATTGTCGGGATGCTTGGGTGGCTCAGTCAGTTTCAGCTCAGGTCATGACCTCATAGTTCGTAAGTTCAAGCCCTGTTGTCAGTCTCTGCATTGCCAGTGTTGAACCTGCAGGGGATTCTCTATTTCCCTCCCTCTCTCTCGGTTCCTCCCCCACTTGTACTCTCTCTCTCTTCACATACATAAACGTAAAAAATATGTATGTATGGTAGCTATACTACATACATATGCAGCTTTATGGATGGGAGAAACAAGGGGCCACAATACAAATCCTCAGCAGTTCAACTATCCTAAATACTGTGATACCCTGAGTAGGAAGTTTTCTGGATTGAGATTAAGTATCTCCAACCACATATGATGTACATAACTTACAATCACTACAGTTAAAAAAAAAGTTTAAAACAAACGAGTTCATCAAATATTTCCTCAACATGAACTGTGATTCAGGGACATACAGTGTGTCTGTGTTTGTGTGTGCGCGCACGCGCATGCTGTCAGACTCCAACTTTCACTCCTGGTTCTTTGGCCTTTAAAGTCAGACTAGAAATATAACATCAGTTCTCCTAGGTATGTACATCTTTGGATTTCTGATTTTATAAAAATTTTTTAAAGTTTTTATTACTTGAGATTTGAGAGACAGCATGAGTATGAGTGGGGAAGGGGCAGACAGCAAGAGAGAGGGAGAGAGAGAGAGAATCTCAACCAGGCTCCCCACAGTCAGCGCAGAGCCGAATATGGGACTCAATCTCACACACTGCGAACACATGACCTGAACCGAAACCATGAGCTGACACTTAACCAACTGAGCTGCCAAGGAATCCCTTAAAATTCTTTTTTATGTTTATTTATTCATGAGAGAGAGAGAGAAAATGACAGAGTGAGAGCAGGGGAGAGGGAATGGGAGGGAAGACACAAAATCCCAAGCAGGCTCTGCACTGTCAGCATGGACCCTGATACGGGGCTCGAACTCATGAACCATGAGATCAGTACCTGAGCCAAAGTCGGACGCTTAGCTGGTCGAGCCACCCAGGTGCTCCTGGGACTTTTCAACCTTTATAATTGCATGAATAAATCCCTTATGATAAATCCCTTTAGAAAGATAGATATGTAGACAGAAAGACAGCTTATCGCTTCTGTGTTTCTACAGACTAATATACTCAGTAAAGTGTGTTCAGCTTTTCACTTGATTGTAGACAGAGTGACAACATCTAAGCTCTTTACAGTATGCCAGCCCAGACACCAGAACTCTATTTTTGTAAAACAGGAAATCCAGAAAATAAAATCAAAGACATTTCCTCCAATAAAAGTAAGCAGAAAAAGAGGAAAATATTAATATTAAAGTTCAGAGGTTTAGTCCAAAGATTCAACATCTGAAAAACAGGAGTTCCAGAAAGAGAAAACAGACACAATAAAAGAGGCATCATCCAAAAACTAAATACAAGAAAGGTGAGGAGACCAGAGGGATGTGTTTCTGGGTGAAAGGACCAAAAGGAGGCATAATTTAATGGGTCAACATAAACCACAGAACCTAAGTGTGAATTATCAGGATACTTGCCTCAAAAAGAAAAGCATGGGGGCACCTGGGCGGCTCAGTCGGTTAAGCATCTGCATTCAGCTCAGGTCACGATTTCATGGTCTGTGAGTTCAAGCACCGCATTCGGCTCTCTGCTGTCAAGGCAGAGCTCATTTCAAATCCTATTTCTCCCTCTGTCTCTCTGCCCCTCCCCCACATGCACACACGCGCTCTCTCAAAATTAAAAAAAAGAAAAAGAAAATCATGAATATTTCTAAAAAAGTAAAACAAAGGTCATTGTCTAAGTAATTTTGGCTTAGAATACTATGTACTGGCAAAATAACGCTCAAGCAAGAGGGTAAAATAAAAAAGGCTTCACATGTGCACAATCTCAATGTATTCCACACTCCCCGGGAAGATGAGTCAGAGGCAGAGAGGGCACACGACTGTCGTGGCAACTAACTGCTACAGGAAAGATCTGGAGTGAGGAGGAGGAGTCTCCCCAACAGTAAACAATGGACATTACCTTAGGTATTGCGATGTGAACATTTTACAAGGATGGGGGAAGGAGGGGTGAAGGGTGGGGGAGAGAGAAGAGCAGGAAAATGAAATCCTCATCATCAAAAGGAGAAACTGACTGGATATGCTTAAATCTGAAACAAAAATCAAATCATTGCAGAATAAACACAAAAAGGAGAAACGGGAAGGTAAGTGCTGGACCGAGAAGGAAAGAAGAGCAGCACCGATACATCAGACTCGAGGGAGGGTGAGATGGGGGCGGGGTGCTGGGGTCTCTTTTCACATGCACGTGGGACCATAGAGCTTTCTAGATCTATTTGAATTTCAAGATCACATGTACATGGGACTATATGGCCTGGTTTCTCTCCCCAGGGTCAACGCCAGGAAGAGGGTCTCAAAGTGAGAGAGAAGAAGCTGACTTTGCCAAAGGGCACGGTGCTGGCCTACAAGAGGAAGCAGCTGATTTTTGAGAAGAACGGCTGGGGTGAGCAGAGGCTGAGAGGGGAAGACAGGGAGAGGGGGTCTGCTTCTCGGGAGAAGAAAAAGGGGGAAGGGCCAGCAGCCTCACCCACTTGCTGTTCTGTGCATTCATGGAGCAGGCCGAGAAACACCTCCTGCTGGGGGCACACACACCCCACCACCGAAGCCACCTCCCAGCATGGCTGACTGACAGTAACGCTGCTCCGGGGACATACAGAGACGGTCTCCCACACGGACAGGGACAAAGGGGGCCCAAGGTGGAGGTATCCTCAGCATCAAGCCAAAGGGCAGCCCCAACCCCACCTGTATCTATTTCGTTCAGGGTCCACTGAAGCCACTCGCACAGCTGGCCTGGGGGAGCCACAGGGTGCTCCCCAGGTTACCCATAACCTCAGGACAAAGCCCAGGAGATGTCCCAGGTTCCCAAGCAAAACGGCAGACACAGTGCCCCAGGGACATGATGCAGGGTCGTATCTGTGTTTCTCCCTCCCTCGCTAGCCTCAGTGCCCCAGCACATGCACACACTTTGGGGTCTGACTCCACAGGGGCGAACTATTTAGTTCAAACAGCCACCATACCCCTGATGGAATGGTGAGCACTGGGGACACAACCGGCCTTCCCAAAATAAAATCACAGGAACAAAAGAGCCTGATACACCTGGGGTCCAGCTCCTCAGGGATCAGGGGATGCCCTCACCCCCCATACACACATACCCTCACCACACACACACACACACACACACTCCTCTCTATAGTGCCCTCACTGCAGCATCTTGTCTCAGCATTTCTTAGATGCAGCATGAAATCACCCAGCAAGGGGGCAGGATTGTAAGCAGACAGGGGAGGGAGGAGACCTCAGGAGACTAAGACTAAGGACACCAGACAGACAATCCTACCCAAAGAAGGAGGGACAAAGCCAACGGCCTTTACCTTACAGAGGACGTTCTCCAGTGTCAGCTCAGTGACCACCCCAGGTGCTTGTTCACCAGGCAGGCTCCAGGCTCCTCTTCAGAGAGTCTGACAGAAGGCAGAGTCAGCTCAGGGGCTCTGACCCGGAGCCAGCATCATGGCTGACCCTGATGGAGGCGTCCCCAGGCCACACTGAGAAAAGCTGCCAGGCTGGGCGTGGAGGAGGAAGCCTGGGGGCTGCAGGTGGGGGAGGGGAAAGGTCCAGAGGGTTAACCTCAGCTCTCCTGGCCTGGCTTCTTCCCATGCAGACATCCTCCTTGCAGATGACAACAGGCAGAAATCCTTTCCTGAAGGTGAGCTCCGGAGTTGAGCAGGTTCTCTGCCTAACTCAGACCCTGCTGAGCCCTGACCCCCTTCGGATGCTAGTAACAGCCATGCACAGGGCTCTGCCCCACAGACCCATAAGGAAACCTTTCCAGCCAAGCCCCTCCACCGCCTCCTCCTCTCCCCTGCCTTGACCCTGGCACCCGTCCCTGGCCACAGAGAAAGTCAACTTTCCCCTCTGAACTGTGAGATGGGCTTGTGGGTGTGCTGCCTAAGGTCTCCATGTGCCTAGGCTCTGAGTCAACTGAGGTAGTGGAGAGAGGTAAGAAATCTGGGGAGGAGGAAGAGGAGGAGGAGAAAGCTGGAAAGAGGAGGGAGAGGTTGGGAGGAGGACGGTAGGGAATGGAGACTAAGGCTTTGTGAATGAGCACTTCGCTTTCTCGTTCCAGAGCAAATGCAACGAAGCCTGGTGGTATCAGGTGAGTGGGTGACTTCAGAGACAGGAAAGTGGGACTTGATCCCTCCATAAGGCCACTTTGCACAAAGCACTCCCCCCCCCCACAGTTGCCTCTGCTGTCCTTGCCTGAGGCAGTAAGATCTGGCCCCTGGGCAAAGGGCAGGAATGGGGGGGGGCGGGGAGACAGGGGGCAGGGCTGGGTCAAAGAAACGGAATGTCTTCAGAAGCTAACTCTTGGTGGGCGGGGGTTATACATTTCTCTTTTAGTCGCTGAAGAAAAGGGTCCCAGGTACCAAAGCCCTAGGTTTACTGAGGCTGAGGACGCGGATCCCGTGCTGCGCTCATCTGGTGAGCAGGCAGATTGCCCTGGCCTTTGCCACCACTGCCCTAGGAACTGGCCCTAGATTTTGTGGAACAGGAAGGATCCAGGAAGGCCGGGGGTGGAGGGATCCATCCGAATTGGGGCAGAAAGAGGTCTAGAAAGAGGCACAAGGTGGTGAGAGGCTAGAACCCTCCCAAGTGTCTCAAAAAGCAAATTTGAACATGAGAAAAGAGATGACTCCTTGTGATTCTCTTTGCAGGAAGAATACAGAGAGTCTTTTGGCAAGGTGAGTGCTTATTAAGAGAGAATCCAGGGCCTCCGGGGCAGGGAACTGAAGAGTTGAGAACCCAGATTGCAGTTTCAGGCAACTCAGAAAACTGAGCTCTACTTCCAAACGTACACTGTGGTCAGCTCCACTGATTCAGACCTTTGTTCATCTGTGCGCACCCGCGACAAACATTGATTAAGAACTAACTGGGCAACAGGCATTATTCTAAGCACTAGCAATACAGCAGTGAACCAAACAGAAACGCCTGTGTCACTGCTCCTCCGTTCTAGTGACCTCTCCCTCAGCTGATCGTCTTGCATCCACCCAAAGTCTTCTCAGACAAGCAGAGAGCCCCCAAATCCATTCCATGGTTAATTCCATATGGATGTAGATGATACAGGCAGAATTACACTTTATGAAAGGAGGGGTCATGTCTACCTGGTACTACCCCAAGCACTTTATATACATAAACTCATTTAATCCCTCACAACATCCCCACTTAACAAATGTAGAAACTGAACCAAGAACCCAGATCCTCATCTCTAAGAGCCCAACCACGGAATCCACACTATTTTAGACGCGTCCCAGAAATGAGCACCTGGTCATTTTCTTCTACTTCCCATGACCCATTTCCAGAATCACCATCTCTGCTCCCTGTGTTATACCCATCCCCACCCATTTCATAGCACTAGGATTGTCTGTTTTCTAGTCTATTTCTTCTAGCCCACTCCCAGAACACAAACATGCCATCCACAGAGATGCTTTGGGTTGTTAAATGGGCTCATATTTGATGGGGAAGGGCTTATCATCCCAGGAATGTTCTAATCGAAGAATTGTACCCATTTTATGGTTGATGCTGATGCCTCGGGGCAGATTTCAAGCAACTACAGGAGGAGATTTCCCGGGAAATGGAGGCCCTGGCCCAGCTCCCAAAGGACACTCAGGATTCTATATTCCAGAACATCCTGAACATGCTTGGGAACCAAGAGGCTCTGCAGGACCTCATGGACACGGTGAGGGTTCCTAAGACTCGCTTCGGCTGATCAAAGTGGTAAAATGGGCAGGCTTAGGAAATATGGCTACCGAGGTGCTGGGGGGAGGAGGGATAGGGCAACGCCAGGGGAAAGAGCAGGATGTCAGCAATCCGGGACACCGGCCCCAGGCATAAGGACAAGGCCAGGGAGCGCAACCTCAGATACTGGGGCTGCTAGGAATCCACTGGGGCAGGTAAGAGCCCTGACCCTCCCACCTTGGTTGATCACTTATAGATTTAAAACACAGAGGCAAAATTATACTCCAGTAATAGTAGTAGCAGTAGTAGTAGTACCTCATTACCAATAATACTGGTCTCCTACAGCTAGATGAGAGCCGTCTGCATCATCTGGATGACTTTCGTGGCACAATCCTAAATGAGATGCAGGAGGACACAAGATACCTATGGATCCAGGCAAGATTCCACATCATCTACCTCCTTGAAACCATAATGGGTAAGAGTGACTTGGGGGAAATGGAGGAAAGTCACACGTTTGGCCTTCAGACCTCGAGAAAGCCATGGGTTAGACACCATCTCTCCAAAACCCTTCAAATATCATGATCTTCATCCTCACATATCCCGTCTCTCCAATGTCTGGAGGATTTAGTGAGATAAATTTGCCATGTGAACAGAGAACCAGTCTGAGGTCTAGAAAGTGACCAGCCCAAGTTCATCCATCAGATCACTACAGGCTCTGGCCTCAGGATCCCATCCTCTGGGCCACATTGGGTAGCATTCAGGAGGCCATTCCAAGAGTGGAAGGAGAATGTTCCAGTCAGGGAACTCGACCTTCAAAGTCCAATGGGTTATTCCTCAACCTCAGAGTTCCCCTCTCATAGGGTCTTCCAGCTCACGGGGGGAGAGGAAAATCTGACTCTTCATCACTCTCTTTCCCCAAATGTCCCCCTGTTCCCAGTGTTGAGTGACACCCAACGTGATCTGCTGGCCCGGTCCATGGAAAAGAGGATTCTGCTCCAACAGCAGGAGCTGGTGAGACATTCTGAGGGGCCAGTGTCCAGGGAAGAGGGTGGAAGAACCAGAGTTAAATGGAATCTGAGGAACAAGAGATGAAACATCAGGTTTCTGCCAGGGAGACAGGATCCTGCTTTGGCGACTGGGAAATCCCTGGCTGTTTCTCCCTCTGAGGAACATGCCCAGCGGGTCTGAGTCTAACTCAAGAAGCTCTCTGTTTCCATGGAAACCCCTGCAGAGCATCCCCACATTCTAAAAGAGCCTTATAGAACCCAAGTTTGGAAACTCATAGCCCCTGAGTCATATCCCCACTTTACTTACACAGTTACCATCTGAGAATTACTCTTTCTCTCTCCACATGTGTATATTTAAGGATATATGTGTGCATAGACATATGTATATACATATACACACACATCACACATGTATGGATATATACACACACTTAATTTCAAATGCCACTATTCTGCAAGGGAAATGTTAATATAACCATTTAGCAGCTGAGGAAATCAATGATTCCCAATAACGTGTCCACAATTACATTGATCACAGGCCATGACCAGGATAGGACCTCTGGCCCCCTTGACTCCAAAGCTCTTGTCCCTTTCAATTACCCTGCATGACCCCCTTGGGACAAATTTTTCTCTTCCCGACCTCAAATGCTGACCTGTAACATCTGATGCTGTTTTTTCTAGGTAAGGAGCATTCTGGAGCCCAACTTCAAATACCCCTGGGGCACCCCCTTCACCCTCAAACCCGAGCTCCTTGCCCCACTCCAGGGCGAGGATTTGGCCATCACCTATGGCCTACTGGGGGAGTGTGGCCTGAAAATGGACCTGAATAGCCCCAGGTCGACCTGGGATCTGGAAGCCAAGCAGCCCCTGTCTGCCCTGTATGGGACCCTGTCATTGCTGCAGCAGCTGGCAGTCCATCCAGAGAGGCCTGGCCCCATGCCAGTCTACACTGGGAGTGTCCCTGGTCAGCTCAGGAGGGTCTAGGGCCACCACTTCTGCCGTTCCAGGCAGGTTGGAGCCAGGGATCGGTGGAGACTTGGGGGAATGTTCTGAGGTGATAGGTATATCTGTATCTTGATAAACATTTATGTAATTCTCAAAACTCATCTAAAAATATGAGTATTTTGGGGTCGCCTGGGTGGCTCATTTAGATTAGTGTCCAACTTCGGATCAGGTCATGGTTTCATGGTTTGTGAGTTCAAGCCCCACTTCAGGGTATGTGCTATCAGAGCCTGCTTGGGAGCTTCTGTCCCCCTCTCTCTCTGTCCCCCACTGCCCATGCTCTCAAAAATAAATAATCATTAAAAAAAAAAGATGTGAACACAATGATGTGAGCATTTCACTGTATATAAATGCTACTCTAAAACAATGTAAACAGATATTGAACTCTAGTTAACAATATGCATTCCGAATTGTTTGGGATGAAGCTAACTGATATTTGTAACTGACATTGAAATGCATCAAAAAATAAGATGATAATGAACAGAGAGACAGATATGTGACCAAGATTAGATGGTAAAATGTTATTAATGAGAGGGTTTTTTATTCTTAAAATATTTTTTGTATGTCCAGAATTGCTTCGAAAAAATTAACTCCCCAAAAATTATACCTGTGAATTGATCATTATGTATGACTTTCCCAAATTAAAGCTATTATAACATAAATAAAAACTAAATAGAAAGATCAGAAGGTAAAGTTGAGGAACCTTCCCAAAAGGTGGGGTAAAAAGTCACAAGATGAAAAACAAGAGAAAAACTAAGAAATTTAGAAGAGCCGTTTAGGAAGCCTAACAGCTGGATAAAACAAGCTGCCCGCCCTCCCTCCCCCCAAAAAAAAGAACAACACAGACACACACACACACAAATGGAAAGGAAATCATCAAGAAAATAATTCAACAAAATCTCCCATAACCAGGATAGGAGTTTCCAGATTTAAAGAGCCGATCACGTACCTGACACAAGTGGATGAAAATGGGCCCATACCAAAACACCTTTTTGGGACGTTTCAGAACGTGCAGGACAAAGTAAAAACCCAGGAAAAACAACAACATTCATCTACAAAAGATCAGATATAAGAAGGACTTTACCCGGGTTTTTCTAATTTTTTTTAATATTTATTTATTTTGAGAAAGGGAGAGCACAAGTGGGGGAGGGGCAGAGAGAAATGGGACAGAGGATCCAAAGCTGGTTCTATGCTGGCAGCTGAGAGCCCAATGTGGGGCTCGAACTCGAAAACTGAGAGATGGTGACCTGAGCTGAAGTCGGAAGTGTAACCGACTTCAATTATAAGAATGACACTAAATTACAACCACACGGCAAATTAGATGTGATGAAGCAACGACGTCCAACATTTCGATGGAAAATCATTTCCAACTCGAAGTCTACATTAGGGCACTTTCAGACAAAGACTTTTAAAACTTACTGCCTATGTTCCATTTTCGAGCAAGTATAAGAGGATGTTACAGAGCAACAGGAAAGAGACCCAGGAGGAAGAAGCTGGCTACAGGGAAGAGAAGATTGAGGTGGAGAATAGAGACAGGGGGATTCCCAGGATGGCAGTACTGGGGACTGAGGACAAGTAGTCCCCATCTGTCAGATAAGGAAGCCCTTGGGAGAGAGAGGAAGTCTTCCAGAAGAGGAAATTACAGGAAATCTCGAATCTGAGATATTAGTACGAGACTTAAGGAAATGGAAGTTTGAATTTAATTCGATATAAACACATAGAAAATAGAAGGAAAAATAAAAAACAACAAGACATAAAACAAAAACCCTACAGGAGAGGAAAAATAATCACAGTTTATTAATAGCTGTGTAGAGGTTACATAGTCATGATTGTGATGTGACCCTTTTGGGAAGACAGGCATAGGAGTTGTGTGTGGCGTAGAACAAAGGGGACCCTAAACCCTCCTCCTCCCTGGTGCAAGTCCACGGATGACGCCTACGGCTGACAAGCCTGGTATTAAGAGATGTCAGACACAAATGGCCACACATATTACCCCATTCACATGAAATAGCTAGAATAGGCAACTCCACAGGGACCAGAAAGTACATCAGTGGCTAGGGCGGGGAGGTTCTTTTGGGGGATAATGAAAATGGCTTAGGGTGCCTGGGTGCCTCAATCATTAAACATCTGACTTCGGCTTAGGCCATGATCTCATGGTTTGTGAGTTCGAGTGCCACATCGGGTGAGTTTGAGCCCCACTTCTCTCTCTCTTTCCTTCTCTCTCTCTCTGCCCCTCATGGGATGGGATTCTCTCTCTCCCCCACCCTCTCTCTCGCCCCTCACTCACGTGAATTCCCTCTCTCCCAAAAAAAAAAAAAAGAAAGAAAGAAAGAAAGAAAGAAAGAAAGAAAGAAAGAAAGGAAGACAAAGAAAAGAAAAAGAAAATGGTCCAAAACAGAGTGTGGGATGGCTGCACAATCCTGTAATTACAACTACAATTTTGTAAATAAACTAAAAGCCACTGACCTGCACACTTTCAATGGGTGAACAGTGTGTTGTGTAAATTACATCTCAAGAATGCCCTTTACACAAGAGATAAGAGGAAATTACCAAAAGAAGCAATGAAACGCATTTACAGTGATCGTCTCTGCCGACCTGTGCTGGAGGAAAGTGGAGCTGGAAATGGGGGGATGGGAGAGGAGGGCGCGGATCGGAGGTTTACAAGAACTCAAATCTTTAAGAAAAAACTATCTAATTTTTTTTGAAGGGCATCTGGCTGGTTCAGTCCGATGTCCAGTCCCATGCTCAACATGGGACTCTTGATATCAGGATGCTGAGTTCCAACCCCCCGAGAAAGGGAGACACAGAATCCAAAGCAGGCTCTAGGCTCCGAGCAGGTCACAGGGCTCAACCCCATGAACCCTGAGGTCATGACCTGAGCTAAAGTCAGACGCTTAACCAAGCGTGAGCCATCCAGACACCTTACAATAACTTGATTCTCTAAGTTACATGAATATATGGCTTTGATAAAGCAAGCAAGCATAAGTATTAATGTAAGTCCACATGGCCTTACCGAAAGCTGGAAGATCGCCCCCGTGGGGCAGGGGCTGGGCTGGAGGGGACAGGAGACCACGACCCCTGGGCAGGGGCAGGGCCGGAAACCCTGTGGCGCTGGGTACGGTTTCTAGAGAATTACTGCATGGGGCTCAGCCTGGGGCCTGGACGGTCACCCTGCCACTGCCCTCGGTACAGCCACCCGGGGCCTCAGATAAGCATGGGGAGCCAGGGCCTCCGGGTCCCGGAGGGGTGGCCAGACAGAGGACAGGCAGGGGGACCCCCACAGGAGGACAGACCTGTACCAGGTCCCCGGTTTCTGCCAGCCTCTTCTTGGGCCCTTTACCCTTTAGAGAGCATCCCACTTCCCCTCCTCAACTCCTAGGTGCTGCTGCTCCTAGGCGGTCTTGGCAGGTCACAACCCGACCTCAGCACCAACTCCTGGAGGTTCCCCCACTGCCACCCCTACAGGAGCTCCCTCGTGGTCCCTACACAAGCTCCAGAAGACACGCCTCTAGTGCCTGCTGCAGGGCCGTCGGGGTGCCGGGGCCGCTCCCACTTCCCCAGGCCACGGTCAGTCTCCCACACCCCTTCCTCTGTGGAAATATCAAATATTGTCACTTAAGGATGCGTTGGCCCATTCCCAACAATTTGTGCATTTCTCTTTGGCTTTAACTTGGATAGAAAAGAAAAAAAAAAGACTATTGGCGTTAAGACAAATGTATGAATACCATGTAGTAAGTCATTCTCTTAGACCTAAAAAGCTTCTTTCTTTCTTCTGATTTTAAAGTAAATTAGGGGTGCCTGGGTGGCTCAGTATGTTAAGCATCCAACTCTTTTTTTTTTTTTAATTTTTATAATAGTTTATTTTCAAATTGGTTTACATATAACACCCAGTGTTCATCCCAACACATGCCCTCTTTAATGGCCGTCACCCCCTCTCCCCCCTCCCTCACCTCCCTCACCCCCCTCACCCTCAGATTGTTCTTAGTTTTTGAGAGTCTCTTATGTTTTATCTCCCTCCCTCTCTGTGTCTTTTTTTCCTTTCCCCTCTTCCCCTCCCCCCTGGTTTTTGCTTAGTCTCACAAAGTCCACCTATTCGTGGAAACATATGGTATCTGTCTTTTTCTGACTGACTTATTTCACTTAACATAATACCCTCCAGTTCCATCCATGTTGCTACACATGGCCAGATTTCATTTTTTCTCATTGCCACGTAGTAGTCCATGTATATATGTGCCACATCTTCTTTATCCATTCGTCAGTTGATGGGCACTTGGTCTCTTTCCATGATTTGGCTATTGTCGAAGGTGCTGCATCCAACTCTTGGTTTCGGCTCAGGTCATGAGCTCATGGTTGGGGAGTTCAAGCCAGCATCAGGCTCTGCGCTGACAGTGCAGAGTCTACTAGGGATTCTCTCTCTCTCTGCTCCTCCTGCATGCTCTCATCTCTCTCTCTCAAAAATAAATAAACTTTAAAAAAAATAATAATAAAGAAAATTAAAACATTTTTGTGGGCCCTGGGCACCAGGCCTGATGGAGAAGCTGGCCCCTCACTTGCCTCCTTTCCCAGGGGGCTGCAGACAAGGATGGCCCCCACAAAGCGCAGGAGCCCGCAGTCACACTCCCCTGGACTGTGGTCATAAGCTCCTCAAACCTCCCCTTTCCGGTGGGCTGTGAGTGCTAGTCCTAAAACACATGCCCTGGTTCACAGTGTCACCGCCCTGCTCACAAAGCTTCAGTGGCTCCCAGGCCCACCTCAGCAAGGTGCTCACACAAATGGCAAAGGCCATCAAAGTCATATGAGGGGCCCAGAGGAGGGGGAAATTAGAGGCTCATCTCATATGTGTCTACCCAGAAAATTCATGTGTGCTAAAAGGAGGGAGAAGAGAGAGGAATCTCTGCACCCTTCCCATGCCACCCCCATCTCTTCTCTCCCCCCCCCCACCCACCTGGGCCCCCACACCTCAGAAAAGAAAGCAAGGCCAGAGCACCAAGGGTAACAGCTTATCAACATCTCCCTTGTTGCATGTACTTTACAAACTTCGACGTTGTTCGTCCTCCTAACAGTCCACCAGAGAAAGTATTCTTATAGGTAATAATTGTCTATATTTTATATAAATATGGATAAATTTCTACTTCATAGGTGAGGAAGCCAAGGAGCAGAGGGATTTAGTTCCCAAGGGAACACCTGTTCTAAAATGAAGAGAGGGGAGTCCTTGGCCCTGGAGCTTCTCCGGGTCCTATGTCCACAGGAGGGAAGTGATTTAAAGGATGTTTTCGGGGTGGTTTTGACCATCTGTGATTTCTACCCACTTTGCTGACTTCAGAACCCAAGCCTGGGAGAAACCTGCTCAGGACTCCCCACTCCTCACACTTCTGTCGTGATTCAGTCCAGCTGACAGCCTTCACCAAGGTCCTGCATAGCCTTGTGTGACACCTGCCCTCTTTGCGCCCCCCTCCCAGGAACGTGTCGTCCCTGTTTGCAAGGGGCACTGAGAGTGTGGTCAGAGAGGCCAGGAGAGGTGACTGGTGCCTGTTGACAGATTGACCAGCACCCCACACCTGCCCCCCTTCTGCCTGGTGAGGAAGAAGCACAGATGTCACCCCTGGCCTTGGGATATTCCCCTCATCCCCACAGAATTCTCCCTCATGAATGCGCTGGAGCCCGGCTCCCCCATCCCAGGTACTTTCAGGTGGCACCTGTGGGTGGCAGATTGTCACAAAAAAAAGATTCATGTGACAAAGAAAGCTGACGCCCTCTGCCCAGACACACAGACCCCGGTCTGCCTGGCCTGGAGCATGCCACAGACACGCATCTTCCACATAGGGGAAGGACGAACCTACTATTTTCTTCCTCCTGGCCCAGCGGTGTAAGAAGTGATGGCAATTTTAAACAGCAGTAACAGCTATCGTGGCTCAAGTGCTTGCTGAGTGTTGGGACCACGCTGGCAGTTCCTTAGTTAATCCTCAAAACACCCTTGGGGGGAGACCCTGTCATTCTTCCTCTGCACTCTGCCCCAGTTTTTCTAGATGGGAAACTGAGGCTCCAAGACTTAAGTGACTTGCTCAGGGTCACACCAGCCAGTAAGTGGTGGAGGCAAAACTGGACCCAGAACTGAGGCCTTAGCCACACTCAACCCTGTCTCCCTTGCTACCTGGCTCCAGTCTGGACCTCTTCCCACAGAGGTGAGCCAGAGCCAACCCATCGGGATCCAGGAGATGGTGGCAGGAGCTGGGACAGGGGCTGGGCCCTTAGTGTGAACTCCGGGATGCCGGGGAAGGTGACAGGGAGCAGTGGGGTGACCCACAACTCCACGCTGACCATACAGACACTCATGGTTCCCCCTCTCACCTGGGAGACTCTAAGGGAGAAGAGATAAGAGTCAGGTGGGCCAGCCAGGCAGGCCGGGCTCTCCTGGCTGAGGCCTGTCTGTGGACACGGCCCTCCAGGCTGGAGTAGGGATCCGGGGCAGGAGAGGAAAACCCAAGGCTCTGACCAGCTTGAGGCCTCAGGCAAAGCCCCTCTGAAGAGTGGGTTGGGATGGGAGGGTCCACCACCACTAGTGCTGAGCCCGGGGGCCCAGGGACAAGGGCTCATTTTAAGTCAGAGATTTCAACCTAGATGTCTTTAGGGCCAGGAAATGAAACAGGAATGTAGGAGTGGCTGTATGCGAGGCAATAGAGAGTGCTGAGGACTGTGGCTAACTGGAGACACAGGCCTGCCTAATGCTGAGCGGTGGCTACCAGGGCTATTGCCAGGAAGGAATGTGAGCTCGGTGGCACCAGTTTCTTTTTTTAATTTTTTTTGGAAGGGAGAGGGGCAGAGAGAGAGCATCCCGAGCAGGCTCCATGCTGTCAACACAGAGGCCAACACAGGGGCTTGAACCCACAAACCGTGAGATCATGACCTGAGCCAAAATAAAGAGTCACACATTTAACCCAATGAGCCACCCAAGTGCCCCTCAGTGGCACTATTTTTTAAGAGAAGCTAGAAATCAAGATTTTTATGTCAAACCTAACAATTTTATGCTAAAAATTCTGAACACCACGTGGGCCACATAAACATAAGTCTTTTGTCCAGTTCAGTTCGTAGAGGCCACGTGGTGCCCTCTGGACATTTTTTTTAATGTTTATTTATTTTTGAGAGAAAGCACAAGCAGGAGAGGGACAGCGGGAGACACAGAATCCGAAGCAGGCTCCAGGCTGAGCTGCCAGCACAGAGCCCGACATGGGGCTCGAACTCACGAACTGTGAGATCATGACCTGAGTTGAAGTTGGATGCTTAACCGACCGAGCCGTTGAGCAGCCACTGGACATTCTAAATCTTGTAGGAGACAGATTCTCTACTTTTCCAACCACCCCCAAGTGACCTAAACAAGCAGTCCCCAAGCCCAGGTGGGCCACACCAGGGGAGAGGCCCTCCCCAGCCCCACCGCTTCTCCTACCCTGTCCCTAGGCACCCTTGCAGGAAACTGAGGACTCTGAAGGCCTCGTTCCTCAGGGGGCTGCAAAGCCGGAAGGAGGAGAGCCTGTATGTGGTGACAGAGCCCGTGGAGACCACACGGGACACCTTTCTTCAGAGCCTCAGCAACGCAGAGGGAGCAGGACAGCCAGCCTTCCCAGGGCCAGGCCACGTGAATGTGCAGGGTGTGCCCTGGGGGTGCTGACAGCCATGGAAGAGCTCCCCTTCCACCCTAACTCCTGCCAAATGGCTGCCCCACTAAGACTTGCCCCTTCTAAACACGAATGGCATTCCCAGGTGCTGTGTTGTAGTTCTCAACTCTGATGACATGCTAGAGTCACCTAGAAAGTTGTTTTGGTTTTTATTTGAAAATGCCAGTGCCCAATACTGCCCCTCCCAATTCTGTTTTTTAAGTTTATTTATTTATTTTGGAAAAGAGAGCACGTGTTGGGAGAGGGGCACAGAGCAAGGGAGAGAGAGGATCCCAAGCAGGCTCTGAGTTGTCAGCGCAGGGCTCAATGCAGGACTCAATCCCACAAACCGTGAGATCATGACCTGAGCTGAAATCAAGAGTCTGATGCTGAACCACTGAGCTAACCAGGCACCCCCCCCAATTCTATTTTAACTGGACTGGAAGAGGATCCATTTGCTGGTACTTTAGAACTCCCTCAGCTGATTCTATGTGCTGCCAGCACGGCTATCACAGTATAGACGGTCTGCATCAGCTCTGGAGCCAGGGGCACCTAGGTATGAACCCCAGCCCCGCTCCTGGCTAGCCGTGCGGCCTTGGGCAGGTGTGCTGCCTCTTGCCCGGGAGGCTGGGCTGCAGAATCAGGGGAAGACAAGGCAGCGGCTGGAGGGAGGTGCCTGAGCCACTGTAAGGCCCGGATCTGCTCCTCACCAATTCAGTCCTTAGGTCATTTAGCACCTGTTGGGCCTCAGGTCCCCACTGTGACACGGAAGTGTGGGCCCCACGCCAGCATCCTGGGGCTCTGGGACTCTCTTCTCCCACAAACTAAGTGTGACTCGGCATCACAGTCGGCCTCACCTCTCACGGGCCACAGGAATGCAGGTGAGTATGGGTCACACATGGGTCCATCGCCAGCTGTCATTGCTAAATACTATTTAGAAGCTAGAACACAGTATAAAATGTTCTCTATAAATTTTTCTCATCCATTCCTCCTGATGATTCAATAAGGCAAGTACCATAGGTCAGGTTTTTTGGGTACAGAACCTGGAGCTCAAAGAGGTTAAACTCCCTGCTCAGGAGCACACAACCAGCAAGTGCTGGGGGCAAATTCCAGACCTGGGCCTGCCTGGTTCCAATGTCCATGTGCTCTGAACATAGCAGATGGCTGGCCTGCTAATCAAGGGTAGAGATGTTAAAACGTGCAGCCTTGCTCCTCTTGGCAGTTGTGGGAAAGACCGGGGACAATGTAAGGGGAGGATGGGAGCAGCTGGGGAGCAGGGACCCATCCTGGGATTAAATATTTGCTGTTGATCTCTCACTACCTGGGACTCCAGGTGTGTTGTGGGACTGGAGTCAGGATAGGGTTTCCAACCTTCCCAGTTTGCGTGAGACTAGGGCTTCCCTGGGACCCAGGACTTCCCGTGGGAAAGCCTGGAAGGTCCTGGGAAAACCAGGACACTCAGTCACCCTAGTGGTAAGTGATGGCAATCCTGAACTGACAGTGGCTCTCAACCAGAAAAGGACTCCTCTCTTAGGTAAAAGTCCGGATAGGAGTGTAAGGGCTGCAGTGGCAGACAGTAGCGATCAGAGACCTAGCTCTTTCTATGCTGTCCCTCTGCCACCTCAGTGTACGGCTGCCACCTTCTGGTCTGAGATGGCTGCTCCAGCTCCAGGCATCACGTCTGCACTGCAGCCGGAAGGGAGAAAAGGACCAGGACGTATGGCCTCCATTTGCATCCCACTGGCCAGAACCTGGCTACACGGTCACATCTAGCTGTGGGGGAGCTGGAGTCACGGTCTTTATTCAGGCCAGCCGCATGCCAGAGGAAAGGAGGCGTTCTCTTACTGTCACTTTCAATCTGCACTTTCCCTGTGGCAGTAGGGTGGGGATGGTGACACCAGGGGCACCATGTCAGGAATCTCAGCTTGCAAGGGGCCTCCACTTCCCAGGGCTCCCCCCAGCCACCACGTACTCTCCACCTCCCGTGACGGGGGAGGACCCAGAGCATTTGGAGATGATCCGGCTGCAGGGCCTCAGGGCTCGGGCCCAGCAGTTCCCAAAGCCAGCACTCCAAACTCTGGACAATGCTTAACGACACCAAATGAAACCCATTTCTTTACTGTGGGACGTCGTAGAGTTTTTATCGTGCCAATGTGTGTTGCTCTGACCCCAGAATGCCTTGGGTTTTTTTCTGGAAGTATCTGTATGCAACATACTTTGCTGTCCTGACTGTGCCTGAGGGTCCCCCATCCTGTGCTGTTGGATCTTCCTCCCCACTCCAGCCTCTAAAGCCCCTACGCTGATCATCAAGAGAGACCATGGCAGTCTCTCCTCCCTATCCCCTGCTCCTGCTGCCCCTAACCACCTTCCTGCAGGTTCTCAAATCCCATGTGGACCTGAGGTCCTGTTCTCCCCGCCTCCTTCCTAGGTCCAGGGTCAGAGTCACAGGGCCAAAGAGAAGAGAGTGATCAATCCCCCAGGGCACCGCCTCAGCCTACAGGGTGCTGCAGCTAGTAATCAAAGAGGACTGCTGGGGTAAGCAGTGGCTGGAGGTGCAGGAGCAGAGACACGAGTCTCCTTCTGGGAGAGCAGGCAGAGGGGGAGGGACTACTTCCAACTGTGGGCAAGAGGAGGGAGAGGGAGACCATCTCCCAGGAGCCTGAGCACTCAGCCAGCCAGCTCCACATTCTGGCAGCTGCTGCGAGGATGCGACGTGCAGAGAGGGCCCTGAGGTCAGCTGTCAAGGAGGGCTTACAACCCAGTCTGTGGCCCACTTGGCCCTGGGGTTGGGGGAAGGGGGGAGCTGCATTTGATGGGAGAAAGGGTTGTGTCATCTAACTGGCACAAAGAATCTTGCAGACTGGTGGTCCTGCCCATCCCTGGCCCTGGGATGACTGGTGGGAGGCAGGAGTTTTGCTCCCCATCAATGCTGCAGCCCAGAAAGGCGCTGGGGACTGAGCCCAGGGCGGAACGGCCCAGAATGCTCAAGTTGGGCCGGCTGAAACCGAGGATTGGCTTTGTCTGGGGGAGGAGGAGAATCTGGCCACCCACACCCTCTTGAAAAGAGCATGAGCTTAAGAGTCTGGTGCACTTGAGGTTTGAATGATGGCTTTGCTGTCTGCCATCTGTGTGGACCTGGAGACGTCACGAAACGTCTCTAACTTCAGCATCCTCGTCTATAAAGGGACTCATGCTGCTACCCACAGAGTGCTATGAGGCCACAGGAGATAAGCTGTGAGGTCCCTGGCTCTACGGCCAGTACACCGTAGGACCCCATAACTGCTGACTGTCTGCCTTCCTCTCCGGCATTTTCTCTCTTACCCTACCTGTTCTGTACCTGCCTGGAGGAAAGCTCTGTTGGACATTAGTGGAGGTGAGTAGCCCTGCCCAGCACCTGGAACCCAAGCAGAAATCATCCCTTCTTACAGACAATGTCCTGACACTGTTCTCGGGGGTCCCTTCCCCACCACCATGTGGTCACATCATGTCACTCCAGGGGCAGGGAGGGCCGCCTTCTAACTCAAGCATGGGCCCTGAGCAGGGGTGAATGGGAGGAGAAGGGAAGAAGAGTGAGGTGGGGGAAACAGGGAAATAAGGATAGGACCCATGACTGCCACCCGATATGTGGTGGGTACTCAGTAAATGCTGATGGATGGATGGATGGATGGATGGATGGGTGGATGGGTGGATGGGTGGATGGGTGGATGGGTGGATGGAAGGGAGGGAGGGAGGGGAGGGAAGAAAGGAAGAAATGAGGAGGAGGCAGATGCAAGAGTGCTCCGCATGAGGTGGAAGCTTCATCAGGCCAGGACTGTGACACCACCTCCTGGTTGGGCTGAAGGATCTAGTCTGGCTGGCCCTGGGCAGCGAGCCGGGCACGGGAGCCAGTGGGGGCCTATCGTCTCTCTCCACAGGCACACCTTCGGCTGGGCCCCGGGTGAGGAGCCCAATTTCCAGGGCGTGCGAAGGCAGGTGGGTGCCCCGGCTGCAAGACCTGGCCACGCTGGCTCCAGAGCTGGGGCACCTGCTGCGAGGTGCCCTCCAAGAGCTGCTCACAGCCCCCCAGGCCCTGCAGGAGCTCGAGGACATGGTAAGGGGCCCATAGGCCAGACCCGGGCCTGGGGACTGGGGTCCAGGAATGAGGGGAGGCACAAGGGAACAAGAGGCAGGGTTGGGACACGCTCTGGGTCTCAGGAGCGCCCAACCAGGAATGGCATGGTGAGGCTGGCCTGTGGTGACCAGGCCCAGCTCTGTGCTCGCTGTTGGGTCAGACGCTCCCTGAACATTTGCTCACCAAAACCCAAAGGAGGGACCTGGCTCAGCATTGCTGGCATCAGAACCCAGGCTCATTCCATCCTCACTGGCGTCGGAGGGGACACAGTGCCAGCAGACGGGGAACAGGAGCCTGAGTGGTGGGGTGCGGGGTCAGGAAGCAGAGGCTGAGACTCACAGCCTATCTCTCCCTGCTCGCCCTTCCCCCTGCCCCGCAGCCGGAACAGCCCTGGGCACTGGGGTGCTGGGGCAGCTGGGTGGCCCCGGGGGATTCATCCTAAGCACTCTCTGGACCCCCTCAGGCAGACTGTTGACCTCGAAAGGCAGGGCCACCTCTGCATTCTTGGAGCTCTCCTGGGTAAGAGGGATATACAAGGGGCTGGGGTGGGAGAAGTGTCCAGTGGGAAGGCCTCCCAAGGCCCCTGTCCAGCAGCCCTTGTGTTCCCTGCCCACACTCTGCAAGCGAGCCTTCCCGTTTGTCCTTGCTCCAGACGGTCCTGGGCCATTCCTATGCGCACCTGATTCGGTGTCCAAGCCCTGCCAAAAGTCAGCATGGAAAAGCACAGCCCCCGTTTCTTCATTTTGCTTGCACATTAAGTGAAGGTAAGCGGCACTCACCTCGCAGGACACTCAGCCCTTCCTTCAGCGATGACTTACTGGGCGCCCGCTGTGTGTTAACAAGGCACGAGGAAAACCTGAGGCAGCCGTTCTCCTCTTTCAGTCTGTAACAGAGACAGACATCACACCAACACAGACAGGGAATTACCAACGGCATGAGTGTCTAGCAGAGGCCCTGCTCCAACCCAGAATGGAGGCAAGGCTCACAGGATGCCCACACTGGTGGCCAGTGGTGTGGACAGAAGCACTGGGGCAGGCAGGACAGAGGGTCTGAAGACTGAGCTGTTCAACTGTCACCTTGGGAAGCTGAGATCATTGCTCCCCAGAATCCCCTTCCCTGTACAGTTCTGGGTGAGAATCCTCCAAAAGAGGAACCGGCATGAGATCTGGGGGGCACAAGGGCAGCAGCCGCCTTTCACCTCTGAAGGCTCCGTGATGGACAGGTGCTGAAGTGCCCAGGAGATTCCCAGTGCTTCCTCCCAACTGCCAGTGCTGCTGACCAGCTTGGCCTTGGCCCTGTCACCACACACAGAGAGACCATAGCCCCCTAAAGGCCTCCACCAGCTCTCCCTTGATAGTCCCCTTACCACTGGCCTTCATGACCTTCCACCTTGCTTCCTCCACTCCAGCCACAGAACTCCATGCTGTTGTTGCTTGAACGATTCAGACCTGCTTCTGCCTCAGGACCTTTGCACTGCATATTCCATCTGCCTGGTATACTCTTCCCCCTACCCCAGATATTCACAAGGCTAATTTATCATCAGTCTCCCCCTGCCAGAAACGGTAAGTGCCACAAAAGGAAGAGTTATTGCCTATATTACCCACAGGCTTGGATCTACTGAACACATGTCTGCACATTGTAGGTGCCCAACGCCCTCGAGTCCCCCCCAGAATGCATGCCCCATGGGGCCAGAGGGATGCCATTCCGAAGATTGGAGCTGCATGTTTGGAAGAGGCCAACATGGGTTCTCAACCTACTTCCACTCCGGACAGGATGAAGAACCACCATTATTGTGGCTAGTAACCCCCTCACAAAGCCCTGTGTAAGGTGAAGCCTGCCGTACACCCTTCACGTGGATGTGTTTTAGGGAAACTGAGGGGGCGGAAGGGGTGGCAACTTACTCAAGACCACTCAGCACTTCCAGGGAAGGCTCAGTTCCTACCTTCTCGAACCTTCTAGGGGAAGACGGCCCCAGAAGTACCTAGTGGGACTTCTCTCCACTTCAGGGCTCCAGCATCCCAGCCTTTCCTGGGCTTCCAGGGCCCACGAGGAGAGACACAGGATGCCACTGACGCGCGGTGGCCCTCAACCCCTATCTCTCAACAGTGCTGAGTGACACCCGACACTGCCTGCTGGCCCAGTCCCCGGGCAGAGGGATCGTGCCCCAGCAAACGTAGCTGGTGAGAATGAGGTGTGAAGGGAGGACCTCTGGGAAAACATCCCAAGTGGCTCGTTGGGGATCCGGTCCCCAGTCCCTCACGAGCCCTTTATCAGTCCTCACAGAGGGAGCACTCCCTGGCTCTGACTTCTGGGCACCCAGGCCTGTGCAGCCTCTGTCGGGTGCTGCACCTTCAGCCATGTACAGCTTTATTCACAGATAATGCTGAGCCCACACCTGTGCCACCAGGCCCTCTGCTGGGGCTGGGAATACAAAGGTGAAACAGGTTCGACCCCTCGCAGTCAGGTCGAGGGGCTGCGCAAACCAGCGACAAGAGACAGTGCCTGCTTTAGCTCAAACAGGCAGCTATGGGGACACCAACAACAGGGCTCAGGGGCATTTCCCATGCAGTTCACGAATTCGTGGATGAAAAGCCGGGGGCGGGGGGGCAGTATCCAGGCAGAACAGCAGGTGCAGAGGCTGGGAGCCACTAGGCAGTGTTGGAAACCAATGACCCCAGCCAGGGCAGGAAAGGCGGTGCCAGCGGTACACTAACTGGGACCCCAATTTTGCCAAACCTCGGCTATGGTGGGGGATTCGCAAGCACCGGCCCCAGGCTCCCACCCTCAGGGTGGGTTCCACTGAGGCAGGACCTGGGAGACCCGTCTGTGCCTTCCGGACGGTTCCTGGCAGGCGGTGTGCACCTTAGAGCTCAACTTTAATCAGATGGGAGGAAACAACCTTCTCGCTCCCACCAGAAGTCCTCTCAGCCCTCTCCCTGAGCCTGGTGGAGAGCTGTGGACTGGAGCTGCAGGGGCCGGGCCACCGACTCATCTGGGGCGCTGATCCGGTGCCATAGCAGTCTCTGTGGGTCCCTCGCGGGGCGGCAGATGCTGGCCGACCCTGGCCCTGTAGCTCTCTAGGCCCATGCCTGAGAAGGGTGCCACGGCCTCCCCCAGGGTACCGGTCGTTCTGGCTCCAGGGAGCTGCTGGGACCGTGGGGGATCATGAGGCTTCACCAGGGCTGCCTCACACCCTCCCTTTCACCCCTTTCAGGACTGGTCTCCAGACATTAGACACCCAGACCCGGGGGGAGCGGGGGCACCCGTTGGTTTAGGGTCTCACCTTGGGCTGGGCCTGGGCCCCATCTATGGCCCCATCATGAGAGGCAGCAGAAAAGCTGGATCCAGAACAGCCTGTCCCCATCCGCGGCCCCACCACTGACAGCTGTGTAGCTCTGGGAAAGCTACGCCCCTCTCTGCGCCTCCTTTTCCAACATGACCCCCTCCGAAATGGGGAGAAGAATCCCTAGCCGGGACTGCAGCGAACACCTAAAAGTTGTCCATAAAATGCTCGGAACAGGGCTTGGCTGTCGGCTATTGAGAAAAATTATCTCGCCGTTCTGGAGGAAGCTGCCGGACCTTTCCCCAGGTGAACGAAGGACTCGGCAATCTCTCCCGAACGTGTGCGGCCCGCCGCGGTCCTCCGGCCTGTTTTCCCCTCCTGCAAGAGGGCGAGAGGGGCACGTCCCACTCCGCGCCTGCGCGCCAGGGCGGGAGTCGTCCGCGGAACCGGACGCAGGGCCCCTTCCCATAACCTTGTGCCTGGCTGTGGAAAGCTGCGGGGCCACTGCCAGCGTCTCGGCAGAGCTGCAGCCCACCGGTTTCAGGGCGGGAAGTATCTCTCGTATAACTCCAACATGGCGGAGGCGTGTTGCGCTGTGGAGTGCGCATGCGTGTGCGTACACGTGTGAGCGTGCAGTGCGCGCGCAGGGCACGGGAAAAGCGCCGGGCAAGAACCTGAGGACGAGTGTCAGCTGCAGGCTTTCGAGCCCTGCCTCCGTTGTCTGTATCTAGCAGAGCTCCCCAACCCAGAAACAAACCCCGTGCCGGATGCCCTGGTTTTGCCCTCTCCGGGCAGTCACCATATATGTTCATTTCCACTGATAAAACTTACCTAACAATCAAAACAATGGCCCTTGTAAAAAAAAGAAACAAAATCTCAGAAAGGTAGGAGGAACATTTGAATCTCCAGAACTCCACTCCCCAGAGATAAGCAGTATTGACCTTTTGGTACTTACCCCTTCAGTATTTTTCCCATGCATTCATACAAATCATCTTGCAGGTCAGTTTGATAAATTATTTTTGTAAAGTTGCTTTTAAAAAAATGCATTACAGGTGCACTTGGGTGTCTCCGTAGGTTAAGCATCAGACTCTGGCTCAGGTCATGATTTTCTGTTGGTGGGGCTCAAGTCCCAAGTCGGGCTCTCTACTGTCAGCGAAGAGCTCACTTCTGATCCTAGGTCTCCCTCTCTGCCTCTCCCCTACTTGCGCTCTCTCTCTCTCTCTCAAAAATTTATAAAGTTTTTAGAAATGCATTACACTGTGTGCATGTTATTAGACATTCTTGTACAATAGGAAGGGAGATTTTCAGCAAGGGAATCTTTGCAGACCTTACACCAACCCCTGGAGTTCCGGAAATAACCTTCTGCCAGGTCGTGCATCTTCCATCTTCTCAGACCTGAGAGCTGGTGCAGCTCCTCGTGTGGGGAGAGCAAGGAGGCCAGTCAGTACTGCCCCATTCTCTGCTGCCTGAGTCCACTGGTCCATCGAACCAGCCAAGCCTTTTTGCATGTTGCTCTTGTGGGTAGAGCCCCCCATTTTTAATCAAGGAGTTGAACGGCGACAAGTAAAAGGGATTCATTGTCTACTCACGTGTCTTAAGGACATTAAATGAATCCATACACATGATCTACATTAAAGTCTGTTTTCCGTTCCCGTGTCCTCACCTCCTGCAGCTGTCCCAGCGCCTCTAACCACCCCTGCACTGACTTCTCCTTACTCCCGCTGTAGGCCTTCCATCTCCCTCCTCCTCATGCATCCTCCCCTCTGGGAGCCTCATTATACAGATTGGCCTGTCTTCTCTCCTAGCAAGAATCCCTCCTTCTGCAGAGGAAGGAATGGACATCCAGCAGCAATAAACAGATTCTCTCTTGTGGGCCGGCCGACATCATATAAATGTTGTTCACACCCATATATTTTTAAACACAATTTTCTTAAAAAGTAACTTTTGCCTGAATTTAGAAGTGATTGTAATTTGAACCAACAATGTACTAATTAAACCACACTACTTCTAGAAAGTGAAGTTTCTATCATCATCATGTAGCTGGAGAAAAATAATGTAACATCAGCGAGGGCTCTGACCCCAAAAGATTTGGACCGAACATTTGTTCTATCAGGAGCGTGAACGTAGGCAACTTTCTTACCCTCTCGGAACGGTTTCCTCTCCTGTGAAAGCAGGAGTAAAAATATCTCCATGTTGGAGAATATCATGAGATAAGATGTGACCGCCAATTGACCTGGGAGCTTCACCCAGGCACTCCGAGACTCCTCACCCCACCCCTGTCCTCGGAATGTGGGTTCTGCTTTTGCCTTTCCTGCTCCCAGAGACTGCTCCAAGGACACGGCCTTCAGATGGTGATGTGTTGAGAACAACTACATGTTGCGAATGTGACCGAGCACAGTTAGGGCTTCTTTATAAACTTTTAAGATTTGGAGGGCAGGTGCAGGAATCCATTTGTCTCGAGGCTGCCAGAGATACACCTCCCATGTGAGTTCCCTTGGCTGTTATTAAAACTGTCACCTACTTGGGGCCCCAGGGTGGCTCAGTCAGTTAAGGATCCTACTCTTGGTTTCGGCTCAGGTCATGATCTCATGGTTCGTGGGATCCAGCCCTGCGCTGATAATGCAGAGCCCGCTTGGGATTCTCTCTCTCCCTTTCTCTCTGCCCCTCCCCCTACCTGTGCATGTGTGCACGCTCTCGCTCTCTGTCTCAAAATAAATAAAACAGAGGGCTCTCGTTGGATTGAGCACTGGGTGTTGTATAGAAACCAATTTGACAATAAACTATTAAAAAAATAAAAATAAAAAAATAAAAAAATAATAATAATAAAACAAAACTGCCACCTACCAACCTGCAGCAGCCTGCCGCTTTCTCAGGTCTCTCCCTGCCCTCCAATCGCAGGGGCCAGTTTCGGATCACACCCAGGATGCTCAAACTCCCAGGAGGGTTGTGAACCGTTACTCCGTGTGTTTGTACCCCTTTAATAGCATGCCCACATACAGTAGCTTCAGATCATTTTCCTCCCTTCGCAGGTCCCTCTAGAGAGCCCATCCTCACAGCGCTCACAGGATGGCCCTGTCTGAAACCCTCCTTCAAGCAGCTAAGTCAGAGTCTTCAGGAGCTGTTTAGCTTGTGGCCAGCAGAGGAGGTGGGAGGGGTGAGTTGCCTTGTAGCCATGGGGACTGAAAGAAGCGACTCTCTGGCAGGGTGCCTCATCTGCCTTGGACCACCCCCGTGTAGCTCTCCCCTTTCTTGGGACCTCTCAGAAGCACACAGGGCACAGCCTGGAGGCCAGTGTTGCCTCAGTAGCTTCTCCAGGTGTGAGGTGGGACCTTGGAAACACGGAAAATGGGTCATAAAACCACTGACAGGCAGAAGGGGGACCAGAACCCATACATGGGCGTCTTTCCCCTACCCAAACCGTTTTGTTGTCCACGCTCTATGCTCCTCCCCCCTCCCAGCCTCTCGCTGCCAAATGCTTCTTAAGAAATACCCCTCCACTGGGCCAACGGGGGCTGGGATCTCCAGCCAGAAGCCCTCAACTAATGAAAGATACTAGCGTGTACTGAGCTAATCTCCCCGCTCCTGCACAATATGCTGCCCTCACTTCCTTCCCACTTCCTTTCCACCCCATCCCTCCTTCCAGGTGGTTCAGGCCCCAAACTGGGATCATTCTTGACTTCAATCTGCTGGGGCTGCCTGTAGCTCTCCCTCAAAATACCAAATCCGGGTCCTTCTCACCACATCCACTGCAATGACCTGCCATTATTTCTTGCCTCAGTTAATTAATTGTCTCTTACGATCTCTTAACTCGACTCCCTACTTCTGTCTTGCCTCATCTCAATCTGTCCTTGGCGTGGCAGTTGGAGTCAAGCCTTATCGAGTGTCAGTTCACGTCACTCCTCACTCTGAGCCCTCTGACGACTCAGAAAAACCCAAGGTCTTCTGGTGGCCTCTGTGGCTTTATGTGATGCGACCCCATTACCCCTCTGACCACGTCTCCCTCCCTGGCTCCCTCTGCTCCTCACTCTCCTGCTTTGAGGCATCTGCACTTGCTCTCTGCTCCATCTGTCTGGAACACCTTTCCCCAGACCCCCTCACTGCTAACTGCCTTCCCTCCTTCAGCTGGGGCTCACATGTCATCTCCTTACTGAGACCTACCCTTGCCCACCCTATTAAATTGCAAACGAATTTGCACTACAGCACTCCTAATCTACCTTAATTTTCCCATAGCTCTTAGTATCGTCAACTGCACTGTAGAGTGATTGAAATCTATCTAGTAATTGATCACATCTAGACACCGGGAATACAGCAGTGCCAGGAACAGAATGACCATCTGGCATGTGACATGGGCACTAAACAAAAATTCCACAATCACTTCGTGAATTCCCGCCGTGATGCGTGTTATGCCAACCCTGGTGGGGGCATCCAGGGCCTCCTCGGACCTGGACATGCCCTAGGACGCCACTTTGGTCAAGCACATTGATCAACGGCATGACTTTCCTGGGTGTCACTGACACCTCGTGTCTGTCTGAGGGCAGGGGGAGAAGGATAAAGAAGGGGCCAGGCCTCCTGTTGTTGTGACCCCTCACCAACGGAAGATTGGTGCTGGTGGGTAAACACTTCTCCTGTCTGCCTCCAGCAGGACAGAGCCGAGGAACTTTCTACAAGTCCCCAGAAGGTCAGGGGCACACAATCCCTACTCGAGAACCCAGCCTCGTATTGGCTTTCCCTCCTGGCCTGTTTTCACTCTGCCCAGCCCCTGGTTCTGTTCACTGGGACCATCTCCCAAAATCAGCTACTGACAGTACTCTGCCCCTGCTCACGCTCTGCTTCCCATGGAAACTCCCAGCTAGAACAGCGAGTTCAGTGATAAGTGCAGTGGAGACAAAACTAGAGTAAGGGTAGTGAGGAGGGTCTGGGGGTTTGCCATTTTGAACAGTGAGGGTCAAGGTGGGCCTCACTGGAGGGTTACATCCACACAGAGGACATGGCCCATCCACAATCCCGATAGGGGGACCTGCCACCTCAAAGGACTTGGGACAGCGGAGTGATTCCAAGGAACTGGAATTCAAGGAACAGTGAGATTAGCATGGCCAGGGCTGCTGCAGAGGGAAGGAGACACACAATACTCGCACACATGCATGGTGTGTGTACCAGGCTTGTCCTCACACGGTTGTGTGCAACAGTTTGAAAACAGAGTCCATCAAACGAGGGCATGGTTGAGTAAATTATGGTACATCCATTCAAGGGAATACTACCCAGCATTCAAAAAGAATGAAGACACTTTTTTTATATATATAATAATATGCGAATAAAGCCAAGTGTGGAATAGCTGGATTTAGGGGCGCCTGCGTGGCTCAGTCGGTTAAGCTCCCAACTTCGGCTCAGGTCATGATCTCACCACTCATGAGTTCGGGCCCCACGTCGGACTCTGTGCTGACAGCTCAGAGCCTGGAGCCTGCTTCGGACTCTGTGTCTCCCCCTCTCTCTGCCCCTCCCCTGCTCACACTCCCTCTCTCTCAAAATAAATAAACACTAAAAAAAATTTTTTTTTAAAAGTTGCATTTGGGTAAAGAGATGTCAGAATAAATGTGGATGACCTAAAATCTGAACCCAAGTCTATCTCACTTAACAAAAGCCGTACTATTTCTTCTACAACCACACATTATTTAGGAATGTCTTCAAAACAAAATTGTTCAAAGATTCCAGTGTTTTGTGTCAATATGCTACTCAAACTACATAGTGGAGAATATACACGAACATTTGCTTTTGCTGTGGCTTCTTCTGGCCAAATGCCCTCTCTAAATACCCAGGACATGCTGCCCGCCTCCAGCAAGGCCCCACGGGCGTCCATCGTTACAGAGCCAGGACACAGGCCAAGTGGGCTCTGTGGGGGTACTTGGTGTTTCCGGACCCAGAGATGAGCTTGCGAACACACTGACTGGAACAATCCATTAGTATACTGGAGCTTGACACTTAAAATAACTGTGTTGCTAGTTTTCGTTTCAAATAGGCAGTTGATCACCCGTCCGTTTAGAAAACCGGCACTACCACGTAGTGTTTATTAGCTATAGAATCTTTAAAGTGTTCATTAAAACTGTGCAGCTTTCCCCAGCGCCCTCACTGACTGAGGCAGAACTGGCTCCACTGACTACTCTAGAATCAATAGGAAACGCTACACGTTACCGGACAGGATGCCAGGAATAGACTGCGTTGTTATTAATACAGTTCAATGTCATGATGGTCCTAATAAAATGGACAATGAGTAATTCCGAGATGTATAGGACACCACCGGCATTATCCAGTATAATCCTCAGGGTCATAGGAGAGGGTAGGTATCTCGCCTATTCCCATCTTGCAAATGAGGACACAGACTCACCCAAAGCCACGCTGAGTTAAACTCAAGTCCACCAACTCCGAAGTCTGTGCTGTGACTGTTCACATTCCTATTGCCTTCTGCGGATGGTATATACAGACAGGTGTATATGACGTGGAATCAAACGTTAGAGATTTTGCCTCAATTCTCTCATTTTACTGAGGAGGCAGAGTTCCAAAGTGTTGTGGCTTGGGTGTCCTCAATGCTCAGATCTTTCTAGTCCATCTTTTGTGATCACACTGTACTCTCCAGAACTTAAAATATGCTTCGTAAAGGATTATTTGATAAGAATTTATAGAATGGAAGCTACTGAACTCTCAAATGGAGCCAGAACGGCCTTTTAAGTCAAAAGACCTAGATTTGAGCACAAATGCTAATTATCTTTATGACCGGTCTGAAATATTCGGAGCAATCATAAAATAGTTCAGACTGCTTTTACCCCCAATCTGTAAGGGGGAAGACAGCCGACTGAAACCTTCTGCTCCGCACATCAAGGGCTGCAGAAATGGGGCCATGGATGCACCGGACACTCTGTATCGTGAAGGAAGAGGCACAGGCATTGGCCAAGGAGTGGAGATACTGAGCAGAGCTATTTTAGGCGGGGTAGGACAGGGGAGAGGAGGCGGGTCCAAGGAAGCTGGCTTCAAGTGATCTACCTACCCAGAGCAGGATCACTCCTCCGTCCAGCACGCGGGGCAGACCCTGCTGATTCCTCTTGACCGTCTTTCTTGAGGAGCCCATGGCCAGTCCCATAATCCTCCATTGTAGGACGGCCATTATGAATAAGAGGCCAGACTTGGTGGTAGTTGCCTGTTTGTTTTCTTTGACCAAGTGAATGGCAACTATCAGATCTGGAATTAAATCCGCAGCAGCAGGGATGGTTCCTTTTATCACACTGTAGCCCTGCACTTCTGACACCAGGTTCTCCAACAAGCCTGCTCCTGTAACTAGCGGAGGGGTGGGCCAACTCCTCCTGTAAAGGGCCAGGTAGTAAATATTTCCGCCTCTGAGGGCCAGATGGCTTCAGTCACAGGAATTCCATTCTGCTGTTGTGGTGCAAAAGGAGCCAAAAACAATAGGAAAACAAATCAGCGAGGCCGTGTCCCAATACAGTTTTATTTATGGGCACTGGAGTTTGAATTTCATATACTTCACACATACTATGAAACATCCTTTGGGTTTTTCTCAACCTTTTAAACATGTAAAAACTGTTAGTTCACGGGCTGTCCAAAACTCAGCGGCGGGTGGATGGGCCCACAGACCGGTTTGCTGGCTCTCTGTCTAGAGGTGGGGGCTGTTCTCATTCTCCAGCATGCAGAGCGCGAACTGTGCCGGCTGCCAGAGTCACAGCGCTGTCATTTTGTCTAGTCCAGGTGCGTCAGGACTCCTGTGTATGCCTTCACTCCATTCGGGCATTCGCTCAGCCTCCACTCAAATCTGGGGACTGTGCAGGATCCTGGGGACACTGAGAGAAAATCAGACGCGGCTCTCCTCTTGGGTTCTCCCGGAGGCAGGAAAGGTGCCCCCAAGTGCCGTCGAGTATCAGAGGTGCCCGACGACACGCCCGCGTTAGACTCCAGGGCTGCCACAGCCAAGTACGACAAACCAGGTGCTTTGAAAAAACAGACGTGTGTTCTCTCACGGTCCTGGAGACCAGGAATCTGAAAAGAGGGCTGGTTCCTTCTGGAGACACCCGTCTTCTGGAGGGAGACTCTGCCCCAGGCCTCCCAGCTTCTGGCGAATGCCAGCAATGCTGGATTCCCTGGTCGTAGATGCACTGCTCCAATCTGCCTCCGTCCTCACACGGCCTTTTGCTGTGTCTGTTTGCCCTTCTTTTCTCTTAGAAAGATTTATCATTCGATTTAGGGCCAACTCGAATTCGGGATGGTCTCCTCTCCGGGTCTTTAATTCTATCTGCAAATACCCTTTTACCAAATAAGGCTGTATTTTCCGGTTCTGGCTCGACCTTATCTTTCAGTGGGACCACTATATAACCCATTTCAATACTCTTAGAGAGTGGGGTTAACGTTCTCCTGAAGGCTTCATGAAGAAGGTCCCACAAGCCGCTGCTCCTCAGAGGGACGTGAGGGAGGGAGGGAGGCCACGGCAGGCTCAGGGACCAGCCAGAATTAGGGAGGTGTGGTGCCGCATGCAACTTCTCCCACGGCAGGCAGCCGAGCCCAGCCGGAGAGCATGGCCGGGACAGCGTGAGACCAAGGCCAGGAAGGACAGCACGGCCGCCACCGTGGGGCCACGGGCATCTCGATCTGGGGCCAGTAAGCCAGGAGGACCCGAAGGAAGCCTCTGGGATTCTCTTCCACCCTTAACCACTTCAGCTGCACCAGAGCTCAGACACGCAGCAAACCACCGGCCCAGCTGGACGAGACCACCTTTAAGCTGCTTCTCCCAATCAGCCCATTTAGATTCCATGATTAAGGTTTTATGATCTTAAAACAACAAACACCCTGGTTTTCTGGCACTGGTTGAGTCAAGTCCCTCTTACCCTCACTCTCCTCCCAGCGTTGAGGGCTGCTCTTCCTTCCACCCTCTTTGCCTCCTGGGGTTTCCCTCTCGCCCCTGGGAACCGTGAATTGAGCAAATGTAGCTTTGCTCCTGTTAACTACCACCCATCCGAGAGTAAATCAGGAATAAAAGGGAAGCTAACGACCAGATCCCTGATCTGACTGCATCTAGCAAAATTTTATTTATTTTTTTCAACTTTTTTTTAACGTTTATTTATTATTGAGAGACAGAGAGAAACAGAGTGTGAGTAGGGGAGGGGCAGAAAAAGGGGAAGACACAGAATATGAAACAGGCTCCAGGCTCTGAGCTGTCAGCACAAAACCCAACGCGGGGCTTGAAGTCACAAACTGCGAGATCGTGACCTGACCCAAAGTTGCTTAACCAACTGAGCCACCCAGGCACCCCAGCAAAATTTTAAAAGCAATTAAAACTACACACGTAGACAATAATGAAAAATAAAAAAGACTATTAAAAACACCCGGCTCTCCCCTAAAAGGAGAAATTACGTGTGTATGCATTCCATTAAAATACGCACGGGGAAGGCTTCAGAAGCCTAAAAACAAAATACCAGTAAACCAAGCCACACTTAGAAAAATGAAAGCTGATTTTTATTTTATCATCAACAGCCATTCTTTAAACATGAACATGCATACGTAATATTCTACGCACACATCACAGCTTTTAACGTTAGTTAATAAAGGTTAAACACACAACATACATCCTTACAAAAAAAGTCAAAATGCAAACTTAAAACTTTAAACAAAAGTCTTACTAATTTAAAAAAAGTTTGTGTTGGGTACCATTTGTACAACACAGTTAATTTAAACATTTTCATTTTGGCTGCACAGGAAAAAAGCGGCAGTAGAAAATAAAGTCGTTGAGGGTTTTTAAATAGCAGAATAGGCAGTTTTGCCATGCAGGAGAAGCAATATTAAATATTAGTTTTCAAAAAAAATCCACATTTAAAAATATTTAGTTCAAGTCACAGAATTTTCTTCTCAGTAGAGACCCCAATGCGATGCGGAATTAGCTGCCTCAGATGGCCCGTTCGAAAGGACGGCGGCGTCCCTTCAGAGTAGAACTTGACTGGTTTTGGCACAGAAAAGAAGTCTTGAGAACGAGAACGTGATTAAAAAAGAGGGCAGAGGAACAGAGGAAAGAAATAAAAAGCGGGAGTATATGAGAGAGTAATTGCAATCACTAAAAACTGTGCATTCTCAGCCGCTGCGCAACGCGGGCTCCGCCGCAGCAGGCGCCCCCGCAGGGCGGCTACTGCAGCATGGACCGGATTTGCTTGGAGGTAGTCTCGTCGTTCAGATGTTTCGTCGTGTACCTAGGGGACAAGAACAGCTCTCTGAGGGAACTTTAAAAACCACGATCTGCCACGGGTTCTATCAGTATCACAAGCTGGGCGAATGGGCAAAAATCGTCTCTCCCAGAATTCTGTGCCCTTTCTTCCCAGTTTCGGCTGAGTTCAGGCTCTGCCCTGCGCGGCCCCCCCGGGCCACCGTTTCCACAACATATCCGACGGCTCTTTAACTAAGGGAGAACCACCTTACTGAAATGATCCAGTTAAATTCTAGAGCGAACCATTAGCTGTACCTTCTCACTCAGAGGAGCACGGCCGTCTCTCTACTTCCGGGACTGGCGCACACAGCCTGCGGCCCACTCTAGCCCACTGCCTATTTCTGTATGCTCTGTGAGCTAAGTATATTTTTACACTTTTACTTACTTTTTTTTAATGTTTATTTATTTTTGAGACAGAGAGAGACAGAACATGAGGTGGGAAGGGGTAGAGAGAGACACACACACAGAATCCGAAGCAGGCTCCAGGCTCTGAGCTGTCAGCACAGAGCCCGACATGGGGCTCGAACACACAGACTGTGAGATCATGACCTGAGCCAAAGTCGGAAGTTTACCTGACTGAGCCACCCAGGCACCCCTGTTTTAACACTTTTAAATGAACGGGGAAAGAAATCAAAAGAGTAATATTTCATGTTAATGTGGAAATTACATGAAATTCAGATTTCATATCTGTTTTTATAAAACCTTTTAAAGGAACACAGCCATATACGGATACACTTAAGTATTCTCTCTGGTCACCTTCTTGCCACATGTCAGAGTTGAGTAGCCGTGACAAGAAACCATGTGACCCCAAGTCCTAAAATGACTGTTTACTCTCTAGCCCTTTACAGAGAAGTAGGTCGGTGCCCACTCCAGCCTGTATCTAAACTCAACGACCACAAGTTCCAATGTAACATCCCAAAACATCTCCATTCTCAAAGTGCTGTATTTCCAGGTCGATGCGTTCTGCTATAAGCATGTAAACACAAGTAAAGAATCACTTAGAGTGACTATTATTTTATGATAATAAAATAATTCTCTTTATGGGAAGAGTCCCCATAGGAGCACTTTAATAGCCGAAATTCAGTAAGTGAGCCTACTGTGTCTGGCACTGTTCCAGGAGCTAACAACCCGTCAGAGAAGACGGACAGTAACACGCTCACACAAGGGACAAAGGGGGAAAGTACTAGATGGGGCCTTAGATGCTGGGAAAGCCCAGCTCACGACACTGCAGGCCACAGTGAGGAGCCGGGACGTCCCTGTTAAGTGCGGTGAAAGCCAGTGGAGGACGTTAACCAGGGCAGTGATGTGGTTCTGGAAGGACAGCTCTGGCCGCTGAGGAAGAACTGTAGGCAGCGGAGGAGCAGCAGAGGGACAACCCGGGGGCTGCTCCCGGGGCCTCAGTGAGAGATGACCGTGGTCAGGACCCGAGGAGCAGCCATGGAAACAGGTGCTGAAGGCTCGGAGGGGGGACGTATTGTGGAGACAATCCAGACAGAACTTAATGCAGGATCAGTTAATCCGGCTTCTGAGAATTTCACATATAATCTTAAAGGAATATATAATTTTAAGCAAGTACACACAGATGGCCTTTGTGTGTTCAAGAAATTTAAACCCAATTCTTGTTGCTCTGGTTTCAAATCAATTGAAAAACTGAAGAGTATCTGAAAAGTCCCAGAGAGGTAAAGACACAAACACGTACTTATTAAGTACCTGACACCTCCTCTACAATTTTACCTATGAGGCACTTCCAAACTGTTCGCATGCGCCTGCAGAGACACCCGAGCACCTGGCATGGGACAGACGCTCCATTAGTATTTGTGGAAGGAAGACAAGAAAGCCGGCGGCCAGGCTGGGGAAAAATCCACAAAGGATTCTTTACATTAAGTGGCAAGTGATGTGGCCAAGACTAAGCTTTCTGTTTTATTTTCCAAGTGCAGATAAAGTGTATCCAGCTACACGTAACCCTCCTGATGTCAGGAAGTAAAAAACGTCAACGTCCCTGTCTTCATTTCCGTTTTCCCCTTTCCTTCACGGGGGAGAGGGCCCCCAACTCGCACGCTGCCGCCATCTCTGCTCGCAGCAGCTGTCCGCATCGCTCCTCGGCAACGCTGGGACTCTGGCGCCGGGAGTGCCCTCCCTCCCCCTGCGGGATGATACCGTGCACTCGCAGCAAGCACTCACTCCTCACGCCCCTGCCCCGAACAGGGCTAACTGGAGGGAGGCCTGTCCCGTCACCACACTCTTACCAAGAAAAGGCCTGTCACACCTGACGTGTGCAAAAATGTAGACACATTATTTCACTTTGTGCATAACCACCAAGTTCCTTTCCAAGTGCATATAGTTTTCCTACTGAAGAGAGGCAACTATGAGTGATCTTCACTCTGCGACTGAGTAAAGACGGCAGTTATCCGGCCCTGAACCTTCACTCAGAGCTCTAGCTCTCTCTCATGATCAAGGCCCTTGGTTCCCTTTCTCCACCTACTCGATGTAGACATGACTTGCTGCTTTCCTGTAATCACACACTGTAAGCTGGAGGCACAGTGTCATTGCTACCGAAAAGCCCTCCAAATGCACAGCGTATTATGTGTGCGCAGTTACAACTTAAAATGTGTTGGTTATTAACTGCCGGCTGAGGAAAATGAAGGCATGAGCATCCCTAGTAAAGCAGCTACTCAGAAAGCAATTCCAGAAAAGTGTTTTCCATTTTGTTTAATTAACGTTGAACATCTGCACAGCACTCTGGGGATTACAAAATGCTTTTCACAGAGTATCTCCTTTGCTGTGAATGAAACATATTAAGGGCTAGGGTGATTTAGTTTGAGCAGTGTTTCTCAAAGCACCAGCATGATATCAGCTAGGGTGCTTACTTATGAAATGAGGTGCCTGGGCCCCACCCCAGACCTTAGAGACAGTCTCTCTGGGTGTGGTGACCTGAGAATCTGCATTTTCATTTCTTTCCCAGTTACTCCAAAAACACTCCAAGGTTCAATCACACAGGAACCATAAGGCTCAATGGTACGGCATCGAGCATATAGGATTTTAAGAATGAAATCCTCTATGTCTCTCTCTCATAAATAAACATTTAAAAAAAAAAAAATGAAATCCTGAATGTGAAGACAGATTCCGACACTGATTAATCACCTATTTAACTGGTAAGTCTCTCAAGAGTTCGAGCAACTGTACAATGGAGACGGCCCCCATGCCTCTCATCCATCACCCACCTCGCAGAGCTGTGGTCAAGATTAAATAAAGTCATGTAGATGAAACTACATCGTAAACTCACAGGGCTATAAAAATGTTGTTCACTGTAACCACTACTACAAAGCATCAAGTACACCAATGACGCTTATGAAGCTTCCCAGGTGGAAAAATAAGAACCAGTCACAAAACACGTCCACTACGAATAAAATCAGTTCAAGAGTTATCTCTGCAAAAAAACCCCTCACCTTCTACTTTCCATTAGTGATGCACAAAGAAAACTGAAAACTGACAGTCCCCTCAAAGGCAGACTGGTGTGTGCAAGACTTCCACCCCACCTCTCACTCAGCCCCACAGCCCCGCACTGCCCTAATTCTAGAGTGGAAAAGACTGAACTACCTTTAAATACTGAAAAACAAAAGTAAACTCTGAGTCTTAAAAATAATGTGTGGACCCCTGTCCCTTCAAAGTAGAGAAGTAACCTCAGGCCCTCCTAGCCTTCAATTCCCTCTTCCTTTTCAAAACAGGTCTCCTGTCACTGGGAGGCTCTGGAGAGTCTAACCAATAAGAAAGAAGAGTCTTGGGAGAAAAAGCAAGCTGACTGGGACCCAGGGAGCCTTCAGAAAGGGATCGAGTAGTAATGGTAACATTACCCACGATTATGGGTAAAACTGATGAGGTTCACATTGTAAAAGCCTCCAGAGTAAAAAATTCCCAATAATTGTGGTTTCTGATAGACTTACATTTGAAACAGCTTGACATTATGAGGATTTTTATGGTTACCCTGTATTCCTTAACCTTTCGGACACTTGTTTAGAATAGACCTCCTTTATCCAGCCACTCACTGCTTACAGAATACTTCTCGTAATCTTAATAAAATCCTTGGGTGGTTCCGTGCAGCTGCAATGACACCGCGTAGATTCTGCTTTATGATGTACCAATTGTGACTAAGCGTTCAAGAGGAATAACCTGATTGGCTCCTGAGACATGTGAGAAATTTAATATTGAACTGGAAATCATTTCTGTGTATCATGTGGCCTGTAGTGGACTGCAGTGAAAAGCAAAGATGACCTGTGACCTCAAAAAGTTTCTATATAAATATTTCTGTGCTCATGTCATTTTTGTGTTTAAACACAAAATAAGTAAGCAATGAGCAAATTATCTTTTGTTAGGGAAATTATACTATAAATTAAACCTCCGTAGTCAGGATGTTAAAATACGCTGCGATTTGAATTTAAAAATATTCCACCTTTCGAGAAACGCCTGGCCGGCTCAGGCAGTAGAGCATGCAACTCCTGATCTCGGGGTCCTGAGTTCAAGCCCCACACTGGGCCTAGAGCTTACTTAAGAAAAATAAAAGAAAAAAAGAATCCTGTCTTAAAAAAATTGCAGCATTCTTAGGAACTACAGTAGCTAAATCATGTAGTGTAAGCAAGAAAGGACATCAAATAATAAGAGCTTTATTTTCATTATAAGAAATATACAAAAGTGTTGAGAGCCAGTGGCCTTGAGCAGTGTTTTGGGAGCCGGAGGCTTTGAGCACAGCCTTTGTCCTTGAGTCGGACCGCAGCCAGGTCGTGTGGGGAGGTTCAGAATGCCTTTGTAAAGTTTGATATAGCAAAATACATTTTGCCTGGATAACGTCATGCTGAAAACTTGTGGTAGGAGACATGCCTCGCACGTACACCACCCTCAGATTGTGGATAAATACCCGAGTGAAAATAAACTCGGGGCTGGTGACGCTGGGGAGCGCCAGCCCTCCCTTAACAGCTGTGCCTTGTGGATCAGTTCATCCTCACCCCCCGATCAGGAACCGTTCGATTCAGCGACGGCTGGTCCGCCGCACAAAAGTAACAAAAATGTTTGTGAAAACAGATATTCTTACGCTATATTAAGGGAAAAGAGGTAGTTAGAGAAGAGTCTGTATAGCATTACGTTTATAAAAACTTAAGTATCAGAGAGCTTTGACTGTCTACAAATGTAAAGAAAAAACTGTGGAAGACTACACACCACAATGTTAACAGCGGTTTATTTGGAAATGGTGAGGTCATGTGATTTCCTTTCCTGGGTTGGCTGCATTTTATTTACAATTAGCATGGTTTACTGTCATTAAAAAATAAACATCCCAAGAGGAGCAAAAAATGAGAGCCAAAATCTTTAGCAAAGACATGAAGCTATTTTCACCTGTGCATGCACCCCCCCACACTCTTTATTGTAAAAATATTGTAACCGAAAATTTAAAAACAAGATTACCAATAAGCAAAATGATATCTGCACATTTCTAACATGAACATATATATTCATATCCTTTATACTATTCACATTTTGAAGCATTTTCTTACATATATTTTTTCTACATATACACACCTGAGAGCATTTAGAAGACCTTCTACACTGTTGGGAGGTTGGTCCTTAAGAACTTTGATACAACCTTTCATCTAAGAAGAAGAAGAAACGGAAAAGGTAAATCAATGTGTTTTCTCAGAGAACATTCATTATCAAAACAGTACTTAAATTAGCACCGCAGCTATCGAACTCATGAGAAATTACATTCTAGAAATGTCAACATCATTACTGTTAAAACACAGCGGAAAAACTACCCAAATGTTATTTTCAGTTTCTCAAACAAAACTTTTTAAGAACCAAATCGGAAGCACCCCGACACTAATGAGAACACGAAGGGCTGGCTGAGGGAAGACTTCTGGAGAAGGTGTGGAGCAGCCTCTGAAAAGACAAGACGGACACGCTGCCAAGGGACAGAGGGGCCTTTCCAGGCAGACAGACACCTCGACAAAAATAATAATAAAGTTTATCACAGGTTGAGGACAGAACCTTGGGGATTCACAGGGGGGTTTACAGAGGGCCCTGCGAGCCAGGAGGACTCACTGGGAACTTAGGGGGCAGGCACTTGTTTTGGGCCATTAGAAAGGGAGCAGCTCGCAGCTCGGTGTAGACAGCGTGTAAAGATGAGCTGAAGACTGTGAAAACGTAGAACGTAGGAAAGGAGCACAGCTTTGGAAGCCCTGGAGATGTGGATTCAAAAATCCCACTCTATCATTCACTAGCAATTACACTATGTAATTGCCCTAGATCTCAGATTATCTAGTAGTACAGGGGAGATCACATCTACATCCCAGGAGTATTTTCAGAGGTAACTGGGAAACAAGCATAAATTTCCTAGGACACGGTAATCACTCAATAAATGTTAACTCACTTCTCTTTACAGAGGATGGACATGAATAAAGAAAGGTAGGGAGACTGGCTGGCAATCAGTAATCTAGACACGAAACGCTGAGAGCCTGAACTACGAAAGGGAAACCAGAAGACAAACACTGGTTATAATTCTGATGAACCAGATGTGACTAGGAGGGAAATTACAGAACAGAGGAACCAAGGGAGCTACTTTATTCCTAATGTAAACTTGTGTAGAGAGAACCAAAGCTGACACCCAGATGAGAGCCACAAATTACCATGCCTGGGAGGGAGGAGAAAAATCTGTCTTCTATTACACAGTCTTTTTCCACTGGAGCACCTCTACTGACTTTCTCTATACGTATGAGAATAAACTTTTTGTTTGAAATGGCCTTTGGTCAAAGAATGAACTTCCCGACGTCTGACTATTTACTTACGCTGCTAACAGGCAGCAGGGCCGCTGGCGAGTACAAGGCCCAGCTGGCCTCCCCTCTACCACGCTCTACATGGCCAGAAACCCTCCGGCACGACACGAGAGCAACAGAAACCCACCGATATCCGAAACCGTAAAACTGAGGTCTGGGACAGAGTCACCCTGCAGCTCTTTACCGAAAAGCCTATAATTTCCACTTATTAAATAGAGCATTATAACTTACATCGATTTTTGAAGTTTTGGCAAACGCTCCCACTGGATGTACGTGGTCGTAGAGTATTATGACACCCACCATTACCCTCAAGCAGAACGACACCGTCTCTTCGTTTGTGAACCTGCTTCTGTATTCCCTGGAGGGGAGACAAGATACGGATGGACGAGGCACATCACGGCTCAGCGAGCTGACTCGACTCTCAGCTGACGCTGCAGGATGTACCCTGTTCATAGAAAAGGAATGCTAACAGTTTGCCCTCCTTTCTCCACGGTGAGATCCCCAGAGAAATGAGGCTGGTAGAGCGGTGATCACTTACGTGTTCCGATCTCTATATGCACCCTCCTTGGTATATCACCCCTTTCGCTTGGCAGAGATGAGGCGAATTCAGAGAAAGGAAAAGCCCCAAAGTAACAGCTTCTGGACAGGTGCTTTATAAAGGCTGTTATCACCAATACGATGGAAAAAGCCACTTGCTTAACAGAGCAATATGTTTGCTATTTAGAAGCTAATTTATTAATCGAAGTATTCCATTATTATATTACTGCATTCTAATCTTACTAAAAATTCAATCATATTCCTCTCTCAGGGAAAAAGGGAAACAGAAGGCTTCTCTGCAGAAGGCAGCATGGCATAGCAGAAAACATCCAGAACCAGGATGGGGCCATCCGGGCACATGGGTGGGGTCGGCCACCGTGCTTAAGTCCCTTCCCTCCCCTGGAGCTCGCTCCCCTAAATGATGCCGACGACGCTGATGAATGGCTGGGCTCCTACTGCATGAGGCTTCCCAGCAAGGTGATGTGCGTCGCAGTGCTCTGGGAAATGAAAAGCTCCACAGAAACACAAGTTATCTAAGAAAACCGTGTATTATTCAGGAATTCAGGAGGGATGCCTTCTGCCTGCTGATGAGAAAATCCAGCCAGAAAAGACAGTGGCTTGAAAGAGAAGGGAAACCCAGAAGAGAATTCAGATTAGTGTTGGATAAAAAAAAATACAGACTGTGAACTAATACTGAGGGACAGGGATAAGAAGGGTTTGCAGCTTTTCATTTTCCGAAGCGCCATTACACACGGCATCCTGGTGGAAAGCCTATCAAGTAGGAGGGCAGCCATTCATTTAGCAAAAGGGCAGGGTTCCTCACTCAAAAGGAGAGAATGCTAAATGAGAAGCATAACCGAAAGACCAAAGTTCTCCCCCACCTCCAATAAGAGCACCACAAAATTCCCCATTCCAAAGAGTCTAAGTGAGAAGTTTTCCTGACTAGTCTTAGGCACCTAAAATCCCACTGTACCTCCTACTCCAACCAGAAGTTACATTACACTTCCAAATTATCTTAATACCGTTCATATGTTAATGTTGGATTCTTCAGATATACTGAATTCCCATCTTCCAAATAAGACATGTTCATACCCAGACAACAATTTCAGTAGGACTGTTAGGATGAAAAAGATCAGCTAATACTCACGGTGTTTCAAGCATGACTCTGCATACACTAGCCATGGTGCTTAGACAATCTGTGGTATTTTCTATTGGTAAATTTTTATTCTGTGAAAGTATATAGAGAAAAAAAGTGAAAATGATAGTTATTATTTAAGTATAATTTAAAACCTAGCATAACGTGAAAAACTGACAACTTTAAAATTTGGTTCCTACTCCTAATTTTTTAAAAAGTGCGCTAGATTCTAGGTACGGTTCTAAGCCCTAGTGATACGGCTAAGAGCTAGAGAACCAAGACCTTGTTCTCCTGAGAGTTGCTTCCATTCTTGCTGAGTGGCAACAAGCACTCCATGCAGCCAAGGCCCTTTGGGCCATGAGGTATGGGGAATTTTTCCTAAGGATACTGGGAAGTCATTGGAAACACTTAAAAACTATATTTTTTTTAATTATTCATTTTTGAGAGTGAGAGAGACAGAGCGTGAGTGGGGGAGGAGCAGAGAGAGTGGGAGACACAGAATCTGAAGCAGGCTCTAAGCTCCAAACTATCAGCACAGAGCCCGATGCAGGGCTTGAACTCACAGACCGGAAGATCATGACCTGAGTTGAAGTCAGATGCTTAACTGACTGAGCCACCCAGGCGCCCTGGAAACACTTTAAACAGAGGAAGAGAGGCGCTTGGTTTTTAAAAAGAAGATTGCTGGGGCACCTGGGTGGTTCAGTCGGTTGAGTGTCCTTTGGCTCAGGTCAAGATCTCCTGGTTTGTGAATTTGAGCCCTGGCTCTGTGCTAACAGCTCGGAGCCTGCAGCCTGCTTCAGATTCTGAATCTCCCTCTCTCTGCCCTTTCCCCGCTCATACTCTGTCTCTCTCTCTCTCTCTCCCCTACTCAAAAGTAAATAAAGGTTTAAAAAAAAAAAAAAAAGACAATTACCCGGCTGTTCTCTGAAGAAAGGACCACAGAGGCAGCGCTTCCTGCCCATGGGTCCTGTCCCTGTGCTTCAGTGAAGAAAGGGGCCAGAGTGGAAAAAGAGAGACCAGGAGGAACACGAATGCAGGTGAGAGAGCGGTGGGCTGATCTGGAGAGGTGGAGGAGGAGACAGGCAAAGTTTTCTGATTCAGAGTATCTTTTGGAGGAAGAGTCAATAAGACTACCTTATGGAAGAGACATGAGAGGGGAGATAAAGAACAGAATTCAGGACGATAACCCCTAAGTCAGCTGCTTTTACAGAGGAACTATGAAGACAGAGAAGACTGAGAAAGGGCAGGGCTGGGAGAAAAAAAACCCAAGACCTTGGTCTGGCCATGATATCACCGAGGTGTCGACTAGACGCCCAGACGGAAGGTGCCAAGAGGCAAGAGGCAGGCAGACGTGCACATGCGGGCCTCGGGGAAGGGACAGGACTCAGTGCAGACGCGCACAGAGACCGCAATGTCACGGGGCCTGGACCGCTCACCCTGGCTGCAGACAGGAACAACACAGAGAGTAACCGTCCAGGCCCCACTCACCTCTGATACAAATTTTGTCGTGGCGTCACTTAAGGTTTTCAGCATTGGGGTTGCCTCAGCATAAAACAAAGACATTCGATTTGCCAATTCATTATTTACTTCATTTTCTCCTTCTGCCTGTGTGGAAAATAAGAGTACTTGATATCAGTTCATAAATTATTAAATACGTAACATTTATAAAATAAAAACAAACCTAGGCAGAGTGACTATTTCGCTAACACTTGTTACATTATTCTAATAAATACTCTTATATTTTAGACTCTTATGTGCACATATTTAAAAATAGGTTAAAAATGGTATTAAGCAATTTTTCAAAAAGATTAACCCCTTTTAAAATATTTTACACGACATCAAGCAACTAAATAAAAGCTAGCTGGGCTGCCTCCTGTAACAAGCGGTTGCTTTAAATGCAATGGAGGGTCAGGAAGATGGCGAGGACGCTGGCCTGGCCCCCGTCTCAGAAGCATACAAGTGTCCACAACAAGCTGAGAGGCAATGACGAAAACAGGAGGGGAGGGAAAGACTACCTTAGACCAAAGAAACTGAGATGGACTCTGAAGAGGCAGCTCTTGCAAGTGAGGACGGGCAGGTACACACACTATGACAACCAGACACGGGACAAGAGCAGTGTTTTCAAATGACATAGTGTAACCCGGTGCCTTTAGAGTAAGAAGGGGCTATGACTAGCAAAGAGTAAGGGTGGAAAGGAGGCCTGAGGTCAGACCGCGGAGTGCCTTAGCTGCTAGCTACGTTTCTTCTGCCTGTAACAGGGGCCACTCTCAGTGCATTAGAAGCAAGAACAACAATTAAGTCAATGTTCTAAAGGAAGCTGACGGATGGTGGTGGGCAGAATGCACCAAAAAGGAAAAAGGTCATAGGTCAAAAAAGGAGTTCTCTTGCTAGAGAATGACTGCCAGAGACGGGGGAATGAGGCTCTCGACTGGGACAGAAGAACTAAGAGATGGAAGGGGAAGGGGGCAAGGAAGAGACTGGAAAGATATTTTACTTGATAACGATCGGATTTACCGATAATTACCGAGGGTGCAAGACAGCAAGCATCCTTGTCTCTGGCAGGATGGCTATAGCAGAGGGCTAACTGGGTGTTTCGTGATTTGACTGGATCTGATTGGACTTTACACGGTGGGTATAAAAAAGACAGATGATAAGGTCAGCCTCACAGGAAGAACTGGTCTATGCAAAACCAAACTGATGTAAAGTAACAGATGCTTCATGGAAGAGAAATCCTTCTTCCAACCAAGGCCTGTCTTACACCAGCTACTTCGTAAAATTTTGATTCAATGGAAAAAGAAAAAAAAAAAAAAGAATGGTCTCCTTTGGCATTTTCTTTAACCTCTTAAGCCACTCACATGGTCTTTCCTTATTAAGCTATCTAGTTGAGGCTGTAAGGCTGATCCTAGAAAATTTTCACACCAATTAGCACAAAGTAGGTCCCCAAAATGCCTGGAGAAAAAAGGTATTTTCTTCCTATTTAAGGTTTTACTTCTGGCACTTTACTCCCTAGAGGTTGAAAAGGGTAAAGACAAGGAGAAATCAAGGGAAATCAAGCCTAAACAAACCAGAAGAGATGTTATTCTAGCCAAGGACCAGGCACAGACGCACTCACGGCCCCGGACTTTGCCGACAACAGGACCCCTCCCATGCCAGGCCACCTTCTCTCCTGGCTTCTTCCATTCTAAGACCATAGGGACAAAAAACTCACAACCACCAATTCACAAAGTTTTTGTGCAATTAAAGTGAAAGCACACATGGGGTGCCTGGCTGCCTGGGTTGGTGAAGCGTGCAACTCTTCATCTGGGGGTTGAGTTCGAGCCCCACATTGGGTGCAACCTTAAGAGGTTACTTAAGAATAAAATCTTTAAATGAATGAATGAATGAGTAAATACCATGAGAATACACAGGGACATTTCATAAGAATTACTGCTCCATGGACAAGGGGCGATTGCACCGAGGCAGCCGCAGGGACGCGGGCCCTAGGTGGGAAAGCAGGTGAGCACGATGCGTGGGCTGCCGCGTCTTGCTCTCTCCTCTCACAGCCACAGCAGCCCGTAGCTGGTTACTGACTTTTTCATTAGCTTTAACTTGATCTGAATGAATGAGCGAATGAACAAGCAAAATAAAAGAATACACTGAACAACTTAACGGCTCATTATCACCCCCCCATTCAAAGCATTAACTTACTGGAACGTTATTAATCCTCATACGACTCAACGTTCTTCTGTAATAGCTGAAATCATTCTGTATGGCGGGATTCGTCATCTGAAGACATTTATGGGAGAAAAATGGATTATGTACTCTAAACGACAGTGTAAAAATTAAGTGAAAAATCTACTAAATACAGCTTTAACTGGTGACATAACATTCCCCAATTTGTAAACAATTTAAGAACTGAAACTGGTATCATCCAAGATAGCTTTGTGCACTTAACTGATGTAACATGGTACTCAGTCCTCACAGAACATGCGAACCCTGGAGACGGTTTTACATCGTGACCTGAGTATTTCCCTTCTTTTCAATTATTTCATCAGATAATATACTAAAAGATTGTTTCCCAAAAACCAGTATTACCAAATAAAAATAAGAAGAAATACATAGACACTTGTTTTGAATTATTGCAATAAAAGTATGAATATATGGTCGACAGGGCAATCCTCCGACTAAAATCTTATATATAAATCCTCTCTGCTCGAAGTATTATTAAAACAGAATCATTTCGTATTATGCAATCATTAAAGACCGTAGTTAGGAATCCACCTGCTCCATTTACCCGACGAGGTCCCTGAGGTCCTGGAAAGTTAAGGGGCCTGCCTCACCCCCGGTCACTGTAACACAGCCCACAGCGGAACTCGCGTCTCCTGATACAAAAGCTAGTACTTGTTTCTCCACACTCACCCCTTCTAACCATGTTGGGGTCGGGTGCATGGGGAAACAGAAAGATAGACAGATGAGGAAGAGAAAAGAAGGAAGGGGGAAGGTAGGAAGAAAGGATCTTAACATTTTTATACAAAAAGATGTTGAAGATAAACTGGGAACGAGCAGAAAAGAAAAAATAGTATTAGAAAAGATCAATATCATATGTTTTGGAAATATTTTTTAAAATGAAGCTTAATGAAGACTGAGTATTGGATAATTTGCTATGTATACAGTGTATCAAAGATCTGCTACAACTTTTAAATCCAGTTTTCCACGGTTTGCTAAAAGACATTACGTAAACACTCTAACAAGGTCCCAGGAATCTCCTTCTACGCCCGCGCCCCCTGCAGGGCTCCTGATTTCCACCCATGCAGCACCGGCACAGAGCCCTACCTTAAGTTCGTCAAACCGGAGTGTGAAGTGAAGAATCTCGGCAAACTGTTTGGCAAGAGCCTGCTCTCGTTCTAGGTGCTGCGTGGGAGAGTACGGGGTACTGGTCAAGGCGCCCAGAAGACCTCTTAGTGCTGCTTCTAAAGAAAGAGAGATTAAAATGTTAAGCTGTTGGTATCTCTCTGAGTTTTATTAAAAAGCAATTTATTATTGTTATGGTTTGACTTCCCATAAAAATAAGGTCTCTTCAAAAGCCATATTATCTAAGTATAATCACTCAAACTGAACAGTATTTAGTAGAATAAAAACCTTAAACAGACCAATTCAGTTTTAGAATTCTGTAAACTCATTTTCAAAATAATGCAGAATGTGAATCTCAATTAAACATCAGGATCGAACAGCAAATTTTATATTATCTTCACTGGTCTACACAGTGTTGATTTTTATGAACTGGTGGTAATGGTTACCTACAGCTGAGTAACTTCTTCAGTGGTATAGTGTCCACACAGTCAAATCTCTACACGGCTGTGAATGAATGAGCAACTCCTCGTACTTTGAATATGCTGCTTATTTACAAACACAAACTGCTTTCTTTCAGATACTGAATGACATAAAGTATTTGGTTTAATAGTTAGCTCTCTGTGTCTTAAGAGTTAGGCATCTTAGGAACACAATATAAATATTCTAAATTCATCACATAAGTAAAACAGCCCCTTTGAAATAAGTGCTCCTTTTGGAATGCCAGATTAATAAACAGTGCGTTTAAAAATGGGAACACTGGGGCGTCTGGGTGGCTCAGTCAGTTGAGCACCTGACTCTTCGTTTCGTCTCAGGTCGTGATCTCACGGTTTGTAGGTTTGAGTCCAACAGTGGGCTCTGGGCTGACAGTGTGGAGCCTACTTGAGATTCTCCTTCTCTGTCTCTCTCTCAAAATAAACAAACTTAAAAAAAAAAATGAAAATACTGACATTTCACTGCCCCCCCCCCCAAAAAAAAAGCAAAGAAATCAAACTAATTCATTTACAGATTTCAGAATCCAAAAACAGTGCCAGATTCTAGGGGCATCTGGGTGGCTCAGTGGGTTAAGCATCCGACTTTGGCTCTGGTCATGATCTCACTGCTCATGCATTCAAAGCCCTATGTCTCATGTCCAGCTCTGTGCTGACAGCTCAGAGCCTGGAGCCTACTTTGGATTCTGTCTCTCCCTTTCTCTCTCCCCCTCCCCCACTCGTGCTCTCTCTCTCTCTCTCTCTCAAAAATAAATTAAAAAAACATTAAAAAAAACTTTTTTTAAAGAAAACAATGCCAGATTCTATTCCGAGAAAACAGGAGCTTATAGTAGTAGTTGGTGATCTGGCATTATTGAATAAATATCAGATTAATAAGCAAAAATTTGTTAATGATAATAAATGTATATCGGATAATCAATCCTTAACTTAAAAATCTACCAGCTGTACTATTTATGAAGACCCTACTAGGAACTAACAGCCACACTACATGTGACCCAGTCTCTCGTTGACCTGTCACCATCAACTAGGACATGAGCGTCACAGATGGGTACACTGAACTTCAAAGACGTTAGACCCCAAGGGTATAGCTAGTTAATGCCAGATGTTTTTGACTCTACAGCCCTATTTTCACCTTAATACATAATAAACTGCCTCTCAAGTGAAGCAACATTCTGTCTAGCCTCTGTAACCTTATGAAATATGAATCTATGGATTACTACGCAGCAGGTACTTCTTATGTATCTGTTACGTGCTGGTCCTGAGCCAGATGTTATATAGACATTATCTGTCGTCTACACAAGAACTCCCAATTAAAGCTCTTCTTTTTTACAGCAGGTGAGAAAATGTATGGACTGTGTACTATGTGTAAAGCCCCGGGTATTCAGAAACAAGGCAGACATGCTCCCTACGCCCACTTGGAGCATGACTATACAGAGAGAAGACAAATTATTACAGTTGTGATGTGTGTTAAGAAGTACATGATACAAAGGAAAAATACAGAAACAGGACCTCGCCTATTTGAAGGTTGAGGAAACGCCCTCTCTAAGTGACATTTGGGCCGAGACTGAAGTGTGCGCTAAGAGGGAGGGAGACTTTGCAAACAGTGTAGTGAGCCAGATGCTGGGCTGAGCAGAGAAAAGACATAGCAGAAGTGCAAGAGGACCAATACAGGTAGAAAAGGGAGCACTGCGAGGAGAGTAACCCCAGACCAAAATCATAGGCACGTAATCTGTGTGCAGATCGAGCGTTCGGTCTCGTTGTCCTAATGACCCTGGAGAGACTATTTAATTAAGCAGGGTAGTGATCACATCGGATTAACATTCCTAAGAACTCCACCTCACCGGGCCGTGTGCAGAATTGAACTGGAAGAGTATGGGTGGCTTAGTGAAGTGCAGGAGTGGATGCGAAGGTCAATTAAAAGGAAACACAGGTTAGCTATTTTGTAAAAATGGGTTTCTTCTCTCCCAAGATTCATCCCATCTGTCAGGATTAATGTAAATGGAAAGGAAAGTTTGAAAGATATGAGAAGAGTAAAAACAATTTTTTAAAAAAACCACACAAACACCAATGCTGTTACAGGCTGTTAAAGAAAGAAAGAAAATTGCATTTCCTAGATTTTATCAAGTCTCAGGGTTAATTTTGCATTCAAAGTGCTCGGCCCCTATGGGAGATGGCAGACCCCTCCCCCAAGGACTGGAGGCCAGTCACTTGGCTGAGTTGGGATGACCAGGAACCATGCTGGAGGACTTCTGTCCTTAAGCGGCTGAAGCCCTCAATGGCAAATCTGTGAAATAAAAGGTCATCTCAAGGTGACACTGCTTATCCACCTCTGAGGCACCTAGACCAGCCTCTCATCTCGGGGGGCCTCTGTGGACACAAAACAGTTCTACTAGCCTACGATGCCCTGTGTCAGTAGAGGAAACAGAGACAGAAGATCCCAAAAGGCGGCTCAGGTCTCTGGCTGAGCTGTAAAGAAAGGGAGGTCAAGGAAGAGGGATGTAGGGACTGGTCTCCCTGACGGAGCTCCTAAAACAAAACCAGGTGATTATGATCCTCAGAAAAGGTAGGTGACAAGAGGAAATGAACAGGCTACTAAGCCCCAAATTCTGGAGGAAATCAGCTGCCGGATCAGTGCACAAGGTAAAGCTATACAAGGAGCTGCAAGGAAGCGATCGACTGGGAGAGAGGATAAAGACGGAGTGGTCCACAAGGCAGAACGATAAGGGGAAACAGCTGGACGCCTAGGAGGGGAGGCCCCTGTGGAAAGTTCCCCTTTAGAAACAAGCATTTATCCCCACCCCTGCCATCCACACCTGTATCAGAGATTCACATCAGAACCTAAATCCTCAGAAGAGAACACGAAAGATGTGGGCTGTGGGTGATTTAACATAGCCAAGAAACCTGGCCATACTCCCCGTGGGCAATCCAGCCCGGCGAAAACGAGCAACATGTCGGAAAGGCCTACGCATTATGACCCCAGGAGATGGTCCCCATCAGAGGCCCTTGGACAGGAGGGAGACTGAGGAAAGACAAAGCAGTCTGTTTACTGTCTGATCATACAACCTTCCTTGAGGTGGCTGCCTCAGCTGGGAAGGCCTTGACTGAAACAAGCAGGTATAGGCTATTTCCCAGACCAGCAAGGGTAACCTTGTCGACAAAAGTCAGTTATCTTCCAAATTAGGCAAGTGATCACTTCCTGTCTCTCTGTAAATATGCCAGCTGGCAAGGGATCAGGGTCCCTCTTCTGGAGCACACACCACGGTGTCTCTGTGGTGCTCAGGCCAAGCAAACTTCTCCTTGGGATTGCAAGATTCTGAAGGATCGCGTGTATTGTGACGGTTGTGTGTTGCTTTGTGGGCTATTTGTAACGTTTATCCTCAGCTGTGGCTCAAGTAGGAAAAGAAGAGACAAAAGGTTTAGTGAATATAAACCAGAGGGCCCGAGGTCCAGCCAGGATACTGAAGCCCAGAAAATTTCAGTCATGTGGTCAAGACCACACAGCTGGTAGCGGGGCAAACACCAGATTTCAAACAGGAAGTTATGCCTCCAAAGCCTAAAATTCATTATTATTGCTTCTAAATACCCAGCACATATTTGATATATCAGATGTGTATATTCATTCATTCCTCACTCATTTCTCAACAAACATGGAGTTCCTATCATACGTAAATAAGGATATGCTTCGGTCAGCAAGGAAACTGGAAACCTTCCTAACCAGGTTACTGGCCAAGAGATGAGGAGTAAACCATCCTATATTAAATGTATACCTTGCTCGCAACTTCACAGAAGCTGCTAGAATAATGAAAGCTCCAGGCTCCCACAGGACAGTATGAAAGATGACCGCCTCTCACTACTGCGTGTGCTACAGCATCCTTCTGCTGAAACGGAGCACACTACCAGCCGGATGTAATTCCAACAGTCAAAACACAAGGGAACACGTGAGCCTGACTGGTTTGGCCTCTTTTACAATTACTCTTTCCTCAGTGGCAAATGCTAAGAGACCAAGATGAGCCTGAGTGGGCCTGAGCACCATCTACAGCAGTGAAAATACAAACGCAGCGAGAAACTAGCAGCACGAGAAAAACTCTAAATATGAAAGGGTCAAGACAACCATGATTAAAAAGACAGGTTCTCAAAAAATAAAAATAAATAAGATAAAAAAGATTTAGGTTCTCTGGGGTTACAAAACTTCAGACTATATAGATGTTTGGTCAAAAGGTTAGGCAGTATGAGAGAAGTGACTGTCACACTTGAGAAAATAAGTTATAGTTCTTATTTCTGATAAGAAAAGGATAATTTATACCAACACTTCTATCTCAAGTATTATTTCTGTGTACATTAAACAGTCTGTACTTCACCTAAGGAAAAACAGCAATTCCCATACTTTTTTAAACACCTAGGCAGTTTTTTAAAAATTGAGCTTCAATTTTCAAGCAGTTTGCAGACACAAGTGGCCAAGTAGCTAATACGAAGGTATAGAGAGCAAAATATAAAAAACCAGGAAGTAAAAGGGACCTATTGCAAACCGGGAAGCACAAGCCCTCAACTAGCAAGCACAGAGACGGCTCCGGCTCCAGTCGACTGAGATGCAGCTGATCGATCCACTGTTGCCTCAGCTGCTGGTTGTTCCCGAGGCAACTGGAGACTTAAAAACCACCACAAAATACAGAACCCAAATAATTACCATTTTTGAACCTGGCAACTTACGTCTTTCAAATCACCCCAGCAGCTAACTACATCTTACCTGTTCTGCCTCCTCTTTCTCCAAGAAAACAGAACTCCAATTTTGCTTCCTTACTGAATGGAAGGCACAATTCTGACCTCTGAATAATCTTTCCCAAGCAAGAGAGAAAGCAAATGGCTTCCAATGCTTTTTGTTTTAACAACTCCCTAGATAACTTTGGGCATTTCATCAGCTTCCTATTTCTTATCTTGTACAGTTTTAGGGACATGAACTGATCATAATCAGCAAAGATTTTAAGAACATTAAAAACCTAAATAACCCACCAAAGGGCCTGAGGATTAGTTCCCACATATGGGAAAGGATTTGCTGTAGGGAGAAATTCTACCAAGCGGTTTCTCACACTAGGACCCTTTAGGCTACAAAAAATTCAGACATTTTCCTTGTGGAAGTTACCATTTGTTGAGGGAAATGGTCTAAATACATTAAAGAGCTGGGTTGACAGGGATGAGAAGATTATGCTGTAATCTTACAGTCTAACAAGCTTGCTCTACCTACGTACCAAATAAATTCAGCAATGGGAACATAAAATACTACATTAATTCCTTATCAATAAATGTCTTTTTCACTAGGGAAGTCATAATTACAAAACTTTCAACTTACCTAACCTCTGAGAAAATTCATAAAATTTCTTTAATTTGCCTACTAGTGGTACAACCGCACCCCAAGCCTTCTCCTGCAACTTCTCATCTGCTGGATGCTGGATCGCCTTCAAAATCCAAAGAATAAAAACAGTTAGATATTTAAAAATCACAACAGTCTTACTTTTACGTGAAAATACAGGTTTCAGCAAACATAGGAAGCACTGCTATACTCAATAAAAATAGGACCAGTCTTTCACACCATCCGACAATCTTTCTTGAATATAGAGGGTTACTCCCAAAGAAATGTATTTTCTTGCTTTCAGCTTTCTTTGCTTATAGATGCTTTTCTTAATCCTCTGTGGAACTTAATGCGTTTTTCAACGATGTGGCTTGCTCTCTCCAACATCTTCAGAACAAGCTAAACACACTATCTAAAAGTTGAAACTCATAACCAAGATGGGGGGTACGGTGGGGAGGTAGGTGCCTCTTATAAACACTATCAATAGGTACAGTTACGTTTAGATTTCCCCAAGGCACGAGTACTCTGACTCCATCCACACTAAACCGAAAAACAAGACAGCAAAATAAAATGGAAACCAGAGCGATTTAGGGACGCTCTGAATAAGCTACAAACGAACTAAACAGGCTACGTATTATTTACACAGTGCGCTTTATCTGCCTGCCACTCTATTCAAATTTTCTTGATTTTTTTTTTAATAAAAAATGTTTTTTAAATGACATTCAGACACAACAGGATTCTGAAGCGAATCCTATTTATGTGACTACCTAGAAATATTTTAAAGAGAATCCGGGGGCGCCTGGGTGGCTCAGTTGGTTAAGCATCCAACTTCAGCTCAGGTCATGATCTCGCGGTTTATGAGTTCGAGACCTGCATTTGTGAGTTCGAGCCCCACGTCGGGCTCTGTGCTGACAGCTCGGAGCCTAGAGCCTGCTTCAGATTCTGTGTCTCCCTCTCTCTCTGCCCCTCCCCTGCTCATGCCCTGTCTCTCTCTCTATCTCTCTCTCAAAAATGAACATTAAAAAAAAAATTAAAAAAAAAAAAAAAAAAGAAAAAGAGAAAATCCGACATTACATGTAATGATCCTGACTTCACATCAGGAAGAGTATCCCAAAGGGACTGTGATACTATACTGACGTGTATGAGGAAGTTCTTTTAGCCTCGCACTCCATCTCGGCAATGTTTTGTATCAAGTGGTAAAACTTTATTGTCCAGGAAATAAGCAAACAGATAAAAATGAAAAGTTGTTTTTCTTCTCTTGAGAAGCCTATCTAACTTTTCTTGCAAGAATCTAAAAACTACTTTCAAAATATTAAACTCACTCTCATAATATCAAAATGCGTGGGCAAACGTCATCCACTTTCACAACTGAGGGAGTTAGTTAAAGACTTGCCCTGACCCTGCCCTGCCTGGATTCAGAAGTGGACACTGGCTGCTCTTTTTAGGACAACATGTTACGGTTCTCATAATTCTGATTCCTTCTCCTTTCACACAGGTCTACTGCTGTTGGGCAACATTTTTGGTACAGCACCCAGCACAGCCCAACACGGAGAAAGCACTTTGTAAATGTCAACAGTGAGACGGTCACGGAGCAGCTACTGTAACTCTCATTTTCAGAACTGCTAAAACTCGTATAGATATATCAAAACATTAGTGGAGAGCTTATTCCCCTCTCTACGAGTGGTTTACCCTAGAGAATAAGCTTCGCCTATTTAACAGATTCTATATTAAATCAGATTTTATTCTGCTTCAGTCAGGTTTAATAAAATACTATTTAAGCAAGGATGAATCTGACTCCACACCCTCAGCGGAGGTTTCCACACCTCACCTCCCGCGTGAGTGCTCCTGCAGCAGGTACTACGCTTTAGAAGACACTACCTAAAAGACTAAGCATCTGGTGCAAGAGAAGGAGTAACTGTCACAGAGCTTATTTTACACACTGCCAAACTGACCTCCACGAAGGCGACCATTTTAGAACAGCACTGACTACCTACTCCTTCATCGACTGACCAATACTGAGCTTTCAACATCTTATTATCATATACGATAAAACTGCCTGACCGCGGTATACATTTATTAGTCAATCTGAATATTTTTTCTGTGGTCTGTGCTCTTTCATAGGTAGAATCGTTGTTAGGACACGTTTATTTAAGTCTTCATACTGACAGTTACCTAATTACATCTGTTCTTTGTATATTTGTGCTTTCCTTTCTTAAATTGTTTTTCTATTATTCAGAAATACTTTCTGCTTAGAGAGTTAAACCCAAACATCAAAATGCATTCCTCAGTGAAAATTTCTTCAAATGCCTAAATGGTTAAACATTTACCTAATCTATTTAAATAGATTTAAGTGCTGTTTTTTAAAGAGTTTTCTAGCTTATATATTTTATATCTATTTTATTTACTTATTTCTCTGTCCTTACTTCCTTTACCAAGGAATGAAATGCAGGCACCTTTATAGTAAGTCTGAAGGCCTGGTCAGGTGAATCTCTTACCATTACTGGTTATTCTCCCCTTTTCTTTTGTTGTTCCTACAGTGGTTTTTTTTCTGTGTAAACTTTTCTTTTTAACTTTGCAACATTCATCGACTTTCCCGCCTGACCAATCATGGCATGCCACGACTACACTGAACGCGGCTTCAGCACCGAACTCAGTGGCTATCATGTCCTACGGAAAACTCCCACCTTTGGTCACGGCATTCAGGGCTCCTGGTTTCACGGCCCCACAAGTCCTCTTTGAAATGGCTTATGTAGAAGCCTTTCTATCACTTTACTCTCCTCCAGAAAATTACAACTGCATTCAATTAAGTCAACATATACATTACGTTGTCATTATGAAGACTTTGAGGGGGAAAAAACTTTCATTGTAGTGAGCCTTTTCACATAGAAGCAGAGTAACCCTTCACTTGGGAAGTTTAAAAAAAATCCTAAGGTTTTAACCTTAACAACAGGTAATGGTCTATATTAAATAGGTAATAGTCTGTATCTCTACAGAAAATGAGATGTTTTTTCTTTATTGTTCTATAGGAGTCGACTGTAACCAGCTGATCAGAGTTCAATTGTAAAACAAACTTTAAAGAAATGTATTGATATAATACTGAACAATTAAAAATAATTTGTAGCACTAATGATCAATATGGAGACACTAAAACATTTTTAGAGCGACTTGTGAACTGTCGTGACCTATAGGAAAGAATTAATTTCTCAATTAAGATCCTGTTTCATCATTTAAATCTTCCATTTCCATAAATGTTTTATTTTTCAAAATATGTTCAAATGTTTAGAACTTGAATTTCAAGGCATGTAGAAATGGCTACACGCCTTCATTTCTTGTCATCTTAAGGTTTCGCTTAAGCCAATGATACTGGCGAGATTAGTGTAAACTCTTGTATTTCTTCGACAGTTACTAGCTGCTCACTTAGCACTGTGGTAGGTGCTGACAACACAAAAATTAGGAAGAAACCGGGTTTATCCTCCTCAAGCTGGTGGTGGTGGAGGAGTCATAAACATCACGTTTCCATAGTCTTTTCAAAAAGAGACCCTTACCATGAAAGCAGCGTGTGCACAGCACGAGGGCAACAGAGCTAAGGGGGGAGTAACTGCCAGATGTGAAGGAAGGCAAGTGTACACGTGCAAGACACTCAGGCAAACCAGTCCCGTGCGTGAGAGGTAAAAAAATAGAGTTCACGTTATCTATAACCTCTCTCAGCTAATGACATTACCAACTGCTAATCTAAACCAGAAACCCTGGAACCATTTCTGTCTCCCCTTTCTTCCTCATATTAACCATTCGATCGCCAAAAAACCTGCAGCCCCTTAATCCGAAACATTTCTGGAATGGTCTTCTGGTGCCTGCACTTAATTCTGCCTTCACTAATACTGCAAGTATCGGGAGATGAATGGAGATGGATACGGGCAGTAGGCCCAGCATCAGACTGCTCCGTGACAACCTCTGCACTGTTAGTTACACACAAGAATAACAGAAGCAGAAGGATGGGGGGAAAAAATGAAGAAACAGAGCTATGCCTTCAAGAAATACAGGTAAGAGTCCAGGGGTTAGGGAGTTTCTTCAGGCGGTACAGGGCACCTGATTACGCGTATAATTCTGATGGAAGAAGTCAACCAAAGAGAAAACACCAAAGATCTAATTAAGAGAAGGAATAATTAACAGAGTAAAGTTCCAGAGGCGGATGCAAACGAAGGCAGAGAAGTAAGCCTGCTAACAAGCAGAGAGACACAGCTTCTTCTGAGAAACAGAAGAAGTAGAGTAAGAGATATTGGATAGAAACCTAGATAGTTAGGAGGCTTGGGAGAAGCAAGTCGAGACCACACCAAGTATTTGCTTCAGGGTGTAAAGTCATCAGACAGAGTTAGGGGAGTCTAGACCGCAAGGAGGAGAGAGCAGCTTTCTCCCAAGAAGCATGAGAGGAATCGAAAAAATAGATTGGCAGGACAAAAGGCCACAGAAAGTTATGTTCTCTCCTCTTCTCCAAAAAAAGGAGAAAAGTCTCCACTGGATACTGTAAATTTCAGGTGGGAGAGCAACCAAAAAAAATAAATAAAATTTTAATATAAAGAAATTACATATTTATAGAACACTGTTTTCCTTTTTGCCCTTGGCATCAGTACAACCACTTTTGAAATAATCCAAGTGATCTTCCTTTAAATATAACCTTAATATGCAATAGAGAATTTGAAAGTATATACAAAACAACAGAGATTAAGAAGAGGGACGTAGTGAGTTTTAGTTTATTGGAAAATGTTTAAACATGCTTTACCTCTCGTATTTCATGGCCAGCTCCTCTATATGACTGCAAATCTTCCAAGATACCTTCTGCATCTTTTAATACTACATTCACCTGATTATAAATTTCCTTCTCAGACTCTGTAGGCTGGGCATCTAAATAGCAGGAAAGCACAAAAAAACTTACAGTCACATGATTTTTTTTTAGTACATGTAAAACTAAGCAACGAACAATCTCAACTTCTAAAGATGCCTAACATTTTATTCAATGTTAACTGCACTTCTGAGAAAAGATTGGTAATTTTTTCATACTTCTACAATTGAATAATTGGCCTCAAGTTTGTAAATATCACAAAGGAGCAAGGGGACATCACACATCACTATTTATTTTAAGCTCTAAATCATGGCTTGGTGTATTAAATGAACTTGAGAACTGTAATTCAAAATGTAAATTGTGATAGTGTTAATAATCACTTTTACTACTACATAATCATTACCAATAATGACCGTAAATGCACAGTAATGATTTGTTTTAACCCAAAAGAAATGCAAGGCCTACTAATATATCTTGTTCATCTCTGGCTTAAGACTCCAACTATTTTCCTACAAAGTTCATTCTAATGACTAAGTTTCAATATGAAAAATTAAAAACTATATTAAAAGAATAGTGGCTAGATGCTCCCCTTTTCTACAGACCACTTTAAATTCTGTGCCAATGAACTTCTGTGCTGATGAGCACAAAGTCCTGTGCAGAGGAGTTCAAATTATGACATCACTCCAGAATGAGCACTCCAGAATGAGTAGACTGCTGAAAACCAGACCCTTTCAGCTGCAAAGCTGTCACTGAAATTTTGAAATACTAAAGCAAAAGTTGACTCCCTCCATACGTGGGACGGAGAGAGAGAAAAATGAAGCGAGAACTACAGTCATAAAAAGCATAATCAGGCACAAACATATGGGCATCTCCACCACCTGTGGTGTCAGCCGCAGAACATACGCTAATAGATGACTAAATCTGGGTTTCTCTCTGCTAAACTCGAGGTAACAGAAATCCTGTTTTTAATAATTTGATCATTTCTTTCTCTAAGGAGGAATAAGGAGGAAATTATTTAATATAACTTTTTTCTTTTTCATGGAGAAAAATGGGCAATCTGTGAAACTGAGTTTTTCATAAATCTTTCCAATTAGACCATGTTCAATGCTACAGTTAAGGCATGAAGCACTGAAAAGGGTAAATACTGTGATTATCACACTGTTTTAGAGAGGAACTGTGCTGGCTGAATTCCTCCACACGAACATTTTTCTTCCGGGGAAAGGGGAGGCAGATCAAACGGACAGTATTTTGATAATTCCTTTGTCTACAACTCACATGAAACTAGTAGTTAGACTTTTCTGCACCCACTTCACCTCCCCACAAATATACAATGGATTTCTTTCGCTCCTTAGAAAAGTTAAAGAAAGTTTCACACATGAAACTAGGAGCCCACATGCTCCGAAACTGTAGCATAGTTATTTTGCACATGGGCAAGTCAGAATCCAAGTCCACCTCCTAAAGCTGCCACCTAGTCAAAAATATTCTAGTGTTTTTTTTTAAATCAACAGAGTATCAAATTTTAACTTCAACATACTTGAATAGTACAGCAGCAACAATAATAGAGTATCATTTAAGTTGTGCAAAGCTAACTTAAGAATTTGTGTTCCCTTATTTTCCAAATCTCTTCTCAAAAATCATCTACTTTTTTAATAAAAATACTATGACAAAATAATTACACAAGAGGAGCTAAATTAAAAATTCTCTGTGTCCAAAGCCATAAAGGGATTACTAGGAGCAAATGCTGATATTGCAGCTAAATGATTATTTTAAAAATCAGGGTTTGTCATTTAGCAGAAATAATTTTTCACATTTAGCCAGACCCTAATCTCCAAAGTAATAGTTAGACACACACTAAAAAAAAAGCACACCTCATAACTTTTATACTTACACCAGATGCAATAGGGAAAAATACTTTTCTTACATGCAAAACAGCAGTGTTACACTTTTTAATATGGAATTGTGAAACCACAGACATAACATCAATAGTAGACACAGATCATAGTTTTAATTCATGAAGTGGGAATTCATGACAAAGGACATTATTTTGACTGTTATATATCGAAAGAGATTTGTCAGGTTTGAAAATACTGAACTGTATTTTTGGAATGGTGACTAGCGGTTAACAGAAAAATGTCACACTGAGACTTACATACAAAAGAAACATTATCAAGTAGATTTAAGTAGACCTTGGAAGTGGTTAATAATTATTAAAAGTTTAGTTAAGTACCAAGAAATTTAAAAATAAAGGAGAAGATTCCAGTTCCCCCTAAGGGTGGAAAAAACACCCAGCACCACACTGATTAAACACTGTTTAGACTATCGCAGGAAAGTCACATTTATAATTTTGAAAGCTGCTGAAGACTGCTGTAGATATGAAGACAAACAGAAAATAGCAGACAGGTAAAAGCACTACATTACTGATAGCAAGTCATGCAAAAAGGAAGGAGAAAGACTATATTAAAAAAAAAAAAAGCATTTTTTCAAAAAATGGTATCATATAATGCAACCAAGACTTGTCACTTTGATTTTTCATGGCAAAGAATGAAACACTGTATTACTTAAAGAAAAATCTACCACTTAACCAGCTAACAAAAGGACAAAATAAAGTATCGACCACTGGAAGGAAGTGGGAGTTCTGATCACTTATCAAGCTAAGTGTTAAAAAGATGTTCAAAGGAAATGAAAGCATGTTTTAGCTGCTCTCATTGTTTGAAGGCAAAATTAAGTATTGCAACAACTTTGTACCACTTTCCTATTAAAGAGTCACTGAAAATAACTGCTAAAACTCAATCTGTTCTGGGACAAAGGGGGCAAAGAGCACCTACAGAAGAAAAATAACAAAAAGCAAATCACATAAAAATTGTAATTGTGACACGCGGTCGTTCTGCTTTGGTCTCGCCCTCCCTCAGTCGGTAACATCTACGACTGGTCTCCAGAAGTCCCCCTGAGGCAGGACCTCGGTGTACAGCACACACCACTGTACGGTAGGTAAACTCAGTACCTGGCAGACTTTCTGTAACATGTGTTTGGTGAATGAATGAGAAGGTACAGAGATATAAATATACCTTCAGGAAAAGTTAAAGGAGGCTATGATGCATTTTTATCTCTGTGTAAGTATAATCCTACATCATTTTAGAAAAATAAATGTAAGAAAATGCCACGAGAATAAAGATATCCTAAAATACAGGGCAAAAGCAACTGAAAATATGCAAGAGGTAAAATGGGAAAATAAAGTTAGGCTACAAGAGTGGATATCAATAGTTTTACAAGATTGTGGGGGACAAGTCACACAAAAGACACGAGAATTAGAGGAAATGTATGACTAAATGGAAAGGCACTTTAACAAAGAATCAGAGAAAGGAAGACTCTATTCCTCGTTTACAAACGACCACCTCTATTTACTCTCCTACTATGGTCTACTTGGAGATAAGTAAATCAAGTTAACTAACAAATACTAAGCTTCTATCATTTATAAAGCATTATGTGAAGGTTGGAAAGGGACATAAAAGATAAATAAAAGTCCCTCTTCTCCCGAGAACCACAATTTAATGAACTAATATATACAGTGGTTACTCAGGCTAAAGATCTGTCATTAGAATGAGCTATTAATGTCATGATAAACTAAGAAATTTCAAAACCTAGAAGAGGCTACGCAGCTCCCAATTCAATTTTTTATATGCTGCCATTAGCATAACTGCCACCAAAATTCATGGGGCAGTTCTGGCCTTATAAATCTTAATTGAACCATTATTCTTAAAATAAAATCTTATCATATAGGTATAATTTCAGAAAAAGGCCCTCTTTCTAGGACACCTCAAGCGTAGATACCAATGTCTCACCGAACACAGAAATGTCACCTCATGACTTAAGGCCTCCACAACCCAACTCAAAGGTCACCATCAGAAAGTCTTCCATGATGTCCAATCTACTCACTGCTAGCTCGGTACAGCTGACTCCTTGTGATCTACACCTTGAATGTAATTATGTAAAGGAAATTATCCGTTTGCCTTTTCTAACTTACTAGACTGAGAACTCCCCAAAGCCAGGAGTTGTATCTTAGTTATCTCTGCATTCCTGACACCTACTGGCTGGCACATGGGGTGGCAAGCCTTAAATGTTTGTGGAAATGAACTGAAAACCCGTACATGTATGTGCAGGCATGTAAATTAAAGGAGGAATGATTTAAAGATGTCTTCGTTTTGTAAACTACAGGATTCCATCAGATCATGTTTTATATGTGTAGGAATACTTAATTTGTACACACCTTGATACAAAATGTCAGTGTATCTATCTATAAGGAATTATTTCTAGAGTTGCCCAACCATGGAGATACAGTGGTGAGCTAGATTTAACCACTCAGAATGATGGAATAGTAAAGCCAAATTACTCTGGTAACCTGAACATTATTGTTCAGCCTACAACAAACAATGTAGTACCAAATATTCTACTTAATAAAAGAATGTGGCTTTATTCTGAGTAATCACAAGGAACTGGCAAATCAACCATGTTGACAATTCTGAGTCTGGCATACAACCGTTAAAGAGAGGACCCATGTGATGGGCTAAAGTCCCTAAAGTAGTCTAATGATAAGATCAATTTTTACAAATGAATATTTCCAAAAAGAAGAAAATATGCAAACAGATGAAAGATCAAACTGATTAAGAGAACTCTAATGTTGGAATCAAAGGAAAACATATTTAAAAATCTAGATAAGAAGTAACAACAGGCAAACTCTGGCCTAGTATACAGTATACCAGTTAAGTGTCAAACTAAAAGTTCTACACTTGCTGATAAAGGCAACAAATATCGCCTTTTACTTTTACATCTGCCTTTAACAAGTTAACACTTCACATAGAGTCCTTCGTTATTGCTTATTGTCTGCGGTGGTGTTAGCGATTTTAACCTTCTCCTGCCACTTAAAATACCTATTTAAATTTTAAGGATAATGGTTCAAATCCCCCAAGACTAGAAAACCCAAGACCAAATAATATTTAAAATACTACTAATCTTTAAAATATTTAAAATGCATGCTTCTCACTTGACCAAAACATGATGCCACGTTTATAAAAAGATCAAGTGCCAAGTCTTGAACAAGATCTTGACCGTAGCAAAGCCAAGATGCTGCAAATGTGAGGAATTCGAGACAGAATAAAAAGGAGACAGAATAGCAGAAAAATACACAAGACCAGTTTGAAACAGATGCAAATGAACTAAAATGCAGCTCTAATGTGAGTCGCCTCATCCGAAAGAAGAATCTTCAAGTCAGCAATCTGCTTCACATCCCCAAGCTGATTAAAACTCATGCTGAACATGCACTTAAATTGGCCTGGTTAGATTGTTGAGAAGGGTCAAGAAACTAACCTTCATCTACTAACATCTTCCCCTAAACACCCAACAATTTAATGTGGTCCTGATATTAACATTATTCTTTGCTAGCTTCTGCACAGGACCCGAACTGTAACAAAACATCGGTAGGAATGTAACAGAAGTATAGAAAAAAAAAAAAAAAAACATATCAGAGACCATATATTATTCCGTAAAATGGAGATAAGCTACAAACTGATGTGTTCATACCCACTGTCCTGGTTTAAAGAAAAAATATGTAAATTATTCATAAAGTAGAATGAACTATGTAGTATCACATAAACTAAACTGAAGTTGATGGAAAAAGCAGTGACTCTCTGGGGATAGGCCTTAAGGGATTTGTTTTGTTTTTAAAACCAGAAAAGGTCTTAAATTTGTCCAAATCTGTCCAAATGTTTTAATCTCAGATGCAAATGCCCAGGAAAACACGACCTATAACCTTCTATCTCTTCACCCTTTCCTAACAATTTTCTAATTACGGTAAGTTAAAACAGCAACATTCACACTGAAACAACCAATTTAATATCATTGTTCTCCACTGGACAACCAGACAAGCTAAAGCGGGACAGACAGCCAAAAAGCAAAAGCTTTCCAACATGCACAGGGCTCGGTGACACTTACCTGCCGCTCTTAGACCATGTTACAATAGGTCATGCAACATGAACAAACAGAAGGCAAATTACTTAAAGGTCTGTGAACCCATTATTTTTCTTTTTATTTAGAGTTAGAAAAAAAATGAATTCCTGAAATAAATACATATGATGAGTTTAACTTTTCAAATTATCCGTAAAGATTAAATAATTAAGGTTCACACTTACCTTTTAATATTATGCCCAAAATACTGAGCTTTGAATGGCCTTCATGAACAGATTTGTATTTAAAATACTTCAATAGATAGTGATTAAAACTGAGTCAATTTTTCTCAGCTGCAACAAATTTTCCCCAAATATGGCTCCTATTAACAAATCTCAAAGTAGTATTTGTCCTTTCCGCCACAATTTTTTCATACAAATGTTTTCATCAGAGTATCTCAAATGTTTTCAAGAGAGATCTCCAATTATAAAATAATGTCCAACCAGGAGCTAGGACTCTCTTATAAAAATTCAAGTGAAAACACTTTATTACAATGTAATCTATAAAATATGATTTCCAGTTCTAGAAGGCACCAGAAATTTTACTCAAACAATTCATAGCTCAGTCATGCAAAGCAGTTAAAAAGATGGCAAAGTGGAAACATTCGCTTAGTGCAGGACAGACGCAGTCTACGGCAGGCAAAGAGAAATAGATAGAAAATCATCTTCTCACTTTCAAAATCAAGGAAAAAATTTGGCCCCTGCTCAAGGTCTGTGCATGTCAAAACTTTAAGAAGATTCCCCATGTTAAGGTACCTGTCAAGACAAGAATGAGAAAAGAGAAAATATCCCTTTATAAAAAGAACATCTGAAATTTATTTAAAAAAAAAAAAAAAAAGTAACAGGGAAAATGTTCATTAGGCCATGAATTCGTCCTTCAGGGTGCCCAGACTGTGCTCTGGCAGACAGCAAACCGGGTTCTCAAGGTGTTGGTATGTAGGACCTAGAGGTGAAATGTGGTTTTCCTGCACACAATGGCACAACTGTTGCTCTACTTCTTCTCAAAATTCTCCCAAGACAAGTTTCATTAATGGCCTTATAATGAAAAATTCTTTAAGTATTCCAATAGTGCTAGTATTCTGAAAAAGAAATTTCTCATCAAGAATTATTCACATGTAATCTTGTTTAATATTGCACTGAAATAACAGTTTATTTCAAAGCCAAATATTAAGAGTTTTGGCCACAGCTCACCTTTACATTTCATCTTAACAAAGCAGAATATTCAACTTACTTCCTGCATGCCATTAAATAAAGCATATATTTCTAACCAAATTTGGATTATTTATAAATTTGTGGAAGTTGCTTAGAGTATTAATTCTGGATATGCAGCACGATTCTGATTTTTTCTAAAATTACCGTAGAATTCTGAGCAAACAGATTGCTGGGCGCAGTCACCAAGGCATACTGTTAGAATGTTCATCATAAGGCTGCTTGCTTCATGGACTAATGAAAGGACAGCACTGGCTACAGACTCAACATGATTTTAGCAAATGAAAAACTAAAGAATTATACATATGATGGTGATGTTTGCCTACAATTAAGAAAAAAATCATGCAAACTTTGTTTGATCCCCATATTTTATTAACAAATATTCGGGCCAGCCTTCACTGCGGTGTGAGCATAGTTCATCTTTCACCTTTACCATTATGCACCAGCTGTGAAGGGCTAAAGAGACTTACTTTCAAAGTCCAAGAAAAAATGTGCTGCATTGTGGTCTATGTCCCTGGTTAGCACCTTAATGAGATTACCCATGCCAGCAAACCTAAAAATAAAAATGGCAACATCATTTAGTTCCAGTAAAAAAATTTTAAGCAGAGGCCTGGGATTCGGCAAAGGCTGGCTTGCTCATAATTACCAACAGGTGCAGGTTTATATACTTCTGGCGTTGAAAATTTGGAACAACAAAAGCACATTTGGCTCTGAGTTTACAGCTCTTGTCCCTCTTTTCCAGATATCAAAAAAGTTACATAAAGCAAGATTGGAAAAAAGATTATATTTTTACATATTACTTGCAATATTTACATCTGATTAACATCTATGCTAGTGCTATTCCTTTAAAATGTTTGAGGCATATAATCTCAATTTAAATTAACATCAAAAATAGATCTCTCAAATAAGTAAAGACTGAGACCATTATTTTTAAGTAATAGGGATAGTTTCCTTCTTGCAGAATCAAACTCTATTGGGAATACTAGGAAGATGGTATTCGAACCACATTTAATCATTGAAGACTAAAGGAAGTTATCGATTGATGACCCATTGACCACATATAAACCAGTATTTCTTACATCTTCTATATGCCTAAGGTTAAAAAGACTTTTCATTGTGTAACTCATAGACTGATAATTCAACAGTATCAACTATACACAACCATACGAAGTATGTAACTTGGAAGTTAACACAGCAAACAAGCAAAAGGGAGCCAGCAATCATCATAACTTAGTAAGTTTGCACAGGACGAACAGTAAAAATAAGGCATTGGCATAAATCTTGTACCAAAATTTGCCATGACTCAGTGAGGATGAAGGTGGAAGGAGGTGCCAGGAACATCCAGGAAACCAAGTTCAAATTGAAGTTGCAGTAACTCTAGGGAAGGCAGACTATGAGATCACAGGCACCCCACATCCTCCCCTCTCCCATTTCAATACTTTTTTCTCCAAATATGGAACCGCTGGCGAATATGAATGAAATAAAAACATAAAAGTAACAACATTTTAATCAATGAAAGAAGACATCTCATTATTTATTCACCCCATTACAAAAATATCCGAAAAGAGTTAGGGCTTTCGGCCACCTGTGGCTGTCCATTCTCCTCTTCCTCCACCTACTCCCTGGGCAATGGCAGAGGTACCTAACTTTAAGCTTCCCAAAGAGGAAGCAACAGCATATGCATAACTGTTATTTGCTTTAAAGGTCAAAGTGTGGCGGAAGGACACACACACTTCTTAGAAAATGCTAAAATTTATTCACAAATGTTAAATTTATTCATAAATATGATAAATACTGAAAAGTCCTCTCTCTTTTAAAACAATATTCCTCCAACGGAAGAGGTCAGGATCTACCTTATTTTTAATATTAAAATCCTTATTACACAGAATTTTATTGGAAAGATTTTGTACAATGTTTTATACAGATGGATAAGCTGAGAGTAAAGCTAAGAGGGAAATATTTCATCTTAATTATCTTATACACTGTAAAAAAGTTCAATCCTAAGCTTTTACACATGGAAAGTACAAGCATTTTTCCAAAATCATCACATCTAAGTAAGATTTCATACTAGTCACCAAATTTACTCGTTACTTTTTTTCCTTTGAAACCATTGGGAAATAGAGTACCTCACAGCTTTAATTTATGGAATATTTGTTTCCAAACATACATAAATTCCCTCACTAACAAGAACTGAGACCAAATATACAAAGAATTACCTAATGGTATCAAAACTTCAACTACAGATGGAAAATAAGCATAAGGAAGAACTGGAATGGTCTTTAAGGGGAAAAAGGCAGCGCCACCTGGTGGTTAAGAGGCTACTCTAGGGCATCAATCCAGAATTCCAACTCCAGCTGGAATGACCTTGAGAATGCTAATCAATCTTTCTGGGACTCATTTTCTTCATCAGTAAAATATACATATCAGAGAAACTATTTTAAAAGGTTATTAGGAGAGCTCGATGAGATTAAGCACTGACTTATTAGCACAGTGTCTGGCACACAAAATGCATTCAATAAATGTTGGCTGTTGTCACTGTAGCCTGAAAATCACAAACTCTTAAAAAATAATAATAGCTCTACTTCTTTAATATAAACCAGAGTCAAGTTATTAATGATTTCGATGTTATAAATCAGAGTAAATAACAAAGCCCACGTTCAGCCCATTTTTGTCAAGAAATGTCCTATGAGAGCATCAGCAGGTACAGGGAGGAAGGGACACTAGGAGGCCTTACCTTTGTACTTCTGTGCATACAGTCGATCCTCAAGGAAAATAATCAAAATTGGCCGACTTTGCTCCATTTTCCCACATCTCCCTCTGTAAACTTCTTCCCCTATTTGGTCCTTCTTTCAAGGCACTCTAGGCTAATGTGACCCTAAACCCCTCAAAGTGCATCGCAGGGGCACTGACCTCTTCATTCCTGACGTATTCATTCTCCACGAGTACTCAAAACTCTAGAATTCCTTACCTTTTCATACCAAACGCAGACACTTAGTTTGAAAATGGCCCAGCTAATCTCAACCTGAGCACTGTTAACATTTGGGGCCGAACAATCCTCCTGTGGAGAAGGGTCTGTCTCATACTACAGGACCTTCAGCAACATCCTGGGCCTATTTGTACTAGAGGCCATCAGTAACCCAACACACCAGTTGGAACAACCAAAACGGACTCAAGATATTGCCAAATGTCCCTAGGAAGAATCATTTCTGGTTGAGAACCACTGATGCAGTATGACTGCAGTCCAATGCAGGAAGTCTCCTTACCATACAATACTCAAGACAGATCTAGTAGCCAAACCACACTATGTGTGTCTCTTTGAACAAAAACTCATGGAATATGGGATGCCAGACTGGCTCAACTGGAGGAGCATATGACTCCTGATCTTGGGGTCATGAGTTCAAAGCCCCATGCTGGGTGTACAGAGTACTTAAATAAATAGTTTTTAAAAGAAATTTTTTTTAATGTTTGTTTATTTTTGAGACAGAAAGAGACAGAGCATGAGTGGATGAGGGGCAGAGAGAGAGGGAGACACAGAATCCAAAGCAGGTTCCAGGCTCTGAGCTGTCAGCACAGAGCCCGATGCAGGGCTGAAACTCACAAACTGTGAGGTTAAGACCTGAGCTGAAGTCGGACACTCAACCAGCTGAGCCACCCAAGCCCCCAAAATGAATAATTTTTTAAAAACTCACAGAATTTTTCAAAGCTCTGAAAACAGTTCATTATAATATTATCAGTTGTCTTATCTTTTTAATAATAATAAACAAATGATAACCATATCCCTGTCTCGCATAGTTTAATTCTTTAGGTAAAAACACAACAAACAGAAAGTTCCCACCATCCCCTGATTGCAGCAAATACGAGATGGGAGCTAACTGTCCAGCTGTCAGCTCTGGTAGGCACCAGACAGCCTGGGTTCAAACTCCAGCTCTGCCATTTCCTTTCAAGCTTTGCGACTGTAGTCAAGGTCCCTAATGTCTCCAGGCCTCCTCTGTAAACTGTGCACAATATGAATACCCACTGCAGGGGGCTTCTAAAATCACTAAATGGGTTAACAGAAGCAAAGACAGTTAGTGACCATGCCTGACAATCTCTCTGCTGCAGACCCCATGGAATGTGTGTGGCGGCCCTACCTCTAGAGGAAGCCAGTCTCACAAAAGGAAAAAGCCAGCATGCACTAGAGAAAGTGCCTAAGGTCCTCAAAGTCATTAATTTCTATTTCCATTTGTTCCTGAATTCTAGCTGCCATTTCCCTCAGTTTAACTACATTTTCCTCTGGTTTTAAGATATCCTAGTTTCTTTCAACCAATTTCCTTTTTTACCTGTTTAGTTGAGATGGGTTTCTGTCATTTACATCTAAAAAAGTTCTAATAAGATTTCTAAGTTTCAGATTAATAAATAAATGTGACACAAAAGATACTAAAAGATATAAAAGATTTTTCAGATTATATAAAACTTGGGCCAAAATATCTGATATACTTCAGAAGCACCATTTCAAAGTAAATAATAGATACTATAATTTAGAATAATAAACTATAAGTCTTACAACATCTGAATTTAGAAGGAAAAATCTAAAGATTCTCTTTCAAATTACTTGTATTGTAATCCCTGGATTAAACTAAACATTGTAAGTATTTACTAAAAAGCTAAAAAGAAATTTAACCCACAGAAACCACATCCAAGTTACTTCAAGTGTTCATAGTATTTCTGGTAAAAGTTTTGTTGACTATGAACCCTTATGTTATAAGTTTGTCTCGAAGCTCATGAGTTATCTGGAAAGGAACTCGCTCTTCCTGGCCTATACTCTGTGGAATGTATTTCTGAGCTCACGAAAGGCACTTAATAGACACATTAGGCCATTTTCCCATAAAACATTTGAAAAGAAGCTTCTTTAATTAGGGTAGAAGTCAACAGAAACACAACTATATGTTAATATACTGTTTCCCCCTTTCTAGAAAATTCCTAAGAGATGCTGTTGCTTCATTTACCCTTTTGAGCTCAATGGCCTTATAATGCCGTCTCTTCTGCCTAGAATGCTAGTTGCAAAGATTTTCCCATGGCTGGTTTTTTTTTTTTTTTTTCATTCTTCAGGCCCCAACTCAAACGTCCCCTCTTCAGACTGATTTCTGTCTGCCAGCCTCTTCCATAGAAGTTACCCCTACATCTCATTACCTTCTACCGCATCACCCGACTTCTTCCTTCAGCATACCTAACACAATCTGAACTACTCTATTCACTTAGCGTCAGTCTCCTTCATGTCTACGTTATAAACTTCGTATTTCTGGGTGAGGGATGAGAAAAAACTCATAAACATGCCGCCTGGCATCCCTATAGATGACGGTTTCTTAAATTTGGCATTGTCAACATTTGAACCACAGAATTCTCCGTTGTGGGGCTGTCCTGGGCACTGCAGGATGTTTAGCAGACTTCCGGGCCTCTACCCACTAGATACCTGGTATCACCCCAGCACCCAGCTTAATAACCAACGACACCTCCAGATGTTGCCAAATATCTCCCAGGGGGCAGAGCTGCCCCAGTTAAGAACCTCTACTTTAAATGTATGGCCACTACCATGAAGCACGGCCTCAGTTCTGCTCCATAACCCTACTATGCGCCTCCCCAATCAACCCACTCTCCCACTTCACCAGGTGACCACTCCACAAGGCTTTATTTATTTTTAATCTCAAACCTCTAACAATCTATCTTCCATCCTCACATGCAAGAAATGACGTCACTACATCGTTCACAGAAAAAAGAAAAAATCGTCTACTGCTCTTTCTACCACCCTTTCTTCATCAATAACCATGCAGTCTACCCTCCGCACCTGTTCCTGAGAAACAATCTGGCTCTCCTTCTCAAGGCTCATGTCTCCTCTACACCACCCTGCCTGTCCTCTTTTCTTTTTTTTTATTCATTATTTTTAGGTTTACTCCCCCCCGCCCCCCAGAGAACGAGAGCAAGCAGGGAAGGGGAGGGAAGAGAGGAGAGAGATTCGTTGCCACGCAGGTGCCGCACTGCCAGGGCAGAGCCCGACAGGGCTTGAACTCACGAACTATGAGCTCATGACCTGAGCCAAAATCAAAGAGTTGGATGCTTTACTGACTGAGCCCCCCAGGCGCCCCCTTGCCTCTCCTCGTTACAGCGAGAACTTGCCATATAAGCTACCTGTAGTTATTTCTTTCTACTTTTTACCTCCCACTCTTTCAACTCATTCCATCTGGCTTTTATTCCCACGAAAACAAAGAAGACGGTCCTCGTAAAGGTCCCCGAAACCTGCATCTGGCTAAATCCAAAGGGCAATTCTCACTCTTCAACTTACCGCATCTCTTAAAAGCCTTTGACCCAGTTTGTCACACACCTTCCTAAAATACTTTTTTCATATAACATTTAGGACAACCCATTTTCCTGAGTTCCTTTCCGACTTTATGGCTTTTCTTTTTCCATCCCTATCCCTTTGGCATCCTAGTTACTTCTACCTTAAACAACACAAAAACTTATCTTGATTGTGCTTCCCTCACCAGTTCCCACCCTACTCCATGCTTCTTTTTGCAACAAAATTCCTTAAGAGAGTTGCTTACAGTCAACATCTTTTCTCTCTCTCTCCATCTCGGTTAAACCCTCTCCAACCAGGCTTTTGCCCAACCAGACACGGACAAAATTGTTCTGGCAATTTTGTCCTGGCAAGGTCATCAAATGAACTGCATGTTACTAATTCCAATGGTCAATTCTCAAGACCTCACCTTACTTCCTCTGTCAGGAAGTACACTCCTCCTCCTCAATACATTTTTCTCATCAGCTTAAAGGACACCCCATCTTACCCCTTTCACTGCTAGACTAGCCTTATTCTTGCCACTCTCACCTCTTGCCAGGATTACTTCAAAGTTCTAACTGCTTCTCCTTTTGCATCCTATTACAATCTTTTTATTACAAGAGGCAAAGCAACCTCTTAAAAATATAAATCAACCATATCCTTTCTCTGCTCAAAACATGAATGGCTTACTGACACATTCAGAATAAAACCCAAACTTCTCACCAGGTCCCACAAAACCCTACATGATCTGTCCCTGACTCCCTCTGGGCTCACTTCCCATCGTTCTTCTCAACAGCCTGTTGCCGTTTCTCTTACACAGCAAGACTTCTCTCCTTTGGAGGCTTTGTATCGGCTTCTTCGCTAGCCTGGAACGTTCTGTTCATAGACCTTCAAGCAAAAAGCGACTGTACTTCACTGAGGTCACTGCTTAATTAGACCACCTCAGAGAGGCCTTCCTTGACTAATCCCTCTGTAGTATCACCTCCTCTTCCCAAACCAGTGCTTATCACCATCCAGCATGTATTTCTACCTTTATCTACCTGCTGCCCTCCCGGCAAGGTGCCCTTTTGAGAAGGCAGGGGCTCTGTTGTACACACCGCTCTACCCCCCGCATCTGGAACAATGCTTGGGGATGAGGTAGGTAGCCAGAGATATTTGATGAATACATGAATGACTGAAAACACACAGAAAACAAAAGACTTTGTAAAGTTTGAGAAGTGTTCCAAGAAGTGGAGAAGAAAAACCAAAATAAATACTGAAAACTCAGTTTAAGAAAGGAAAGAAAGAAAGAACAGAAGGAAGGAAAAAAAGGCCTGAGAATTTAGGAAGAGCACATTTTCCCAGTCAGATCAGTGAAGTCTGTCTCTCCTACAAGCCAGCAGGCTTCTGTGCAACTAGTAAGAACTTCTGAAATGCTAAATATTAGAGAAATAAAGTGATATGAATATACGTAATGAGTATCGAGAAAGTCTACAATATGCTCAAAGCAAACACATAATATCCTTCCAGAACCATAAATACGGCTCCAAAGTATAAATGGAGACCAGCCTAAATCATAATTCTCATCTTAAAAAAATTAAAGAGCATTTGTAACATTAAATAAGATAGATAAATAAATAAATAAATAAATAAATAAATAAATAAAAGCTTGGAAAATGTGGGTTTTAGTTGTATTTAGTTTCCTTTAAACCAGAAGTCTTCCCCAAAAAATTGCTATTTGGGAATTCTTCAAATCTGAGAAAGAACTAAAAACAAGAGTGTCACTCCTACTCTGTCAAAATTTTACAAGGAAAACAAACGCCAATATCAAGCCAACATCCATTTTCATCTTCAACACAGGTAAGTGAATAAAGAACACAAAGAAATATGATAAAGTGTTAGAGAAAAAGGCGATACTGAAAAACATGCTTTGGTCTGTCTAAAAAACTTTAGAACAGATTTTATAAGAATGCTTTAACAGAATTCTGTATCTTCTAATTTACAGTGACTAAAAATGTGTGAATGTGCAAAAACTTATCAAAAGAGTAACTAAAAACTGCCAACCACTTTTAGTGTTGAAGACAAAGAACCTCTTGTGCTTACCCAAGCTCTGAATCCTAGGTAAAACGGTCTTCTAGAAATTACAGTAGTATAGGGGCGCCTGGGTAGCTCAGTCGGTTAAGCATCTGACTTCGGCTCAGGTCATGATCTCCCGGTTCGTGGGTTCGAGCCCCACATCGGGCTCTGTGCTGATAGCTCAGAGCTTGGAGCCTGCTAAGGATTCTGTGTCTCCTCTCTCTGCCCCTCCCCTGCTAATGCTCTGCTCTGTCTCTCTCTCAAAAGTGAATAAACATTAAAAAAAAAAATTACAGTACTATAAAATGTTAACTTATATTCTGTTGTGCAAAAAAACATTACTTAATATTAAATATGCTATTTCTCTGTATCATCATTTAGATCTGTAGAAACAACAGGAAGCCTTTGAAACAGACAAGATGGTGGGTTAATGTGGAATTCAACCACATTTCTGCTTTGTCTGCCAAGAAATTTCTGGTTCTCATATGACATGTACCACGAATCTGAAGAAATATTAACAGAATGGAAATTCAGTAATGAAAAATATGATCAAATTTTCACTTTCATGATGAATGAAGGCCAAGAGTGGCTGAGGAATCACAAACTTAAGCTTTGTTCACACTCTTCAGCTGTGTGTTCAGAAACTAATTATAACACCTTATAACAAAATATATTTTGCATAAGCAAAAATATAATGAATCACTTTCATAATTCTGCAAAAACAAACCACCAGATAGATACACAGGAGACTGTGGAGTTGTCTGGTCATATAGTCAATCAAGTACTTAAACACATGTGAAAAAATCTACTTTAACGTTAGAAAAAAAATTAATATTGCACTCTGAATACTGAATATGCTGCCAACAGAAACAAAATTACAAATAAGCAATGATTCTTTCAGAGAAAGTAATTCACCTACTGGAACCTGTTTAAGAAATAACTAAATCGCCAGGGTCTTAGAGAGTAATTATAAAATATAAATAGTAATTACAAAATACAAAATACGAACTACAAAAATATAGGACATATGCTGGAATGATCCTTCTAATCAATCCACTACCTAGAAAATGTTACAATTAGGTGAATGAAAGTTGAAAGGCAGATAGAAATTCACGGTTTTGCTATCCTGCAAGTCTGTTATAAAACTCCAATGACAGATTTCTAGATCTAAGGTTTAATAACAAACATTTCTCAAGTGATTGCATAAAGCAGGAAGTACAAGCTAAAGTAGCAGAGACTTCAAAAAATTTCAAATGGCATCAACAATCTCACGTAGCGCATGTGCTTCTGAAATCCGCAGGCGCCATCCCCTCCAAATATCGCACCAAGTCTTGTTTGCAGACCTCCTTCTATGAAACTACATCATCACCACTTGAAAGCAAATGTTGAGTTAATATTGCAAATGAACAGCAGAGTGACTCCAGGAGTAACCTAGCAGTTGAAAATACTATAAGAATAAAATATTTTCAGTATGTCAAACTTTTAAAATCTGTTAAATAATTAACATCGTAATAATTGACATTTTGATAAATTTTCAGATTAATATATCCCAGATTAATGTTCTATGATGATTTTTGGCTTTGGGGTTAGCTGAATATTGAGCTTTTTGGCCAAACATGTATTTGGTGCATCTCCGATAAAAGCACACAAAGTAAATCTTCAACATGGCACAGAGTAAATATCCAATAAATACCTACTGAATTAATTTAAGAACTATAAACAGGTGAGATCAGTTGCATTTCTTTTACTTGAAGGAACAGTTAGGTACACAATAATTTAAAGGAAAGGTATAATCGACAACTCCTTCTTAGCTTCTAACATGGCTGCAACTCACATTTAAGAACACTGCGGTGGATTGTCCTGGTAGGAAACCAATAGTTAGCTGAGTGCCATTAAAGTAGACTGAAGTAACAACTTAAAACAAGCCTACCAATAAAGCACCTATAACAATCCGGACATTAGACTATCTGCTCTACTGACCGCACTACAATACATATCAAACCCGAACCATCTCATACCTTCATCTCCAATTCTTTCTTCCCCTCTTTCTTCCCCAAAAGAAGCTCCAAACAGGATTATTTTTCTAGAACAATGATGATGACTGGGCAACAAATATTTGTTCAATAAAAGGCATAACCAAGACTTCCCTTTTTCTCATCCCTGTTGCATTCTGATCTTTACATGGCAAACATGTTTAAGCAGAACCGAAGCCCCCAGGACTTCAGTTCTCTTCCCACTCCTGGTTCCACCACACCCGATAAAATAAGCAGACTGAGTATCCCCTCTGGGACTCTACTCACAGGGTTTTTCCCATCACCTGCACTCCCAGGACTGTTTGAGCATGAGCTATCCAAGAACTCAAATTCCGAAAGCACGAAAACGGTGGCATTGTATTTAAATCAACAAAGACATAGGAATACGGTGTAGTTGAAAAGACAGACTGTGACAGTCTACCTTAATTTACTTACTCTCATCCCCAAGCCCATTCTTCTATAATTTGCTTTTAATGTTAGGACTAAGAAGCCAAAAAGTGTATTTCTTAGATTACTTTGTCAGCTGGCTTCTCACTGGGCCCCATCAACTATAAGGAAATTGGAAGGTGCGAAGAAAGAAGGTTCCTGTTCAGGGACACCTGGCTAGTTCAATCAGAACACGTGACTCTTGATCTCAGGGTCCTGTGTTCGAGCCCCCATGTTGGGTAGAAGAGATTACTTAAATAAACAAAACTTAAAAAAAGAAGAAGGTCCCTTTTTGCTTTTCAAGTTCCATCAGCATTTCCTGTCATCAAAAGCTGGCTCTGGCTCAAAGCTCTAGCTTCCTGGGGAATGACTAGCAGTGCCTGGCTCCCTCCACAGGTCTGAGCTTCCAGCCTTATAGAGTTCCTCCTTCAAGCTCCAAAATTCGGCCTTACCCACCTTTTCCCTGCTTTCCCCCGCTCTCCCCCCAGCTCTAGAATGCTTCCTGTGGTTACCATTAGTATCTTAGTTACCTCATGTAACATAATAGGTATTTGGTCTTGACGGCCCCCTCCTCCAAGCCTAACCCAGAGCTCCTAAATCCCTTGGAACTGGGGGGGGGGGGGGGCTTGTGACAGAAGCACCTTTTATTTTAATGAGTCCCCCAGATAGCTTCAAGATGAAGGCTAGATGCCAGAAAGACCAAAGTATACTTAGGTTTCAGCCCTATCTCCTGACCTCTGGTGAGGGGAGAGGGTAGGATTGATCACCAATGGCCAATGATTTATAATCACTCATGCCTACAATAATGGGACCTCCATTAAAACCCCTAAATGATGGGAATCTGAGGAAATTTCTAGGTTGGTAAATGCATCCACATGGGAAGGGAACATATATCCCAACTTCATGGGGATAGAAGCCATGTGCCCAGGACACTTTGAGACTTCACTCTATGTACCTCCTCATCTGGCTGTTCATTTGTATCCTTTATAAAGTCCTTTAAAATAAACTGGTACTAGTAGAAGTAAAGGGTTTTTCTGAGTTCTGTTAGCTGATGAAGGAGTCATGGGAAGCTCGCCCCCTTCACAGCTGGATGGTCAGACGTACAGGAGGCTTAAGACTTGAGAATGGCATCTGGGGTGGGATCGAGTCTTGTACGATGAAACCCTTAACCTGAGAAGTCTGCATACCAACTCTACATAGAGTCAGAATCACAATCAACTGCAGGACACCCAGCTGGTGTCTAGAGAGTTAGGAGAATTGGCTGGCATGGGGGGGAAAGCCCCACACATTTGGTATCAGAAATGGTTTTGGAAACCAGTTTAGAATTAATGTCAGCAGTGTTGTGAGTAAAAACACCCACACCTCAGCATCCTCTTTTTGCTCAGGCTCCCAATGTTTGTGTAAATAAATCCTTATGTTAAATAAGGATTTTTAAAATACCGGCACATTTTCTGTTATCCTGGTTGAAATTTGACTGATACAGAGGAAGTTTTAGAGAGTACTTAATTCTTACCTTTACCAACAATATCTAATCTATCCTCCTCAGGTGCGAGTGTGCAGCTGTTTATGCAGTGACCCTTTGACTCTCCTTCCTTTGTATAAATAAACGAGGCGAAGCAGGAGGCAGGTATTACTAGGTGCCCAGTCATAAGACCCCCATAGGAGTACTAAAATCTCACCATAAATCCTTACCACACGCCAAGAGCAACGTATTAGTCTAGGGATTACATGGAGAGAAATTACTTGCCTTAAAGAAACGTGACATAAACGAACAACAGAACAGAAATTGGGAGACCTGATTTCAAGTCTTAACTCTCTCACAAAATATAAGACTACACAAGTCAGTACTTGTTAACTGAATCTCTCACATTGCTTCTGGCTAGGGCTCTACGTATGTTACACTGCATCTTTCCTAATGCTGACATCTAGTGGATACACTTAGATTTAGGATTATTTTAAAATAAAAACTCTTATTTACACTATTTCAAATAAGACTCCCTAGTATGCCTGGCTATGTGCAATAAACACAATCAATGAGGAGACCAATACTGTTCCCTAAATGGAAGTAAACCATAATAAATTATATTACATCAGACTGTCACAGCATATTTGATTCAGAGGTTACTAGTAACAGTACTCTTCCATGCCTCCAGCCATTAATAATTAAACCACCGGTGCAAATTACTGCCCGAGGCATACATTTAAAAAGAAATGTTTCCTGCTACAACGTCTTGCATCAGGTACAGACAGGGTATGAGAAGAATGATACAAAGTTCCAAGTAGTTTAAGAAACTCACAGAATGCTGAAGGGAACATGAAAAAACCAAAAACAAAAACACGGAAACTCAAAATTACCTATTTTATAAGGATTTATTATGAAGCTCTTTCTTGAAAAAAATATGGTCATGAGACAAAAAAAATAGTACTGTCAACTCACTTGCTTAAAATGTACCACTATGTTGAAATCCATAAAAAACTGTATACACATATAAGGTAAAATATATTTTTTAAATTCAATTGAATGATAAACACAAAATTTTAAATACTGGTTATCTCTGGAGAGAGACAAGGCCACAGGTCCAGGCAACCTCAAAGGTTTGGGTAACATTTCAGTTCCTCAATGACCGGTGGATTCAGGGGAATCTTTTAGGCTTCCACATTTACAAATAAAGGTATTCTTTTGTATGCATCAGTAATTCAAAAATTTTTTAGATGTAAAGTCACTGATGCTGCTCAAAGAACATATATGGCTCATTCAAAGGTGCTCCCAAAAAACGAACGGATTGGAATTCAGGTGCCTGAACTCTTCCCAATACATCTGCAATGAGGCACGGATGCGCCATTAAATAAAAACCTCAGCGCCCTGAGCGCTTCAACAGCTAGCCAGTGTTCACAGCGCCTGCTGGTGGCTCCTGCTGTTTTAAATCAAACGACGTTTCCTTAGCTCCTGTCTGCCAACTACTGGGACGGATTCTGAGTATCGGGCCCTGAGGAATTCACGGACAAGTGTAAGACACCAGGCGAGCTGGTGTGGCATGCTTTCATACAGAAGCATGCAAACAGCACAGTGAACATACAGAAAAAGGAACACCTAACCAAAGACTTCCCAGAAGGGCTGATTCTTAAGTCCTTCTTGTTTTTAAATTAGAAAATAATTTAAACATAAAAAAATGTATCCACATACTGTGCCACCCAGATTTTGTGTGTATGTGTACGATACATTCATGACTGAATAGCTTTTTTTCTTTTCTAATTTTTATTTAAATTCTAGTTAGCTAACATATAATGTAATATTGTTTTCAGGAGAATTCAGTGATTCATCACCTACAGGCTAACACCCAGTGCTCATCACAAGTGCCCTCTTTAATGCCCGTCCCCCGCTTAGCCCAGCCCCACCCACCTCCCTCTACCACTCAAATTAAAGCAATGACATTCTGCCAGATTTGCTTCAGAGGCCTCCCTACATTTTTGTGCAGTTAACCTCCCAACCTTCCCCAACCAACTTTCCTCTCCTCCATCTCCCAAAGGTAATCTTAAAAGTATGCTTCCTTTCCAAACGTATTTTAAAATTTTTACTGTGAAGGTAAATATTCATAAACAATAAAGAAACAAGGACTTAATTCTTCTCTAAAAACAATGCTTTACACATATCCTTTCACACACACATATACGTGTATATACTTGTGCCCATGTACAAGAGTTTCCACTGGGCAGCAGTCTAGAATTTAAAAGACAACCGTAACTTGACAAGATTGTGCCAAATTGCTCTCCAAAGTACTTCTATCCAGTCACTGTTCCACTAGTAAAGATTTCTTCTCTATCTTCCAAAACCTCAAGCTTCAAACTTTAGATTGTGATATATCTCACTGATGTTTTAATTTATATTTTTTTGATTACCAGCAAAAATCTGCCTATATCTCTATGTTTATAGGCCATCTGTAAGACGCGTACCCACATCCTTTGTAACTTGTAGCATTTGTTTTTCCAGTAGCTCTCCCAGGCCTACCTTTCTATACACTGTACTCTGTACTGCGGGGCTTAGCATCTGTAAATAACATCCTTGCCAGCTGTTAGGTTACATCAGTAAGAGGCACTAGAGGGTGAGAAAGCAGGACAGAGAGAGAAGCTTCCCGGCCTCTGGCCAGGACACACCAGCAGCTGCTCTAAGAGCAGTCAGGGGAGGTGAGGCCAGCACCCACTGCCCCGATCAGAGGCGGACGCAAGTGCAGCGTGGGCTCCGGTCTCGCCGTGGCGGCAGCTGGTCTCTGGTAGCAGTACCATCACCCACCTTTTCTTTGCCACTCTGCCTCCTCTTCCCCTTTGCTCTTCTAGTCTACTATCTTTGTAACCAATCCTCTATGTTAAAGTCCCTGTTTAGGGGCACGTGGGTAGCACCTGGGTGGCTCAGTCAGTTAAACAACAGACTCTTGATGTCACCTGAGGTCCTGATCTCAAAGTTGTGAGATCGAGCCCCACTCAGCATGGAGCCTGTTTGGGATTCTCGCTCTCCCTCTTCACTTGTGTGTTCTCTTCTCAAAATAAATAAATAAACTTTAAAACTCATCAATTAATTCCCTGTTTGAAATTCCCAGAGTGGTATGTTTTCTGAACTCACTCCCTTCCTTCCCTCCCCCACCCCCCAAGGTGCGCTTTAGGAATTCTAGATAGGAACTCTGGATACCAATCTTTTGATGCTTAAACACACTGCAAATATCTCTTCTGGTCTGCAATGTCGCAGTATCCTAGTCTTAACTTTGTTTATGCTATCATTTTGTCACATGTAATCCACTTTTCTTTGTGGTGTGTGTTTATCATTTAAGTAATGATTCCTGCAAAACTGCCTTAGCTATTCTTGGCCTTTTATTCACCCATGTTAACTGTCAAGTTCTACAAAAATCTTAAGGGGATTTTGACTTGATTTTGCATTAAATACACGCACACAAATACACCATGCCAAGGCAGAACTTCCATTTTTATAGTATTAACTATTTTTTTAATCTACAAATATGAGATTATAAAAATGTAAAATTACATGAATACATTTTTTGATTGTTTATTTTTGAGAGAGAGAGAGAGTGCACATGGAGGGGAGGAGCAGAAAGCCAGGGAGACAGAGGATCCAAAGTGGGCTCCACGCTGATAGCAGCGAACCCAAAGCAGGGCTCGAACTCAGGAACCGTGAGATCATGACCTGAGCCAAAGTTGGACACTCAACCAACTGGGCCGCCCAGGTGCCCCTACATGAATACATTTTCTATGTTAAATCATCCTTGCTTTACTGGGATCAACTCTATACAGTCATTAAAAAAATAAATGTATTTTGGGACGCCTGGGTGGCTCAGTCGGTTAAGCATCTGAGTTTGGCTCAGGTCATGAGCTTGTGGTTCATGAGTTCGAGCTCCAAGCTGTGCTGACAGCTTGGAACCTAGAGCCTGCTTGGGATTCTGTGTCTCCCTCTCTCTCTGCCCCTCCCCCACTCACTCTGTCTCTCTCTCTCTCTCAAAATAAACATTAAAAATTGTTTTTAATTAAAAAATTTAAAAAATGTATTTCTAGATTTGGTTTAAATTTTTTTTTTAATGTTTATTTTTTTGAGAGAGAGAGACAGACAGACAGAGCATGAGCGGGGGAGGGGCACAGACAGAGAGGGAGACACGGAATCCGAAGCAGGCTCCAGGCTCTGAGCTGTCAGCGCAGAGCCCGACGCGGGGCCCGAACACTGGAACGATGAGATCATGACCTGAGCCGAAGTCGGATGCTTAACCAACTGAGCCACCCAGGTGCCCCTAGATTTGGTTTAATATTTCACTTTGGATTATTTCATAAATAAGACTGACCTACAATTTTTTTCTCTCTTCTTGTCTGGTTTTGCTATCAAGCCTATTTTATATATCAGCTCTCTCTATTCTACAGAAAAGTATAAAAGAACATGAATGTTTGTGTCTCCTTAAAATTTATATGTTGAAATCCTAACACCCAATGTGATTTAAACCCTTTGAGAGGTGATTAGGTCATCAGTGTGAAACCCTAGTGAATGGAATTAATGTCCCCATCAAAGGGAGTCTCGAAAGCTCCCTTGCTCTTCCTACCACATGAGGACACATCAAGAAGTCACCTATGTATGAGGGAAATGTGCCTCACCAGGAACCAACTAGGCTGGAACCGTGACCTTGAGATATCCAGCCTCCAGAACTATGAGAAATAAATTTGTTATTTGTAAGCCACCTAGTTTACTGTATTTTATTATAGCGACCCAAACTAAATACAACACATGCTAAAATGAAAGACTCAAACTTGACCACCTCACCTTAGTACAAATCTATCCTACAACATCCGGGCCAGCCGGCCAACTAGCCCCGACTTCAATATTTCACTCTGCATGATCACATCCAGAGAGTCACTCATTCTATTCCCAAATGACTGAAGGTTTAGATTTCAATTTTTGGAAACTTTTAGAAATTTCAGCAGATGATTAAATGATGCGCAATTAATCCAACATGAATTTTGCAAAGAATCACATAAAACTTGTATTAAGCTGGTATTCGCCCATTTGTTAATCTCTCCTCTTTGGTCCTGGTTCTCACTGGCCTCTGAGAACTAAACTAAAAAGTCCATGTGTCACTTGACAACCCATTAAGTATTTGAAATATCTTAAAATATATTAAATTGAAGTCAAAAGACAGTTACCCATCAGACAATATGCATATACTCACATAGGCAAAAAATTACAAAGTATGTCCTGTCTAGTAATTATAAGGATTGAGCTTCTGAAAGAGAATGAAGTTTAAATGGAGCTATTTAGAAATATTCATCATAAGGACCTTCTTAAACATTACAGACTGAAGGGCAACAGAACCATTTTGCCCAGCACTTTGCCATCAGGACCAAATGAAAGTAAAAACCAGTGACAGACCTTTCTGTGTGCCACACACGATGCTAAGTAATACATACACAGTATTATCTTATAAAATCCTCAACCGCGTCTGAGGTTGTCTAGCACTACAAATCTTCATTTTACTTCTGAGCAACCTGAAAGTCAGAACAATTAAGTAACTTTCTCAAGGTCAACAAATCAGTAAACAATGAAGCTGGAATTCTTACTCAGGCAAATCTGCCTCCTAACAGTTCTCTTAACCATTTTGCCATATTGCTTCTTAGTCATAAATGAAAATACACACAATTCATCCAAAAAGAGTGAAGGAAAATTTCAAGTGTTCCTGAAAGAAATTAATTCAATACTAGTACTAAAATTTCTAAGTTAGGAATAAAATTCTCACAGAAAAAAAATTTAAGAAAAAACTATGATGACTAGAAAAAGATGACAGATGCTAAGAAATGTCCTTACACATTTCCCTACCATTTGTCGGGTCTTTCTGTTTGAGCCTGGCATGCTAAAGGAATTTAGTACAGTGCAATTACAGCAGGGCACAAATGTTTCCCTTGTTCCTGAACTTCAATTAAAATGATTCTCTTAAATATAACTCCTCCAGGCTCATCATGAACAGAATACAAAAACAAAATACAAATTTTCTCTTTTTAGTAATCGTATCATCTTAAAGATAGGTACTTGAATAATCTTTCTACATTTATAAACCAGTACCTTCTATAATATGAAAAAGAATCCAGCAGATCAAAATGCAGAATGTATATATCATAAAAGTGTTTTTGAACTAAGACCTAATAATTACAGATTTTGAAGTTTTGCATAGTTTTTACTAAGGCAATATTTTTATAAATCAGAGTTCAAATCACTTAACAATTCTGAAAATTTTTACCGTATTTCAAACATTGCTGGTAGGGAGAAAGAGAAAGGAAGGAAGTGAACGGTATGAGAAAAGGTAGAAAATCAACTCGGAATTTAGGGTTCGTGACAGGACTTGAAATCACGTAGCTCAGTTCTCTAATTTTATAGAAAGAAACTGAGGACTAGAGAAACTAGGTGACTTGGCAAAAACAGCAAATCAGTTTGACTTGGCAAAAACAGAGCAAATCTCACGACCTGGAGAGTGCACCTTTGAGAATGTATTTAAAATATGGCAGCAGCAGATCACACTGACAGAACAAATCTAGTGCCACAATCAAAAATACCCCACGGTCAGATGCTCCCCCCACGTCCCCTTCAAGACAAGAAATAGTACTGTTTTTGCTCTCAGCCAAGCTTCAACGGATCTGCCATTCCCTTTATCTGCTGAACAACCATTTGTCAAATTCAGTGACCCCATCCTACGCTCTTCTGGCTTCGGCTGGCACACGAACACTGTCCAGTTCATCCTACTGAGTTAACTGTAAAACGCTTGATGACTGTTCACAAGTCTTCACCATTTTTTGTGGTTCCATTAACACAAGCGTCAGACCTTACTATTCGCGTCCTTCCTGTGGAATTTAATCATGACGTTCCTCTCGTTAAGCTTCCAGCATCTCAAACTGGTATTTTATTTTCTACATGTTATTTTCATGTTCCTTGAATCAGAATGTGAATTCTCTGAAGGTGGGCACTCTCCAAGGCTTACCACTTATCTTCAACTATCTTTTCCACAGAACATGCTCTTTCTTTGATTACCAGCAAACAGAAGTTTCTTCAAACCTATTTCAAGAACTTCTAGCCTACACCATTAGGATATTTCGTAAAAGACTGTGTAACTCTACTTTTTAAAGATCAGTTATACAGAATATAAAAAACTACACATATTCAAATATGCCTAGTTGACTTTTCGTTAACAGAGTTCATAATAGGGGATCCACAGAAAGACTTCAACAGCCTGTGAATGTGGATGGGAGCCTTTTTGCTAACCTCTATATCGAGTTCTGCAGTTCCTTCAATCAAGATTATAGGCGACAAACCATAGTAGTATTAGAAGCAGCTATGAACTTGTCATCTATAGAAATCACAGGTACTTTCATAACTATTGCAAACTCATCAGTATTTAAAACTACAGTATTTCACAGAATTATTGCTAAAGTTTATTCTCTAATGTGAGAAGCATCTCTTTTACTCTATCGAAGATTTGTATTTGTAATATTTGTTTCTGTATTTCAATGTAACTAATTTCCATTTTAATAACATGTATTTTACTTCATAAAACCATGAATCGTTTGTAGAGTCACTGTTCTGGGAAGGGATTCACAGGCTTCACCAGACTACCAGAGGTCCAGGGCACAAAAAATGGCTGAGAACTCTTGCACTGTAACATACAGAGTAGGTGAGGTAATTACAATTCCAACAGGTCATCACGATAACTGTCTTATCAGTTCTAGTAAAATGACAGGCAAGTTTTGAAATGTAAATATCTCTGTATCTAACTAGGAAGAGCACAGAGATTTTAAGCTGATAATTTTCATCTGATGAACATAAAGTATGTCTACAGAAAATGACATTTTCAAATACCTATTAACTTGTAATAATTAAAACAATTACAGGATTAAAAATGCTAAGTACTCAGAACCCTGTATCAGTAACTTTTTGTTGCTGTTGACGTGTTCTTTACCTCTAAGACTTTTTCAAAAGGACCAAAATCAATAACAGGTAGAATTCTTTTTAAGAAAGTATGTAAAAACTTCTTCCTAGTGTGTATATGTATATATATCCACCAGAATTATGTGTTAGACCTTTCCTGATTAACAATACTGGTGATAGCTAAAATGGCTTAAAAGGAATTCAAAGAAAAACACATACCTCTTCTACTGAAAGAAAGCTGTAAGAAAAAAGTTCTAATTAATTTACATTTTTCTTACTACTTTCTCTTCCAAGAAACAATATAGGGTATTTCCTAAAGATATTTTTAGCAGTTCAATATTATATAGAACATCTTCCTTAAATTATATTTTGCCAATGGAGCTTTTTATTTAAATCATAACTTTTCATTTGTATCTGAATTATCATTTCCCCCAAAGACATATTTACCTTCAGCCAGTGCTGGTGATTCTGTTCTTGTCCTTCTATCTGTTTAAAGAAAGAAAAAAAGAAGAAAGTCGTAAAACATTATTATACTTTAAAACATGTTTAATTTTTTTTTAATTTTTTTTAACGTTTATTTATTTTTGAGAGACATAGAGATAGAGCGTGAGCAGGGGAAGGGCAGAGAGAGAGGGAGACATAGAATCTGAAGCAGGTTCCAGGCTCTGATGAGCCATCAGCACAGAGCCCGATGTGGGGCTCGAACTCACAGACCATGAGATCATGACCCGAGCTGAAGTCGGCCACTTAACCGACTGAGCCACCCAGGCGCCCAAAACATGTTTAATTTTATTAAAACTAACTTTAATAAGGTTTATGAATGCCATCACACATCACATACATATGTGATACACGTGTGTGTATGTATTTGTATGTACAGGCATCTCCTTGAGTTAAATCAACAATGGTTTACAGAGAACCTGTTAAGAGTAAGGCATTATGTAAACCCCTGGCAAACACCAACAGGTTTGGATGAGGTACCCTAACTGCTACACTCAAGACACTCAAGGACTAAAATCTGTATCGAGATTAGTACACAGTATTCATCACAGCTTATGAAGCAAGAGACAGCAAGGGAAGAAAATTAGTAATTTGTCTTTTTTCAAAGATATCTATTTCTATACTGTTATCATACTTTAAGTTCATTTCCTTTCAATGTATTAAAAAAAATCAGTTTTAGCGAGGGTATTACATCCTTGTATTCCATGACAGTAATCTATTACTTGCCAGAGGCACATAGGGCAAAACTCGAGTGAACCATGAAGTCCTCTGTAGGACTGACTTCACAATTTCAACTCCTAAAACATTTTTAGGTAAAATTAAATCTTCAGAATGATTTTATCCTAACTTTACAACTAAGAGCAACTATAATCACAGCAACGAGCTTAGTTCGCATAGAGTAGGGGGACACATTTCACTAACATAACTAGTCACCTTTATGTAAAAATTTATTTCCCAAGTTGTTTATTCTATGACCAGAGTTCTCGACTTAACAAACATACAATTTCTATGTGCTTAGTAAAATTTAGAAGGGACGAGACAATGCCTTCCAGGATGGTAAGTGATCTGACACATTGTCTTCTATAGGCTGGAATGTGGTGCTCTATCTGACAGGTTAATTAAAAAAAAAAAAAGTCCTGGAACCAGCAGATGGAAGTACAATTGGCAACCTTCAGCTCCACTAGATTAGAGATTCTGATAGCAGGAGAATTGAAAAAGAAGTGTCTGCCAGAAGACCCAGAAAGAATTCTGAAGCAACTATCACCTGATTATCTTGGACTCCTTACTGGACCAGCATGCTGAGGAGAGAGTTTCCATATTAGGAAGTCCTTGTAAAGTGACCCTAATAACATGAGAACTTATGGCTGCTGCCACACAACGGGGACAGGAGGGACTCTATCCAGAACCTAGGGGCTTTGACTAGGGCTGCCATGGTCCGTAATAGCTGTAAATGAGCAGATGCAGCAATTATGGCCCAACAAGGATAAAACAACTACAGGCAATGAGCCTTTGGAGAAGAAGGTCTTAGCCACTGGGCCAGGACAATGCCTCCACCTGTTGAAGTGCTGGCTGAAGATAAGACAAATCTGGAATGAGTGGTAGAGGACTGTAAAAATGAACATTATTCACTACCCCTCTTGTTGTTAAGTCTAAGGTAGAGATTCTGGTCAGCCATCACCTTGAAAACTCTGCAGCAGACTGGACTAAATGACAAGTGCTTAGCGGAGGATACACGGCTGTATGGGACACCTCTTGGGCTGCCTCACATATTCACTCCAACTGAGGCACCTGCCCCTTAACTGTACTACTGGGCTCGCTTTCTGCTCACACGCTTTGTTGTAAGAGATGCTTACAAGAACTCTTCAGTCATCCTGAGGCCTGCAAACCCCCAACCTGAAGTGTGAAGATGTTAACACCAACACACTGTGAGCAACCCCTGACCACTGGGGAATGGAATCTGGTAGTAAACACCCCCTTCTTCGCATCCAGAGGGATATTCTTCATGTCTTCTCAAAGGAGTTCCTCAGGATCAAGTCCCAGTTGCTCACCGATGTGACCAGGTTAATAAAGTGAACTTGCATTGACTTTCTTTGCTCCGTTTCACTTGCTCCCGTTCTCCAACTTGTTTCTTGTTAACAGGTCCCCAAATAGATTATCTGCTTAAAAAGTCCCTGTCTCAGGTTCTGCTTTTAGGATGAAACCAGGGACACCATACTCCTTTCCTTTTCATTCTACCTCACTGGATGGTCTTTCTTAATCTCTGTTGCCAAACTTCTCTCAAACCCCCCAATGCTGACATGCCCAGGACTCAGTTCTGAGTTCTCCACTCCCTTTGTGATTTCATTCCCTCATGGCTGCCTAATCAAATCTCCAGTAGAATGTTTTAATAGATACCCCAAACTTAACATGTCAAAACCAAATTACTCATCTTCCCTCCCCAAACCTGATCTACCTTGTCTCCCTCAACTCAGTTGATGGCATCTCTATCCTTCCAGTTGCTCAGGCAAAAACCCTGGCTTCCTCTGCAACTTCTTTTTCTCACACATTCCAAATTCCATTCACTACTTAAAATCTTCACACCTACTATTCTAGCTATTAACTCAAAGTTGAAGGTTCTGCTGCATTAGCAGCTGTAAGTCTACCTGCTATTATTTCTTCTTAATCCAAGAGCCTCCAGAGCAGGGGCTGCAAAGTTAAATGAGTTTGGAGTTGGGTAGAGGAACACCGGAAGCAAACAAAGGTCTGTGCTTAATCTAAGGGGTGCCATGGCTGTTAACATGCCACGCTAAAGATGCAGGTGATGTGCTGGACATTCATGCAAAACAGCAGTTAGATGTTACCAAATGATGAAGCTTTAGAAATAATCAGTAGGTCCGAAGAAACAGTCTTGAGGGCTCCATCTGGGTGATGGACCATCAGTCTGCGACCTGTGCTCTAGGACTTGTCTACAATTTATACACGATTAATCCCACTCTTTCACCTTTTCCTGTCAGAAGATGAATGGGAGCTATTTGTGTTCAAAGCTGAGCCATTCTGGTTTTCCTCAAAAGCTCCTCTTGGATCAATGTTACTACAAATGGAATGAATAAACACATTTTTGCTTTTTCTGCCAAAAACAAACTTAGTTCCCTAAGGCAGACCGAAGCCACCCAGAAATAAACAAAACAAGTGGCTTGGCTGGCCATTTCATAAACCAGAGCAGAAAAACCAGTGCCACTTGTATAAAACCACAAGAAAAATTTCTATTCATCCTAATTCTTAATAAATCAAGAAATAAGAAAACACTTATAATTGTTTTTACCCTTAGAAACCAAATGTCAGGTCATAAATAGTGAATATTAGATACCATATAAATTAGATAACCCAGGCATCTAAAATCCGCAAACCTAGAAGTTCTTCAAGTAAGTGTTAAAATTCCTTTGCCTCTGGCAAAACATAAAAGCTATGACTTCAGAGCATTCTGTCAACCACATTTACAGCTTTGCAGCATCTCAAATGATGATACATAAATCTAACTGGTTATACAACCTACACTTGTTCCTCCTTCGTCTGGGTATATGATAAAGTTGAATTCAATTCAATTTGTTTAAGCTCCTCTTGACATACACAAAGCAATCTTAAAACCACCTTAGGGAAGAAAAAAAAAAACAAAAACAGAAACTGAATTAAAGGGCCTATCAACCATATTTCCAGATCAGATAATATTATGAAAATACATTATTAGAGAATTCCAGCAAATACCTAAGTTTTAAGAAACTGAAATGGTTATTCCATATCCATTTAAGAAAAAAAGAAACGTGCAAGACTATAAAAAAAATTTTGAAAACAAAAGAAAAAAACCCAGCCCTACTACATATTATAATTAAAACTGTGTGGAACTCATATAGATATGTAGTCAGGGAAGAGAACAGATAAATCACAATGGTCCAATTGTATATAAATGTAAAAAAAATTCCAAATATTTACTGGAAAATCTATTTGTATATAGTCCCAACATAAATACCCAAGGAAATGCTACAATGAAAAAGACGGACTGCACTCTCTGGAAGTGTCTGTCACTCTTACTGTAGCAATTAAAACGTTCCAGGTAAAAATGAGGTGTCATGAAAAATATCTACATACAGAGCTGTGGCAACTAAAAGAAGGTATTTCCGTTAGGGGTAGAGCATGGCAATCAGGTATTAGGAAAGGTTTTATGAAGCCCTGGTACCTGAGACAGATTTTGAAGAATGAACAGGATTTGGACAAGTAGGAAAAGGAGGTAGAAGGTTCAAAAAGATTATTCCAGATGAGGAATGTGTAAAGTAATTATTTGGCAATGAATCAAACCTTATTTAATAAATGGTACTGAAACAATCCCATGAAAAACTAAGATACAACGTTCTCAGTCTATACATTCTAGATAGGTTAGAATTTCATTTCTCAAAACTAAATCTCAAAAAAAAAAATCTCAAAAATAATACCTTGCTTATCTTTGTTGGAGTAATTTGGAAAGACACAGTCAAATCATATAAAAATTATAAATTAAGGAAATCCAAAAGATTTTGTTTAATATTCATATAAATGTATTAAAAATCACATCGAGAGAGGAAATGATTAATGTGATAATTCAAAAGCATGAGAAAACAGTATACATACATATAAAAAACTTTATATTCCCCAACAAAAAAAGGAAATATAATATAACGAAGTGATTTGGAGCGCTGGTTCTAAAATAAGATAAACCTGGGTTGACTTAATTATTAGATTCTCTGAGCATCTGTTTTGTTATTTGTAAAATCAGATCTCCATTTATTTACATTATCTAAGAATCAGTTTCCCTTATTTCCAAAATAGGAAAAGCAATGTCAAAGACTGTGTGAAGATTAATAGGAATGCCAGTTTTACTGAACATGGTCACTGCTTCTCTTATTTAACATTAAAATGACAAGAATGCACAGCCATCTATTTTGACATTCTATCTCAAGGACACTTAGGAATACCCATGTCTGAGACACTGGAGCTCAAACGCCTGAATACAAATCTCAGGCTTCTACGTCTTCTTACCTCATGATTACTACTGTATGTTTAGCACTTAAAACACGCTGTTGTAATTACCATCATCGTTATATAAACCATACCCATACCTATTTCTAAAATATCGACTCTCTTTAAAATGTAATGAGAAATGAAGATCCTATAAATACAGAATGCCTTATAGTCTTTTATTTTCACCCATCTTTTACATCATTATTGGTGACCAACCACACCATTTCCTTCAGGTCTACCAGTGGCTGTGCACTGCACATCTTCCTCAGGCCATGCAGACTGCAAAGCTTGTACCTCCTTGCCTCCCACTGACAAAGCCATGTGGCATTTTACAAAATGGATAACCGAATGAGGGAATTTGCCAACAAAGATAAAAGGGCAGCAAAAACACAGAAGTGGTAACACTGGAAGTCAAACTCTAAGGGAACATAAATGAAGCTACCAAAGAAAGAGCCGGCTGCTAGAATGTAGACACAGGCGCCATCAGAGAAACCAGACATGCCAGTCACAGGAACTCTGTGAAGGTGACATACCAACATGAATGAAGAAAGTGGTTATGAGGAAAAGGATGAAGATGTCCCAGAAGAAGTAACATCAGAAAAAAAAATTATATTAAGGAATTTGGGGGGAGCATCTGGCTGGCTTCGTCAGCAGAGCACACAACTCTTGATCTTGAGGTTGTGAGTTCAAGCCCCATGTTGGGCACAGAGATTCCTTTAAAAAACAAAAACAAAAACAAAAACAAAAACAGGAATTCTTGGATATATTTCAAGACATGGAGAATATAATGGATAAAATCTTGGAAACAAATCCAAACTTAGAAGTATGACAATGTGGTCGAGGCAAATAATGTTCACTCCCTATTATGAGCTATACAACAAAAAAGAAGAAAGAAGGCAATTGTTCCCTTTTAATTACATGTAACCTACATAACACATACACGCGCGCGCGCGAAAAGGAGCAAAGAATACAATGTCCATCTACTAATGTGCTTTTTTACAGTAATGGCACTTCACAGAATACCTCTGAATTACACCTGATAGTAACAGAAACACAAACAAGTTCAAGGTTGGGAAATCCAAAGTCCCAAAGCTAAGGTCACATCTTAAATTGACATTTTTTCTATTGGGGAAATATATAACATAAGCTAGTATCTAAGTAACAATAACCTAAAGCGTCAAAACAGAGAGAACACTCTCACAGACTGTTGTAAGCACACCATGTTCTCATTCTGCATCTGAACTGCATGCCACGCATTTCAAAATAGATACTGTAGTTGTATCTGAATCACCTATGCAATATGTGTAAAAAGCATATTCCAAACAACATATACACAAGAAAACTAGAAACCACTAATAAAATCAAATACTACCATCCCACTCTTAAAATTTATTAATTCTTAATATGTCATTAAAAATTACAGAAGTAATTTGCTAAATCTGGCTGGTTTAAAGACAACTTCTGTAGTGCACAAATAATAGAAGTCAGGGCGCTGTTTAGTTCAGGCTACCGCAACATGACATCAAGCAGGCCAGCATTACAGACCTGATCCACGTTTGGCCTGTAAGCTTCAGGGAGAGAAACTGCGCCTGGGTGTCATACACTGCTCTCCTAATTCCAGAGTTCTATAACCAAAGCAAATATTTAATCCTCTTCTAAGCAAAAATATGCATCCATATACAATGTACTTTGACAGAAAGAGTCCACCAGCGTTTAAACTCAGAGCAGGAATCTTAACTCTCTCAAAGCTTGAATTTCTTCACCGGCAGAAAGGAAAAGAATACCCACCCCTAAACGGGAGCCTGACTGGCTCACTCAAAGGAGCACACAACTCTTGACCTTAGAGTTCTGAGTATGGGTCCCACGTTGGGTGTAGAGATTAAATAAAACACTTTTTTAAAAAAAAATCAAACGAACTTATCCCTAAGACCGAGAGACTCAGAGAATGAGGGGCATCTATTAACACTGTCTGCCTCTTTTCCTAGGTCTTACCTGGCACATCAGGCCAACCGTACTCTCTCTCTCTTTGCATAGGTGCTGTTACTACCATCCTTGTAGTTCTTTTTACTTTTTTAAATTTTTTTAAAGTAGGCTCCACACCCAGCAAGGAGCTTGAATTCATGACCCTGAGATTAAGACCTGAACTGCGATCAAGAGTCAGACACTTAACCGACTGAAGTCACCCAGGCACCCGTCATCCCTGTAGTTCTAAGGGCCCAGTTTAAGCAACATCAGAGTATTAGAGTTCCTGTGTTAATTCCACAAGTATTATTAAAATTTTTATTATATTTCCAGCAGTGCTTATGATACAAAGTAGTAAGACAATCTTTATCTTGAAAAAGGTTAATGAGTTCCTATGGAAATAATACTTGCATGTATAAAAACTACCAAGACCATAATAGTTCTGCCCACAATATATTATCATTACAGTCTACAGTTATAAAAAAATTTAGAGAACAGGACAGTGTGGGAGAAGAGTATATCCCAAGTGTGGGTTAAGTTCAAATGGGCCTCATAACACTTCATTGTACTAATCAAAATGTTTGGCTCTTTCCCAGGACTGAAAGCAGTTATCACAGCCTACTCATTGCTATCATATCCCCTGCGCTAAGCACAATGTTTGAAACACTGGAGTCTCCAGTGTGTATATGCTGAATGAATGGATGACTGACTTAGCAAACAACATGATAAAAGATATAAGGAGCCTGGCGGAAATACAACTAGGTTAGAGTTACAGTCCCATAAGACTGGCCACCCTGCTAGAAGTATTTGTTTGGGAAAATGAGCAATAAGGAATAATCTATATACAGGTAGTATAAAACTGACAAAAATTTAGAAAAATGAGCAACTTGTCCTATTAAAATTAAAGTAAGAATGAGACTTTAAATAAAATAGACTAATGTGTCCACCATGGTTTTATAGATAATGGTTTTTCCAGGCTGACAAAGTAACTGCAGCAAACACAGATAACTAGTCTCTGGAGATCTAGTGTCTCTGGGGAGATACTGTACATCTGATAGGTGATGTTACTGCAGAGCTATACGTCTTGGTAACAATCAAATAACAAATTTTTAGAAAAGACTATTCAAAATGCTTTGCCACAGTCTTATGTGAATTGCTTCCTAATGGCAATTCAATAAAGATTAGCAAAAGACCACCACAAGGTCAAGAATGTTATGCAATGCGGAGTATAAAATGCTGAATAAAACAAGACCTACCTCCCAGATGTTCATTATCTATGAGAAGACATACAGAAAAGTTACTACAATACAGCGTAAGTAAAAGACTGGACAAGCGGAGTTCTGTGGATAAACTGCACCGGGGAAACGGGAGTAACTGGAGAATCCCGACAGGACGCTCTCGGCGAGAGCAATGATGTTAGAGTCGGCCTGGTATGTTAAAAAAAAAAAAAAAAAAAACCACCGCCATTAACAACTTTCAAAGGTATTTCTTAAATTCAGTAAGCTTTAAATTAAGTAAAACTTTTTTTAAAGATAAGTATGAGTATACTCACTACTCTAGGAAAGGGAATATTCTCTCCTCCCAAAAGAGACATTTTAACTGCTATCTACCTGACTGTTAACACGGGTTTGTCAGAGATGAACACTAAAGTCCTTAAGAAAAAAGCTTTGCTAAACCAAGACTGAGGCAGTATCAAGACTTCCACAGAACAGATAAGACTTTCCAGTGCGACTAAACACACACACAATTTTTTCAACATATACTATTCTACATGCTGTGCATGTCTGAAACTTAACCTGTTTGCTCTTCGTTTATTTCTTTATCGAAGTTTAGATAATTCCAGAATTTGACTACTCAAGCCTGAATTTACAAACCAGATGACAGAAAACATTTTCAAAAAAGAACATGTACTTACTCTTTAATGACTGAAAACTATATACGTATGTGTTAAAGCTGTATCTTAAAAAGACACAGTCCAACATGCTACACCCTACACTTCCTGGGATGAAACAGTTGGGGGGTGGGGGAGCTACTTTCTCTTTTTTTTTAACGTTTATTTATTTATTTTTAAGAGAGAGTGAGTGAGAGTAGGGGAGGGGCAGAAAGAGAGGGAGAGAGGGCATCCCAAGCAGGCTCTGTGCCATCAGCATGAAAGCTGACACAGGGCTTGAACTCACAAACTGTGAGATAATAACCTGAGCTGAAATCAAGAGTTGGATGCTTAATGGAATAAGCCACCCGGGCATCTCTCTTCTTTTTTAAAAAACAGGCTTACATATCTTACAGGCTTTCCTCCTAAGAATGAAATGTTTAATGGCCACAGGTTATATAATGGGTTCAACAGAGAAAACATCAATACACACAACTATAAAAGCATCACGTCACACAGGTTAACTTTCTCAAAAGAGCTGGTAATCCTTTAACAGAACTGATTTTCCTAACTTTTAGAGGTTTTGCAGAGATAATCAAGTGGAAAACATTCCGTATTTCCAGAATTTGGCATATGTGTGTATGTGTATGGGCTCACGTTGCCTTCCATGTAGTAAGAAGGGACTGTCATTTCCTGAAATCACTGTTTACATGCACACATACTATTTGGTGCCAAAATGCTTAAAACAGTGTATTTGAGTGTATTATTCTCAAAACACTATAAACACAAGAAGAGAAAGCAAATCAGCAAAGTAAAACATCCCCAAACTAGGAATTCAGTTTGGGCCATGTTAAATTTGCCAGGCCACGGGCCTCCAAATGGAAACATGATGAGAGGGTCAATGGAGCACAAGTGTGGAGGTCAGGGAAGGTCAGCCCACAAATACTGCCCAGTACCCCCACAACTTCCTATCTTGAGAACACGATCCAAAGACCAGGGATACTTGAGAAATCATTCAAAAGACAGCAACGGGAAACCAGGGCCATCGTGTCCTAACCAGACGGTGACTGCAACATAATCTGGGCTGTGTGCTCCTGCTGCTTGCCCTCTTGGGGCTACTGCTCACTTTCTGAACCTCTAATCTAATTTCTAATCTCTCCACCACCACCAATTCTGAGCCACCTGCCACCGTACGATAAACTCCTCTTCCATCCAAATTACCTTGTAAGTTTATGCAACTTTCAACCAAAGATTCTTGAATGGATTCTAAGGAATATTCTGGACTTCTACAGAAAGCTAACCATAATTTCCTTCCTAATTTAAAGTCATTCTTACAAATAAGCAAAACTTAACTAAGTACTAAGTTACAAATGTAACTTGGGATTCTAAATATAAACAATAAAGATACTCTGAAATTACAGATTATGGAAATGATTTTTGAGACTTTTAAGAGGTACCTTAAAATTCATTAAAAGTTTCAGTTTCACAATAAAATTTGAACATTAAAAAGGTAAAACATTCAGAAAGAAGACAAAATACTAAGATCCCTTTAAAATATATCAAACTAATAAAGAATTTAAAAAAAAAGCTTTCCAGAAAAAGAACAATGAGACACATTTTGAGGGAAAAAAGACACTAAAGTGATACTGATTTTTATGAAGTGCTCTTTCTGCAATAAAACACCTTCTTTTTCGTGTTATACATTCTACAAATTACTTTTATTTTTTTTTAATGTTCTTTTTGAGAGACAAGAGTGTGACCAGAAGAGGGGCAGAGAGAGAGGAAGACACAGAATCTGAAGCAGCTCCAGGCTCTGAGCCGTCAGCACAGAGCCAGCATGGGGACTCTGTGAGATCATGACCTGAGACAAAGTCAGACGTTTAATCGGCTGAGCCACCCAGGTGCCCCTTGTGTTATACATTCTAAAGTGCTCCTAGAACAGTACTGCACAGATTCTCCACCCGGGCCTACCTTTTCTTTAGACCCCAAATTCATATGCTTCCTTACTAAAAAACAACACATAAGTAAAATTACTTTTCATTCTTTATGAAAATATTTTACATTTCAAATCAAAAGTGGAATTTTTAGTTATACTAAAAACCAACATTTCTTACATTCTGGATAGTATCCTGCAGTCCTACTAAACCCCCTAATCCATTTGATATTTTGAAGGAATACATCTAGAAGAAGCAAAGCACATACTAAGGAGAGTAAGATCATATTTAGAAGTTTAGAAAGCATTGCTCTAAGAAGGGAAGAGAGTTATCAATACTTGTGAAACCTACTCTGTACCAGGCGTTTTGCTAGAGACCATAATTTTTTTATAAGACAATGAAAAACAGATGATGTTACCCTTTCTGCAAAAAGTAAATGAGGGAGGCGCCTGGATGGCTCAGTCACTCAAGCATCCAACTCTTGGTTTTGGCCCAGCCGTGGTCTGAGCTGTGGCATAGAGCCCCGCGGCGGACTCTGTGCTGGCGAGCAGAGCCTGCTCAAGATTCTCCCTCCTTCTCCCCCTCTCAAAATAAATAAACTTAGAAAAAATAGGAAATGAAGAAAACGAACCTTAAAACTCGGTTTACTGACCTCATGTCACTGCTAATAAGGGCTGATCTGACTCAAGCACAGATCTGCCTGGTCCCAAAGATAATGGCATTTTATCCACAACGAAATGCCTCAATGGGAACATTCTTCCTGCAAAAATTTGTTTTATTGACAGTTTTCGTATTATGAAAAACAACTGTAACCGCTACCCTGAACAAGGAGACCTGTGGGATGTAACCATAAAGCAACTTTTCATCTATCACTGTCCTTTATTCTGTGGTCACAGTTCAATGTCCCTGAACTTTTATTTAGGCAAGCCTATGACTCTGGTCATTTTCAAGTTATAAAAACTGTCAGAATTTAGGACCTGAGAGACCCAGTTTAGTGTAATTGTCAACATTTTTCTTCCAACACTACAGCTTTGCCCACGTCCCAGCAGGGCCTGCAGCCGGCTACCCCTAGGCATTACAAGCTCTCCCTTCCACCCTTCTAACGCTGGGTATAGCGGTTAAGTGTCAGTAGAGGGCATGGGCACGCTCAGCTCAAAAAGTATTTAAAACTGATCTACTGAGAGAATGCTTTCAGGAGTTCTGTGGCAGGTCTCACCCACTCCGGCACTGGGGATCCCTCACTGTAACACCCTGAAGCGGGATAATGCATCTCCTATGGGAACCCAGCCGCTTCTTCCTCCCTCTCTGCCTTGCACCACCTTGATCCTACGAGCTTCCCCTCGCTACTGGCCCTCATCCGGTCCATAGGAAATATGTACCTTGCCCCAAAGAACCCTGGGAGGACGGGCGGTCCACCCGTACGGTAACCTCGCTTTGCTATCCGCCAGCGCAGATAGCTTGTCTTTCACTAGGGCGCAGTGAGACAGACATACACCTGCTGGGTTCCCCAAACTGCAGAGTTACATATTAAGCTCTCCAAACTGTTACCAGAAAGCTTCTGTACTAGAGAAGGAAAACACCAAGAAGGAAGGGGGGAAGGTTAGAAGAAACTCCTAGCACAGGGGCTCCTAGGTGGCTCAGTCGGCTAAGCGGCTGACTCTTGATTTCAGCTCAGGTCATAATCTCACGGTTTGTGGGATTGAGCCCCGTGTCAGACTCTGCACAAGTAGCTCAGAGACTGCTTGGGATTCTTTCCTTCCCTCTCCCCCACACTCTCTCTCTTAAAATGAACATTTAATGAAATATTTTTTAAAAAATCCTAGCACACTGGCAACTTGGTTTAAAAATACTTTTCCAATTTCCAGTAACTACATTCAGAAACTATTCTAATTTCCAACTTCCTGAATCTTTATACTAACAGATGGGGTAGGTACTGCAAGTCCCAAATCCATTTTCTGGCTCTTTATTTGGCAAGACCTGCAAGGTACCCTTATAACTCTCTTTAAAAATGTGTACCTACTGACCAAGGGTCAAACTCAGAATAAAAGAGCTCCATTTCAACATATTATCACTTGACGTATTTAGCACGTTACTAAATTTTCCACAAAAAGTAGGAAGAAAAATCCATAATCCCACCACACAGTTAGCCAGTTAACACTCAAGCGTGCTGCTTTCCTTTCTGTAAAGAGTCTATTTGTCAACTGAAAATTTCTTATTTCAAGTTTTCTTTTTAAAATCCTGTCCCCAAACCCCTCATTTATATAATTTCATCGAGCAATCCAGTTTCCCACACAATTTCGGCATGCACTTTTCAAACACCGAATTTCCACTAAGCCAATGTAAAGACAGCTTTTTGAAACTTTTCACACTGTCACTCCCCAAACTCAAAACCTTTAATGAGGGGCGCCTGGGTGGCTCAGTCGGTTGGGCGCCGACTTCAGCTCAGGTCATGATCTCGCGGTCCGTGAGTTCGAGCCCCGCGTCGGGCTCTGTGCTGACGGCTCAGAGCCTGGAGCCTGCTTCCGATTCTGTGTCTCCCTCTCTCTCTGCCCTTCCCCTGTTCATGCTGTGCCTCTATGTTTCTCAAAAAAAAATAAATAAATATTAAAAAAAAAAAAAAAAAAAAAAAACCTTTAATGGCTCCCCACTGCCAGACATTAAACTTCAGTCTTTTAAAATCATGCATGAGCACCTGGGTGGCTCAGTGGTTGAGTGTCCGATTTCGGCTAAGGTCATGACCTCACGCTCCTGGGTTCGAGCCCCTCACTGGGCTCTGTGCTGACAGCTCAGAGCCTGGAGCCTGCTTTGGATTCTGTGTCTCCCTCTCTTTCTCTCTTTCTTTCTGCTCCTCCCCTGCTGGTGCTCTGTCTCTCAAAAACTAAAAACGTTAAAAAAGTTTTCTATTATGTAAGATCTGTACAGTCTCCTATACGTGTTACATCTCTACAAGTGACTTTAAATATATAAATCATATTGCAAGAAACATGTGAATGCCAGGGGAGTTTCTGACCATGGGATCCAGCCTATACTCAAGATGGGGCAGTGTCTCAGGATTTGGCCGCAGTGCCCCAATGGACACTGAAAGTATCCGAAGATCCAGCTCGATCAAGGACTACAGGTTGAATCTACAAAGTGCAAAAGAGCAAAGGGTGTTATTCCTTTATGGACACGGCAAAAACGAACTTGTAGCAGGGAGCAGTCCTCCTATGACTGCAAATAAAACTCTATCACCACACATGTAATATTTACTGGCTCCACACTCATAACCACAACTGCCAAAAAGTTAATCTAATGTTCGAGAGTGGATTTACAGAAACTTTAAGTGCTTAAAACCGGATTTGGGGATTAATTTATTAATGTTTCACACATAATCTGCCATCCATTCACAGAGAACACATTAAAAAAACTTGTCTTAAAATCATCTTTCAACAGATGAAGTGAGAAATAAATTCCAATATGCTCCCAAGAAAAAAAAGCACTCATAGTTCTTAGCCCAAAGAACCTTTGCTCTTCTCAGAAGTCTATGTCAGTGAAAACTCACAGAATTACAGAAGTGCCTGAAGAAAGAAAAATAATCAGTTCTCTCTTAAAGCTGACAATAACTGTATTCACTCAAAAAGCACACGGGAACAATGAGTGTGGGCAACGACTGAGGTGTCTTTATGCACAACTGTGGAGGACGCATGTGCGCTCATACAACACGCATACACGTGCGCGAGAGCTGCTTTCTTCTCTCGCTTTTCCATTTTGTATCCATTTTTTTTTATATAAATGAACATATACTTTACAAGAAGGGATATGGCACAAAAAGCTACAGTAATCAGGACATGTGGTACTGGCAGGAGAGACACGTAGACCAATAAAACACAAGAGTTGAGTCCAAAATAAACCCAGATATCTAGGGTCAATTGATTATCAACAAAGATACCAAAGCAATTCAATGGGGGAAAGGATAATCTTTTCAACAAATGGCGCTGAGACAAGAGGATATTTATACACAGAAAGATGAACTTAAGAAATTTACCTCATGCTACATACAAAAGTTAGTTAAAAATGGATCATAGACCCAAACATAGGAGCTAAAACTATAAAATATAAAACATTTAGAAGAAAACAATCTCGTAATCTCATGTTGGGATGGGCACAGACTTTCCGGAAACAGCACCAAAAGCATGATCCTTAAAAGAAAAAGATAAACTAGACTCATCAAAGTTCAAAACCCTTGCACTTCAAAAAGACGATGATAGGAAAATAACAAGACAAGGCACAGACTGGGAGAAAAATATTTGCAAATCACGTGACTTGTAACTGCTTGGGATAAACTGTCTACCAGCACCTGTTTAGCCCTGCTTTAAGACTTGAAGATGGTTTCCTATGACACTGTAAAGCAGTTATACTTTTAAAAAAAATGTTCCCTCATCTCTTACTTGTGAGACCCAAATAAGGCCATAGTGAAAGTTCTTCACTAAAGCTCTGCTTGTATACCTCAACAAGGAAGAATTCTGAAGTGTTTAAATACTTTTTTTGAAGTATTTAAAAACATAGGCTCTCTACCTACCCAAACTAGGCAAACCGAGAAAGGTTTAAAAAAAATAAATTTGACTTTAATAAAATATATACGATTTTTAAAAGCTGCTGATAAAGAACACTGAAAATCAGCTAAAACGAAGTCTTAAATGAGCTTTTAATATGCTAATAGACTAAGTAAGGGTCAGTGACACATACCGAAGACAGAACACTGGCCAGTTGTCACCATGACACGGACTATAATGGAACTTTCGGCACACCCATTTCAAAGGGTTGCCAACCCCGGGCTACATATTTTGACTACTGCTTCAACATGCTGTCCTATAAATAAAAAGGAAAAGCTTTGGTTTAGCTATATTCACATTTTAATGTAGGAAGTCCCAATTATCAAAGACTATTTCCAAAATGCTTCAGCCATTGATTCCCAGACATCAACCTTTTACTCACTAGTAACTTGGAAGTGGCGCTGCCAAAGCAAGAAGAGTACCTTCCATACCCGGCTCTGTACGTCCGTGCACACCCTAACCCAAATGAACAGAAGAAATGAAGCTGACTTTTCTATACCTTAGAAGACAACATGGTAAATAATATTTACATAATATCACAACATATTAAATATTTAAGTCAAAACCAGTTAAAATGTAACAATGTTCAACAAGTGAAGTCAGCTCTGAAAATACTACTACTTAAATGTTTTGTTTACAGAAAATAACTGGAAAGGAGTTAGAAAATGCTAATTGATAAAATGAAGCCCGACCCTTTTAAAAAAAAATGACAAATTCAAAGTTTAAACTTTCCTTCAACTCTGCTAGCTTCTCTTAACTCCCCTAAAGCTATATTGTCCCAAGATCTAAAGGAAAAGAAACATCATTAAAAATGTGCTTAACACTTTTGTTAGAATTTTCCAGAATTTTAATTAAAGAACTATAGTATGATATAAACAAAAGCAAAGTAACCTCATACCTTGCAATCCAAGGTGATTTTCTCACATTTCACTTTAATTTAATGTCTCTGAAATTCTTAAAAAAAAAACACGTATGGGGGTGCCGGGCTCGCTCAGCTAGTTAAGTGTCTGACCTTTGATCATGGCTCCGGTCATGATCTCACGGTTCATGAGACAGAGCCACGCATCAGGCTTTGCACTGACAGTGTAGAGCCTGCTTGGAATTTTCTCTCTCTCTGCCCCTCCCTGGCTTTGCTCGCTCCCTTGCTCGCTCTCGCTCTTTCTCTCAAACCAAATAAATACATAAAACGCTTTAAAAAAAAAAAAACACATCTTATTTTTTTCAAATCAAAAGCTATCTGGACACGTTAGTCACTCCTTTTTGAATAAACGTTATTAGTTATCAACTTACCTTGGAGAACATGCATCTCAAAATTCCACCAAGGTCATTATGTACAGATTTGCCTCAAAATGCAGATCAAGAATACCACTAATAACATGTATTGTGCTCCTACCACATGCCAGGTACTTTCTTAAGTCAGATTTATTGAGGTATAATTTACATACATTGAAAAACAACTCTCCATACAACTTTTTTAATGTTCTGTAAGCAGTGCAACACTGGTCCACTGCCCTTTAATGTTCTGTAAGCAGTGCAACACTGGTCCACTGCCCTTTAATGTTCTGTAAGCAGTGCAACACTGGTCCACTGCCCTTTAATGTTCTGTAAGCAGTGCAACACTGGTCCACTGCCCTTTGCTCTGGACTATATTTTCCAACAGCCTTGAAAGATGAAGACAAATGTTAACCTCCGGAGCAAAAGACAGGCATGCTCACTGTCCGGTATAATGAATATAATGTATCCCTCTAGAGCAAAGGGCAGGCATGACTGCTGCTCACTACAAAACACTTGTGTTCCCTAAACTCAGGGCTTCTCTCCGATTACACAGCTCACCACGTGTGCACGTATTACCTGAGCATCAGGAAACCAGCACAAATGCCGATCCTCTGGCTACCGCAACTGCTATTCGTGAGAGCAATAAACTGCCCTTCGCCTCTTGCACAGGAGTCTGTTTTCTACCAGCACCCATGAAAATGCAGCAGAGTAACTCACCAGCAGCTTGCAAGAAGGGTAAGATTTCAGACCATCATGGTTCTGGGGAGTTTTGAGAATAAGCATGGGATGTGAACAGAACCATCCGTGACTTTCTAGAAAAAGGACAATAAAGGCCACCGAGGGCAGAGTTCTAGGAAATGGGAAGACACCGTGGGATCTGAGAGTGGTCCTAGTGGTAGATGGGGAGGTGAGAATACAGACCCCTACTACCCCGCCTGTTAGTGAACAGGAGTTGGACTAACGTTTAGAAACTGAGCAGTGAGAAGTGGAACTGAAATCACCCACCCAAGTGGATGTGTCGAGAGAATGAGGCAACAAACCCTGTGTCTCCAGGTGAGAGGCAAGATGGCTGTGACTGCTGAGCCAAGGAATCCCCAAAATTAAAATAGATCATGTAAGTAATGACGGCCTTGCTGCCAGTATGGAGTTTTGGTTGGACCAAAACCGTGAGAAGTTCCTTTGGCTGAACTACAAGGAGTGACAGAAAGTGAGCACGAAGCTTGGACTGTTGGTGCAGCTTCTCCCCCCCCATGCTCCCATCCCCCTCCCGCTCTACTACTGCCCCCAGGCTCTTTCGCTTCACAGAAAAAAATGATAAAGGCTGGGGTTGAGGTCTCTCTGACGCCCAAAAAGAACTGAAGGCATAAATACCCCTTGTGGGCCGCCACGGGAACTTCAGAGAGGGACTCAAAACTTTAAGGCTCTTTTAGATGTAGGAACCCATGTCATCACCACCCTACCCTGGTCCCATGAAAGGAGGGAACATCCATCCATATTCGATTAGTAGGGTTTGGGCAGGATTTACATACAGATGGGAAGAAAAATCAGCATCATGTAAGGGTAGGGCTCTTTGGGCCAGTTCAGTGTCCTACTGTGGCTGCCTCTACAGTCCAACATACAGTAAGAACTGGTGTGTTATAGGATTGTACTTCCCCACCCTCTAAGTGCCAGGGCGGATTCTCCCAATCAGGAAGGGCTGCATGTAAAAAAAGGCTAGTGCCTTTGGGAAACTACCACCCTGGTTACAAGTCTCTATAAACTTGTGATTTTACTGAGAAGATCCTCTGACAAAGGGAGGCAGGCAGTCTCCACCTGCAGGTCCCCTGAGGGTTCTGAACTCTACCTCCTCCTTCTCTAAAGCAATTGCTAGCATGCTGCTGGCCTCTTGTGGAAACGGAATGCCTGTCTTATTCATGGAGCCCTCTTGATCCCCAGTCTGATATTGTTACTTTGGTTTTCTAACCTACTATTCCCCCTTGATTTACTCTAAACAATAGTTTTAAAAAAGGGGTCGAATGTGCCCAAGCTTCCAAACCAACAGACTTACCTTACAAAAACAGCATTGATCATTCACTTTACCAACTCTCCCTGCCAAATAAAGGACCCAAAAGCATCAAGTATCATCTCCAATGTTAGGCGAGGCTCCTCTTCTCTCCCCAAATCAAACTATTTGGAATCCTGAGCAATCACTGCACAACAAGGTTTGTAAGAGTTTGATCCAGTAGAACAGTAGCTGACAAAAGCAGATTTTTCTTTTATTTCCAATCAACCTAAATCCAGACAGGGGTGCTTTTGAGAGCTGCTTCCTGAACGGTTTGTCTCTCCATGCTCGGCTATGCCACCTGGACAGAGTCCAGGGAGAGGGACCTCCTAGGAGTATCCACGTGGGTCCGATATTCCTACCTGGGGACAGGTCAACTCCATGACTAACAATGTGGAGAGACTCAACTGAAAATGCATCTTTGAGAATGCATCTGGCTTTGTCTTGGCCCCAGTAGCATCTCAATTTTACATGAAAAAGTAATAACAAGACCTTTGGGGAAAATTTATCCCCTACTCTACCAGCAGAAGCAAAGTTACAGGCTCTGCAGAGCCTACATCCAGTAAATCATCAAATCTTATGGAATTAACACCATTCCTCCATTGTCAACACTCAAATACTGATCACTATCAATTCTTTCCTGGACTCTGGCAACAGCCTCTTAACTTGTCTACCTGTATTCAATCTTACTTCACCTTCAATCCATTCCAGAAGCTATCAGAACAGGCTGAGTAGTTACTCTCTCCCTTAAAATCCTATAATGGTTTCCCCATAGCCTTGAGTCCAAACTGACCCAAACTTGTTACAATGATTCATGCAGCCAGCCTTACAGTTCACTTTTTATGTACCTCTTACCCATGCCTCCTGTACATCATACAACACCCAGCATCCATTTCTAAAATGTACCTGACCTCTCTTATCTCCAAGCTTTTGCTACTTCCACATCCGATGCCCACGCGTTCTCCCTGAACCTGACTGACTACCACTCTACTCTGCAAGTTTTAATTCAGATCACATTACAACACGGGCTTTTAGACTCTGAAGATGAGGTACCTATGGAACAAACAGCAGTGAATTACACTGTCTATTTTTCTCTATCTTCTACTCTAAGGAGGGGCCACTAATATTTATTCATGCTTATGTGCTCATTAAGTATTCAGGTGATTAGGGGCACCTGGGTGGCTCAATCAGTTAAGTGTCCAACTTCAGCTCAGGTCATAATCTCACAGTCCATGGGTTTGAGCCCTGCATCGGCTCTGTGCTGACCGCTTGGAGCATGGAGCCTGCTTCGGATTCTGTCCCCCTCTCCCTTCTCCTCCCCTGCTTTCACGCACGTGCATGTGCTCTATCTCTCAAAAATAAACATTAAAATTTATTTAAAAAGCATTCAGGTGATTAATAACAATCCTATGCCAAGTATTGTGCAAGCTGTCAAAAAAAATACATTATCAAAAACAAGTTTTTAAATGATCATTCAGCTTAAAAATACATTATTTTAATAAAGTTATATTCTGCCCTCCCTATCACATTGCACTGAAATTAATATAAGAATTTCATAAGAGGGGTGCTTGGGTGGCTCAGTCAGTTAAGCATCTGACTATTTTGGCTTAGGTCATGATCTCATAGTTCCTGAATTCAAGCCCCATGTCAGGCTCTGAGTGGACAGTGCAGAGCCTGCTTGGGATTCTCTCTTTCCCTCTCTCTCTGCCTCTCCCCCACTCACACACACACTCTCTCTCTCAAAATAAATAAATAAGCTTAAAAAAAAAGACTTTCATAAGAATTAAGAGGCATGTATCAGAGACATTATTATTATTCCCACTCCACAGATCATCTGAGAATCTTCACACTATCATACAAGAGAAATTCAGGGCTTCAATGCTGTATTTTTGTACATACATACTAAAATTTTACAATGAGTAGAATCTCTCAGTAAGAGTACAAATCAACAAACTATAAGTCTACTTCAAGGGGGCACCTGGGTGGCTCAGTTGGTTGAGTGTCTACCTCTCGGTTTCAGCTCAGGTCATGATCTCAGCGATCCCAGGGATCCAGCCCCACATTGAGCTCTCTGCTGAGCATGAAGCCTGCTTAAGATTCTCTCTCTCTCCCTCTGCCTCTCTCTCCCACTCACACTCTCTCTCTAAAAAAAAGAAAAAAAAAATCACTTCAAGACCTATTAAATCACAGATTTCATCTAAATTAGTGCCTTCAAATTCTCTATTACTCTCACAAATAGAGAAATGGCATAAATAATTCCCAAATAATAATAATATCTAGGAATATGTCATAACTTTTTTCATAGTAAGTGTCTCCTAAAATTGTTTGACCTAAATTAGTATTCGGTGTAATTTGAATTATCTAAGAACATGCCAATTTATGATTGGAAGAAATATTATCCTAATCACAGTGAAAAGTATCTTTATCAGAGTCTAGATTTAATACAATACCAGACATAATGCACCAACTAGAATATATCAAGTAGAGATTACTTGCATGGCAGAAAATCCTGTACAGGATTAAAAACTTCACAGTGTCACAGTGTTGCATACAATAGTACCACCGAACATCATCTTTTCAAAATAAATAGCTACAAAAATGTATCTTTGCATTAGGCCTTCACTTAAAATCACCCAACATCTTTGAAAAAAACCATTCTCACCCATGGTACCACAATCAGGACGTGGGATGTGTCACAAGAAATGTGTATATTTAAAGAATCGACATTCTAAGAATGACTTCCTTGTTTAAAAAGTTTTACAAATGTCACTCATTTGCATTCCAATATATTTACATGAGTGGGAAACGGGTGAAGCTACAGTTAGTTAGCAGGAACTCATAACCCCGTATATGCTCACAAGACAGAGCAGAAATGAACATTTTCCATCCTGCGTGTCAGCTGAAAAAGCCTTCAGATTGGCCGTTTTAAGTATGCCTTCTAAATATATAATATAAAATACAGGACCTCAAATTAGTACTTTGAAATAGAATTTTAGTAAAGACTATAAATCACAGAGGCCTGGTTTTATGCCAGCCTTCCTCACCCTACTTGGGAGCATACTCAGACAAGATACCTAAGCTCACTAAGCCTGACATTCCTAGTGTTAATTAGGAATTAACGTATACCATGCAGGGTTGTCATAAAACTACTTTAATATATATTAAAAATCTTGGCATACAGTAAGTGTTCAGTATTACAGCATAACAATTAAAGAGTCAAGACTAAGTAGCTGGGTCACTTTAGTGTAACCTCAGTTTCCTAGTCTGTGACATGGAAATATGAGTATCTACCAAACAGGGTTGTTGTGAAGATAAAACGTCTTAGAACTCAACCTGACCAGTAGTAAACACTATGTGTTAATTACTACTAACATTATCATTATTGTTACCACTGAAACATTATGTAACTACTGAAGATACCTTCCAACTCTGCCATCTGAAAAAATAGCTCTTGAAAAATTAACCTAATTTTAGTAAACTGATCATAATATAAGATAAGCTTACACATCCAAATATTTTTATGCTGATTTTAAGTGCACAAAACGTTACCTCAATTGACTGCTCATGAATACTGACAAGGTACATGTGACAAATACACATTCTAAGTGAACAAATCCACTCAATGGACTAAAGTGTAACACGAAATAAGTGTCTATCGTACTTTCTTCCCAAAGATTCCCAAAGCAGTTTAAATAATCAAAGACAGAAATCCTCAAAATATATGAACTTGAGAAAACTGCAGCTGAGAGCAATCAACATTTTTCCCAAACCTTTTGCCACATAATTACAAAATGATGTTATAATCAAAAACTCTTTGACCTTGCCATTCTTTCAATTATTCAAAACATTTGAGCATCCACTGTGCACCAGGCTAAATTCTGATGCAGTAATGGAAGAGGAGAGATGAAAAATAGTGGGAATGCCACTAACAACATAATTAAATTATTTCCAAATATTATAATTTTGTTTTCCTTAAACAGTGAAAAAGCAAATTATAGGCTCTATAAGTTGAGTGCATCAATACTTAATGACTTAAGTAACCTCATGTAAGTGACAGCCTAGTATTTTCACCAAAGAAATCAGGAATAAGATGACAGAAGCATCCCGCTGTACTCCCCACTCAATTACTTACTATGGTAAGTGATCATTCCAAACAGGAGTTAAGTAATCCCAAGAGCGACACTACGTAACACAATTTTAACCCATTTTTGGGGGAAAGCTCAGAAAAATGGGAAACCATAAGTTTGATTTTGTTAAATATCACCTGTCACCTGTAATCTATCAGATATAAACGACAATGCTTACTCTTAGAATCTGCAATTATATTTTTGACAGGGCAGCCAGAATGGACTTACTAATCATATCTCCCTTGGATGAACCAGTTTCTTAGGAGAGAAAAATCTAGCCTCTCTTCACGTATCAAATGATCTAGAGTTAATACTATAGAACCAAGGTCTTATGAAGCAAGAGTTTCCTCTGGAACAGCTACATAACTGTTAAAAAGTTTTAAGGAATTGGAAAAAAAAAAAATGTTATCTAACAAAATTGCTCCGCCAAAGAAATGCAATCCTAACTATGAGTTAGGAAATCTTCCTGCTAGAGTGGTTATCCAAAACCTAAAAGAGAACAGTCAAGAGTCTTTCTAACACCTAGCTCCCCAGAAGGGCTGTTAGAAAATGCTGACGTTAACACTGATCGCGACTGTACCATACTGATACACAGAGAGGTATACTTCAGGCCTAAAAGCCTTCCTTTGACTTCATTATTATGGACTATGATGGTCCCATGAAAAAAAAAGGGGGGGGCTCTCATTTCATTTTATGAATGCTGATCAGGGAGTTTTAGCCAACTACGACACTTCACACAGGGGTGATCAAATAAGCCCCAATTATCAAGGTGTCCTAGACATGAAACTTCGGTTTCTATTATTAAATACAATTAAAGAATTAAAAGGATCAGTGAGGTACTGATCAGTTGTCTAAAATGATTTGCATGAAGTCCCCAAAGACCCAAGTGATTGAAATTCCTTTAGCTATATAAAACATTCCTCTGGAAAGTCTGTCCGTCAAACTGCAAGCCTCTAAGAACACAAAACTGATACACATTTTCCACATAAAGATTAAGTTGTAAAAGGATGGCACACTCAGTAAATTTGCGGAAAGGAGGTTAAAAAGTGAGAATAAATTCCAAAAACCTCTGTCTTATGCAGAATGGCACTTTGTGGTACTGCAAGAATTCGGGCATTTCATCGGTATTCCGCACACCAGGGGACACTCGGTAACTACTGCTGACAAATCAGACGAGAAAAAGTCTCACCAGCAAACAGTATTAACAGGTAAGGCTGCAAATCAAGCAAGGAACCGATCGAGGAGGAACGCGGAGGTGTAGAAAGAGTAACAACCTTCTGCCAAATTTTACATTCAGAGAAAATGAATCCATCATAGATACCCCTCCAAGAAAGAAAAAGAAAAAAGAAGGTATTTGGTACGGCCCAGAGTAGCCAGGAGTTACACACACACACAGTAACTGCCACTTCCACTACAGTTTGACAGTCACAGATTTGGGTAATTATAGCAGAAATTGTGTGTTTTGGAAACACACTAAGACCACACCCTAGGAGCGAGAATCTGGACTTTAAATGTTGGGAATTTAAGAGGCCAACGCGGTGTACAAGTTGGACCGTCTGGGCGCACAGGTGGAAGGGCGGAAAGGGGCAATGAAGACACCAACTTCCACGCGGGTGACCAGGACGGCTGGCTGTCGCTGCGAGGCGTGGTAGAGTCCGAGGAAAAAGGGGGTGTGGATCTGTGGGTGAGTCCGGGGAGAAAAGGAGGGAGGAAAGGCTGCCGCGAGAACGACAGAGAGGCGGGCGCCTGGGGTGGGGGGCGAGCGTCGACGCGGGAGGGGGAGAATCAGGGAGCCGAGGATCACGCGCGGCGGCCGGCTCCGGGGGGGTGGGAGGGCGCGGCGAGCACGCGCGTGGAGGTGCCGGTGGGAGGAAGGGGCGGAAGAAAGGAGGTCCGAATGAATGAGCGCCGGCGGGGCCGGGGCCGCGGGGGAAGAGGCCGGGGCGCCGCGGGCCGGCGGGGGGTGGGGGGGCGCGCCCGCAGAGGTGCAGCCGCAGCGCCGGGGGTGGGCGCCGGGGCGGGCCCACGGCGCCTAGGGCCGAGGAAGCCCCACGCCGGCGCGGCCCCCACCGCGCCCGCCTCTCCGCCAAAATGGGGTCGAGGGGCAGGCAAGCGAGGGGCCTGAGGGAAAAGGGAAAATGGTAAAAATAAATCACTCACCCTCCGCTCGAGCCTCCGGGCTTTCTCAGCCCCGCTCCTCCGCCCTCCTCGAGCCGCGGCGGCGGCCCCTCAGCGGCGCTAGAGGGAGCCCCGGGCCCGGAGCGGGGCAGCGGTGGCGGCCGGACCGGGAGCCCCTCCGCACCTGCCCCTGTGGCGGAGCCGCGAAAAGTCAGGCGGCGGTGGCGGCAGCAGCAGCGGCGGCTCAGAACGGGGAGGGCAAGTGACCCGGATGTACAGGGTAACGGCGAGGAGGGGGAGGGGGGAATGCCAGGAAGTGAGGGCGCCGCGGACCTGTCCGGCCGTGCGCATGCGTCGCGCGCCCGCCCCGCAAGGTAAATCCTCGGCCTTCCTTCCCCGCCCCTCTCCCCCCGCCCCTCCTGAAGGGGGCGTGGCGAGGTCGGAGACAGGTGGTCCTGCGCCGGAGGGAGGAGAGGAAGGGGGCGCGGCCACCCCCCCCCGCGCTCCCGCCCTCCTTAAAGGAGCAGCATCTTCGCGCCGAGATGGCATCTGGGTGGGTCCGAGTCTTCAACCTTCTCATCTTACCGAAGGAAAACTGAGGTTCAGAGGTGGGGGTAAGCTGCTTCAGGTCAGCGAGCTCGGAAATACAAGGAACTGGAACTCGGAACTCGCCGATCAGGACTCTTTGTGCTGAACTCAGCGAAGCTGCCACATCCCACCACCCCCATGCCTGGAATGGCTGGGCTGGTCGGCACGCCTTTGCCCCGCTCCAGGTACTGAACCTCACTCCCGCTCCCCGGCTAGGCAGAAGCATGGGGCCGACTCCCCAGAGCCTAGAGGTGCACCGTTATCGTCTATGATGGTATCGTGGAGACGCCCTGGGGAGGTGTTAAATGATCAGTCTGAGGACAGAAATCAGGCGCCACTGGAGACTTGTACCTTGCCACGCTTGGCTCTTCGAGATAAATGAGATGTTCTAGAGTTCCGCTCTGGGCAAAACTGTCCCCGGCGGCGCGGGGCAGGGGGGGGGGGGGGGGGCGGGCCGCAGAGAATTTTCATGTGGCCCAGGGCACAGCACCTTATTTCCCGAATCTCCCTTCACCGTTGAACATAAATGCTCCTTTACATAAAAAAACAGAACATTCCATCCAGCTAGTTCATCCTAATCCTGCTATGAAACTCAGATTTTTTTTCATTAACACTAAAATGTAAATGAATACAATGTTACCTTTACCTGGAATATTTTCAGTTTGATCAGATAATTACCATGGAGGTAAATGGTTCTGAATATTTTGGGGTCAAGGCTCCTACTGAAAATCCCACAAAAGTAGGGGCTTTTCTCCCCCAGAAAAATGCACACATGCACACAAATTTGGATACAATTTCAGGGGATTTATGCACCCAGGAAGCCTACCTATGAAAACCTGATTATGAACTCTTGTTCTGGTCAAATAGGTAAAATCCCAGAAACTACCCAGGCCTGACCAGATGTGGTGGCCGAGAAAGCACTCCTTGCCCCAAATGCAGAGGGGCATCCCTTCCCTTATTTAGCCTTTTGTTTTCCTCTTGAGTTATATGGAGACTCCATGGTGTGAGCCATACTATATAGAAATGTGTTAAGAGTCATGGAGAGATTAGATGGCTTTTTGAAGGCACACACTAAAGGCAAGTGTCCTAGGCCTCAGACTTTTACCCTAATTATCATACTTTGGGACTATCCAAGGGTTCTATACTATATCTATTATAATCTCTACCAATTTCAATTAAACTAAGGGAGCCGATGTTTTGCAAACATTGATGCTGACAGAACAGTCTTCACAATCCGAGAACTTCGGTCCATTTTTCTGACACACTGATACACACTCTGAAATAACTGGTCCACAGAAACCCACTGTCCTCAATTTGTGCCAGAGGAAGAGAGTTCATACACCTGCCCAGTCCCTTAAAATATGAGCTCTGAGTAACCACACACCTCGACCTTAATATCCCAACAAAAGCAGAAATCTATTCCATAGCATCCTCGATCCCATCCAGTTTAGCTCAAATACCTCCCCTTATGGGGAACTCCTTATTGCAATGGTCAGCCTCTTCTAATTGTGAGGAACCCCTCCTTTTACAATGAGCAGAAGCCTAATACCTGACAATTTTCATCTCTTGGTCCTAATTTTATCTCTGGAGAGCAACACAGACCTGAGGCCAGCCTGACGGAGCTTACAGTCCAGCAAAGAAAAGTACATTGTTGAATGATAACCGTAAAATAGGATGAGTCCTGTGAGGAGGGCGGAGACCCCCTGCAACGCTACCTTTCTCCTTGTCTGCCCTAGGCCAATCCCTGGCCTGTGACAGAATTCACCAGTAAGCTCTCCCACTACCCCATGTGGGATATCCCGAAAGGGAACAGAAAAGAAGACCTTGGGAGAAGTGTTAAATTTATTCTTCCTCGATGTTTTCTTTCGTCACCCTGCATGAATGTAATCCCATTTCAGCTGAGGTCAAAGCTTTCAAAGTTTTATGTTGAAAAAAAACAAGCAGAAGGATGCAAAAAAAAAAAAGAAGTTTACATAAGAATCCCAGGCTCTCAATGATTTAATCGCTATGGCTTGTTAGCATTTTTTTTTCAGTCCTTCCAATGTACCAGGCACTGTGCTAAAGTACTTTGCTTGCTTTTCCTCTTCTGCTTTTTACAACCACCCTATATGGTACTATTAGGACATCCATCTTATAAATGAGGAAGCCAAGGCTCAGTAGGAGATCCCAGGATTCAAACCCGACCTGTCAACTCCGCCGTTTGTTTCTCCATTTCTATAACTTGACTCTGCTTTTGTAAATTTCAGAAGTTCCTGATCTCCTCTTTAAATGTTGTTTCCTTTGAAAACTTTATTACTACATCAACTTTAAAACATTAAGGAGCAGCTGGGTGGCTCAGTCGGTTAATCGTCCAACTTCGGCTCAGGTCATGATCTCACGGTTTGTGAGTTTGAGCCCCACGTCGGGCTCTGTGCGGGCAGCTCAGAAGCTGGAGCCTGCTTCAGAGTCTTGTGTGTGTCTCTCTCTTTCTGCCACTCTCCCACTCACACTGTCTCTCAAAAATAAACATTAAAAAAATGTTTAAACTATAAACAAATTGTTTCACGTAATCATTGATTCATTCCATCAACACACAATTTTGCTCCCCTACTCCGTCCTAAGCACCATGCTGAGGGGCTAGATTGGAGGTCAACAGATGTGGGGTACCTGCCCTGGACAGGCTCAGAATTTCGTGAGAGAAAGAGCTATAACCTCACAATTACGACACAGCATCATTCGTTGTACTCTAGGAGGGTGGAAGAACCAACAATCCCTGGGACGGTCCTGAAGGCTTCAGAGAGGATGGGCGTGGTCTTGAAGAGACTGGGGGAGGGGACAAGAAGAAGAGGCACATGGGCAGAGAGGAAGGGGAGTTTATGACATGCTGGAGGTAACATTAGGTGAGGTTGTGCAGGACCTCCTCAAACACCATGCTAAGAAGTTTGAATATGCCTCCTGAAGGCAATAACCTGTAAACAGAAGCTTCTCAGCAAGAGAGAGACATCATCAGATGTGTTTTATATCAAGATCACTCTGACGACAGCGTCCACTGTGGACTACGGTGGGACGGAGAATGGACGTCCACAGACCACTGAAACGGTTGTGCAGTCCAGGCAGCAGGTTTAGGAAGCTGGCAATGGAGAGGAAGAATGGGCACCAGAATTAGGAGACTGATGTCAAATCTACAGGAGTTTGTGGCCAGCTGAACCTGGCGGAAGTAGCAGCAGGAGCCGGGGAACATGACCCTGAGGTCCCCAGCTTAGCAGACCAATCGGAAGGTGATCCCATCCAATCCCAATACACAGTTTTCATTCCTGTCCTCTCCCTTTATCCATGTAAATGCACATCGCTTCGATTACTGTCTACAGATACGTGCAACTATTTCCCAATGCCGTTTCATATTTCTACAGTCACATTTATCATTTTAATGGCGGCAGAATATTGCATCACGTTGAAATAGCTCAATTTCCTTCAGTTGCTAAAGGTTCACACCCCACATGCCTGGTTTACCCTGGACTCATTTGGTTCTGAGCATTTTGCAAAAGAGGAGTAGAGTGAGGAAAGAGAGCCTTTAGGTGAAGGGTGTTGGAAAAGTGTGGCCTCAAGGGCCAGCCAAGCCGTACCTCTCATGGGAGAGAATTGGGAGAATGTACGGCATGGAGAAGACGCAGAGCTGTGGCAAAGTCCGTATCAGCCGACCGTGTATTCCCTCATCCAACAATGCGTTCTCGTGAAGCAGGGGACAATACAACAGAACTGAAACCACCTCAGAGCTCTGGATTCGGCCGAGCCAGGGTCTGAATCCTGTTCTACAGCTTATACAAGTTCTCCAGTCTCTCGGAGCTTCAGTCTCCCCACCACCCCAAGTCTCTTGTAAAGAATAACCCGGATAAAATTTACAAAATGCTTGGGACACAACTAAGCATACACGGAGTTCAATAACAATTTTCAGTCTTGGTTCCTTCCCTATGCTTTCTTGACTCCATCATGTTCTGAGTTTCTGAACAAACGCACCCGGCAACAAGGCATGTATTAGAGTTCAGAGCCTGAATCTGCCAGGGTAAACCAGGACCACCCCCTCCCCCGCCACATGACCTCTCTAACCTTTCATTTCCCATCTGGGAAATGGGCATAAGAACCTCCTTCACAGGAATGTGGCAAAGCTCTCATAAGTACTGTCTGTATAGGAAAATATGTTCAAAGCCTCAAAGCACGATGTCATCAATGCCTATTACTGCTGTTCTAGACATTGCTGTATCCTTGGTTTCCTCCCATTAAAAAAAAAAAAAAAAAATGACCTCCACGTAAGTTCCTTGGACCGTAGTCTCTGGGTTAAAGGATCTGAACATTGCTGTGATTCTTGGTTTGTGTTGCTCGGATTGCCGTTAGAGAGGACTCCGGATGGTACTACCACAGTTACCTCAAATATGCCATATTAGTCCTCAACCTAACATTCAGCGACTTCTATCAATGGCTTCCCTCCTCCTCGTGGTGGAAAGAAAGAACACTAAATCCTTGAGGAAAGAGGCACCCTCCCAGACATTTCCAGGATGGCCAGGGGTTCGAAGGCAAAAGACTAGGACTCCAGTGTCCGGCCGTACGGCTGAGCACGCAACGGGCATGAATGCAGAAGAGGCCACGGGAAGGAGGCCCGGGCATCCCCAGACAGCACTCGAAGCCTGTCCACCATGAAAGATGGCATCAGAGCTGCTACTCAAAAGAAACAAAGTACAAAGCCAACAGCTCAACCCTAACACACTCCTGTTATTTAGCAAAACATTAACCCATCTCTCAGGAGCCATAAAGTTGTCCTTAAGGCCGTATTTCCTCAGAGTTACAAGGCTCTGTCTCTGAGCCTCCATCACATTCCCAAATGTGACATTTCTCACAAGTGGGCAGCTGCACGGGGTGACCTGCAGGGAGGCGCTGGGCTCTCACAGCCTTGCGAGGCTGGTCCTTCCCTGCGCCTCAGACTTGCCTTCCAGCCTCTTCAAGTGGCTGTTTCTTGGCCTTCAGGTTCAAGGGTCACCTCCTCAAAGAGGTCCTCCCTGTCATACCTCCCCCACCTCCCTTCAGTCATTCCTACCTTCACGGTAATTTGTATAACCCTATAATTATTTTTATTTTTTTAGCTTAAACATGTTTTTAAAAACAGCCTCCCATGGGGTGCCTGGATGTCTCAGTCGGTTAAGCACCCGACTCTCGATCTCGGCTCAGGTCATGATCTCACCATTTGTGGGTTCGAGCCCCACATCGGGCTCTGCATTGACAGTATGGCTCCTGCTTGGGATTCTGTCTCACCCTCCCCCACTTGCTCTCTCTCTCAAAATAAATAAACTTTAAAAAAAAAAAAAAGCTTCCCACTAAAACATCAGCTCTGTGAAGGCAGAGGTCAGGGCTATTTTGCCCCCTCCAACACCTATCACTGTGCCCACCCAGCTCCTAGGAGACCCTCAATAAATGTGCAGAATGATTGGGTCACAAAGGGTGGTTCCCAGCCCTCGACACCTTTCTCTCACCCTAAACTCTATGAAGAACACATGTTGACTGCAGAAAAAAATTTGAAAACACAGATGAGCAAAAGGAAGAAAATATAAACACTCGTGATCCAACCTCCCACCAAGTGGATCCCCTTCCAAATGTTTTTTTCTATATCTATATAAAGATAATGCATATATTTTTATAAAAATGGCTCCCATTCTACACTGTAATCTGCTGTGTTTCATTTCACACTATATCTTAATCACCTTCCCTTAACAAAGGTACTTCGGCCGCCTTGCCATTAAAGGCTCTAGAACACCCAGCCGTGTCGCTACGCCATACAGGATTTAACACATCCGCGAGTGTTAAACCAAAGGGGAGGTTTCTTCAGTGTCAATAAAGGTAAAATGTTTTAATACAGCACTACCCTCTTGACAAGCTTCCCGTTTTTTCCTCTGTGTTTGTATTGCTTCAGAGCTTGTATTTCTGCAGAACCATACTCCCGACCGCCCATTCACCACCTGGAGTTATTAGAGTCCCCAGCAGCTGGAGGAGCGAGATTGTCTGCAGCCGGCAAAGGTGACGTATGACGGAGCCAGGGACCACGTCTCGAGTTCGGTTCGAGAATCTGCTGCTGATACAGGCAACAGAAATAAAGACTGCGTTTGCTTGACAAGATTTTAATGCAAAAAGAGGAAGAGACTTTCTGCAAGCCTTCACTTCTCCCTCCCAAGCCCTGCCTGGAGGCAAAGTTTTTCCCTAGAGGGACGGGCTGGTTCACAGGGTTTACTGAGGTTCTTATGCAGTCTGCAGCCCAACGCCAGCTGCCCCATTTAGAGACAAAGAGTTGGCTGCAGAAAAACCCAGGAGGGCATGCAACTCCACAAGCAACTCTTCCAGCCCGCTTGGCATTTTCAAAAAAAAATTTTTTTCTAATTTTATTTATTTTTGAGAGAGAGAGAAACAGAGTGTAAGCAGGATAGAGGCAGAGAGAGGGAGACACAGACTCCGAAGCAGGCTCCAGGCTCTGAGCTGTCAGCACAGAGACCGACACGGGGCTCGAACTTACCAACCGAGAGATCATGACCTCAGCCAAAGTCAGGGGGAAGGGCCTTCCCACACCCCCCTGGTGAAGCAGACACAACAGACCCCAATCCAGAAGGACTGCTCGGTGCTCAAGGGCACTGGCTGCCTTGCCCACCTGCCCACCCCCACTGTGGCTGGGCCACCTTATCGAGCTCCATGGGCACAGGAGGGGGTCACCTGAACAAGGGAGCAAGATGTCATCAAATCAGAAATGGCACCGAAGGACAGGAGGGAGAGAAACAGCTGGCTGCGGCGTCTGTTCCTGGACCTCAAGTCACTGTGACCCAGAAACCCGAACAGAGGTTCATCTCTGTTGCCCCGCCCAACTCATACGGCGCTCCATCCAAGTTGGAGGAAAACCTTCCCTGTAAAGAATGAGAATCCCCTAATTGTGACAAGGGTCGTGAAGTTATCCAGGCCATTTCAAAAAGCTTCTTTGTTTGTTTTACAGAAACACCATGTTTGGAGAAAAGAGACGGGTCTTCTTGATACATAACGGCAAGACGGAACTACTACCACCCGACACCTCGGATCGACCGCTTAGTTTCTGCTAGTTTTGAACAAAATGATTCCCACCCATTTTATAGTTCAATCTTGATAATGACAGTTTTCAGATGAGAGAATTAGGTACAAGGAATGTATCTCACTGCAGATCACGAAGCTACAAAGACAGGGTGTCAGGATTTGACACAGGTATGAACAGCTGGTCACGTGACCTAAGTCACACTGATTTCTTGCCTCCCGTCTGCTTTCCTCTCTCAAACATTAATGAACTTATTCGGTGTCCAAGCTCCATCTAAAATCCTAGGCTACTCATTTACAATACCACCTAATTTACCATTATTGGGTTTTTTTAATTTAAGTAATCTCTATACCCAACGTGGGGTTTGAACTCATGACCCCGAGACCAAGAGTCGCATGCTTCACTGGCTGAGCCAGCCAGCTGCCCCTAATTCACCCTTATGAGGAGGATTCACTGAAACCACAGACGGAATGTATGAAATTGCTAACATTCAACCAATTTTTACCCTAAAAACATCGATGACATAGAGTTACACCTAACGTGTCAACGTTCTTGGACAATTCCGAAGTGTTTAAATATATGTCCATTACTGACTATCTTGCTTTGTGACATCTGCAGCTTTAGTACTCAAACCCAGAAGGCCGTACATCATGGTGACTAAGAACTCAGACTCCAGACAGACAAACCTGAGTCTGAACCCCTTCATTTTCTTATCTGTAAGTGCTCAATAAATATTAGCTTTTTCTATTATTTATTATTATTGCTGTTATTATTACCTTGCTGTCATTAAGACGGTTTTGGTATAAAGCTGCCCATTGTAGCATTATTTATAATAAAAACCAGAAACAAATTCTATTTCCCACAACAGGGGAACAGCATAGCAGGGTTCTGAAAGAACTGTCTGTAGAATTAACGAAAATCAATTCAATTAAGATTTAAAAGCCCCTGCTTTGCCACTCAGGGGCTGTATAATTTTGAGCCAGTCATTTCTTTTCTCTGGACCTCTTTTCTTCACCTCAAAAATGAATGGTTTACTCTCAATGATTCATAAGTCCTCTCCAGATTTAAAGTTTATAGCCCTAAGGCTCTAAATGCTCTAAATAAAATATAATCCATCAATATCATGGATAATCTACAACCCCCAAGTACACAGGAAGATGGAAGCAACATGAGAAAATATTTTATAAATACTGCCAAGTTTCTTCAACCCTCCTGTTTTTTTTTTTTCTGTAACATCGGTCATCTCCTAAGAGGATTTGTACTGTTTACAGTCTCTCTCCATGAACCAGGCGGAAGCTTCTAGGAAAGTAGGGAATTATGCCTGGTTTGTTCACTGATGTATCTACTCTCAGCCATTACAACAATGCCTGGCACATAGAAGCTCAATTAACATTTGCTGATTGAAAATTTGTAAACATTCTGAGGTGCCTGGGTGGCTCAGTCGGTTGTCCGACTTCAGCTCAGGTCATGATCTCACAGTCCACGGGCTCTGTACTGACAGCTCGGAGCCTGGAGCCTGCTTCAGATTCTGTGTCTCTCTCTCTCTCTCTCTCTGTGCCCCTCCCCCACTCATTCTCATTCTTTGTCTCTCTCCATCTCTCAAACATGAATAAATATTAAAAATTTTTTAAAAATAAAGATTTGTGAACATCCTAAAAGAGCAAAGTACAAAACTGTATATATAATAGAATACCATTAATGTACAATATGTACCCCCATGGAAAACTGGCAGATAGGATCAGACAGGTTAAAACAGAATGAGGGAGTAGGGATGAAATATTTTTTTAAAGTTTCCTTCGATGTTTTGAACAATTTTGTTTAAAAAGATAGCATTCAACAAAGCATGTAGTCAGAAGAAAGATGTAGAGAAACAGACGAAGTGACCAAGGGGGGTGGAGTGTGACTCTGGCGGAGGGCATGAGGAAGGGCGGAAGTGATGGAAACAGAATCACAGGGGCAGAAAGAAAACTAGGTAATAAGATGCAGAAAAGAAAAGCCAATTTATCTTGGACTTTTAATTACAAGCTGGTATCTTTTAAACTATCCCCAAGTTGATAGAATTTCCCTATCGACTGCCTCAATCAATGGAAGCTATGGTGAATTTGAGCACAAAGGGGCACTTGGGGGCTGTTAACTGTTAAGATTTTGTTTGTTTGTCTGTTTGTTTGTTTTGAGAGACAGAACGGAGCATGAGCAGGAGATCATGACCTGAGCCAAAGTCAGACACTTAACGGACTGAGTCACCCAGGCGCCCAGGGACTGTTACCTGTTACTCTTCGCACGAGTCTTGAGCCTTCTCTGGGTTTGCTGCTGTGGACGTAAGAAGGGCGAGTCCCACTGAAGTTAACTGGTGAGACTTTTCATTAACCATCTGATCGACAATCCCATCCAGGGCCACATACTGGAGGGAACACATGGAGGGTAGGAAACAGCCTTCCCTTCCAGGGGCTGAAAGACACGCTGCCTTATTATAACACAAAGCAACACACAACTGCCAAAGAAATTATATAGACACATGGCTTGGAAAATTTAAGGGGAAGAATAATTCTTTTTGGCTTTGGGGAGTTAGAGGAGAAGAGACAAGAAGTTGTCCCAGGAAGGCCTGGTGTCCTGAACCTAACCAACTCACAGGGACCCTAGTGCTGTTTGTGGCCTTAATCTTGAACCCTTCACCCATTCCTGTCTTGTATTTGATTGCACATTACTCTTTTTTGAGAGAGAGAGAGAGAGAAAGAGAGACAAAGAGAGAGGGAGGGAGACCAAGGATCCGAAGCAGGTTCTGAGCTGGACAGCAAAGAGCCGGATGTGGGGCTTAAATTCATGAACCAGGAGATCATGACCTGAGCCAAAGTCGGATGTTTAACTGACTGACCCACCCAGGCACCCCCATCACAGATGTCCATACATTTGGACTTTGAGCAAACCGGGTTAGATGCCCCACTATTAATGATTAGGACCCTGTGTTTCTCCTCTACAGCACATACATAATTGTAATTGCACGGTGATTTGTGTACTTCCTTAAACACTGGGATCCCCACAAGGGCAGAGGCCATGCTGTGTTGTCACCACTGTAACCCCAGTGCTAGCACAGAGCTCATGCAAACAGGTGCAGCCGGTCACAGAGATGGCATTGGCCCAGCCTGTGCTAACCTAGGCCCAGGGCCTCACCCCCACTCCAAAATCACAACATGGACACAGCCCCAAAATCAGTAAATCAGATGAGCAATCCAAGGAGGGGAGATGTAAACCCTCCCCCAAAGTAGCCCAAATGATTAGGTCACTAGCTCTGTAACCGACCGGTTGCAATAGAGACCTTAAGACAGAATAATGGGGATGTCGAACACGAGCTAACAGTGTGAAAAAAGTTTTGAGTTTTGAGGCTACGGAAGAAAAGACACTGCATAAGATTAAAAAAAAAAAACCACACACACAAAAACAAAAAACAACACCTTTCCAAGAGAGAACCAATATGGTCTAAGTTAAGAAGCGGCTTAATGGCTTAGTTAGCTGCTTCTGTAAAATCATGGTGCTGGGGCGCTTGGGGGTTCAGTCCGTTAAGTGGCCGACTTCGGCTCAGGTCATGATCCCGCGGTTCGTGGTTCGAGCCCCATGTCAGGCTCTGTGCTGACGGCTCAGAGCCTGGAGCCTGCGTAGGACTCTGTGTCTCCCTTTCTCTCTGTCCCTCCCCCACCTGCACTCTTTCTCTCTCTCTCTCTCTCTCTCTCTCTCTAAAACATGGACATTCTAAAAATAATAATAAAATAAAATAAGTAAAATGAAATTCTGGTGCTGATTTTACTTTAGAATACAGGTTTCATGAGAAAGCATCTCTCTTTCAGTTTTCACGCACAGACGAAGACAGAGAGGAGAACGCTCGTCCTTGTCCAGAGTCAGGTCTCATCTAAACCCACAGACTCGGAGAAACACCTGCCGTATCCATTTCAGCATTTACTTCGCGTTTTTATTTAACAGGCCACTGGCATTAATGAGTACCTGATGAATCGCCTAATTTTAGACATGTAAGGAACCTTGAAATTCACTTTCATTCCAACATTTACACTTAAGAAAAACCGACGGCCCAAGAGGGGCTCAGAGGCATCTCGCAGGTACACAATCCCAAGGCCTGGACTCGGAGAGCCAGAGAACGCTGAGTTCACGTCCAAAGGTTGGATCACTGAGGCACCAACAGAGTCCTGTAAAAAAATCTCTGTTAATATGCGGTGTCCAGTTGGTGTGGTGTCTGGTGGGATCGTTCAGGGGAAAGGAGGTCAATTAAAGCATTGTGCTCACTTGGCCCTTCCTTACGTACAGAGCTCTTCCAAAGTCGAAAACAAAAATTAGGAGACGTGTACCAAAGGATAAAGAAACAAGTGGAAATGCAGATTGTATGGGACTTCTCAATGTCAGAGTGGGGAATGGCTCCTTTCTCGGCAGTGATACTAAATGAGTTACAGAGGTCCTGTTATTACACTGTCTGCTGTCGCGCCTTTGTGCTGTTCTCTGTGCCATGAACACCCTTCCCGACACTACCACACCTCCTGGACAAACTCCTACCTACCCACTGAGACTCTGGTCAGGCATCTCTGGATTCCGGATAAGCGTCTCACCATCACTAAGTTCCTTTCAGTGACACACGGGCCTACTGATGCCTGACGATCCTTCTAGGAAGTGTCAAGAAGACTAGCACTGGTACGAGGTTTGTATAGCAGCGTGTATCCCATTGAGGAAAGCACTACAAACACACAAGGTAATGTTTTATTAATTTACTTAACCTGATTCCTTGAAACACAGAGAGTGATTTTGATGGATGAATCAACCAACCCAAGATTAATAGCTTGGTTTACTACACTCATTTCTCTTTCCAAGCCACAAGCCAAAATAAACTCACTCTCGATTTATAACTTTGCGAAATGTGCTCTCGCATATCGACTCCTGAATCTGCTGTGGTTATTAAAAGGATGGCTGCATCCATCGGGACAGGCCAGGTTACGCTGTGGTAACAAACAGCCCCGGAGTCTCAGCCCCAATGATGACCCCCGTGGTCATTCTGGGGTCGACAGGATCAGCCCAGCAACTCCATCTTTCGGGACTATACTTGACAATCTGGATTAAGCAGCTCTGTGGCTGACATCAGTTTAAAAGATATGACCTCCCAGGGCGCCTGGGTGGCTCAGTTGGTTAAGCAGCCCAACTTCGGCTCAGGTCATGATCTCACAGTTCATGGGTTCGAGCCCCACATCTGGCTCTGTGCTGATAGCCCAGAGCCTGGAGCCTGCTTCGGATTCTGTGTCTCCCTCTCTCTCTGCCCCTCCCCCACTCCTGCTCGCTCTCTCACTTGCTCTCTCTCTCAAAAGTAAATAACATTAAAAAATTAAAAAAAAAAGATATGACCTCCTCTTTTCCTTCTCCAACCACCTACAGAGCCGTCTTGCAGGGCTGCAGTGTGACAATGTTTGTTATACACCTCCGACACTACCCGGCAGACAAGCAGTAGTCAGTTAATGATAATGATAGTTAGTACCACTGTCATTGCCGTTATCCCTACTCCTCTCCAAATAGTAACTGTGATGTTATTATTATAATTTTCATATGGTTCTTAAACTTGTCTGCACACTGGAATCACCCGGAGAGTTTAAAATCTATAATGTTGTGTTCCCCCCCTGGAGTTGGCGAATTAATTCATCTAGACTATGTCCTGGCCTTTGGAATCTTTTTTTATTTTATTGAAATAGAGAAAGAAAGTGTGTGTGTGCAACCGGGGGAGGGGCAGAGAGAAAGGAAATAGACAGAATCCCAAGCAGGCTCCATGCTGTCAGCGTAGAGCCTGATGCAGGGCTCGAACTCACAAACTGTGAGATCATGACCTGAGCCAAAGTCAGACGCTTAACCGACTGAGCCGCCCAGCTACCCCTGGGCTTTGGAATTTTAAAAGATTTTCCAGGAGATTCTAATGCACAGACAAGTTTGAGAACCACTGTCCCACAGGCACCCACGTTCATATCTATACTTACACACATTTTCATGTGCGTGCATTCACGCAGGTGCACGTAGAAGCTGGCCAGGTTCCACGAATCCTCTCACCTCTACCATAGCGGTGGTCCCATCAGCCAGGATGAGTTAGGCTCTGCTGCAGTAACGAATACTAGTCCTAATGACAACCACGGTAGTCACCCTCTGCAGTCAACAAGATGAGCCCCGCAATCCTGCCTAAGCCAATGCATCTACCCTCAAGTCTTTCCTGTTTCCTCTTTTCACTTCACACTTTTTCTAAGGTCCAGTTTAACAAGTTTGCCAGACCCAGAGTCAATCAGAACCAAAAAATTATACTGGCACGGACGGACTGTTCAGAGGAGGACCACTGAAGACTGTTAGTAATGGAGACTATGCTTCGTTCAGCTCTCTATCCCAGGCCCCAAAACATGGTAGACAACTTAATATAAATTCATTATTAACAGTAATAACCTGAAGAAGAAAAAAAAAGGAAACCAGACACACAAAAAAAGCACAGCAGCTAAGTTGAAAGTCTTAGATGTCAATTTGTCACTGACCACCGTTTTGATTTCCGCATTTTTGTTAATTTCTCCCAGGATGAAACTATATCCAGTGGGGCGGAAGTGAGGTCAGGAGACTGTGAACAGACCAGTGCTCTTTCAATGGGCAGCAAAGTGCAAGACACACACGGCAGGTGCAGGGAGCAGGAAGAACGGGACGTTTTGGGGTACTTGGGTGGCTCAGTCAGTTGAGCAGCTGACTTTGCCTCAGGTCACGACCCCACGCTTTGTGAATTTGAGACCCACATCGAGTTCCCAGCTGTCAGTGCAGAGCCCGCCTCAGATTCTCTGTCCCGCTTTGTCTCTCTGCCCCTCCCCTGCTCGTGTGCTTGTGCACGTGTGCATGCCTAACCTCTCTCTCTCTGTCTCTCTCTCTCTCTCGAAAGTAAACCATCTCCTGCTATACTGGATGTTCTATCTCTGCAGAGTCTGGAGAAAACCAAAAAAACCCAGTTCGTATGCCCTTGTTTTAGAGATAGTTTAATTTAAGAATCACACTGGCTTTACATAAACCCTTCACCAAAAAAAAAAAAAAATGTATTCTGTATTTTGAATACACGAGTTCACTCGAGCCCAGGGGAAAGAAGCATTGTATATGATTACATAAGAGTTACACTACTACTTTAAAACCAAATGGAAGCCTCAGGCAGCGAAGTCAGGAGAGAGAAATCATTTTCGTAAAATTATCTGAATGCAACCGTCTCTTCTGATGCATTGTGAGTTGACAATGGTTCTGCTCTTCTCAGAAGCTCATTCGATTATAGGTTGCTTATCTGGACCAGGGAGAGGAGTTTCCCCTCCTGTCTAGAGATAGTTAGGGAGGAAAAAAAAAAAAAAAAAGCAGGCAGAATTCCGCTAATAAAAGCCTGAAATGAAAAGCAGTAACTACTCCCAAGGCCCTGCTTATTGTCGAGGAGTCATTAGACAAAGCTATGTAGGGTCCCTGTTACAGATCTGTTTGCTCTGCAGCCATCACAAAAAGGAGAAGAAGGAATGTGGGATGCTCGGCCTCAAAAGGCCTTGCTCTCCCAGGCGTGTGGCTGTCGGCGAGCAACTTAACCTCTCTGAGCTCGTTTCCTTGTCTGTGAAATGGAAATACCGACTTGACGGGGACGGTGTCAGAACTAGCCGAGGAAACCATGTAAAGTGCCTAGCGTTCGAAAAATGTCGTAAGTGCCTTTCCTCTGATCGCTGCCAAAGTCTCAGGATGCCCACTGCAACGTGAGCTTTTTAAGAGAAAGGACTTTTTTTTTTTCATTGAAGAGAAGGGACCTTGTGTTTCTTCCTACGCGCCCACATCCTACACACCGCCCCCCCCCCCCTTAGAGACTGTAGTTGCTTCTTCGACATCATTTCTTCCCACGGGGCAGCATCCGTCAGTCATTCGGTCCTCACTCCCGGTTCCGGGGATGGGGCCGACTGGTCTCAGGCCATCGTTGTTATCCTATTTCCTCTGCCGCCATGACGGTTTGGGACGGTTTGGGACCCGACCAGAGGGAAGCTCGGGCATTTTGTTCCATGGCCCTGGGGCGAGATGGCAGCTGTCCCTCCCCTGGATGTGATCAAACACACACGTGGTCTGAGAGGTACCAGCAGGCCGCCACGCTGGACAGCTCTCCTCTGTACTTCCTGGAGCTCCGCTTCTTCCTGAGGCCTGCAGGCACTGGAACAACACAGACGCCCTGCTAGCAGCCCTCTCACTACTACGGAGGGAGTCAACCTGAGAACCGAGCCACCAGACACAAGGGCAGAGCCCAGAGGATCCCAAAGGAATGAAGCCGGAGCCCTGATCACAGTGTGCCTGAAACCCACCCCACCTCTTCACCCTTGAGGTGAACCACTCGACAGCTCCTATCAATGATCCGGTTTGAGCCAGGCTTCCTGTCCCTTACCACTCGAAGTGTCCTCGTCGATACGTCCTCACGCGTGGCTGAATAAATCCCTGAGCAAGAGATTATGCAGAAACACCATCACTCTTCCAAAGATTTAACTCGGATTTCAAGTTCCCTGGGAGCAAGAGCCCTCGCTGGTCTTGGCCAGCCAGTAGCCCAGCTTCACGGAGTTTCTGGACACAGGCCCTCAGTAAATACTTTTTTTAAATAGGTGAATGGAATGAAACTAACAAAATCACCCGGAATTTCAGAACCTTTTAAAGCCCTACCCTCCAGATGTATGCGGATCAGAGGACCACGATGAGGGAGCTCGCAGGACGGAGGGCCATCAGTAAGGCCCGAGCTCCTACGGCAGATCCGGCTGAAGGTCAGCTCCTCCCCTGCCACATGAGGATATTAATACCTCATTCCTGGGCAAGGGGAGCCATGCAAACGCACCCCAGGTTGCATTCAAGAAATATGCACGTGCCTCTTTCTTTTGGCTAACCCCGCTTCATATCCTGAGTTCTAGTCTGGGGTTCAGAAAAGAGGGTCATCACATAGACACGCTGTGGGCCAAACCCCAGACCACCCGCAGAGCCAGGCCTGGGAGGGCGAGGGTGGGTAACGCGTACCCGGAGCCTCCCACCCCTCAACTCCCCTTCCCTTGAGGAGAGGGATCTGGGCAGAGGGCATATATCAACGAGGCCTTCTGGCTGCGACGCTTCCTCTTTGCTTTGCTGGTAGCTTCCTGACAAAGGCTAGGGACCCTAAGGGCTGCAGACCTAACCATTTACCGGTGAGGTGGGGCTCAGCCAGACAGGTGGGCTGCAGGAGGCCAGGGGCCTTGCCTCATTCACCAGTACAGCCCCAGCACCCAGAAAGCACTCAGTGAAAGATGGCCTGAGCACCCGGGTGAAGGAGTGAGTGGAGGCGCGAGTGAGGAAATCAAGATTCTCAGGAGAGAACAGTAGTGAAGCCATGTTAGTGCACGGACTGCTGATCGTGCCGCAGGCAAACCCGAGACCCGGCAAGGGGAGGCTGGCACGTGGGGACTCAGCTCTGGCCCTCGGACTCCAGGGCCTAGGTCTGAGCCACGGATTCTTTCTCTGACAAACACAGAGAAAGATTTTGGCTAACCTCGCAAACCATTATCAAGATTAAATAAGAACTTTTTTAATGTTTATTACTTTTGAGAGAGAGAGAGAGAGAGACAGAGCATGAGCAGGGGAGGGGCAGAGAGAGAGAGGGAGACACAGAATCCGAAGCAGGCTCCAGGCTCTGAGCTGTCAGCACAGAGCCCGACGCAGGGCTTGAACCCAATAACCATGAGATCATGACCTGAGCTGAAGTTGCAAGCTTAACTGACTGAGCCACCCAGGCTCCCCGATAAGAAATTATTTTAATGCAGCTATGCACAGGGAGAAAAGGTTGACAGAATATATAGCGAGGTATTAATATCGACTAGCTTTCAATGGTAAGATTATGGGAGGACACTTATTTTTCTCTTTTGTGTGCATTTTTGGATTTTCTATAATGAACATAAACAGACCGTCTAGTAACAGGAAAATGCACATAAAAGAGGGAGATGCCGATCCAAGCGCCTGGCCCAGCACCTCAGACATAAAGCCAGGACCCAGCAAAGGTTCCATTTCTATGAATGCCCTTCAGACATTTGGAAGCAGCTCTCATACGTCTCCTATTTCTTGTTAAGTATTTCTGCTAATTTACTGTCATCCTTACAGGACTTGATTTCAAGGCTCTCTTTTTATCCTTCCTTCCCTGCAAAGGCTCCATCTGTTAAAACCCCACTCTGGGTATTGTATAAACCAGCTCACAGAATCAGCAGCACGCTCCCGTTTGCTCATTCATCTGTTAATTCATTCACTGAGTAAACACTGGTTAAAAACCTACTCTGTTGGACATCCTTGCTTTTACTCACCCACCCCTCCCCCCATTCACACTCGGTTCCCAGATTTTCCTGGGGAACACCCACCACCCTCACCTCAGTCCCTGTGCTCTGGGAGGTGCAGACCCTACCCCAGCTCCTTCAGGGGGCGGGCACTTGATCCCCGAAGGCCAATCGGAGCATCGTATTCGCCTACGCCACAGGGATTGGTTGGGGGGGGATGATACCCAGATAAGACCAATCAGAAACACTCAGACTCAATTCTGAGACTTTTCTTGAACTGTTGAAAATGTGGCCTTTCTATTCCCTTCTGCTACAACTGCTGAGAGCCGTCTTGGCGCCACAGCCCAGAAAGAAACGGTAGGAGATGCTGAGGGATGAAGAAAAACTGGGTAAGCCTTAGCAACGCCGGTCAAACCCCCATGCGTTAATTTCCATCCCTGGACTTTCCTATGACTAAATGCCCTTTCTGGGGAAGCCAGTGCAAGTTGGGATCCTGCTTTGAGGTCAAAAGAGTCCTCACTGAAGAAACCTGAAGGGCTGTGACATACGCTACACGCTGGCTCTGCGCAGAGGAAGCCAGATGACCCCTGCCGCCTCTCCTGGCACCCAGTGTGATGTGGAGACAGCTACAAACAGCTACTATTATTTAAAGCCGGTAAGATAATTGCTTTAATTAAATTTGACATGGAACAAGAGGAGCACAGGGTGGGGGGAGCCAGGAAAGGCCCCAGACAAGAAAAGCATTGAAATGTACTCTCCCTCTGCACTCAGGCAGTAGGAGAGAATTGCTCTTTGGGGAGTGGAGAGAACACACTGATGTACACCCAGCTCCCAGTAAACTAAACCCACTGCAACCCACATGACACTTAAAGTACTTCAGGGGACTCTCTGGACAAGCCCACAACACAGCACCTCGAGAGACGGCAAAGAGCCAACGTCCAAGAGCCCTCACTGGCAAGAATTTTATCTGAATGTTACAGACGATGTCACACTCTTTTTTTTTTTTTAAGGCTTATTTATTTTTTGAGAGAGAGAGAGAGAGAACGCAAGTAAGGGAGGGGCCGAGAGAGAGGGAGACACAGTGTCTGAAGCAGGCTCCAGGCTCTGAGCTGTCAGCACAGAGCCCAACGCAGGGCTCGAACTCACAGACCATGAGATCCTGACCTGAGCCAAAGTCGGATGCTTAACCGACTGAGCCACCCAGGCACCCCTGTCACACTCGTAACTAATACTGAGGTCAGTGGTTGTGATTTCAAGGCTACAAACGTAAAGCTTTCACGCTAGCCCTCTTGCCCGTTTGGATTACTGCTGATCAAATCGCACAACATGGTAACGACAGCCCTCTCCAGATGAATAACCCGCTGGCCGCATTTGTTACCAAATGATACGGGGGAGGGAAGAGAGCACGTGTCCGGTTCTGGAAAACACTTCGTGCTGGGTTAGAAACGTGGCTGGCTGCGGGAAACAACGACAAGGACAATAAAAGCGCCTCTGGGAACATCTATTCTGCTAAGAAAGGCCCTGAAGCCGGGTCTTTTTAAGGGAGCAAAGCCGGTGTCCCTCAGACCTCTGATGAGGTACGCAGCATGAGCTGGGACATGCAATGAATCAGAAAAGGATACCGCAGGATCGGGTCCTTGCTGTTTCTGAACACGGCGATTCATTTGCTCCACAAATACAGCTCCAAGTGTCCGGAGCAAAGAGCCCTACAGATGGAAATATTAATACTAACGAAAACTTCCGTGCGGTCTCAAGAGAGGTGCCAGGGACTAGTGGCAGGAAGGCGAGAGGCTTGAGAGCCCTTCCAGATAAGCTGGATTTCTCGGAAGCAGCTGGGTCACCTCCGCTCCTAAAAACACTTGAAAGAGTGCAGTTCACTCTCCCCTCCCCTGCTGCGCACCACGTGACTTGGCACTAAGACTTCACCTCCCCTCTCCTGAAAACAGTCTACTGTTGATCCGACGTTCACTGGGCAGAGCCTACCAACGGGGAGACCCAAGTGTACCAGCCCGAGAGGACTGAGCCAGAAACCAGAAGTGCCTGGCATTGGACATATGCTCAGTAAACACCAGGGATTAGCAGCCACACGAAGACCCACCAGTCTCTTCTGAAAATGAGAGGGGCTTTTATGTTGAAAGCTCCCAAAGTGAAGTTTTTGTTAACTAGTTTGTTTTTTAACAGAAAAGATAACATATGCTCAGGCTTAAAAATTCAAAAAAATAGGGGCACCTGGGGGGCTCTGTCGGTTGAGTGTCTAACTCTTGATTTCAGCTCAGGTCATGATCCCAGGGTTGTGAGCCCCAAGTCAAGCTCTACACTGAGCATGGAGCCTGCTTAGGATTAGGATGCTCTCTCTCTCTCTCTCTCTCTCTGCCCCCCTCTAAAAGTTAAAAATGTTTTAAAAATTAAAAAAATAATTCGAAAAATATAAAAGATGCACAGCAAGACATCTTCCGTCTGCCCTAGAGCACAGGTTCCCCACCACCTCCCTTCTAGGTGTCTGCCAGCAGTGGTCGATGTGTCCGCAAGCACGCGAGGGGTGTGGCTGGGTGCGCAGACGTACTTGTATCTCCCACACGTGGGAACACACCACATACACTTTTCTGCATTTGTCTTTTTTTTTTTTTAACTTAAGATTGTATCCTGGAAGGGGCGCCTGGGTGGCTCAGTCGGTTAAGCCTCTGACTCTGGACTGCAGCTCACATGATGATCTCACGGTTTGTGGGATCGAGTCCCACGTTGGGCTCTGCACGGACTGCGCACAGCCTGCTTAGTATTCTCTCCCTCCCTCTGCCCTTCCCACTCATTCTCTCTCTAAATAAATAAATAAATAAACTTAAAAAAAAAAGAAAAGAAAAAGAACGTATCCTGGAGATCACGGCTTCGTAGTACACATGACCTTCTATTTTAAACAGTGGCCAAAATCAAAAACAATGAAATCTCGCCATCTGCAACTACGTGGATGAACTAAAGGGTATTATGCTAAGTGAAATTAGTCAGTGAGAGAAAGACAAATATCGTATGACTTCACTCACATGAGGACTTTGAGATATAAAACAGATGAACATAAGGGAAGGGAAGCAAAAATAATATAAAAACAGAGAGGGGGACAAACCATAAGAGATTCCTAAATATGGAGAACAAACAGAAGGTTGCTGGAGGGGTTGGGGGCGAATGGGCCAAATGGGTAAGGAACATTAAGGAATCTACTCCTGAAATCATTGTTGCACTATATGCTAACTAACTTGGATGTAAATTAAAAAATAAATAAATTTTTTAAAAAATGAACAGTGGCCAAGTATTCCACTATAAGAACATACCAGAATTGATTGAATCAATCCCCTGCCGACATACATTTCAGCTGCTTCCCGGGTCTTACTTTTATCACAAACAACGCTGCAATGAACCTACATTACATACATCTTCACACACGCCATGTATGACTGTAGGAAAGATGCAACTAATAGGATAAAATCTTCGAAGTAGAACTGCAGGACCACGCACTCGGAAATACAGCAGACAGTGCCACGTTGCCCTTCAAAGCACTCATCGTCACTGTCCCCGATTGTGTGATACGGATGCCCGTTTCTCTACCCACATTCACAAAACGGTGTTTGGTTTTTTTAAACACAAGGGAAGAGAGGGCGCGAGAGCCCCACTCTGGACCCACTGGCTCTCTCCCTACCCCGGTGATATCACGCGTGACATTACTAGGTCTTGTAAGTTCCACCCAGGATGCACGACCCAGAAAATCCCTTTGTAAACACAGAATGCACGTCGGAGCCACTGGTGTGCTGAAGCCAGCTCACGCCAGCTCAGGAGAGCTAAGTGGGCACCTTTCTTCCCGATTCTGGGTTCAGGGGCATCAGGCTGGTAGCTTGAAACCGGTCACGGGAAGTGTTTGTACCACAGAAATCAGCAAATGCTACAAAGCAAGACTTCTTTTGTTCCCCCCAGAGAGACCTTTGTCAAACACAGCAGCGCATCAATGCATACGACGGTGGAAACCAAGCCTCACCTGTCTCTCTTTGAATATTTCCATCTAGCAAGAGGACCACCGATCCTTGTGACTTGGTCACAAATTCTTGGAACCTAAGGACTGGAGAAGATCTGAAGGGACCTCTAATCGTTGTGTCTCTCTTGTCATTATGTCTCTGAATACTGCCTTTCCCCAGCCCATCTGCTTAGGCACAAGCGACATCCTCTGATTTTCTCTTCTATGCCTCTTTGCCATTCTTGTGTATTCGCATCTCTATTGTTTCGTGCTTATTTTCGAGGTCAGTCTACAGTGTAATAATTACACACATAGACTCCAGACCACACAAGACAGCCCAAGGTCAAGTCCCAGCTCCACCCTTACCAGCTGTGTGACCTTGGGCAAGCAGCATAAACCACCACGTGCTGCCTTCCTCGTCCATAAATTACACCATTTGCTCTCAGGACGAAATGAGTTCCTGTACGTATTCACGACAACATCTGGCACATACTAAGGACTCAACAAGTGTAAACTGCTACCACTGTCTTCCAGCTCACTGACTATTTCTTTGGCTATGTCTCCTCTCTCTGTTAATCCTTTTCTTGGATTTTAATTTCAGGGACTGTCCATTGAATTTGGCTGCCTTTCAAATCAACCTATTCTTTTGCGTCTTTCTTTCCATCTTTTTAGATCATCTGTAGTCATTCGTTATTTTAAAGATGCTGTTTTATAGTCTCTTTTAGGTGGTTCTATTACTTCCAAGCAGTTCATTTCCTGGACAGCTCATGTTATTTAATTGCGAACTTATCCACAGAACTGGTTCTTTCTGTGGGAGTCCTGTTAGGTCTGGGTTGTTGAATATCCTGGGTGATTTGTGTTTGTGCTAGGAATTTCCATGATACTCGGCCAGTTTTTATGTTCACTTCTCAGCTGGAGGGGCCTTATAATCTCAAACACAATAAAAGTATAGATTCTATAACTACATATGGTTTTTAATTCCTTGCTGGTGACTTGTTCCACTCAAGGCAAGCTTCCTCTCTATTTCTCCAGTGGAGTTTTTCTAGACCCTCTATGTGAAAAAGTGTAATGCTTAAGACTCCCAAGTGTTCAGGGCACCTGGGTGGCTCAGTCGGTTGAGCATCCGACTCTTGGTTTCTGCTCGGGTCATGATCTCATGGTTCGTGGGATTGAGCCCTGCGTCAGGCTCTGTGCTGACAGTGTGGAGCCTGCTTGGGATTCTCTCTCTGCCATTCTCTCTCTCTAAACAAACAAACAAACATTTTTTTAAAAGGCTCTCAAGTGTTCAGTTCACAACGGACCCAAGTCTCATTTCTAGACCCACTGTGACATCTAAACCATAACACCCAGATTCCATGGCCCGTTCCTGGGTACAAAAGCCCCACAAGCTGTCATGACTTCAGCCCACAAAACCATTTGGCTTAATTTTCTCTCTTCATTTCTGACACCTGAGGACTTCCCTTTCTGAAGAGCGCCTCTAGACGCAGATCTTACATTTCAGTCCACTCTGTATTCATATCAGGAAAGACACACAAATCAGCATAGTCCACCATGTTGGCAGAATGTTCTAGGTCTCCAAGTCTAACATAACCCCCTACCCGTGCTTGAGTTCTGTGCACATGACAACGGCAGCTTACTGCCATTTGGAAGGGTTAGCTTCCAAAGTCAGCTCAGAGATGAAAGCCGAAAGGAGTCAAAATTCTCCTTGAAAATCCCACAGTAAGGCTTCACAACGGAGACTGACGAACCGTCTCCCAACACAGGGCCAACACAGGCCGTGGCCCGTCAGCACCAGATTTGATTTCTTGGGTTGAGCACCAGAAAGACAGAGCTGGCTTGGATTTCAGAGCTGTGTTGTCGGATAATTAAAATCTATAAATGTAAGAAACACACTTGATGCCACAAGATGCTCATACTCCAAAAAGCCACAGAACAAAGAGTGACAGAAGGAACAGCAGGTCTGTGTCTCATTCACACTCACTCCAAGAGAGAGACGCCTGTTGGGTGGAATGACAGGATCACCCACGCTATTTAAAGTGTTATTTTTATCTGGACTTTGTTTTTGTTGAGCAAGTGTATTTGGATCTGGGTAAATCTGAAGCAGGAATCTATGACACGATGGACACGGGACTTCTGTAAGTGAGAACAGTGGTTAGCCCTGGGGCAGGATATACTGTGAAGGGGCATGAGAGAATGTCCTGGAGGGATGGAAATCCTGAATGCCCTGTCTGGGTGGGGACAAGATGGGGTGACATATTAAGAATTCACAAAGGGGCATCTGGCTGGCTCAGTTGGTAGAGCATGTGACTCTTTATCTTGGGTTTTTAAGTTCAAACCCCACGCTGGGTATAGAGATAAAATTAAATTAAAAATAAAATCTTGGGGGAAGGGGCGCCCGGGTGGCTCAGTTGGTTAAGCATCTGACTCTTGATTTTGGCTCAGGTCATGATCTCACTGTTCATGGGTTCGAGTCCTGCGTCAGGCTCTGCAGGGCTCTCTCTCCCTCTCTCTCAGCCCCTCCCCCACTCGCTCACTCATTCTTTCGCTCTCTGTCTCTCAAAAATAAAATAAACTAAAAAAAAAAAACCACAAAATAAAATCTTGGGGGCGCCTGGCTGGCTCAGTCAGTAGAGCATGCTACTCCTGATCTTGGGGCTGTGAGTTGGAGCCCCATGTTGGATGTAGAGATTACTTAAAAATAAAATCTTTCTAAAAAATCTTAAAGGGGCACCCGGGTGGCTCAGTCGGTTAAGCACCAACTCTCGATTCCAGCTCAAGTCATGATCTTACGATTCCTGAAATCAAGCCCTGCCTTGGGCTCTCTGCTGACAGTGTAGAGCCTGCTTGGGATTCTCTCTCTCTCTCTCTCCCTCTCTCTCTGCCCCTCCCCTGCTGGGACATGCACACACACTCTGTCTCTCTCAAAATAAATCAACACTTCTTTAACAATCTTTTAAAAAAATAGAGTTGTACATTTTACAAGATGTAAGTTATACCTAAATTAAAATAAAAGTTACAAGCATGCATGAGAGACTGCTATGTGACATCCTGCCATCCAACCTCCACTCTACGGCTAAAGCTCTCTCGGGGCCAGCCAGCCAAACGCAGGGCAATAAGGACACCAGGAAGACAGGGACAGAAGAGGCAGAAAAGGGAGTACCTGGTGAGGATAGAGGGTACCCAGGCTCACCAAGTTTTTTCTTTTCTTTTCTTCTTTTTTTTTTGAGTTTATTTTATTTATTTTGAGAGAAGCAGAGAGAGTGCAAGTGGAACAGGGGCAGAGAAAGACGGAGAATCTTAAGCAAGCTCTGCACTTTCAGTGCAGCATGAGGGGCTTGAACTCACGAAACTGCGAGATCATGACCTGAGCCGAAATCAAGAGCCGGACACTTAACCGACTGAGCCCCCCAGGCGCCCCACGCTGGTTTTCCACGAGGGGCCTCTCAGCGGGTAAGAGCCTGGCTCTCCAGCCGGATGACTCGGGTGCGAATACTGGCTCCACCCCTGCCATGGAGTGTTTGCGTCCCCACCAAATTCATGTGTCAAACCCTAACCTCCAACAGGACAGCGGTAGCAGGTGGGGCCTTCGGGAGTGATCGGGTCCTAAGGATGGAGCCCTCATGAATGGGATCAGCACCCTGAGAAAACAGACCCCAGAGAGCTCCCCCACCTTTTCTGCCACGTGAGGTGATAGGCAAACAATGCCATCTGCGAATGAGGAAGTGGGGCCTTCACCGGACACCAAACCTGCCAGCACCTTGATCTTGGACTTGTCAGCCCCTAGGACTGTAAGAATTAAGTTTCTCTTGTTTGATGCCTCCCCAGTCTGTGGTAGTCTGCTACAAGAGCCCAAATGGACTAAGACAACCCTTGCTATGGGAGTGAACTTGGGCAAGATACTTCTCTTCTTGGAACCTCAACTCTCTTTTGAAATTTAAACAAGATAATTCAAAGCTCTTGGCACAGGGTCTGCTAGTCCATAGTATTCACTAACTGTCAACTATTCTTACTGCTACAGACGACAAGAGGCGGAGAGTGTCTTCTTTCCTCCAAAGTTCTCTTTTCACTTATTTTTTTTTTGTTTTATTTGTTTATTTTGAGAGAGAGAGAGAGAGCAAGGGAGGGCAGAGAGAGAGAGAATCCCAAGCAGGCTCTATACCGTCAGCACAGAGCCCGACGCAGGGCTGGATCTCACCAACCACAAGATCGTGACCTGAGCCGAAACCAAGAGAAGGACGCTTAACCGACTGAGCCACCCAGACACCCCTTCTCTCCAAAGTTCTTGTTGAAATTAATAATTTCGCCTGATAAGCTTGTAGGGCCTCAATACACATGCGTAGACTGAATGAAAGGAAGCACATGGATTCTAATTTCAGCAGAGGTGGCAGGTTCTTATTTCCACTGAACTGAAATCCATGTCCTGGCCTAGTATTTCCATCCCTTTAACTTTTCTTCGCAGCAAAGCGGTTGAGAGCACAGGCTTGGAAGCAGATGGCCAAGGCCACATCCGGCTGTTACTTACCAACTTGGTAACCTTGAACGAATTACTCAAACTCCAGGCCTCAGTGTCTTCTCCTGTAAAACAGAGTTACAGCAAGGATTAAGGACTGGACAACAGACCTGAGTACAAGCTAAGCCCCAGTAAACCCTAGACAGTTATTCTTTCCCATATTACAGACACGATCTGAGAGTAACCACTCTTGATTCCATTTCTTCAGACCGTTAGGATTTCCAGAGCATGTTTCACAAACATTTTTCTCATTTAGTGTTCAAAATAGTTGTATGTAAAAAAAAAAAATAGTTATATGTATTACAAAAAAAGAAATGGACGTTCAGAGGAGTTAAGTAACTTGCTGACAGTTGCACAGCAAAGAGCGAAGACCCAAGCCAACTTCCTATGACTGAGGGATAGTTTGGCTCGACTGTGTGGCCCTGGGGACAGAGGGTGGGGCCAGGCTATCCTTTCGAATTCAGAGAATTCTAAGTTAAAGGATGGTGGAAGTCTGAGTTACAACAGGAGCACGTGGGTCCCAGCAAAATGCTCGGCTCAACTTGAGTCTGAACTGGTCTGAATCATTCTATCCCTGAATCACTTCCTGTTTTAGGTTTCTTCATGGCTGAGAAACGAAAACAAACTTGAAGAGAACACCAACCTTGTCACCCTCCGCATCTCTTACGGCGGCTAAAACTTACAAATCAAGGGAGTTTTCGTAAAACCAAAGTCAAACAATACCCCGTGGAACGCAGGCAGCAGCACGCGGCGTGCGGGTCGGAGCAAGGCCTGCAGCGCCGAGACATTCTCGCCGTATGACGGAGGAGCCACAAATGCCTTTTTCTGGCCTTTATTTGGATTAAATCTTTAGCTGCCTTAGTGTTTTCTCTTTGCTTTTCGGCGGGCCATGAGCTACAGGAAGCCACTCCACCGGCCTCACTTGACCCACACAAGGTTTGGGGGCTGAGCCCAACTGTGTTAGGAGAACACTACCGGCTGATCAGGTCAACCACCTGCCGTCTCTTCCCTCGTCCCCCCCCCCCCGCCCCCGCACAGGTTTTCTTGTCCCTGTGGCATAAAAGATTCCCTTTTATTTCTTTATTTTTTAATTTCATTTTTGTAAGAAACCTCTACACCCAATGCAGGGCTCAAAATCATGACCCTGAGATCAAGAGTCACCTGCTGCACTGACTGAACCAGGGAGGTGCCCTTAAAATTTCTTTTAAGTTGATTTTTGAGAGACAGGGCATGAGCGGGGGAGGGGCAGCGAGAGAGGGAGACACAGAACCTGAAGCAGGCTCCAGGCTCTGAGCTGTCAGCACAGAGCCCAACGCAGGGCTCGAACCCACGAACTGCGGGATCATGACCTGAATCGAAGTCGGATGCTTAACCACGGAGCCACCCAGGCGCCCCTCAAGTCCCCTTTTAAGTCATGATAATAGAACCACTCGGTGGCCAAAGAAAGGAGATTTAAGAACCACAGGGGGTGCCTGGGTGGCTCAGTCGGTTAGGCAGCCGACTTCAGCTCAGGTCATGATCTCACGGTCTGTGAGTTCGAGCCCCACATCGGGCTCTGTGCTGACGGCTCAGAGCCTGGAGACTGCTTCGTGTTCTGTATCTCCCTTTCTCTCTGCCCTTCCCCTGCTCACACTCTGTCTCTATGTCTCTCAAAAATAAATAAAAACGTTAAAAAAAAAAAAAGAACCACATAAGCATACTCACAAGTCCTCCAGTATGTACAACACGCCCCACGCCCCGCAGAGGCTCATGCGCACACGCACACGCACACACACGCACACACAACCCCACGTCTACAGTTCTCCCGACTCCTCTCGCTATGCCTTCCAGTTAGGTAAAATATTATTTTCCTTTCTTTCAAGTTTTTTGACCAGATTTACAAAATAGAAAATGGAAGTAAGTTGTTCACTTGGGAAAATTTTTAGGGCCTTGGGAAAATCTTAGAAATCGGAAAAAAAGGGGGGCACTAACTCTCACAAAACCCTTCTTATGTTTTAAGAACACAAAGAGTAAGTTGCCCGTTCCGTCACCCAGAGACAAACCCAGGAGACAGCCTAAAGGTCCCCTAGAAGGAAAGTGGTCGGCTCCAAACGAGGGTGGCTTTTTTTCACTCCCGTGATTCGGGGCAGAGAGAACCCGGACTATGGTTCTAGAAACCAGATCTGCTCTTGTCTCCTGTTCAGACTCACATTATGGGCTCCAGTCCCTTCTCTCAGTCTCTCACAGCTGTGTGACTTTGGGCAAGGCCATGAACCTCTCTGAGCTCCTGTGACCTCAGCGGTAAAATGAGAATACTCATTGTCTCAAGGACTGGCTACTGAGCACCTAAGATGTGCCGAGCAGGTGGCCGTGGAGGTAATTCCAGGAATTAATCCTTCCCAGCCAGTCAGGAGCTCTCATGGACTACTGGGACAATTACAGGCAGACAAGCAATTACAAGGGAGTATGAAAAAGTGTTACAACAGTAGTGAGGGCGGGGTTAGGCAATCACAAAAAAGGGTACTTAATTAACTCAGCAGGGGATGGGAAGCAGTAGGTATAAGAAGTACTTCCCCAAGGAGGTGATATCTCAGCTGAAAACAAAAAGACCAGTTAGACTTTGCCCAGCCCAGGCAGGAGGAGATCCAAGCGGAACTGACAGCACAATCGGGGCACCTGGGTGGCTCAGTTGGTTTAGCGTCCGACTTCAACTCAGGTCTTAATCTCGCGTGGTCTGTGGGTTCAAGCCCCCTCATCGAGCTCTGTGCTGACGGCTCGGAGCCTGGAGCCTGCTTCGGATTCTGTGTCTCCCTCTCTCTCTGCCCCTCCCCTGCTCACACTCTGTCTTCCTCTCTCTCAAAAATAAACAAACAAACAAATGAATGAATCAACAGCACATGCAAAGGCCGGCAGGCTAACTTGCGGGTTCACAAGGCCAAGGAGCCAAGACAGGAAGAGAGATCTGGGTAGTAGGCAGGTGCATTGCCAAGGTAACTTCCCTGGACTAGGTAACCTCCTCGAAGCCCCTCCGTCCCCTAAGGGCTGGTTCTGTGGTTTTCTGAGAGTCCGGGGCCTCCTCCTGCCCCAGAGCCCCTTCATCAGCTTGTGCCCCTGGGTCCACTCGAGAGCACGAGGACGTCCCAATCCCTCCACGTGGGCCCTCCTCCTTCCTCTTTCTTTTCCCCTTAGGAGTGGCTGGGCAGAGTGATTCAAAGAGGAAACTGTCTTTTATTTGCCATCTGTTTCTAAAAATAAAAATTAAAAAACACCGCCCAGAGCTTACACGTACAGTCTGTCTTCGCCCCGACCCCCTTTTCCCACCCAGCCCCTGACCTAGCCGAAGCAATGCTGGAATCACCTGCGTCTCTGTCTCCTTCAGGTCATTCTAAGCTACCTGAGGGCTAACACGGACTTTGGTCGCTCTGTCATTCCCAGCACCTGGGGTTGTGCCTGATGCATAGGAGGTCCTCAAAAATGCACACACAACTGAACGGATTTCTCTCTCTTAAATAAACACACATCCAGATGCTCCCTCACCCCCAGCAGCTCTGAGGCCAGGGTGGGAGACCCCCTAGACCCCAAGGGGCCACCTTGACACTCCCCCCCCTCCCCACTGCTCTACAGACGAGTCTGGGAGCTCAGTGACGATCCCCTCCTTATACCAGTGAAGAATCGCAGGTCCAAAAGAATGACTGACTTGCCCAAGTCTCCGCAAATGCAACATAATGTTTCTGAGAGGCCACAACATTCTTAAGGGGAAGGCTCTACCAGAAACGTTAATTCATTTTCAGGGGAAATGCTGAACGTTGACAGAACTAAGGGAAGCTTTTTTTTTTTCCCCTCCACCAATTCCACCATTAGACCCCTGGGTTTTTCTAGGCGGGGCTAAAATTTCCCATTGAAGCGATCTATCTGCGGAGATGACCTTGAATTTTTTTAGGGGCTGGGTTTGTTTTGGATCATGGATGATTTCTTAGGTTAACTCTCTATCATGTGATCTCAGGCTCTCACAATTTTTAAAGAAAAGTTGTGCTCCCCAAACCACTTGACTCCTTGTTGTTTTTAAAAATGTTTCGATGTTAAACAATTTTACTATGACATCAAAGACGATTTTGAAAGAAGCCATTTCAACCTATAATCCCTCGACAAAAGAATTCCTCATAACTCTCCATGGCCTCTTAAACTTTTTTTATTCACAGGTCTTTACTCTGTACATATGTATTTCATTGAAGGGAATTAAACTCTAGTGTAGAAGCTCCCTAGTCTTTTTTTTTCTCCTTAAAAAAAAATAACAAAACCTTAGACAAGTCACTGGCGTGATAAATGCCACAGAACACAACGCGGTGACACATTAAGTGCGCCGGGACGTTCTGGGTCGGAGACGTTGAGGGTGACATTTCCCAGCCTGCTTCATTCAGCAGTGACTCTGACATTCCCACAGCTCGGTTCATAGGAAACAGAAAAAGGGAAACAGGTGTTTTACTTCTGGCACCTGGCCTCGCAAACGAGTCCCAAAGTTTGCAATAGTTGCTCCTGGCTCAAGGGTTGGAGTCAATATTTCTCCGCAGTTTAAATAACATCTCAAATAGCGTACCGCGGTGGCTCTCACCCCGGCGGGCGTAACCGGAGCTTATGGAAGAGGGAGGAAAGTTTTGTTGTGTGTTTTTTTTTTTTTTTTTTTTTAATCCTGCTGCTGGGTCCCAACCCTGTACAATCAAACACTCTCTAAGGATGAAACCCCAGCACTGTGGTTTTCTGGCTTCCCAGGTGACTTAAATGTGCAAGCAGGGCCGGCTGAGAATAACTCATTAGTCAAAGGAAGCCCATGGGAAATCTTATCTGGAAGGGAAGAACTCCTCATAATTAAATAAAATAGCAGATGTAAAAGTACCTAACAGTGCCGGTGACCCAGAGGACACTTAATAAATGTTAATTAAGCACAAAAAAATAACCGAAATAATTACTCTTTCTCCGCAGTGAATTCGTCTTGTAATTTTATTGGCTTGTTTATCACTCGCTGTTTTTTTTCTTAGCCATGATTCATTCTATCCCTGGTGATAAAATTATTAACATATACCCATAATCCTGTTCAATGACAAGAGCTCTGTAATACTTTCAACAACCCTTAATCACTTATTTAATAAAACCTTCCCCCAGAACGGTGGCTAATATATACCAAATACTCAATGAACAGGAGTTATTTATAATTATTATTATTATTATTCAGAATTCATGATAATTCTAAAGTAGGCTGAAACCCATCTTACCGTATTCGAAGGACTTAACAAGAATGTAAAAAATTATGAGGGCAATATGTTACACACTTATGAACAGACTTTTAAGCAAACCAATTCTTTTTATAATTTTGTGGAAAAATAATTAAAGGTGATCATTTCACAGGTAGCTGGCTCACCTACCCATTCCAGGGCCCAGGGAACGCTATCTGCTAATGCCCAGCAGTTTCCAGAGTTACTCAGAAATGCTAAGACGACAATCAGTTACAAATGGTCTCTGATCCAACTTGCCGGCCACTGCCTCCCTGAACCTGAATTAGGAAGGTGATTTTTTTTAATGTTTATTTATTCTTCAGAGAGAGAGAGAGAGAGAGAGAGAGAGCAGGGAGAGGGAGACAGAGGATCTGAAGTGGGCTCTGTGCTGACAGCTAACCAACCATAAGATCATAACCTGAACCCAAGCCGGACCAAGTGAGCCACCCAGGTGCCCCTGGGTGATTTCTTTTTTTTTATTCTCAAGTTAGTTAACATACAATGTAGTATTGGTTTCAGGAGTCGGACTCAGTGATTCATCACTTACATTAGACACCCGGTGCTCATCCCAACAAGTGCCCTCCTTCGTGCCCATCGCCCATTTGGAAAACACTGTGTAAGGTCTTCAAAAAATTAAAAATAGAACCATGCTAGGTGATTTTTTTATTTTGAGAGAGAGAGAGAGAGCACACAAGCGGGGTTGGGACGGAGGGAGAGGGAGAGAGAGAGAATCCCAAGCAGGCTCTGCACTGCCAGCGCAGAGCTCAAAGTGGGGCTCGAACTCCCGAACCGTGAGGTCGTCACCTGAGCTGAAACCAAGAGCCGGACACAACCGACCGAGCGGCCCAGGGGCTCCCACATGTTCACATCACCCCTCCGTTTGGAGAAACCACAAATCTGTTTTGAAAACAAAATGTCATTTCTTAATCCAAACAAGGAGCTTTTCTTAGGAGAATTTCTGAACCTCCGGCTCACCTCGCTCAGATGAAACTGGTCCGGCCTCATCCTCTCCCCGCGCGGTGCCACGCACAGGTGACCTCAGCGTCTCTGCTGGAGGATTTGCTGTATCTGGAAAACGCTTCTATTGCTCGGACCTGAGCTCGCTGTGCCTTGCATCCCTATGACTTCCACCTCCAAACATCTACTCCGTCAGGTTTTAAATCAGCTGGACTTAAAAACACACGTACAAAAATAATCCTGAGGTACGCTTCTTTCTGTGTCTCCTATCTATGTCAATACCAAGTTTGAAAGGTCACGTTCCCCTAAGATTCACACGTTGGGATCCCAGCACCCAACGTGACAGCGTTAGCTGTCCAGCGTTCGCCCTTTGCGAAGGGCTCAGGTCACGCAAAGGAGGCCCTCGCGGATGGGGCCAGTGGCGTTATGAAAGACGCCCCACAGAGCTCCTTCGCCCCTTCCACCATGAGGACCCAGCGAGAAGTCTTGTGACTCAGAAGAGGGCCTGGCCACGGTGGTGCCCTCATCACCGGCTTCCAGCCTCCAGCCAGTGAGAAAAATCCATGCTCTATAAGCCACCCAGCCTCAGTATTTTGTTACCGCAGCTCTAAGACAAGGTCACACGTGATCATACAAGGGCCTTTGACTGGTAACGGCTGGGTTGCTCCGTAAGACTATAGTGATGACGGGGGCGCCTGAATGGCACAGTCGGTTAAACGTCCGACTTTGGCTCAGGTCATGATCTCACAGTTCATGAGTTTGAGCCCTGCATCGGGCTCCATGCCGATGGTGCAAAGCCTGCTTGTGATTCACTGTCTCTCCCTCTCTCTCTCTCTCTCTCTCTCTCAAAATAAATAAACTTTAAAAAAAAGAATATAATGATGACTGTCACAGGCCAGGCAGAGTCAAAGAGGCAAGAGAGACGGAGAAGATGACACAGATGCCGTCTCGGAAGACCTCATGCTCAGGGGGGCTCGCGGACTGGCTCCTGCAACACCAGGGCTCTGACAGGGCAGCCACGGGGTGACGAAGAAACACAAAGGACAGGGTCACAGAGGCAGCCCCAGACACCCGATCTGAACGAGAAGCAGAAACGAGGAGGTGATAGTAGGGGACGACCATGTTAAGCGAAGAACTGCAGATCACGTCAATCATTCCCTCAACGCTATCTCCTGAACTTGACATTTTCTCCCCCGCCGTGTGCATTAGCTCCCAACGTTTGGCTCTTTCAATGAGATCCTAGGTACCTTGAAGGCGGGCACCTTGTGTTAGTAGTAGAAGAACTAATGTTAGCTGCTATACAAGTAGTGTATATAGTACTTTGGATAGCTAAACATGGATAGCGTCTGAATATTAAAACTGGTGTAACTCACGTTTTCATTGAACACTCTCGTTGGCCAAGCACTGAATTACTAGCGTGAGATGCTCGTGGGAAGGCCTCGCACGAGTGATTCCAATTTGTCCTGGCTGCTTCGTTTCCACTGTTGGAGAAACTGCAGTGTGTGGAACCCCTACTGTGACGGAGCTCCCGGGGATCCCTGCAGGACACACTCCCAGACTCACACGATGGTGGACGCCGTCTCCCCAGGACCACTCCGGGACCAGAAAGCATGGAAGATGCAGACTGGAAATGAATAGGTTTGGAGGAGCCCTGCCCCGGGCTGGAGTTTCTAAAGAGTTCCTGGATCCATTCAGGATACGTCCTTTTCTATTAACCAGGTTCTCCATTTCTCCATGACTGTGTCACCACATATTATTATTATTACTATTATTTGCCAAGTACGTAGTCCAGAAAATCAGCTAATATACTGGGCAGAAATGGTCCTTGAAACATAGTCTCAGGTGTTTTTAATTTCCTGATTACAACTACCGCTAACTGGCTACGGCAACCTTACACGACGACAGGACCCACTATCTTCGGCAGCAGTGCTTTTATTTGCAAAACCAGAGATACGCCTAGTCCCCAAGAATGTGCTTCAAACAGTAAGGATCGTACATGAAGGTTCTGCAGGCACGCACACGCACGCGCACATATTTAAATATACATCAGGGGCGCCTGGGTGGCTCAGTTGGTTAGGTGGCTGACTTCAGCTCGGGTCATGATCTCATGGTCTGTGAGTTCGAGCCCTACGTCGGGCTCTGTGCTGATGGCTCAGAGCCTGGAGCCTGCTTCAGATTCTGTGTCTCCCTCTCTCTGTGCCCTTCCCCTGCTCACACTCTGTCTCTATGTCTCTCAAAAGTAAATAAATGTTAAAAAAATTTTTTTTAAATAAAAAATAAATAAATAAATAAATAAATATACATCAACTTTCTACAATCCCAATACCGGGAACATACAAAATACTCCTGCCTTCCAATGCACGCCCCAAGGTACGAATCCCACACATATTTCGGGATCTTTTGAGATACCATAGCTGATTCTAGGGTCCACCACAAGCTTATAAAAATTCTCTGGGTTGGGTCCCCCCCCAAAAAAAAAATAGCCAAGCTTCGTTTTGAATATTTTGCCGAACTAACATTTGGAGGAATAAAGCATACGGTCATCGCAGAGGTTGTAACCCTCCTCGCTGAAGGACGACGAGATGTCATGAGAGCAGACCTCCTCCCCGCTCCAGGCCCGAGACAGTCAGCAACAGTGCCTCCTAACACCGTCTCCCTTTCCATCCTTCTCTGCTAGAACTAGGGACCATTCTCAGGATCGAATTCCGCAAACAGGACAGAAACCAAACATGGTTACTCTACATTTTGTCTCACCATTCTCCCAGCTTACGATGCATCCATCCGAGTCTTACATTTTCCAGAGTGCCAGCATCTACCACATATATATTTAAAAATGTTCTTTACTGAGGCTATAGCACTGGCTACTACTCCATGTCCAAGTGATGAATTTGGGCAAATCTTTAACCTTAAGAAATCTCCAATGCTTTATTTCTATTTTTTTATTTTTTTATGTTTATTTATTTTTCAGAGAGAGAGAGGCAGTGTGAGTAGGAGAGGGGCAGAGAGAGAGGGAGACACAGAGCCCGATGTGGGCCTTGAACTCATGAACCACAAGATCATGACCTGAGCCAAAGTTGGGAGCTTGACCATCCAGGCTCCCCCTTTATTTTTTTTTAACATTTATTTGTTTTTTGAGAGACAGAGCGTGAATGACGGAGGGGCAGAGGGAGACACAGAATCAGAAGCAGGCTCCAGGCTCTGAGCTGTCAGCACAGAGCCCGACGGGGGGCTCAAACTCATGAATTGTGAGATTGTGACCTGAGCCAAAGTAGGGACGCTCGACTGACTGAGCCGCCCAGGTGCCCCTCCAATATTTTAGATGAAGGGGAGAGACTACATAGGATGCCCAAGATGTTGGTAAATGTTCAAAATAAATATTTTGGAGCCTTAACCAATCATCTCTTTAATAACCTTACGTATCACTGTTTATCGTATAGTAAGTGGTCGTTATTCTTTCGAAAGAAGTGCCGTTCAGCATAGCATTAAGAAACAGTGCGAAGGTGGGGAGGAGAAACGGTAGGAAGAAAAAGAACTGTGATGCAGTGAATGGCTGAAGCGGGCCAGACTTAATAGTCTCGGTTAAACTCGAACCCTGCAGGCTAGCTCTGGCCTGCCATTTTCTTTTTCTTTTTCTTTTTCTTTTTTAATGTTTATTTTTGAGAAAGAGACAGAGCGTGAATAGGGGAGGAGCAGAGAGAGAAGGAGACACGGAATCCGAAGCAGGCCCCAGGCTCCAAGTTGTCAGCAGAGAGCCAGACGCAGGGCTTGAACTGAGAGAGATCATGACCTGAGCCAAAGTTGGACGCTTAACCGACCGAGCCACCCAGGTGCCCCGTGGCCCTGCCATTTTCAATGTGGAGAAAAGGAGAGCAGCTCACTAAAGAACAGCAAGATAAAGGTGGTCTATCTGGAATGACAGATTATCAAAGACATTTTCTGTGTAAGGGTGTGCCACCTTTAAAGATATATTACTATTTATTTGAAAAAGTGACATAGGTACAAGTGCAGAATATTATTTTATTTAAAAAAATTTTTTAACATTTATCTACTTTTTTTTTGAGAGAAAGAGCAGAGGAGGTGCAGAGGGGGGGGGGGAGAGAGAGAGAGAGAGAGAGAGAGAGAGAGAGAGACTATGCCAAGCAGGATCTGCACTGTCAGCATGGAGCCCGAACCCTGAGATCATGACCTGAGCCAAAATCAAGAGACAGATGCTTAACCAACTGAGCCACCCAGACACCCCTAACATTTATTTATTTTTGAGAGACAGAGAGACAAAGGGCAAGTGGGGAAGGGTCAGAGGGAGGGAGACACAGAATCCAAAGCAGGCTCCAGGCTCCAAGCTGTCAGCACAGAGCCCGACTCGGGGCTGGAACCCATGAGCCATGAAATCATGACCTGAGCCGAAGTCAGATGCTTGCATAACGCGCTGAACCACCCAGGTGCCCTGAGGCACAGAACATTATTTCTGGTCTAACTCCCTGATCCCATAGAGTCACAGCTGGTTACCAAGCATTCCCACTGCTCACTCCCCAGGGAGGATCACTTCGCTTCCTCCCATTTCCGAACTCCTTCACCTGGTGAAGGGCTTCCCAGGTGTCCACTCTCAGTCCCCATTCAGAGAGCCTGCAGTGTAGACAGGGGCCCCCGCTGGGCGCGCCTTACCCCGATGCTCCCCTTCCCAGCACGCTACTCTCACTATACCTGAATGATGCCATGACTTATTCAGCTAGCTCACTGCAGGGCTTTGAGGGACTCTTTGTTAAACTCTCTACGTCCTGGACCTGGGCACAGCAGTGACATCTACATGGAAACTGGGTCATGAACAGAGTGACCAAGGCATCCCAGGTTATCAGGAAATTCCCACTTTAGCAAAGCTGGGGAGTCCCACGTCCCAAGGAAACCCCTCAGTTCCAAGCAAAGCAGGACGGCTGGTCACCCTGGTAGTGGACACCAGTGAGGTCAGAAAGCCAGCTCACAATCTCCTTCCCCTAACTGTGCTCAGATGTCCAGGCTGGGCCCGGAGCCCTGTCGGTGCCATGCGGTCACCGTAGCTCTCCACTGTCCCACAGATATTTCGGCGACGGAACTCTCTGCAATGTCCAGTAAGGCGGCACCAGCCACACGTGGCTACTCGGCACCTGCCTTCTGGCTCGTGGAACTGAGAAACTGAGTTTTTACATTTTAATCCACTTTAATTAGTTTAAACTTAAATAACCCCGTGTGGCTAGTGGCTACTGCCCTGCGCGGTGGGCCCACTGCCGTGCGGACGAATGAGCTTAGAGGCCGGACAGACCTTGGTCCAGATCCTGACTCCCTCATTTACAAAATGTGTCACGCCTTCTTGGGGAAACACATTTCTTCATCCATAATCCTTCCAAATTTACTAGGGGGCAATGCTCAGGAAGTGGCTGGCCCGCTGAACTTCAAGAATTAGGATTTCTTTAGAAGCAGGTAAACCAAATCTCTGTAAAAATGCTCAAACAAAATTTTGACTCTGAGCCCCAAAAGTGAATGAATGGGAATCATTTCAACCGGATCTTCAAAACGCCCGTCAGGTTTTAATTCGGGTTCTAAACTGCCACAGCTGTCCCACCGGGCTCGCCAAGACTTGATTTCTGTCCCAGGCCTGTCGAGGGCTGTTGCTGAGTCCCATCGGAAGGCACCCTGGGGCGGGCACTAGGTAACTAGGAAACATCTGAGCTCACCTGAGCGTGGCCCTACACAGAGCCAGGAGCAGGGATCCCGGCTGGTCACAGAGCAGGGAGGAGGCAGCACAGAGGAACCAGGAACATGGGGCAGGGTGGGGGGGAGAGCAGAGTGTCCGTGGCGCTGAGCGGGGAGACCACCCTTCAGAGCGCACAGCCCCCTGTGCACCTGCTCGCTCCAGCAGGTATCCACAGGCTGCCGGCAAAGCCCCCCCCCCCCCCCCAGGCAGTAGAGCCTCTCTGGAGCCTCCCCTCCCACCCCCTGCCCTAAGGAATCCATCCCTAAGCGGCAGGAATGGGAGGTATGTCCCCCGGAGGGGCAAGCTGCAAATCAGCATCACCCAGGAAGCTTTTCAAAAAACAAGTGTTCCCCAGGATGGGGAACTGGTGTTCGAAAAAAGCTCTCAGGTGATTGCTGCGCAGCTGGGGACTCCGTATTTTTCATCCGAATGCTTGGGAAGGGGATGCTTTTTTTAAGTTTTTTTTTTTTTTGAAGGTGGGGGGCAGAGAGCGAGAGAAAGAATCCCAATCACGCTCTGCACCGTTGAGAACGGAGCGATCTCCACGACCTGAGGCAAAGTCAAGAGTGGGACCCCACCTGACTGAGCCACCCAGGTGCGCGAGAAGGGGATTCTGTGAGCAGCCGAGATAAGGGTCACCCGCAGGGAGAAGCACTAGCTATGGCTGCAGGAAGAAGTGCCCCCCTTTTTTAAACACCCAACGTGGGGCTCAATCTCACGACCCCAAGATCTAGCGTTCCGTGCTGCTCCGACTGAGCCAGCCAGGCGCTCCAAGAAGTCCCCTTCTTAAGGGTTCCTTCCTTTTGCTGCTGGGGCGGCACCGAGAAGGCTGCAGGGCCCTGAAGCCAAGTTGGGACACCTGCTGGCCCCCTCCCTCCTGCCCTAACTGGGAGAGCACCTCCTGGTTCCCCAGGACCAACCCGTCCAAGGACAAACCTGTCTAATGTCTCCTGTGCAGCACTGGTGAGGAGGAGGGGGTCCTTCTTCCCCTTAACCCCTGAGCGCCCCAGGGGAGATGCTGAGGTCCGCGCACCTCTCTGGTCCCGCCCAACACTTAGGAAGCCCACAATAAATGCCATTATTGTGGTTCTCACCCTCATTTCACTGAAAAGGAAACCAGCTCCTAGAGATGGTTATGACTCACCCAAGGCCCCATGACACGGGGGCGGGGCTGGGACAGGAACTCTGGGCTCCTGGGTTCTTTCTCTTCCTGATACCCCAGGCTGCTGCCCGTGGCTTCCCCCACCCTCACTACACACACACACACACACACACACACACACACACACACACACACACACACACCTTATTTTCCTCCCTTTTTTGGTCAATACGCAGCCTGCCAGTCCAGATAAATTCCCAGTATTCTAGTGCTTTCAGTTACAGGAGCCCACCTATCCTCAAATCAGTCTGGGGGCTCTTCTAAGAAAACCGTTCGGTCACTATACAGCGGGGCAGTTTGGGCGCAGCTTTGGAGCCTTGACTCACCTGGGGGTGCCACTTAGCTGGGTGATCTTGAGTAGATTTCTTAACCTCTCTGGGCTCAGCTTCCTCAGCTATAGAATGGGCACGATAATATTTACCACTAAAGACTGTGGTGAGGATTATTAGCGGAGAGCAACCGAAGAGACCCGACGGGCACCGTGGCCGGCCAGCAGGCAGTGTTCACCGTCGGCGCGGGGCTCCAGCTTCTGGCCCACGGGAGCTTGCAAAGCGTGCACCCTCCTGCCTTATTTACCCCCTTCTCTTCCCACAGGCCACCCCGCGCCCGCTGGCCCACCTCACGGCTCCTCTCCTGACCCCTCCTCTCGGGTGCCTGGATTCCCTGGAGGACCAGATGCAGCTGTTGAGGCTGCTGAAGCCACCAGACTCATGCCCGCCCCGCCCCGCCCTGCCAGGGCCCCCAGAAATAAGTGAGAAGTAGCTTTTCTCTATTCCTCATTCCAGACTTCCTTAATTAAAATCAAATATTTGCACTCTCCAAGGCCTATAAACCTGAACTGCTTACAGGAAGGGGGGGGGGGAAAAGGCGCAAAGAGAGCAGCGTGGGCGGAGGTGGCCTGGGAGAACCTCGGAGAAAGGGCAGTGGATCTCCAACAACCGAACACCCGCAGGGCGCCGGCCGCAAGCAGGGGTGAGCCGGGGAAAGCGCCGTTTCCAGCGCAGCCGCCCCTGCTTTCCTCAACCGGCCGCCACAACAATCGAGGGCATGTTCACTCCATGAGAGGCTCACTGAAAATCATCTCAGGGTGTGAACAGGAGCAGGGGTGGGGGGAGGGATGGAGGTGCGGAACGTTCTCCTCCAGCCCCACCCCAGAAGCTGTCACACTAGCAGGAAGTGTGCCTCTGCTTTGCACCGGCGTGGCTGTATCAGCTGGTAAAATATCAACTACCTGAGATGGGGTGGGAAGTGGTTGCTGCCCAGAGCCCTGCCCTCAGCGCCCCCTCCCCCCCATGCCCCCCACCCCCGGTGCTCCCAGACCTCCCCCAGGATCCAGCAAGGACAGGATTAACATCAGGCTTCCAGCAGTGACTCTGGGGGGTTAAACATTCTGACCATCACCCCTGGGCACAGGTGAGGGGCATGAAGAACGCACAGGAAATTTGGAGGTGATCAGAAGAGGGACAAGGCCTTAATAAAAGTTTGCTGAAGGAGGAGAGGGGGTTGGAGGCTGGTTCATGAGGCGATGGTAGTGGTACTTAGGAAGGCCATGGAACTACCACACCTCCCTCCCTCTAGGCCACTCGCTCCAACCAAGTTCAGGTCATCACTTCCCCGGAAGCCTCCCTGACCAGGCAAAAGCAAAGCGGATGCTGGCTGGGCTCCCTGCAGGGCACAGCTGACATCTTGCCTGCCGGCTTCCACACCCCTTCTGGTAATAGCACCCGGTTTTCCAATGGGGCGTTCCCCAACCCTCCCCTCCACATGCTCCTGGGGCCAGGATGTTAGCTAGAGGAGAGTGGTCGAAGCACAGAATCTTCTAGAACCCATGGCTGGCGCTGGAACACGCATGTGACCCTAACCAGCCATGGGAGTCCTCCTGAGGTTCAAGAATGGGCGTGTGACCCCAAGTGGCTAATAAGAGGCTTCTCTAGCACTTGGGGCACAGACACTGTGAGAAGGATGCCTTGTTTCCCCTGTGGGGCGGTTAAAACGGGGAGACGTAAGCCTGGGTCCACACTGCCGCCGGCTGGCTCCTGCCGTCTGGGAAGAAGAGACTGCCTAAGAAACGAGGAGGAGGAAGGGATCAGGGCCAAGAGACAGAGACAAAACCCGGCCCCTGGATCAGCCATGCCTGTTTAGCTCCTTGACCCAGGAAATTATCTTCTTTAAGCCTTGGCTGGCTCGAGTTTGGTTTCCGTCGCTTGCAGCTCAAAGCACTGACACGCACCATCCTCAGTGGGTTTACAAGACCTGCTGGTCCGTCGCCGTCAGGCCCTGCTTCCTGCCCTGGCTGCCACCTCGGGCTTGTTGAGGCTTGTTGAGGGCCAGTGGCTTGTTGAGGCCCCCCGGGGGGAGGCTGGCTCCAGGCTCTCAGCCCTCCGCATCGGGCACACAGAGCACCCCTCTCTCACTGTGGACCCCAGACCCCAAGCTCTTGTCCGGCACCTCCCACGCTGCCCGTTCTAACGTGCAAACCCTTCACCGGCTCGGCGGTGCCTCTGGATTGGGGCGTAGATTCCTTTCCTCTTGCAGCACTTACAAGGCCACGCGGCCCTGACGACAACGCCCCTAACCCACGGGCACCTGCACACTCCGCTTCACAGGACGTGTTCCACAAGGTAGGTGTTTTTACAATTCCAGGCGACACCACAAGCTCTTTGAGGACAAGACTTATGTCCCTCATATTCTTTTTTTTTTATTTATTTAAAGTTCATTTATTTATTTTGAGAGAGAGAGCACGAGCAGGGGAGGGGCAGAGAGAGAATCCCCATCAGGCCCTCACTGTCAGCGCGGGGCCCGATGCAGGGCTTGAACCCACGAACCACAAGATCGAGACCTGAGCTGAAACCACTTAACTGACTGAGCCACCCAGGCGCCCCTCGAGTCCTTTAACCTACAGCCCCTCCACTGAGGTCAAAGCCCCCCTCCTCATACGGAGGGAGGAAGCGTTGATAGAACCTCATAAGCACGGCCTCTACCCTTCAAGGGCTATCAAAACCCTCCCCAAAGCTTTTCAACACCCAGGAAGACTAAGAGGATCTGTGATAAATAAGCCTTTGTTATGTAAATTAAAGGGGTTTGTTTCCCACTGAAACTGGCCAGCTGTGTAAATTTCATCCAAAGTCAAAGGGGAAAAAAATCATGCATAAAACTCCTCCGGACTAAATATATACTGACAGTATTTATAACCACAGTGCGCAGAGTTCATGCCAAACTAGGTTTTAGAGATCTTCTGGGGCAACCTTCCCATTTTACAGAAGTGGAAACTGAAATTCCAGGAAGCCAACTGACACCTGTGGTCACCCAGTCAGGAGGCAGAGGAGCCCAGGCAAACACCGGGGTCTCTGCTTCCCCCTCCACAAGGTTATAAATAACTTTACCTCCACTTTATTTTATTACGATGCTACTTAATACATCCTCGCTTAAAGTTATGTAAGCCCCGGGGAAACTATATGTATTTTCTGCTCTTTGCACTACGTCTCGTCCGAAAAATGGGGCTCCTGGGTTTACTGGCAGCCTTCAGCTTAGTGTGGCTTTCTCACCCTCTCTACCGCCCGTAACGGTGGCGACACAGACAGTCACAGGGGCTGGTTGTGCAATGACAGGCAGTCTCCACTTCCTAATGCGGGGACCTGGGCAGGGCTGGCTCTCTGTGAAAATGTCTACCCTCTCCTGGACCAGCAAGTCGTCAAGAGGACGTTCGTTCACGGCTCAGGGTTGTGTTGCATGTATCTCACTAATCTCTAAAGAAAACGCATCTTGCAGGGTAACCATGATTTCCAGGAGAGCCTGGAAGTTGAATTTCTGGCTGTTCCTTTCACTCACTGTGTGGCCTTGGATAAGTCACTTCGCCTCTCTGAGCCTGTTTCTTCGTTTTCAAAAACGGCGGTAATACCTCCACCGAACAGGGCTTGGGTCCCTCTTGAGCTCTGCTTCAGGACTCCGCCCATCTGCAGACCTGGGTCATCGCCCTAGAGTCTCTGAATCTCTCCCCTCTTGCCGCCCATCAACCCCTCAACTGCTCGGGCCAGCCGACACCATCGCATCCACACCCCACCCCGTGGGTGCAGCGTCACCCGCCTGGGGGCTGACCCCCCCTTGGGCCAGTCAGCAGCAGCAGGTTCCAGCTCAACAATTCGGTCTAGAAGCCCATGGCGGGGTTTCTCCTCAAACTGAAAACTTCTAACCTCACTGTAAAATTACTCACTTTCTTCCTCATGGGATCCAATGGGATTTAACGTCAGTCACCGCAGTCTAAATGACCCTTTTCCACACACAGCAAGAAATGGACTATGTAATACTTACAAGATCCCTTCAACGCTCTCTGTCCAAAATTAAGCTTGTGTCCTGTTTACTGCTGTCACTGAGGAACAGACAGGGGTTTCCCTAATCATGCTTTGTGTCTGGCTCTCGCCCTGCGCCATGCACCCCCCGGCAGGGCCAGGGGCCCTCGCCACCACCCCCTTTCCAAGCAGTCTATCTATAGGCTGAACCTCTGAGCCTGCTCCCCAGCCCCCAACCGCACCCAGTGAGGAGTCTAGACTCGCTCGGACGAGGGGGAAAAGCAGAACTTACAAGCAGAAGCTCAAGCTGGGGGGTGGGAGGGGCGCTAACGCAGTGGCAGAGCTGCTTGGGGTAAAGAAGAACGACACGGGGACCTACACCTTCCCCACTCGGGGCGTGAACTTCGGTCTTGCTGCTCACAGTAAAAGTACCGGTGTCAGGCCTCGCCCCGTGCCCAAGCCGCACATTCTGGCAGCTGCTCAAAACGAATCTGGTGATAAGAGAACGTAGGAAGGATCAAAGATCACAGACCGAGAACCCCAACAGACGATTTATGGAGTTGTGGGGCTTATATCGAGGGCAAGGAAGAAAAGAGGTACCGGAAGCTGCCGGAACTGATTTCTTCAAAGCCCAGAAAAGAGAGAGTGCCTTTTCTTCTTTACCTTCTGCTTCAGCCAATTACAAGCAGCGGGAACAGTCCCTTTAAAATGTGCCGTCGGTGCATACACACGAACACACGTGTGCCCATGCGTGTGTGCGCGTGCGTGCGTGTGCGCAGCCCCTTTGCTACCCACCAGCCTTTGAGAATTAACAGCCAGGTAGAGGGCCCCCTCATAAAGTGCTGGTGGGAATTAAAAATGGGGTAACCGCTTTGGGAAACAGTTTGGCAGGTCCTCGAAAAGTTAACACAAAACGCCACACAACCCAGAAAATTCCACTCCTATGTATCTGCCCAGGAGAAAGGAGAACCCATGTCTACACACGAATGTTTGCAGCAGTGTCATACTGAAAACAACCCAAAGGTCAACCTACCGTGGAGTAGAGACGACGCGGTGTATCCCGTAATAAAAAGGAACAAAGTACTCATGCACTTGACTTTGCGCGTGAACCTTAAGAGCATGACACTCGGTTCAAAAGCCAGATCCAGAAACCACATACTCTATGATTCCACTTATACAAAAATGCCCCAGAGGAGAGTTTAGAGACAAATTTAGAGGGACGAAAAGCAGCTTACTGGTTTACCTGGGGCTGAGGACAGGGAATAACTGTAAATGGACATGAAGGCTCTTACTGGGGTGATGGTCACGGCTGCTCCAGCGGGTAAAGGGACTAAAAACCACTGAACTGTAACACACGAACTGGGGAGATTTTATGAGAAACAAAATACACCTTGTGTTAGTTTCCTGCCGCTGCTGCTGCAAGGACCACAAATGTAGCAGCTGAAAACAACACGAATTTATTATCTTGTAATTCTGGAGGTCAGAAATGTAGACAGGCCTTCACTGGGTTTGAATCAAGGAGTACTGAATCAATACTCTCCCTCCGGAGACTCTGGGGGAGAAGGTGTTCCCCGGTTTCTGGTGGCTGCTGTGTCCCTGGGGAGTGTGCCCCTCCCCCATCTTCAAAGCCAGTAGGGAGGCTTCCTTGGGTCTCCGATTCTGACCCCGTTTCCATCATTCACCTACTTCCCTGACTCTGACCCTCCCCTCTTCTGAGGCCCACCAGATAACCCAGGGGGGGTTTCCCATCTCCAGATCTTGAACTTAGTCACATCTGCAAGGTAAGGTATTCACAGGCTGGGGATTAGGACGGGGGTATCATTGGGGGGCAATTATTCTGTCTACCATACGCCTCGGTAATAGCCAGTGCAGGACATGGCCAGCAGGTAGGGCTCACGCAGGTGACCCATCTAGAACCCCCACCACTAAAGACGCCCTCGGGAGCCCTATCCTAGGGGACCACGTGGGGCATAAAGGAATGAAAGGGGCCTCGTTTTGTCTTCAAAACATAGGAGGGAAGAGGGGAAGAGAATGGTAAGTCCTGACAAGAAGAGCTGGACAAACGGTCAAGTTCTAGAAGACGGAGAGGATGTTATGTGAGGAGAGGAGAGAAATGCCTTTAATTTTCACTGACTTGACTCCCCTCCTCTGACACTCCCCACCCCAAGGTCAAGTCTAAGGAAAAAGAGATGTCTGCACAAGATCTAAGCCTCTGGGTGTTCTGCAATTTCCATCTCACTGATTACCTTAAAAGACCCCAAATTAAGTTAGTCCCCAGACGATCCCTGATTCCGGCGAGCACCTAAGTCAATACGTCGGGAGCCACCCGAACGGCTCCCTCAGCAGACCCCATGCCAGACCGTCCTCGTCCTCAGCAAGGGGATGGGAAGGAAGAACCGACACCTGACTCTGCTCTAGTCACCAGCGGCGTCCAGAACCCAGGACCCGCAGGCCTGATGTCCCTTCCCGCTCCCGCCTGACAGTCACCCTGCCCCGGGGCACCTCTCTGCCTTGTTCCCATCAGGCCCTGCCCGGCAGATAGAAACCGTGCCTTCTTCCCCATCTCTTCTACTGGGGTGTGCTCCCCTAGCGCCTCGCACGGTGCGGGCACAGAACAGGTATCCAGGAAACACCAGGAACCATGTAAACGTATATACTGCATATGCGTGCTTTATATGGATAAACATGTTTCTATTTCTAGTGTACGGGGGTGTTGAAAAATGCTGTTTTCATATACAGGGTCACACATGTATGGGCACACGTTATATATGCAGACATGTTTCTATGTAAAAAAAGCACATTTTATACAGAGAACATAGGTGTTCAGTAAACAACCATCTCATAAATACACTTACATCTAGGTATGTACATGTGTGCGTACATACACATATATGCGAGTGAAGGAAGACAGATAAAGAACGAGTCACGTTTAAAAGCAGGACAGGGGCACCTGGGTGGCTCAGTTGGTTGAGCGTCCGACTTCGGCTCAGGTCATGATCTCACAGTTTCCGAGTTCAAGCCCCACGTCGGGCTCTGTGCTGACGGCTCAGAGCCTGGAGCCTGTTTCAGATTCTGTATCTCCCTCTCTCTCTCTGCCCCTCCCTTGCTCATTCTCTGTCTGTCTGTCTGACTCCTTCTCACATATAAATAAACATTTAAAAAAAATAAAATAAAATAAAAAATGCATTTAAAAAAAAATAAAGGCAGGACAGGCTGGGGAGTTAAAATGAAACTTCTAGGAAAAGGGACATTATGTCTCTTTTGTTCTCCACTGTATCGCTGTCTTATGTAGCACAGAGTCTGCCTGGCACCTAGGGTGTGCTCAATAAATGCTGGGTGAATGGAGGCATGGCCAGCTAGTTTCACCGAACGAGCATTTACTGAGCAAGTACTTACCAAGTGCTAGGTGTGGGGCAAGACTCTGGGGAGCCAAGATGAACAAACAGACAGAAGGAGTTTCTACCTTTTGGCGGGGGCGGGGGGAGACTTAACACGCAGGCCCACAAGCCACACACACCACACACAAATGGAGAGGAGGGCTTTGGAGGGAAGGAAGAGGGTGCTGAGATGAAAGGGAAGGAAGATCGACAGCAAAGTCTGGAACTGCAAAGACCCAGGGACACGGGTACCTCAGGCAGAGGTACCAGCGCGCACCAAGGGTGGGAAGAGCCCAGTTGCCCGGGGAACGTGAAGAAGCTGGGGGTTGATAGCAGGCAAGAATGGCAGAGAGGCAACAGGGAACTCAGGCAGGCAGGCAGGGGCCGGATCCTCGGGGCCCTAGGTTTGGTTTTGTTTTTAAATGACAACGGAAAGCCGCTGAGGGTTTTTAGCAGGGGGACAGCATGGTCTGATATACAGTTTGCAAACGATCTGGACCAGGATGAAAAATGAATTGGAAGAGGGTAAAATGTCCTTCCCAGCATCATGCTGACTTGTCAAAGAGTGAGAAACGATCCCACCGGCCGCCCCTGAACAGCACTCAGGACGCCAACACGGGACGCGGCCATCAGTTCGCTTCATTTTTCCAGACAGTTAGGGAGCACCTCGTATGTACCAGGCACTGTGATAAATACTGGAGATACTGAGGTGCAGGAGACACAGACCCTTCCTCCAGGAGCCCAAAGTCTCCACCGTCCAAGAGCGGCCAGCCTGGTACAGGGGAGAAGGCTTTAACTCAGACCAAATATTTAAGAAAGGAGGTAGAAATTTCGCCTCTGGATCAACACAGTGCCCTTCTTTCCTCCTTTCTTTATCATTTATTCGTTTATACTCGGCCTCCTTCCAAAAGAGATTTGGGATAACTTGCAGCAAAAAAAGGACAGATGAAGATAATAAGCAGACAAAGAAAATGACAGTGGAAACAAACAGACTGAACCTAAGGGCCCTTTACGGCTGCTGGTGATTAAGCATGAATTTGGCTCTGAGCACCCTGGCAGCCGGGGCAGAGAGGTATAGAGGTTAAGGAGAAAGACCGACCTTTTCTCTGTGGTAACACAGCTTTTCCTGGCTGTCCCTAAAGTCTAAAAATCAAAGATGGGGTCTACGGTGGGTGGGCATGGAGGTAAAGCCAGGAGGGGTGACCCAGGGTAAAAGTTCCACCTGCTAGCTCACCTGTCTCATCACGGAGGGCCACAACTTCCCTCATACCCGGGCTCCGCACCTAATGCCCCCAGTCACCAAGCTAGAGATGGCGTTTCTTGGTAACTTGGTCTTCCTCCCTCCCCGTCACATGCTAAGTTAGATATAAGCTCTAACAGTTCCATCCCCGGTTTCCAAATCCATTCTCCCCCTCCACCCTCCGGCACAACTGCCCTGCTTCTGGCTCCCAGGCTCAGAAACGACCTCCTAATGGTGTCCCTGCCTCTAGCCTGGCTCTTTTCCACAATGTCACCAGAGAGATTTTTCTAGAAACCATCAGCAGATTTTTCTAGAAACCATCAGCACCCGGCTGCATCACTTTTCTGCTTACAATACTCTCCTGAGTGGACACAACCTACCCTTGTCCACCACTGGGCAGCAGCCATGTGGCTAGGGCAGGGCCGGCCACGGCTCCCCTAGGGGCGGTCCTTGGCTGGACCCTCAGCCTATCAGCACACAGCATTCTCCTGGCCATGGGATTGGCTCCAGGGTGTGCATGTGACCTAGAGTGGTCCAATAAGATTTGGAGGAGAGAAGTAGCCGTGCCGGCTGGAACTGCTGAAGCTACATTACCACCCGGAGGGAGGCGGGCTGAAGATGAAGTTCATAAGGGAGGGCAGAGCTGAGAGGCCAGGGGCCAGAACAAATGCCACCTAAAGCTGACCCACCTGGATGTTTCCGTGACACGTGTTCACTAATTTCCTTTCCTCCCTGAGCCACCCTGAGTTGAGTTCCTTGTTATCAGCAACCAGAAGCACATCTGTTCTCCAAAATCTCAACATAAAGTATAAACACCTTCGCATGGTGTATAATTGAGGTCAGTAAACTACAGCTCCTGGGCCAAATGAGGTCAACCATCTGTTTTCGTCAATAAAGTTTTATTGGAATACGGCCGTACCCGGTCACTTATAGATGTCTAGGACTGCTCAGGTGCTACCATGGCGGAGTAGATCGGTTGTGGCCACACGGCCCACAATGCCTAAAAATTTACCATCTGGTTCTTTACAGGAAATGTCTAACGGCCCCTGGCACACCCATATTTCGACTTTTGCCTTCCCTACCAGACTGACCATCGACTATCCTCTGCCTCCCCAGCCGTTTTAATACCTGCCACCTCCCTGGGTTTGGTTACGCTGAGCCTTTTTGCAAAATTCCTCCAATCTCTCCACGCAGTCTAGCTAACTCCCTGCTCAGGCACCACCCCTTCTTTGTGGGTCCCTCATCGGAATGAGGGGTCCCCGGTGCAAACGCGGCACCTGTGCCTGGCTCTATCTGCCACCTTGCTGAGCTGAATTATCCATTGGTGTGCCCATCTCCCCACCTCTGGACTGTACACCCCTACCATCCAGGATGACGGATTATCTCTGTATCCCTGTGCCTTAGGACAACACGACACGACACACAGTAGGTGTCCCGATGTTTACTGACCTAAACTGCAACAGACGGAGTCTTCGAGAAATGTGAATGAGCTGGGTGGTGTCTATATCACAAAAGGGAGGAGGCGCGAGACAGGGGAGCATCCGAAGCAAGCTCGCTCCTCTCCCCAGGTTACCGAGGCCCGCATCGGGGACGAGCGCCTCACTGTGGCCTTGGCCGTGCGGGTCAGTCTGGGTTACTGATTGCAGACAACAGAAGTCAGCTATGACTAGTTTATGGAGAAAAGGAATTTGATGAGAAAATAATGGAAAGCCCCAGAAGCAACAAGCAGGCTGGAGAACCAGGGATGAAGGACCAAGGGAGACTGGGCAGAGTGGAAATATGACCCGGGCCACACCACAGGACAGCAGCTTAGGACACTTGCCGTTCTCAACTGGACCCCCAATTCGGAAGAACCGCTCACTGACGCCGCTTCATTGCGGTACCCAGCCAGAACCAGTGCCAAGTGGCCGGGCGGAGGCGGGGAGAGAGAATGTCTGGTCTACCTCCACCTCCCTACTGAGAGACAGAGCTCCATCCCCTTCAAGACCCACATACTGGACGTTCCCCCAAACAGGAAGGTGGGCAGGACACTGAGCACCCCAAAATATAGAAAGTGTCCATGAGACACACCAATTCGCCAAACCGTAGAAATTAACTGTAGACCCATGAGCCCTTTCTCTCCATTCCTGGTCCCCCAGAGTGGACTCAGAAACTCCCAGGGTGGCAGATGCGAGGGACAGGCCCCTGCCTGTGTCTACACAGCACCAGAGCCAAGTGCAAACAAAGGAAGTGTTTCTTCATCTCTCACCACAGAGAGCAAGTGTCCAGCAGAATTTCAAGTATCTGTTATTGCAAAACACCTAAAGGAAAAGGTCATCCTTCCAGAAACATCCTTCTCCCTCTACCCCATAAAGGCATTAGGCTGCAGACATACTCTGGACAACTCCACAGCCATTACCTTAAGTTCATTCATTCATTTGTTCACGTATGCATGCATGCATTCCTTCATTCGGCAAACTGTCCCAAGACCCAGATGTGTCGAGTCCTACGCCGGGTATCTGGGTTACAGAGATGAAATCTGCTGCCGTCCCCGACTTCCAGAAGTCCAGTTGGCTAGAGGAAAAGTCACTTTCACTTTGGGGACGGCAGCTGTACTGGAGGCTTAGACGCGATCTGAATATACGCTGCGGGCCTTTTTAAGCATCCGCTGGGCATCCCTCCACGTCTACACGCAAACAGGCATGTGCGCGCACGCGCGCGTGCGCGCCAGCCATCAGCCCTAGGACCACGACCCAGAGGACAAGGGCTGTGTGCCCGTATCTGGATCCTACCAGATTTGGTTAAAAATTTCAAGCCCCGGGCAGTCCGCGACAGAAGGCAGAAGCAGACACTCTAGGAGTCCTAGAACACCCCCCGGCTCTCGGCCACAGTCAGTCCTCCGAAAACAGAGAGATAAAGCTCATCTCAGGTGCCCCTGCTCAATCGTCCACAAATCAGGATGCTAACATCCGCCACTTGTACCACATTTTCCAGTTTATTAACGGGAAACATTCTTTCAATCTTTCAAACATTCAGTCATTCATCATTCATTCATCATTCACTGAACACCTGTTATGTGCCAGGCACTCTGCTTAGAGCTAAGAATCGAAGAGCAATAAAACACAGCCCCTGCCTTTTGGATGCCTCTTCCTCCAGGAAGCCCTCCTTGGTCTCTCTGGCTGAGTTCAATGTCCCCTATCTCATCATGGGCTCACAGCTCCCTGTATCATCACTGTCCTTCAGTCGAACCTCCCTGGCTTAGAGGAAAAAGGGACTCTTAGATCTCATGCCATCTCTGTAAGCCACAGGACCTACTCCACTGTGACACACAATAAGGGCAGAATGAACGCCTGGGCATGTAAGGTAAGAATCTGGGATCACCCCCCCCACACACACACACACACACACACACACTGGGTTTCTAGGTCGGGAAGTGTGTCTCCAAGAGCAGGGATGCTGGGCCACTGATCCCACTCTCCACACCCGCTGGACACCCCGGCCAGCTTCTGCCCCTCCCTCCCTCCCTCCAGGAAGCACAGAATCCCATCTGCCCTCCTGTGATCAATTTACTGTCGGGATTCTATACCCTCCCTCTGGGCATTTTTTTTAAGATACAAGCAGACAGAGCCTGTGATTAAAAGAAAAAAAAAATCAATTCCTAATGACGGAATGTCAGGCACTCATGTATTCGTTAAACAAATATTTACTAAGCACCCACGCTATGCTCCATTGTAGGGGCAGAAAAGTAGAGTGAATACAAGCCAAAATCACTGACTGCTCGCTAGGGTCTGATTACGAAACGGTGTTACAAAAAGCGATGTCCCTCTGATTCTGGTGAATCAATGAGTGAATGAATGAATGAATGAATGAACGAATGAATGAATGAATGAATTACAGGTAATGTCCAGTGATCGTTGCAGATAACATCAGGGTGTAACTTGAGCTGAATCAGGGCACATGGTCTGTTGAGGAGGTGGGAGACCCTGCAACTCGTCACCCCCAGGTCACCCTATCAGCCATCAGGGTCCCCTGCCTACACTGGTTCTCTGTCCACAGCCACAGTGCAAGAGAAATGGAGAGAAGGAGCCTCCTCTTTTGGCCGTTGCTGGCTTCCTAATTAAAGCCAAGAATCTGTGTTTACTCAGGGTCTCTAAACACCCCCCTCCCAAAAAATAAGCGGTTAAGAGAAAGCAGATGAAATGCGGGTAAAGACTAACTAATAAAATCAGGGGGAGATGCAGTGAGTTTTCAAGCGTGACGGTGACTAGGCGGACCTTGCAGGGAGGATCTTTGAGGGCCAAGGGCCGCGGGTGGCACGCGGTGCCTGCGTTCCCAGGGAAAATGTAAACCATAACTTCCTGCAGAATTCATCAGTCCCCGGTGGGAGATGTGTGCTAAGTTCCTCTAGATTGCGCAGCTGAGGTGGCTTCCCGCCACCCCGCTCCTGTCGCGCAGCTCGTCAAGACCGCCTTTAAAAATCTGTGGACGTGCAGGTTAGCTGAGGACCACCTTCGGTGGAGGAGCCTGTGTTCCTAATAAAGTGTCAGAAGCTGAGGGTGCCCCCTTCCAGAACATTCACTGTCACCTCACCTCCCAAGGCGTCGGGCTCCTCATGTGGTCAGTGTACCAGACACTGGCTAAGTGACACCTGCCTTCACACCATGTCCTTCCTCGGTCCGGGTAGGAGCCTGGGGCGTGGAGAAGTACCTCTCTTGTCGAGTATGGACGAGAGTCTGGCCTGAATTTGAACACAAGTGGCCAAGATGGAGAGGAGCCTGGGAGCCCTAAGGATCCCCTGGGAAGTGGATGACTTCCCAGAGGTCAAAGTGGGCAAACAAGGAGTGACGCCCAGGACCAGCCCGAACGAACCCCCAATGAACAAGGTTCCACCATTAAAGTCAACAGTGGGGAGGGGGTGAGTGAGACCCCGAAAAGAGGCGATGTCTTTGATTAAGCACTGGTGAAATTCCCCATCGCCGCTTTAATCTGACCCCCCCCCGAGGGTTCCGCTGGCTTTGCAAATGTTTTCAAAGAAAACCATCTTGAAGATACATTATTCCCAGACCCACTGAACAGAGGGACTGCCCTTCTGCCTCCTCCCCCTCTTTGGAGCCTTTTCCCAGATGGGTCTTTAATGTCACGCAATGGCAGCCCGGGCTCCTTTCTGTAGAAGACGATCTTTCTCACCAGCTGGCACCCTCTGCAGGTCCAGCTCCTCTATCGGAGTCTCGGTTTACCAGCAGCTTCCGGTGTTTGAAGCTGAAGCCGATCTCCTTGGACCGACACCAGCTCTCGCAAAGGCGAGGCCCTGATAACATTGAAGCACGCTCTGGAAACTGACTTGCTTTTAATACCAGAGTGGAATCTATCCCGAGTTCACTCCAAACAAACCTGGATTCTGGGCCATTCGAAGTAGAAATGATCACGAGCAAAACACACCGCAGGACGGCTCTAAAGCCCAGCCGACGGCAGCCACACACGCCTTGCAGTTCCTTGAGTGCTGGCCTGCCCGCCTCTGCATGGGCTGTTCCCTTTGTCTGAAATGCTATTCCCAATGCTGAACTTCCAACTTCGGTACAAATTGTCACCTTCTCTATAAAACCTTTCCCAGCCCCTCCAGGCAGAATTCACGTCAACACAGCCTGAGAGCGTGAGCTTGGCCACGCCCTGTGCTTGGCCAGATGTACAGACAGGAGAAACTTCTATAACTGGCTAGAGACTCGCCTAGGCTGGCATCTCCAGATAACCTCTCGCTTGCAATTCTATTTTGAAATTTTTACTGTGTAGGGGGCGCCTGGGGGGGCTCAGTCGGTTAAGCATCCGACTCTAGATTTCAGGTCCGGTCATGATCTCATGGTTCTTGAGGTCAAGCCCCACATCAGGCTCCCAACTGTTGACAGTGCAGAGCCTGCTTCAGATTCTCTCTCTCCCTCTCTCTCTGTCCCTCCCCCACTTATGCTCGCTCTCAAAATAAATAAACTTCAAAAAAAGTTTTACGGTGCAATATTTAAGATACACAAAAACAGGCACACGGAGAATAATCAAACCATCTCTCGTACCCACCATCCAGCTTGAGGAATGAAATACAACGGATACAAAGTCCCCGGTACCCCACTCCCCCAGTCGTAGTGATCTCCCCAATTCCCCAGAGGTAACCGCTCTCCCGAACTGGGCATTTATCACTGCCGTGCGTTTGTTTTTACTCTTAACGCGTATGCTTATACCCCCTAAACGACGTGTGTCATCGTTCTCCAAGTTTTAAAATGTTTCGACCTTTAACGCTTCACATGTTAATGCAACGATTTGTTTTTATGTCCATCCCCTCCCACAGTCCAGGACTCTGCGAGCGGTGCCTGCATCCCGCTAATCTCTGTGTCAGGGCAGCTGCCCCAAATCCTGGCCCACAGTTCATGCCTCATGCATGCTTGCTGAAAGTGGACGGGGAGGGGGGGGAGGAGGAGGAGGAGGAGGAGGAGGAGGAGGAAGAGGAGAAGAAGGAGGAAGGAAAGGAAGGAAGGGAGGGAGGGAGTAAAGAGAAAGAAAGAAAGAAAAGAAAAGAAAAGGAAAGAAAGAAAGAAAGGAAAGAAAGGGAAAGAGCAAGGAAAGAAAAGAGAGGAAGGAAGGGAGGGAGGGAGGGAAGAAAAAGAAAGAAAGAAAGGAAGGAAGGAAGGAAAGAAGGAAGGAAAGAAAGAGGAAGGAAGGAAAGAAAAGAGAGGAAAGAAGGAAGGAAGGGAGGAAGAAAAGAAGGAAAGAAAGAAAGAAAGAGCAAGGAAAGAAAAGAGAGGAAGGGAGGGAGGGAAGGAAGAGGAAGGAAGAAAGAAGGAAGGAAGGAAGGAAAGAAGGAAGGAAAGAAAGACGAAGGAAGGAAAGAAAAGAGAGGAAAGAAAGAAGGAAGGAAGGAAGGAAAGAAAGAAAGAAAGAAAGAAAGAAAGAGGGAGCAAGGAAAGAAAAGAGAGGAAGGAAGGGAGGGAGGGAGGGAAGAAAAAGAAAGGAAGGAAGGAAGGAAGGAAGGAAGGAAAGAAGGAAGGAAAGAAAGACGAAGGAAGGAAAGAAAAGAGAGGAAAGAAAGAAGGAAGGAAGGAAGGAAGGAAGGAAAGAAAGAAAGAAAGAAAGAGTGAGCAAGGAAAGAAAAGAGGAAGGAAGGGAGGGAGGGAGGGAAGAAAAAGAAAGAAAGGAAGGAAGGAAGGAAAGAAGGAAGGAAAGAAAGACGAAGGAAGGAAAGAAAAGAGAGGAAAGAAAGAAGGAAGGGAGGGAGGGAGGGAAGGAAGGAAGGAAGGAAGGAAGGAAGGAAGGAAGGAAAGAAAGAAAGGAAGGAAGGAAAAGAAAAAGAAAGAAAGAAAGAAAGAAAGAAAGAAAGAAAGAAAGAAAGAAAGAAAGAAAGGAAGGAAGAAAGGAAGGAAGAAAGAAAGAAAGAAAACAGTGAGGACAGGGGTTTCACTCACTGGACCCAAAAACGGAGCGGGGAGAGGGGCAGGGGCTTCCCTGTGGAGTCTGTGGGTGGCACTGCCTTCCGAAAGTCCCGGAAGGCGTAGACTAGAAGGCACAAGCACCGCGGAAGATGGCGCGGAGCTGGCTGAGGGGCCAGGGCAGCACCCACGGTGAGGAACAGAGCCCGTGGCACGGACCCGGCCCACAGCAGGCGCTCTGGGCGCGCTGGGTGAATGAAAGGCCATTTCTCCAGATGAGAACACGGAAAGCGTGGAACAAGACAGTGCGGCTGGTCCCGGGAAGACCCAGCCTGAGGCCCGTCCGACAGAGAGGACAGTCCTCACTCATGGAGGGCCCACGTCTTCCTTCGCTCGGCTGCACGGGAGAAGCCCCGCCGCACCCTGACTTCTCACTCACCCCACAACGCAGCCTCGGGCAGCTTCCAGGAACTTCGGAGGAAACCCGGAGAGGGGCACACAAATGAGAAGATGCTTCAACACACAAGCGGGGAGGGAACGGAGCGGGGAGGGCGGCGTATGTGGCCCCCGCGAGAGCGGGCTAATTTTGAGGGTAAAGGAATGCCAGCCTTCAGAAGAAAGGAGCGCCGAGGCCTCCGTGATACTCCTTGCCTTAGCTCGGCTGACTTTCTAGATGCCCTGTCTGCCTGACGAGCATCTGTGAGGAGACCACCGACTGGAGTTTAAGAGCAGCCAGGGCTGAGAAATTAAGTTCCAACTCTGGTCCCGACCAGCTGTGCAGCCTTGGACAGATGGCTCAACCTCTCTGGGCAACGATTTTCTGAAAAAAGTACGCACTCATTCTGTAAGCGCTTTTGGAGGAAGGCCTCCTATGGGCTGACCTGTGGACCTAAAACAGAAAAAGGCCCAGTCTTTAGGGCTCAGCGATGTTTGAGGAGGCATCAAACCACACCATACACAGAGCTCCGCACGCGTGGGAAGTACCGCGATTAGACTTTATTTGCTGTCATATAAGCCCCTTTCTGACTTTTTTCTTTCCTTCCTTTTTTTTTGTTTTTCCTTAAGATTCAAGACATAGTGTTTGGTTAATGCTAAGCGGAACAGAGAGCCAGGAAGTTCATCTTTAATTCAGTGCCGACAATACTCGGCTCAGCTCAAACTTGGCAAAAATGCTTTCTTCCAGCACATCTATTCATAGACGTCTGTTCCTAGAGTTAGCTCTCAATTATTCAGTCTAACGGAGGAACTGTCCCATGCTCTGAGAAAGGGGTGCAGGAAGGCGGGGGGGGGTGGACAGGGAAGGAAGAGGGGAGAGGAGAGAGCAGGGCACGCCCAGAAAAGACCCCCTTGCTCCCAGAAAGCAGACACAGCAGGTGTCAGTGCTCCTACAGTCTATGGTCATTAGGACAGGGACGTGGGGAGGTGACAGACATATTACCCAACTCGCTCTTGAGGAAGGAGTGTTCCACCGCTCCACGGGGGAAGAGTGGGAGGCTGGGAGAAGCCGAGGGGCAGCTCGAGGCAGTGGCACAGCCTGTGTGCCCAGCTGCGTGCCCCCCCCCCGGGGGCACCTGAGACCCATGTCCCCAGGGAAGTGCACCCTTGGAGCTGCCATTAAGCTTCGACCTCTCCCCAGGGCTCTGCCTTTCACCGACCCTGCTGGGCACCCCCAGGGCCGGCAGCTCCCGTTTGCTGAGCCGAACTCCCGTCTCCCTGCCAAGGTCTGATGGGGTGAGATGGGGGACAGGCGCCTTGGCCAGCTTTTCACTTTGATCTCTGGTCCTTCGCTTGTCTCCTCTGACCCTCAAAACTGCAGTGAGAGGAACAGGCGTGACTCAGCTGGGGAAGCCCGGACCCCGCCCGGCAAGTAGCTGGAGCTTCCGTTCTTCCTCGGCTCAGCCAAAGCGGCACACCTGCCTCATCTACACACCCGTTCTCCTGGAAGGTGCTGGGGAGCACAGCCCACGTGCCCGACAGGAGGACGGAGGGCACAGGGAATGGAGAAAACGAGGGATCTTCTGGACACTCAATAAATGTCCATGTGAGAGGCTACGCCATGAACCACGTACGCATATACACAAAGATCGTGACTCCTGCGGTTTTAAATGCATGGCTAGAAACAGCCCACTTTCCATTTTCCGCCCGAGGCGGAAAACGAGTTCATGCCCGGATCCATCAGGTGCACGTGTGGCGCCCGCGCACCAGGCGCCTCGGGATGCTCTGCGCCGTCCTTAAAAAAAAAAATGGCTGAGGAGTTTTTAACCAGAACCTCTCCAAAACGCAGGCAGGGATGACAAGCGGGCTGCATGACAGACACAGAACTTGAGAGAAAACGGCATTTTGAATACCACAGAGACTGTCTGGAAATCTGCAGTCCCACAACCGGTTTGCGCTCGGCCTCCCCTCCCCCCCACCGAGGGGCCTCAGGGTGCCCTTTCCGGGTCTCGCAGAAGGGCTGACGCATCCTTTCCCTGCCCCCGGGAACCCTCCCCGGGGCGCAGGCAGCAGGTTCTGAAGAGCGGTCCCTCTCCCAAGGGATCAAGTGCACCCCCCCCCAGCACAGGCGGAGGGGGGGACCCACATGCTGGTGCCCAGAAGCTTGCCTACCTTCCACGGAGACCACAGCTCCCTCCTGCGCCTGAGCCGGAAGCTCACTTTTGCCTCAGAGTCACCCACACAGAAAACACTTTGCTCTTCCTAATGGGCAGCTGTCATTCTTCCTCCCTTTCCCTGAAAGTAACTTCCACAGGACTTGAGGAGAGCTACGGGCATTGGGGTGTTGGGGTGTCCCCAGATGCCCTTCGGCCCATCACCTGCTAACCAAGAGGGCGGGCGGCGAGTCTTGAAAAGTCACGTGACCTCCGACCCCAGGTCACCTCTCTTATCAAACGGCAACAGGGACTCCTTCTCCATGGGTCTAGGAGGGTCTGCTCCCCAGGGGCTATTACATTCAAGAACCGCTGGCTGTCTTGGTCCAGTTGTCTTCCAGTCCTGTTCTCAGGGCCGTTAGTGTTTTAACCTCAGGGATGCCTGGGGCTAAGCTTTGGTGATTGCCCTGTTCTGCTGTACGCTATTTATAAAGTGATCTAAATATTGGTTTTCTTTCTTCTCCTCCAAACAGAGTTCTCGGTTTCTAGGAAGAAATCAGAGAAGAATAGAGAAGAGGGAAGGGGAGAAGGTTTTCTTCCAGCAAAAGAATACCATAACTGCATTGCAGAAAATGCATGAAAGAGAAAGGAAAAGAAGTCTATCTATATTCACAGCCCCCTGCCACAACCTCAGACGCCATTTTGGTGTGTATTTCCTTCCAAACGTTTTCCCTGCAAATGACTGCTTTTCTCAGTTTCCTCCCAGCCTCCTGCGCCCTCTCTTGAGGGGCTACGCCATGACTGATTCAAGTGTTTGCTCAATTTCAGACGCTTAGGTTACTTCCGATTTGTTATTGTCAAAGGGGCTGGCCTGAGCGTCTTGGTGCGGCATTCTGTCCATACTTTGAATTGCTCCTTTAGGAAATCTTGCCAGAAGTAGGTTCGCCGGGTCAAAGGTTACAAGTATCTGCATGACTCTTGACATAAATTGCCATGGTTTCCCAGAAGGGTCTTTGCAGGACCCAGCTGGCCACGAGCAAAAAGACACAGGTCCCTTCCTGGGGCCGGGGACACCTTTCCTAGGCTTCACGGGGTGGGGACTGGGGCCCTCACTTGTGTTTTCTCTGCAGTGTGAGCTCTGACGGAACATTCCAGTCTCTGCGCATCAGCACATGCACTCTCAGGGGCTTTTCGACTCCCCCTTGTTGAGTGGGAGCTCCAAAGCACATATGAGAACAAGCTCCAAAGTGGAATCAAACACCCTCTCCCTCCTGCCCCAACGGCTACTTAATAGGATGGGGAACGAAAGATCGGTTTCCTTCTCTTTAGGTTTTAAGTGTCCAAGGTCTTGAGACAGAAATTAATTTACCTGAGAGAGGCATTTTCCAACCACATTCCTGGTCATGAGGGGAGCTCCTGGCAGAAGGGGTGGGGGGGGGGACACTCCAAAGGTCATACCTTCTTTATTCCTCGCGTACTTCTGCAAGGGGGCGGTCTAGGGGAAAGTCACAAGTATGCAAATGCCGTTTTTCTACACTTCCTCTGCATTTCACCACTGAAACTTTGAGAAACCACGTCTCTTGGGAAAGAGAAGGTCCCACTCGGAGGCAGGGCCTCGGGGAGCGGGGTCACCTCCCAGGGGTCGGGTCCCTCAGGGACCCAGGGGCCCTTTCAGATCAACTCCAGATTGGGGCATCAGACCGCATCCTGGAGACGGGCAGGATCGATGGCAGTCAGAAAGGTCTAAATCTAGGGGCTGTTGCGACCAGGGACTTTGCCTTTATTAAAAAAAAAAAAAAAAAAAGAGCTGGGCCTCCCTAGGCCAAAGAGACTGCCTCCATTCTGTCCACTGGGTCCGACACACAGGACAGCGGGACCCAAAAAAGTCTCTCCAAAGTTAGTCACACTCAAGCAGGGGGGACCCCTGGAATAATCGCACATACGTATACGTAACATAGGCAGCCCACCATTGGGTCAGGACAACGAACGGCACGTTCTCAGGATGCCCCCCATCTAGGACACCATAAACAGGCCCGTACATCGAAGGCTAATTTAACTCCGCCATATTCTGCTCTACTCAAAGGGCCAAACGCTTTATTTTTATTTTAAGGAGTTTAAATAACATAAAAGTGTACTTCGCCTGTTGTATTTCATTTGTATCTGTTTTATTTTTGAATATCGTATTTGATGGTGCATCATACGCCACCGTGCATCCCATACGCTTCCTCCGACGTGTCAGTGCGCGGCGTCACAGACACAAAAAGCACCTGTATGCAAATGATCCCTCAGGGACAATTCAGGAGACTGTGCGAGATCGTGTTCAGCGTGCTTCGTGCCTCATTTTCATCAGGACTTCCGAAAGTCATGATTAAGACAACTCTGCTGTGTTCAGGTTTCCTCTCCTGTGGCGCTTTTAGGTCTTGAGAGACGTGTTGACTGTTAGGTAGCAGCAGAAATTCAGTCTCAGATCACAACAGGAAACCAGGCCTCCCAGGCTGGCGAACGCCAGGGAGGGGTGGGGGGAGGGCCCCTGGCTTTGTAACCCGACTGCCAAGGACGGGCTGTCTGGGCATGAAAACCCAGGCCTCGCACTGGTCCCTGAGCTGCCTGTGCAGCCTTCAGCAAGCTTTCGCCTCCCTGGCCTGCTCCCTCATTCTCTCAAAGAGTGGCTTCGATGATTCTCAAACTCCTGTGTGACTCTGGGCAACTCGCCTCACCTCTCTGGGCCTCCGCTGGCTGCCTGAACAGGCTCCCACCTTGGAGGAGAATCATCGCGGCCCAAGTGGGATTCCGAGACAAAGCAGCCCTGTGTGGAGATGCCGCCCTCCTCAGCACTTTGGGCAGCCGGGCCCGGAGGTCGGTCACCTCCGGCTAGGAAAGGTTTCCTCCTTTCCTGCCCCTCACCCGACCCACGCCTTACAAATTCTGTTTCCTAGGTGAGCCATGGCCTGAAAAATCTGGGAAGGAGGGGACTGGGTGATCTTCAATGTCCTTTCCTCCTGAACACCAGCCGCCCTGCCCCCAGCACCCCTAGAGTTAGAAATCGAGGTACAGTGCCCGGGGGGGGTGTCTCTGACTGAGTCTGTAACAGAGACCTCTGTACCAGAACCACTGGAGAAAGCTTGTTCACAATGTGGATTCTTGGCCCTCCCACCCGGGAAGCTTAAGTACACCACGTTATGTCAGATGGAAGGAACACGACGGAAGAGGGAACACACGTATAGAACGTTCTGGCGAGTTCACATACTGAAAGCGGATGGGAGGAAGAAGCGGCGGAATTATACTGTGTCCACTCATTTTCTCAAGGCTACAATGACTGGTGTCCAAACGCTGTGATTTCCCTTTCAAATTCAACCCGCCTGACGCATGAGCCCACAGAACCCATCTCCCCCCCCACATCTTTCTCCTGTGGGGGTGCCCGCAGACCACGCGATGTGCTGCAAATCCCAACACCAAATGCATCAAGAGGGGTATTAATAGCGTGAGCCAGTTTCACACTGAATTTACCAAAAAGCCTCACCACTCAAATTAGCCCAAGTCTTCCATCTACCCGCCAAAGTACTTTATAAATCTGACCTTCCTTGGCTGGCTGCTCACAGTGTGGTTCTGGTGCCAGTGGCGGCCGAGTTGCCTACCATGAACCCCCCCCCTTAGAATCCCACCTCCCTTCCGGCAGCAGGGGCTACTCTTCGGTACACAGTTCACTTTGCAGATTTTGGGAGTCGTGTTTGAGGTTCACCCGAAAGAGGCAGGCAGAGTAGCAGGTGGGCACTGAAGCTGGCGGGGCAGCTTTTAATCCGAGCCCTGCTTTCCATCAGCCTCTGAGTTTTCTGTCTCCTCGTCTGCCAGATGGGGACAACAGGACCTGCCTTGCGGAGTTCCTATGAACGTAAGGAACAAAACACGCAAACACGCATCGTCCACGCTCGACAGGGAAAGCGGTTATTATTTCAAAACAGAACAAAACGAAATCACGGAAGCCACGACGTGATGCTCACGGGAGCTGTGTGATTCGGGAGGCCCCCGCCTGGGCCCTAAATGCTTGCACGAAGGGCTGGGAATGCTACCTCGTCCTCTCTCCTGCCCTGCTCCGTCAGCCGGCTGCTCTGTCCTCTCCGGTGTCAAATGACTGCCGCTGCTACCCTGTCCCCAAATCTAGCCAGAGAGCTTCTCCAGTTCCGGGGTGACAAGGATGGGCCCCGGGAGGGCTGGGTGTGGGTTAGACCCAGGAAACAAAGCCTTCCTTCTCAAGCTACACAGGCCCTCGGAGACTTGTGTGGGTGGCGGTGGGGACACAGTGTGTATTCCCCACGCGGACCCATCACAGGGCCTAGCACACAGTAGGTGTTCACTTCTCTACAGTCCTCGAATGGCAGAGGATGGATGTGGTTCTTCCATTTGAGCTGCACTTGATGGCCGGGAAGGTGCACTCAGAAAGGACTGGAAACCTCACTCTGCTTTCAGTCACAAGCCCGTGTGATCCTGTGCACGCCGGCTGGCCTCTGACGCCTCTGGGGCCCAGAGCGGTACACAAAACCAGAGTTCAGGGGCGCAGGGCAGACATGTTAGGATGTTATTGGCCGGGTTTCACTTCCACATTGTCTTCTGCATTTTACTTCCACTCTGGTTTTGAGCAAAGCTGGGGCCGGTGCGGAGGCTCGCAGGGAAGGCCGCCCTCGGTCTGCAGGCTCCTCTCCCGGAGTGCCGGCCCCCGAGGCTGCGTGGACGGCGGACTTGCATCACAGACATCGGGCCCTGGGCCAGGCACGGTCAGACGCGTCCTGAGGCAAGAGCCACAAGGAGCTGTGAAACGGGCCCTGTGATGCCAGACGAGGCTGTGCGATCCGAAAAGACTCCACGGTTAGGGAGCCGGCTGTGAACAGAGACGTCCCTGGCCCCAGGTGCACAGTCCTTCGCCCTGCCGGCGCCCGCCTGCATAAGGAGACCCCCGGCGGGGCCGACCGCGGCGTCTGGTTTTGCACGAAGCCACCCCAGCAGCCTGAAGGTATCTTAAAGAAACGCCCGCCCCCCATCACACCCCACATCTCCTCCAGGAGGACGGCCCTGGCCGGAAACCTGCACCGGACAAACCGGTGCTCACTCACCTGGGGCTACGTCCCCGCGGGAGGTGGACCTTTGGGGAGTGCTACTGCCGGGGGCCAGGCCAGGAACTTTCATGCACCTGATCTCATCGGCCCTCCAAACCCCCCCCCACCCCCGGCACGCCGGCACTCCGGGCTTGACAGCCCAGCCTCATCCGGGACCGTCCAGGACGGTGAGGACGGGCCCAAGGTCACACGGCCGCTGGACGGCGGGGCGAGGGACTCCTCCAGCTCTACAGCGCGGCAGCAGCGTCTGCTGAGCGGGCACCGGGTTTACAGTCCGCAGAGCTCCAAGCGGCCGGACGGAGCCGGTCACGGGAGGCTCTCGGGGGGCAGACGAGCAAAGCTGCTTGCTGCCCCAGTGCCCTCGTGTCCTTGACTCCTCTGCGCGACTGCTCCCCACTCCACTCCCCTAATCTGAGGATGCTGGCGGGGGAGGGGCAGGCAGGCCATCAGCCTCTGATGGGAGGGTGAACTCAATCTCGTTTTTGTCCGGCTTAGTCCCCTGCAGAAGGAAGGTCACCAGCACCGGTACCGCTGAGCTGGGGCAGGACGTCCAGCCGACAGCATCCCCTGGGCCGGGGCTGCCCTGCGTGAGGACGGCCCCCGGGCACCGTGCGGCCGTGGGAAGGGGCCCGGCTAAGACCGGGGTTCCAGGCCTGATTTGGCCTCTTGGGCAAGATGCTTCCCCTTCTGGGTTCCAGTTCCCTCATGTGTTAAATTAAGGCTACTGGACGCCTAAAACCTGACGCTCTGAGCGTGAACTTCCTGCTCGGTCCTTGCAGCCCACGACCGCGTGTGAAGGCCTGCTGCGCTCCCAGGGCCGCCCTCCCCGCCTCAGCTGTTCAGAGGGTCCAGGCCTCGTGGGGCCTATTCGGTGCCTCCCGGGCCTGCCCAGCCCTCTGTGTTGTCGCTGTCGTCTGTTCCAGGCCTCCATCTTTTCAAGTGTATGTATCGTGGGCATGGCTGCCCCTCCCAATGACCGAGCTGCCTCATGACCCTCAGTGTCATGTTCAGATGAGAATCCACTTAGCCCAGGTCCTGAATGACCAAAGGGAGTAGGGGGCCTCCACGCGCTCCCTCCGCCAAGTGCAGTCCCCGGACCGGCATCTTTGCCCACCCCTGCCCGTGACTCAGAATCTGCAGAGAAACCTCCAAGTGATTTGCGGGAACACTCGTTTGGGAAGCCCCGTTCCAAGAGGCTCCCCGGCTCTCACGTGCCCCTACCCCACATCCCTCGCGATACCTGCCTAGAAGCCTTCCAACTTATGGGCCTTAGCGGGACTCACTAAAACGTTCTCCAAAAAGAGACTGGTCTTAGGAACCTTCTAGAAGCTTGCCATTGACTCGCACAGGCAGGATCTGAAATGGGCAGGCCCCAGGGTGATTCCTGGCATGTATTGCCCACCGGCCGCCGGAGTCTCAAGGAAGCTCAAGGAGCTCTCAAAACTCTTGAGGTCCCTTCCCCCCGGTTCTGCGGACTGGGCTCCCCCCGCCGTCCTCACCCATCAGCCCCTATCAGCGGGTGACTGCCCGACTGCCGACATCCCGCAGCAGAGGCGAACAGACCAGCGGCCCCTCCTGCCCCTCGCGGCCCCGCGTCCACGGTCAGAAAGCGCTCTTCCCTCATTTTCTACTCTTGACGCTCACTCGACGTGGAAAGAAAAGATACTTTTCCAAAACGCGTTTCCAGTTTTTTCATAAACCCTGCAATTCCTCCAATGGCTTTAGATTATCTTAAATATTTATTAAAATCACCCTCGGCCGCGCTTCTTTAAACAAATCTCCCCGTTGACTTCGATTATTTATATATTTATGAACACGATGGCTCCTTCCCTCAGAGCAGATGGCAGCTAGTAAGTCTTTGGAAAGGGGAAAAAAAAAATCAACGGGACAGAACGTAAACTCCACGACTCCCCAGTTTACTCTTCTTGACAAGCTCTGGTGCCATTAGCTCTTCATTCAGTGGAAGCACCCCACGTCCACGACTGGTTTGGAAAAGCATGGCGCCTTGAACTGGAATCTAGGAGGAAGCCGCCAGCCAAAGGCTCTGTTACCAGCAGGCACCAGAGCCTTGTTAGGAGGGGGACAGGACAGTGGGATGGGAGGTGGGGGTGGAAAAAGCAGGGGGTGGGGGGAAGGAGCGGACATCGGCAGGTCACATCCTACGAGCCATACCGCCCGGAGTGGATCTTCACAACAACCCTTCCAGGTGGTGGTTACCGCGCCTCACGTGAAAGGTGAAGAAGGCCCAGAGAGAGAGAGGACAAATCTTGCCCAAGGTCACAGTACAGCTAGTAAGCAGCAGAAGCAGGATGCGAGCCCGGGCACCTGGGCCCTAAAGCCGTTTGCACGCCCGCCTCTACAAGTAGAAAAGCGTGACGGGAAAAATATCAGGGCCCTTAACCTCATGCATTCTTGGCTACAAAGTTCCTGCCTTTCTTTCAACCTGGTGAGGCCAGTCACCCCTTCTCAGGGCTGAGACTGAACTCCCAAGCAACAGGGGCTTTGTCCCTCTGAGAATCTGGGGCTCTCGGGCGTTGGCGGAGAGCTGGAAGGAGTCAGTGGGAAAGTTATGAGACGGGAGGGGAATGTCATGAGTACATAAAGAGTTAACTTTATGAGAGGGGGAAAAAAAGACCTTCGCCCTCAGAAACTGGATGAAAAACAGGATCTTTTTTTTTTAAGGTTTATTTATTTATTTTTGAGAGAGAGAGAAAGAGTGTGTGAGTGGGAAAGGGGCTGGGAGAGAGGCAGAGAGAGAGAGAGAGAGAGAGAGAGAGAATAAATATCCCAAGCAGGCTCTGCTATGCCAGTCTGACTCGGGGCTCAAACTCACGAACCCTGAGATCATGACCCGAGCTGAAATCAAGAATCAGACGGTTAACCAACGGAGCTGCCCAGGCACCCTGAAAAACATGACCTTTATTTTTTAATTTTTTATGTTTATTTTGAAGGAGAGAGAGAGAGACAGAGCATGAGCAGGGAGGGGCATTGAGAGAGGGAGGCACAGAATCCGAAGCAGGCTCCAGGCTCTGACCTGTCAGCACAAAGCCTGACACGGGACTCGAACTCATGAGCCGTGAGATCATGACCTGAGCTGAAGTCAGATGCTTAACTGACTGAGCCACCCAGGCGCCCCTAAATTTTTTTTTTAACATTCATTTACTTTTGAGAGTGAGAAACAGAGCATGGTGGGGGGGAGGGGCAGAGAGAGAGGGAGACACAGAATCCGAAGCAGGCTCCAGGCTCTGAGCTGTCAGCACAGAGCCCAATGCGGAGCTCGAACCCACATACCGTGAGACCATGACCTGGGGCCGAAGTCGGACACCCAACCAACCGAGCCACCCAGGCGCCCCCAAACATGACCTTGATGATGCTTTCTCATAGAGCTTTTGTCAAGTGTCCCAGATAGGGCAGGAGAGAACGAATAAAATCAGCCCGTCCCCCTCCCCGCCTGAATTTCCTTGTCTGGAGAAGCTCCAAGTCAAGTGAAAACAGAGAGGGGGTCTGGCCTTTGAGAAGCCCATGGTCCAGCCGAGGAAATGGCGATTATCACCGCTCACCAGGATCACTTTTTATCAGGGGTCTTCTCTAAGGGCGCCACACTCCTGCACGAGCAAAGTAACCCCACCCTGTTGTGGCCCCATTTTCCAGATGAGAACACTGAGGCCGTGAAACGCAATGGCAGTAAGTGGCAAAAGTGGGGGTGTGGATTTGGGTCTCGCTCTCTTACTCAGGCACCCGTGAGGCGAAGCAGGTGGAGAGATGATTCTGCCTGTTCGCAGAAGAGGAAAAGACGGCTGGAGGAGTGCGGCGACCTCTCTAAGGCCGCCTGGCCAGCGCGTAGCTAAAGCGGACCCATTCAAAATCTGATACAACAGCAGCGGTGCTCGCTGGACGATGGTTTCACTGAAGATGGCCAAGTCCCAGCCCGCTGACACCACGGGACAGGGGTCTCTTCAAACAAGGAGGGGACAGCAATGTAAGCGTGAGGCCACGGCGCCCCCTCAAGAGTCCCTCCTGTCATGGTCTCTGGATCCTGAGGTAAGAGCTGTCAGCGACCAGGATTCCAGAATGGGGAATTGAGACGCACTTGGGAGGAACCGCCAGAGAACAACTTCAAGGTCACCTTCGGGCCAGGACGCTGACCTTGAGGTGGAGACAGAAGGCACCTCCATCAAGAGCAAAAGGGAAACCATCTCTCTTTTGTTCGTCTGTCACAAAACGTGTCCCGTGTACCCAAGCATATGCCAGACAGCCTGCCAGGTGCCAAGGGAAACACAAAGGCCATTCAGAAGGGAGCAGAGCCCGCAGGAAAGAGCAAGCTCGCGTTCCCGATGGACGACGGCGAGGATCCTGAATCCGCCGCTTACTAAGGGTCTGAGGCCAAGTCCTGCACTCGCTCTAAGTCTTGTAACGTAAGAATAGAACCTCTACTTCACAGGTAACCGGGACTGCTCCACGACTTAAAAATGAACCTGCACGTGTTCAAACCGCAGCTGGCTGCTGCACACAGATACATGCCATTGCCTGTCCCAATAATAGTAGCACTCAGGCTCACCTCCTGCCCGCCAGATGTGGGGGGGAAAAAAACCCCACACGGCTAAGGATGCGAAGAGAGGGGCTCAGAAGCCTTCGGGAGCTGAGAAAGGAGGAGGGCCAGCTGTCTGAGAAAGCAAAATTACTTTAAAAATCTCCCAAAGTGCAGAAACCCACCGTGGCCCTTTATCTGAAGGCCATTTCCAAGTACCCCTGTGTATGAACCTCACCCCAGCCTCCTTCATCAGACACACTGCCCCTCCCCACGCCAAAAGTCTCAGCAAGGATCTGGAAAATGCACACTCCAGTGTGCCTCCCCGGGAAGAAAACTCAGGCCCGCTGGCCACTCCTGCTCGCCCCACCAAGGGAGCGCACCGCCTCTCCCCGGCTTCCTCTCCTCGCTTACAAGAACCCCCAAGCCTGGGAAAACAGCCCAGCTACAGCCCCGGCCACCTTCCCCGGAGCAGACGTCTGGCGGTGGCAATCAAAATGATGCTTCCTTTTCATTTCCACAGAATGCAACCTTCCAAGAATAGGAGAGGCTCAAAGTCAGAGTTTAAGCTCCTTTTCACAAGGAATCAATATTTTCACAAGATAACCCTCCTTGGGGAGAGGACGGATTACAGAGATCCCAGGTGGCAAACTGTGGCTCTCTGGGGGTTGTGGGATGGATGTCACAGGGCAAGGAAGCCAAAGTGTAGGCCCACACCCACTCACTTCTCAAAATTCACAGTCCGGCTCTTCATTTCACAAATATCTACCCAGAGCCTCCTCCCAGGTGCCCAGGGACCCCTGCGAGGCAGAGGGAGATGCAGAAATTGGAGGCCAGGTGACTGACAATGAGACTGTCCAGTACTGCGCCCCCTTCAGGCCAGGAAGTCTATGCTCACTTTCTCTAGGCCCTCCTCAAAGCACCCATTTTACAGACAGACATCTAAGACTGGAGAGGGTGAGCGATTTGCCCAAGGTCACACAGCTAGTGAGGCGGCAGGGCCAGGAATTTAGCATAGGTGCAAAGTCCACGTGACACTCCCCAGCGGTGCCTCCTTCCCGCTGAACCCCCTCCCCCCACCGGCTCCATTTCTTGCAGCTGGGTGGGGACCAAAAACGACCCCCCCCCCACGCCGGTTTCCAGCTGGGGAAGGGGGGGCGAAGTCCCCGGTTCCTTCTTCCTCCCACCCCCAACACGGGACGCACTGGTTCGAGACCCACTGTGTGTGAACACAGACCCAGGAAAGCCCTGCAGGCTGCAAGGGCACCCACCCGTTAACACTGAACTTCCATTAAAAAAAAAAAAAAGACGATGAAAAGATAAAGGGCAAAGAGGAAGTGCTCTTTAAACATAGGCGGGTGGTTACCCCAGGAGGAAGTCTTGAGGCCAATGGAGATTTTGTTCGCCCTCTCCAGTTCCTCTATTCGAAGCGACTGGCGTTCCAGCCCCCAAGCAAGTTGAGGGGGGCTGCACTGCGCCGGGGCCGGACCCCGCGCCCTCACCTGGCGCGCAGGAGGGGTCTTGGGGGGCAGCCACCCCGAGCGCCCCCTCCCACCCGGCGCGGGGCCCCGCCGCGCGCTCCCCGCAGCTGGGTGGACCCGGGCGGCGGCCCCGCGGCGCGCGTTTCCCCCCCTCCGCGCCCTCCCGCCCCCAGCGCGTCCTCCCGGGGCCCCCCGCGCCGCCCCCGCCCCTGCGGCGCCCCCCCTCCCACCGCCGCGGCGTCCGGCCCGCACCCCCGTCCCCGCACCCACCGTGCGCGCCCCGCGCCCGCACCCGCACCGGCGCCGGGCGCAGGCGGCTCCGGGGGCGCGCGGGCGAGCCGGGCGGCCCGGGCGGCGGCGCGGCGGGGCCCCGGGCACGTACCTGGCGGCCGGGCGAGCGGCGAGGGGAGCGCGGCCGCGGGCGCTGGAGCGCAGGAGCCTCGGAGCCTCGGGTGTCGCCGCCGCCGCCGTTTCCGGGTTGGCCGGCCTCACGTCACCGCCACAGGTTCGCGAGCGGCCCCCGCCGCGGCGGCAGCAGCAGCAGCAGCAGCGGCGGCGGCCCCGGCGAGTGCCAGGCGAGAAATAACTATAAAAGGAAGAGACGCCTCGAGGAGGAAGAGGAAACGCTGTTTACCTTCGAGAAGCCGAGCCGCCGGCGCTCGCACAAAAGGAGGACGCTCGCCGACGCCGCCTCCCCCCGCGCCCCGTCCCCGCCGCATCGCGGGGCCCGGCGTCAGCGCGCGCGGCGCCCCGGGACCGCCCCGCGCCGGCCCCCACCCCAAAACCCGCGGTTGGGGCGGGGGCCGCGGCGGGGTGACCTTGGGCAAGTCACAGCGGCGCGCGCTGGCGGGGTGGGGGTGGGGGGCTCGGCGCCCCGCTGACCCAGGCGTGGAAACCCCAGCCTCGCGAGGCGCAGGGCTGGCCCAAGGTCACAGCCTGTGGGGCAGGGCTCGGGCTCCAGCGCGAGCCTCGCGACCTTGAGGCCAGCAGGGTTCCTGCCCCCTGGGTCCGCTTGGCTTCCCCCTCCCCTGTGCTTGGGAATGAATGATGCCAAGCCCGCCGGGCCCACCTCGCAGCGGGGTCGGTGACAGCGTGTGCGTTCAAGACATCCGGCCTTCAGCAGATAACTTATTGAGGGCCTACTAAGTGCCAGGACTGTGCTAGGCCCTGGGGACACAGCTGGGAACCCAAGCAAAATTCGGGTCTGGGAGGCAGGGGGACAGGCAATAAGCAAATTAGCCGAGGTGTCTGGAGGTGCTAAGTGCTATGAGGAAAAATAAAGGAGGGTCAGGAGGGAGTGGGGTGCCTGTGTCACCATGAGTGGCTGGCTCTCCAAGGACTTTTAGTAAAGGAATTCCCAGACAGAAAGCTCCGCTCTATGATTCCAGCGTCGGACGTCATGGAGACCCCATCTTTCCCTTCTCTGTCATGGCAGGGAACGCATTTTTCTCCGTGTGAGAGCACAACGTGCCTAGGGAACCGGTATTCTTCCTCCCTCTGCCTTGCTCCCCCAGCCCCCAAGCCCGTCCTGTCATTGTCTTGAAATTCTGCCACATTTCTCACGAATATAGACCGTGTTCTTTAAAGTGTCTTTGCCTTGACCTCTAGCAGGGCATCGAGGGTTACATCCAAAGCCTTCACGGTCTTTCCACCCTCCCCACCTCCAGGCACCCTGGATGTGTTGGGGGCTGGGATGTGCCCCAAGTGTTGACTTACCTGATTATAACCCCTCGGTTTCTTTTACGAAGATGTCTAAACACTCTCCCAGACGTCTGCCCAGTGCTGGGGTAGGGGTGGGGGGGCAAGAAGATCGGATTCCCAGAGGACTTGCAAGGGGCTCCTGGCTCTAAACTGCAGGAAAGCAGCCCAGATGACAGAGTGTGGACGAGACAGAGGGGGAAGGGTGTTCGTTCAACTTGGAACGGAGGGAGCCACAGAGAGGGGCAGGAGATCATTAAACTCTTCCTAGAAGTTCCGAGAGGCATTTAGGCCAAGCGAAAAAGAAGCACCTGGAACCTTGCCTGAGCCTCAGTCGGCGCCCTCATCTCTAGAGAAGGGACCTGAGGCCCGCCTTGCTGTGGTGGAACAGGGGCGACACGGCTGGGGCCTGAACTAGCAACTTGAGAAACAAGGGAGTTGGAATCAGCGCAGGGCTGAGTCAGTTTCTCTCCCGGCCTCGTACAAAGTGGGCATTAATAATTCTGAACATTTTTGAAGTTCTAACCGGTTGCCAAACGCCGTGCCCATCTAATTTAATTCTCAGAACAGCCCCACGAGGCAGGTTCATCATGCTCAGTGTTATGCAAGCTACTGGAGCTGCCAGAGAGATGGAATTTGCCCAGGGTCAGACTAATTAGATAGCGGGGGAACTGGGCATGAACCCAGATTGTCTGGCTCCAAAACCCAGCCCTTCGCCCTGAGCCTCAGTTTGCTCCTTTATTAAATGGGATTGAAAACGACAGCCCCAGGACATGGGCAGCGGGGGAGGTGGGAGGGTGGGGGGTGGGGGGGGGGTTAAGTGAAACAGCACACGTGTAGAACCTAGCACATTAGTTAAGACCCGGAGAGCAATACCAGCATTGTTGTAATTATCATCGCAGAAATGGTGAAAGGCATAGGGGTAAAGAATTCTCTGGCACGCTTGGGAACTTCAGGCAGTTTGGAATGAATGTAACGTGCAGCGTAGTATAGGGGGTGAGGAAGCAGGGAGGAAGAAGTGAAGGTGTGTGCAGGGGCTGGATCACACCTCACCTGCACTCCGCTGAATTCAGAGATGTCTAAGATGAGGAGGAGGCTCACAGGATACAGCCAGGCTGAGAGGATGAGTCTGGCCTTTGATCTTGCTCATCAGTCAGGTCCTGATAGATGCGACGAATCCAGGCAAATGGAAACTTGGGGGTGAAAACCTAAACAAACAACATTCACCGCTGCAGTGTCGTGTTCTGTTTCCCCGGGGGGTATCAACCCAGATAGTGACAGCTAGAAGCCTGGTAACTCTGTTCAGGCTGCTGCAACGGAATACCAGAGACTGGACGGCTGGAGCGACAAACATTTATTTCTCAAGTTTCTAGAGGCTGGCAAGGCCAAGATCAAGGCCCCCGCGGATTTGGTGGCTGGCGAGGGAGGGCCCACTCTCCGGGTCATAGCCTTCTTCAGTGTGGCCTCACATGACAGAGTAGGGAGGGAGTTCTCCGGAGTCTATTTCACAAGGGCACCAACCCCATCGATGAAGGGTCCACCCTCGGGACCTAATCACTCCCATGGGCCCCACCTTCCAACACCATCACATTGGGTATTAGGTGTCAACCTGTGTATTGGGGGGAAACACGAGCAGTCGGCCCATAGTATTTGGTGTCCTGAAAAGAGCACCGATTTTGGAGTCAGGAAGGCCTGCCTGCAATTTCCAGCTGTTCTTTACCTGATGACGCCTGGAATGTCCTCATCTGTAAAACGGGAATAAAGACATTATCTTCTGTTTGAGAAGCGTGCACGAGATCGTGAATTCGTCATGCTTTCTCGGCTGTAAAACAGCAGGCACATTTTGCTTGCAACCCCAGAATCCTGTTCTCCCATGGCGCATGGTGCGCACACATCTTTCAAGCAGAATAGCTGGCTCTCTCCATCGTATATGCAAAAGCCCATCACAAAGGCATATATGCATTTCCCGGGGCGCCTGGGGTGCTCAGCCCGTCCAACTCTTGACTTCGTGTCTCAGCTCACGATCTCACGGTTCGTCAGTTGCTTTGGGCTCTGTGCTGACAGTGCAGAGTCTGCTTGGGATTCTCTCTCCCTTGCTCTCTCTGCCCCTTACCCATGCACGGACCCTCTCTCTCAAAATAAATAAATAAAAATTAAAAAAGCATCATCAGGGCGCCTGGATGGCTCAGTCTGTAAAGCGTGTGACTTCGGCTCAGGTCATGATCTCGCGGTTCGTGGGTTCGAGCCTTGTTTCAGGCTCTGTGCTGACAGCTCAGAGCCTGGAACCTGCTTCGGATTCTTTTTTTTTTTTTAATTTTTTTTTAATGTTTATTTATTTTTGAGACAGAGCAGGAGGGGGGAGGGGCAGAGAGAGAGAGAGAGAGAGGGAGACACAGAATGTGAAGCAGGCTCCAGGCTCTGAGCCTCTGTTAGCACAGAGCCGAGATCATGACCTGAGTCGAAGTTGGAGGCTCAACCGACTGAGCCACCCAGGCGCCCCCGGATTCTGTCTCCCTCTCTCTCTCTGCCCCTCCTCACTCACACTCTGTCTCTCTCCCTCAAAAACAAAAAAAATTTTTAAAAAGCATCATTTTTTTTTAATATGCATTTCCCCACTGAGCGTCTGCTTTTTCACAAGAGTGAATGCTATTACGTGTGGAAAGTAACAGAAGGTGGAAGTCAGGAGACACAAGAACTCTGTTCTTGTCCCTGCTGGTCAGTGTTTTGCGATCGAGTAGATTCCACCTCCCTCGGGGGGACAGGGTTCCTGTACCTCTGGCCGTTTGGTACTAACAGGCCTCAGGGAGGGCGGAAGCCACTAGTGGCTGCTGTCTGGCATTGCAGGAGGGCCGTTTGCAAGGGGGCTTGCAGGTGGCGCGGGCGGCCCCTTGAGACTCAGAGATTTCACTCCGGAAGGTAGACAGAGAAAAGGCCCCCGAGACTGGAACAGAGATCCTAACCAGGGCAGGCAGAGCCCGGCCCTCAAAAGCTGGTGAGTGATGGTTTCCAGGGACTGGGACGACGGGCAGTAATTGCTTAATGGACACCAAGTTTCCTTTCGGGGTGATGAAAATTCTGGAACTAGGTCAAGGTGGTGGTTGCACGACACAGTGAATGTAATAAGTGCCACAAAGCTGGTCACTTTAAAATGGTTAGCTCTAGGTTATGAGATTTTCACCCGAACCTAAAAAAAGAAGGAAGAAAGGAAGGAAGGGAGGGAGGGAGGGAGGAAGGGAGGGAGGAGGGGAACTTGGTAGGGTTGCAGGGAGCTGGTGAGGAAGACCTTTAGCATATTTTCAACATTTCACAACGCCCGGGCTCAGGGTGCCCTAATGAACCAAATGTCAGAACCATAGCAACAGGGCCCCAGACCGCCTTCTGAGCAGCCAGTTTATATAAGTGATTCTTTAACAATCGAAAGTAAAGGGAATTAGTATTGAGTAACACAGTCTGGGTATTCTTATTTTTATTACTATTATCACTTAATTTCTGTCTCTGACAAAAGAGCGTGGCATAATGGAAAAGCTCAGGGTGGCGTTCGAGAAGCCTGGATTCAAATCCCGACTCTGAGCAGCCGCAGGGCCCCGGACAAAGTCTTTAGCCTCTCTGTGCCTTGTGTTTCCTGGGTACATAAAGTGGGGTGACAATGACCTGCCCACCGTAGCATTGCTGTGGGGACCAAGTGGGACAGCGTAGGTAGAATTTCAGCTGGAAGGTGCAGAAGCAGGTGGCAGTTTGTTGTCGCCACTATATGGGGCACAAACTCTTCCAAAACATGGGGCCATGGGTGGGGGGAAACGAACCGAAGACGTTCTTGGGGGGGCTCTCAAAACCACTACCTAGACTCTGGTGACTCGCACCTACACGAATGAATTTCGCACCTGCCCGCTCCCAGTACACAGTGTGTTTGGCAGCAGGGAGGGGACCGAAGCAAGGCAGAGTGGTTCCCGGTCCCTCTCCAGTACTCCAGGTCTCCCCCGCTGTTCACAGGAGGTCAGAGAAGAGTATGCATGGAATGTCACCTGTCACCGTACATTAGAAAGTGACAGTTACCAATGAGAGCAAGAGAGCAGAGTCAAAACACAGCAAACGCCCTGGATTGTTTAGTGGAGGGAGGAGATAGCCTTTTCCACTCTCCCGGAGCCTGAGACCTCACAAAACGCCGGGAAACGTGGTTTGTTGTGGAGACATCCCTGAGAAGCAGTTACTTTCAGGTGCCATGCCCATGGGTCAACATCCGTTGCTCCGGAAAAATTCTGTCACGTGGAGGGGTGATCCTTTATCTGCAGAACGTTCATCGAGGAATCATGTGTCCCCCCTCTGACCACACTGAAATAAAACAGTTCGCTCAATTTAATATGAATAATTTCTCTCAGCATGAAACGTCTCTCCACCCCGGACCGCAAGCACAGATATGCGGGCACGTGGGCGCGCACACACGCACGCCCACGTGCAGACACACATGGGGAGGGGAGGGTGTTTATATGAGTTATTCTTTCTAATTACGAAAGCAGTGACGCTAATTATAGAGATGCCGCAAGAGAAAAGTATAAGAAAGGAAGCAAAGCCCCTTCCAGGGCCAACCCTGGAATCGCCCTTCCTTAACACCTTCAGGTATTATGTCTCCTTCTAAAATGCATTTTATTTTAATATAGTTCCAATCACATTACAGCCACACTGTCGAGTCTTGCTCCTTTCTTCGCTTATAAGCGAGGATGTCAATCCCACGGAGGTTTAAACAATAGACGGGCCAGGCACTGACAGCCGGAAACCCACGCAGGAGAGAAGGGAAAGAGACAGAAACCCACTGTTTCTCCTTCAGTGTCATTTCCTCCAGGCCAAATACTATGTCTTATTCAGCATTGCGGGCCCAGCCCTCAGCACAGTGCCCGAAACATACTAAGTGCCAAATAAAGATGTGCTGAATAAGAAATGGACAGAGGAGTGGGGAGAAGACAGATGTCACACTGACCTTGCCTGACAGGTTTCACTGCTGAGTGGAGCTTCTCTGCAGACCTTCCCTCTCTTGCAGAGAAAGCCACCCCTCCGAGCGATAGGGAGCAGTGGAGACTGCGGCGATGGGGAGAGCATGGGCCCCAGCCTCGGGCGTTCGCTTTCCCATCTTTACAAAGCCCCGTGCTCATCAAACAGCAGGTGTCTGGCCGCAGGCTGCAGGTGCGAGCCCACCCAGAGCCCTGTCCCCGGGGGGGGATGGCCTTGGGAGCTGCAGCACCTGGGAACTGATTAGAACAGAGTCTCAGCCCCGCCCCAGCCCCACTGGGACTCAGAGGCGTGGCCCAGCACCCCAGGTTTCACGAGCCCTCGGGGTCGTTCCGCAGGAGCTGGTTTGAGCGCCACTGACTCAGAGCAGTGGTTCTCAGCCCTGGCGCACGTTCGAGGCACCCGGGAACCTGTTTGTCCTCCAAGATGTGAGCCTCAGCCCCAGGTTCTGAGCGCATTGCTTTGGGGTGGGGCTCAGACTTCAGAATGCTCTCAGAGGTCGTCAAGGGCTTCCTGGGCGCAGCCGGGGACGCCTGCTCTGGACGGCGGAGAGGCTGCACGGGGCCGTTTCTCTGGGATTCTTACGCCCCACCCCCCAACCCAGTGCACCTCATCGTTACTAAGTACAGTATTGTAATCAATCACACTGACTTTTTTATTAGGAAATATTGTATGCACACAAAGCAACGTAAAGCTCTGTACCCATGTACCCGCCGCCAGCTCCGTCACTTGTTCTGATTTAGCCATTACGTATGGGCTGAATTTTGTCCCCGCCCCCCAAATTCATATATCGAAGTCTTAACCCCTGGTCCTGAGAATGGGATTGTTTTTGGAGACAGGGTCTTTAAAGAGACGACTGAGTTAAAATGAGGTCACTGGGATGGGCTGTAGTCGACTCTGAATGGCGTCCTTACGAGAGAAGTGAGGACACAGACGCGTGCGGTGAGGACGGCGGCGGGAGGACATCTTCATCTACGGGGCAGGGAGAGAGGCCGTGGCAAAGAAGGAGTGGCCTCCGCGATTGCGAGAAAAGAAATTTCTGTTGTTAAAGCCGCCCCGTCTCTGGCACTTCGTTGTGACAGCCGTCGCAGACGGATACAGTCATATTTGTTCAGGTTCTTTTTTTAAAAAGCCCCAAACAAAACACAGTTGGGGCTCTCTGGAGACCCTTCTGTTCCTCTTCTGTCCCTCCTTCTCCGGAGGAACCGCTGTCCCAACTTTACTCTCTCTTTGCCACACAGAGCCGGCAGAGACTGGAGCCGCGGTAACTGGATGGAGATAATGGCTCAGCTTCCCGCCAGCTGTGTGACTTAGGCCGGTTAATTACCCTTTCTGGGGCCGAAGAAACTGGGAACGGGAAGAATTGCATCAATGTGGCATTTTTAGAGTTAAATGAACTGCTTTTACTTTTTATGTTGTTTTTTTTTAAAGGAATTTATTTGTTTATTTTATTTATTTATTTACTTATTTTTTAATGTTTATTTATTCTTGAGACATAGAGACAGAGCGTGAGCAGGAGGAGGGCAGAGAGAGAGGGAGACACAGAATCCGAAGCAGGCTCCAGGCTCCGAGCCGTCAGCATACAGCCCGACGTGGGGCTCAAACCCACAGACTGTGAGATCATGACCTGAGCCGAAGTCGGCCGCTTAACCGACTGAGCCACCCAGGCGCCCCTGTTTTGTTTTTTTAATGTTATATATTTCATTTTTGAGAGTGAGCACGTGAACAGGGAGGGGCAGAGAGACAGAGACATCCTACACAGACTCCATGCTGTCAACACAGAGCGCAATGCGGGGCTCCGTCCCATGAACTGTGAGGTCATGACCTGAGCCCAAATCAAGAGTTGGATGCTCAACCAAGTGAGCCACCCAGGTGCCCCAATATTTTTATTTTATTTATTTATTTTATATTGAGAGAGAGGGCCCGCATGCACGAGAACAGGGGAGGGGCGGAGAGAGAGAGAGAGACCCAGGCAGGCTCTGTGCTGACAGTGCAGAGTCTGACACGGGGCCCGATCTCACAACCATGAGACCGTGACCTGAGCCGAAAGCAAGAGTCAGACACTTAACTGACGAAGCCACCCAGACACCCTGATAAGGTATATTTTTAAGTTTATTTGTTTGAGAGAGAGAGAGAGAGAGAGAGGGCCCCAAGCAGGCTCCGAGCTGACAGTGCAGAGCAGCAATCGGGGCTCGATCTCATGGGACCAGGAGACCATGACCTGAGCTGAGATCAAGACTCAGACGCTTAACGGCCTGAGCCACCCAGGCGCCCCGTATGAACCGTTTGTTAAACACCTAGAATAGTGTCTCGCGCGTGAAAGAAACATACGGCGCTTGTGAAATACATCTCCTCTTTTACCACACTTACGTACGTACGCACCTGTACAGTAGATGTGAAATAATGTTTTACATGTTTTTAAACTTTCTGCAAGCGGTAACCTTGTACATACCCTCTGTAACCTGGGCTTTTTTTGTTTGAGTTCCCATGGCATCTTCCCAGAAGTCTCCCTGCGGATCCCAAGACAACCACCCTCCCACCTGACCGCTGTGGTCTGCGCGTGTCTTGGCTCCTCCGGTCTCTCCACTTGCCCTCTGGTTGTGGAAGTCTCCTCCCTCCTCCCCCTCCCTCCCTCCAGGTTCAGTTCCCTCCCTCGCCCTGGGCTCTTTTGAATAGAACATTCCTGCATCCCCAGGGATGCCCCCCCATCAGTCACCCCCCCCCACCGCTCCCCCCCCCAAGCCCTGGCTGACTCTGCGGTGACTTTCATGTCTGCCGGCTGGCCAGCAGGCTCTATTTCCATTTTCCCGGGGACTGTATTTCAGAAGCTCAGCGCTGCCTACATTTCAAAGGATTTCCACAGCCACGGTCTCCTGTGATGTCACTTAACAGTCCTGAGATGGAGATGAAGCAGCACTATTCTTTTCCCTTTGCACGTGAGGAAACTGAATCGCGGAGGACTTGAGTGACTTACAGAAGGTCGCGGAGCAAGTGAGAGACACAGTCAGGACTACAGCCAGCTCTCCAGACTCTCAATCCTAAGTCCTTTTGCTCTTTAAAAAAAATTTTTTTTAAATGTTTATTTATTTTGAGAAGAGAGAGAGACAGACAGAGCATGAGTGGGGGAGAGGCAGAGAAAGAGAGAGAAAGAGAGAGAGAGAGAGGGAGACACAGAATCTGAAGGAGGCTCTAGCTCAGAGCCCAATGTGGGGCTTGAACCCATGAACCGGGAGATCATGACCCAAGCTGAAGTCAGATGTTTAACCGACTGAGCCACCCATGTGCTCAATCCTCTGTTGTTCTTAAAAATGTTTATTGTAAAATTAACTTCATGGAATGCTCATAACAACACAGGAGTCTTCTTATGATTCCCATTCTAGAGATGACAAATTAAGTTTTCCTTAAAGCATGCTCCCAGAGCGGCGCCTGGTGACTCGGTTGGTTAAGCAGCCGATTCTTGATTTCAGCTCAGGTCATGATCTCACAGTTTGTGAGTTCAAGTCCCGCATTGGGCTCTGTGCCGACAGTGCAGAGCCTGCTTCAGATCCTGTCTCCCTCTTTCTGCCCCTCCCCCCTCAAAAATAAACATCAAAAAGAAATAATAATAATAATAAAAAGCACGGTCCCAGAGCCACTTGCACCAGAATCCTCTGGAGGACTTGTGGAAAAGACAGATTTCCAGGCCTCACCCCCACGTTTTCTAGTTTGATAGGGTAGGCTGGCCCCCGGACCCTGCACGTCGACGAACTTTGCCCAGTGGTTCTACAGCACGCTCAGTTTGAGAAACACCGGGCTCGACAACAAGCCTTGGCCTCCTCTCGCCCGGCCTTCCCCGCTGCCGGCACCCCGAGCCAGCTGGCCGCCCCTGCCGGCTCTGAGGGGGGCACCTCGCCCGTGACGGCCGAGGTGGGGGAGGCCTGTACGAACGGCTGATACAGGGGCCTCACATCCCCGCGGGGCTTTAGAGCTCACACAGAGATTTTACACACTTTTTCCTTCATCCTTGACCCTGGTCCCCAAGGCGAGGCAGGCAGTGTGACGGCCGTCTGACAGAAAACAGAATGGAGGCCAGAGTTAAAGTGGAATGCCCGAAGTCATGTAGCAGAGGTAGCAGAAGCTGGCCTTGAACTTGGTCTCCAGGCCTTAAACCTGTGGTTACCCCCTCTACTGTTACCAGAAGTCACTCTAGAAAGTTCTCCCTTGGATACCTGGCAATCAAGTCAGTGGGAACCACACTGACGCGATAGCAGGCAGCACCAATAGGAAGAGGGTTACGGATGGAAACAGATTTGGGGGGACTTCTAGGTAAGATGAGGTAACAAGAGCTGGATTTATTCAATAGCCTTAAAATATCTGCGAAAAACAACAAGAGAAAATACTGTTTCAGACATTGGACGACGGCTTGCAAGGGCAGTGATTTTTGAGGGGATAGAGTGGGTCGCGCCCCCCACCCCCGCCTCCACTCCTTGTCTGGGGACCCTTCCTATCCTTCAGAGCCCGGCCCCAGGGAGCAGGCCTGACTGCCCTGGGAGGTAATCTCTGTTCTGCCCTGCACTCTCTCGGGCACTCATCCTTGGTCGCACCCTGTGACCTCTGGGGACCAATGGTCAGGAAACTCTGAGCGCAGGAAGTTCCTCCATCATCTCCCTGCCCAGCACCAAACACCACGGTCTGCACAGAACGGAGTGCACGACATCTATCTGGAAAGAAGAGCCAATGATTCTTCCATGCCTTTTATCCCTAAAAGGGAAAAAAAATGCCTTAAAAAGAAAGAGCGAGATAAACTCCTACAATCACCATAGTTCCCCTTGATGTTTTTGTTTTTACAGTTTAAGTGTATTTGTTTAACTAATCTCTACACCCAGCGTGGGGCTCGAACTCACACCCCTGAGATCAAGAGTCGAGTGTTCCTCCGACTGAGTCAGCCAGGCGCCCTGTTTTACAGATTAAAAAAGTAAACCTTTGGGTGCGCACCTGATGGGGGAGAGACAGCGGGCCCCTTCCTGTAAGAGTCCCTACTAAGTAATCGTGGCAAGAACAGGCACAGGCACCGTCACCATCGCCGGAGAAAGCTCATAAAAGTCGCATTCCTGGCACACCGACAGTATTTCGGAGGGACGGAGAGAGCCAAGCCATTCTTTCCGACGACCACCCGTTGGGAAAATGACACCCCTTTAACCCGAATCCCCTCTTTTTTTCGGCGAAAGAGAATCACAAGCCTACACCAGATTCGTATTTTTGGGGACAGGCAGAAGTTCACTTTAAACCTCCTCGAAGGCAAAACCAGAAGCCTCTGAAGTCCCGCGGGATGGCCGAGTGGCGGAGTCAGTATCGGACCGTCTCGCTGGATATCCTACGGGGCGCTTACCAGACACTACTTTACTTACAAATCTTCCGTTTCCTCCCACCGAATGTAAAGTTCGAGAAGACGGGGCTCTTGTGTATCTTACTCCCGGGCACACAGAACGGGGCCTGGCCCCCAGCAGGTGCTCGGGAAATGCTTCTGGGAAGAACTCATAAAACAAGACCTTCCTCGGCCCCCCCCCCCCCCCCGGGGCTGGGGGCGTCCGCGAGGAGGCTGGGCAGCTGGGCTCTACGGGGAACCCCGCACACTCTCTGCCCGGCCTCTGGCTGAAATGTCACGAAAGGAGGGGAAACGAGGGAGAACCCAGATGCGGGCGAGCCCGGTGCGGAGGAGGACAGAGGGGAGGCCGGCCTGACCGCAGCTCACGGCCAGCAAAGGAGCACAGCCTGGGGTTTCGCTGCTGCGCAGCAGTGAAAGCGTTTTTTTTCGGCACGACGCTAGAAAGATGGCCTGTCTGTTCCGGCAGCTGCTCCCTCTAGAAATGTCCTTCCCTCTTCTGGTCACGCCAATCCCGGGCGGGTCACACCCTGCCTTCCAGGGCCAGCCCCCGGGCGACTCGCCCACGCGCTCGGGTCTGTGCTGCGGTCTCTCTCTTCCTTCCTGCCTTCTCGCCTTCCTTCTTTCTTTCCTTTTCTTTGGGAGGAAAGAGACGGCGTGAGCCCTCCCCGTCCCCACCCGTCCTGTTCCGCGTTCCTCATGGCCCCTCCGTGGACAGTATGTGGAATGCCGTAGGTTTTTAAAACGTTGTATAAATGGTTGCATTTTATACGAATCCTTCTGCACTTTTCTTTTTTGCTCAGTGCTATTCATGTGGCTACACGTAGCCCTGGTCTGTTCATGGAGTGAGTCACGGCGGCTCATCACCGCCACGTGGAAAGCTGGGAACTCTCCATCTCTCTGGCTCTGTTACCATGCAGCCTCCATGAGAACAGGTCATATTCTTTTCTTAAAAAAACAATCCTTTATTAGAGAAAGAGAGAGAAAGAGAGAGGGAGAGCACACAAGTGGTGAAGGGGTACAGAGAGAGAGAGAGAATCCCAAGCAGGCTCCACACTGTCAGCGCGGAGCCCGACGTGGGCCTCGATCCCATGAACCGTTAGATCATGACCTGAGCCGAAATCAAGAGTCAGATGCTCACCCAACGGAACCGCCCAGCTGTCCCAGAATGGATCATTGTCTAGGTACTATAACGGCACCTAGAAAAACTGGTTAATTTGTTCCAAGAATCTGCCAACGCTTTGTAAGTATTCCACCGTAGAATGTGACCACGACTGTCTGGTCCATTCTGCCGCGGATGACATCTGCATTATTCCGATATTTTGCTCTTTTAAACGGGGCTTTTGCGGGGATCTTCTTTTCCCTGTCTCCTTGTGCTCATGTAGGAAAGACTTTTTTGTACCCAAGAGTGAAGCGGCTGGGTCATAGGTAGATAAACGTAGCTTCGAATTTATTAAAACTCCTACACACTTTCCAAAGTGGTTATTCCAAAGTGGCTAAGACTTGCCCCCACCAGTTACACGCACACATGCGCGCACACACACATATGTATGTATATGTAAATATATGTAAGTACATATGTATGCATATATTATGTATATTATATATGTATAAAGCTACAGACTTGCAGTTCTGTCTTCAGAACAGTGGCACTCAAATCCTTCCAGAGTTTTCCATGTATAAACCGCATATAGAATGGAGATCTTTCTCTTTTGACACGTGGCACAATTTCGTCTTCTTTTCCACGGCTGTTAGCGTTCCGTTGTCAGGATGCACCTCGACTTTGTAAATTAGTGCCCTGTTGGCGGGTGTCAGGTCATGCTCTGAAACCATCGTCTACGAAGCATGTTTGTGTGTTCTGTAGTTCTTTTCTGTGGCTGCGTATTTTATTGGGTGGAGGTACCATGCTTAACTAGTCACATGTGTTTTTTTTAAAGTAACAGAATGGTATAAATCTTGTATTTTTCTCAGGAAGAATTCCCAAGAGTTGGAGTTTGGGTTGGCGTATTAATGCTTTTTGTGCCTTTTATGTACTGCCAAAAGGATTACTCTAATTTAGGCTGCCACCCTCCTGGAAACTTCTTTATGTCTGTATTGTGAGCATTTGTTTTGTTGATTTGACCCTGCGTGTCCACAGAGGCATGCTCGGTGGTGATTTTCCTCTGTGTCCCAGGGTCCCGGCGCAGAGTAGGTACTCAGTAAATGCTTGTCGAGAGGAAGGATGGTCAGCAGAAGAGGTCTGGGTATCTATCATGCTAGGAAGGGCGTCTGGCACCCACCCACCCAGGGGAGGTTGCCTCAAACCGGAAGGAGAGTAAAGACCGAGGCCTGCCGAGCAAGGCTGAGATTCCTGGGGGTGGCCCTCCCCGTCCACCCCTGGCTGGGCCGACCCTTGCCCCCCGCTGGGGAGTGTTGGGTGGGGGACCCGTCAAGGGCAGAGCCAGCTGTGAGCCCTGCCAGGTGCTGCGGGTGGGAGAGCCTCCGGGCAAGGGAACAGATGACAAGCACGTGATCACCGGGGTTTGAGGAAGCAGCCCCTGGACCCCTCCCAACCCACACCGTCTATTCTCCAGCTGTGTGACTCTGGGAAAGTCCTTTCAGCTCTCGGTGATACAACAAAGCACCTCCCGGGCCCCCGCCGCCACCCGTCCTCACTCCCGGGACCTGTGAGTGGCTTACCTCACCTGGCGAAAGGGACTTTGCAGCTGTGGTTAAGGATTCTGAGATCAGGAGATTATTCTGGGTGATCGGGTGGGCCCGATGTCATCACAATACTTAACTGGGGCTGTGACAGGGTCAACGCAAGAAAACGATGTGATGCCGAAGCCAGAGGTTGGAGGCACACGCTTTGGAGATGGACGGAGGGGCCGCCAGCCGCCTCCTCAAACCGAAAAAGCCAAGGAGTTGGATTCTCCCCCGAAGTCTCCAGAAGGAACACAGCCGGGCCAGCACCTTGATTTTAGACTTCTTTTTACTTTTCAATGTTTATTTTTTAGAGAGAGAGAAACAGAGCTCAAGCAGGGGAGGAGCAGAGAAAGAGAGGGAGACAGAATCCGAAGCAGACTCCAGGCTCCGCCTGTCAGCACAGAGCCCGACGCGGGGCTTGAACTCACAAACCGTGAGATCACGACCTGAGCCGAAGTCGGAAGCTTAACCGACCGAGCCACCAGGCGCCTGTTGATTTTAGACTTCTGACATCTGGAACGGTGGGAGAATAAGTTTGTATTGCCGTCGACTACTGTGTTTGCGCTCATTTGTGACGGCGGCGATAGGAAACTGCCCCCTGGAAAGCCCCGGTGGCCTCGTCCATAAAGTGGAAATAATAACAGAACTTATTTTATATGCTTACTTGGAGGCTAAAGCACATTAGGATATTTGAAGGGTTTAGAAGGATGCGTGACAAATGCTAAGTGTTTAATCAACACTAGGGCAAGTCGCTTGACCTCCCTGGGCCGGAGATACCCAGGATCAGGGAGGGCTCCCCCTGAGTGCCCGTGTTCTCGGGGAGTCCAGCCCCCGCTCATCTCCCTGGAGCAGCGGGCTCCCACTGCCGCCCTCCCCCTGGCCGGTGCCTGAGGCCCGCGAGGGCGGACGGCCCTGGAAGGGGCCAGGATGGGTACCTTTCTGCAGCTCAGGGGAGCTCAGCATCCTTAGCTCTGACGGCGCCCTCGGGGCACAAGAGGAGGGCTAACTGGGGCTCACCGGGTGGAGACAGAGTCCCCGCGGTGATTCATTACCGCAGAGCAGGCTGGAAGGCAAGAGACTGTACACCTTCCAGAAGGTCAGGGCGAGGGGAAAAATCATCTCATCTAACAGAACGGTGACTCACCGCACTCGGGGCCTAATTCAAGCACATCTGCATCACACACACACACACGTGTGCACACACACGCACATATCCACACACACGTGCACACACACACGTGTGCACACATGAAGTGTCTTCATCGGGGCTGCTATCACAAACCACCATAGACTGGACTAAAACACCAGAGAGTTTTTCTTTAAAAAATTTTTTTATATGCTTTTTTTAATATTTATTTATTTTTGAGAGACATAGAGACAGAGTATGAGCAGGGGAAGGACAGAGAGGGAGACACAGAATCCGAAGCAGGCTCCAGGCTCCAAGGTGTCAGCACAGAGCCCGATTCAGGGCTCGAATCCACAGACCTCGAGATCATGACCTGAGCCAAAGTTGGCTGCTTAACCAACTGAGCCACTCAGGAGCCCCTAAAAAAAATTTTTTTTAAGTTTACTTATTTTGGGAGAGACAGAGCGAGCAGGGGAGGGGCAGAGTGAGGGGGAGAGAATCCCCAGCAGGCTCTGTGCTGGCAGCGTAGAGCCCGATGCAGGGCTCGAGCCCACGAACTGACCTGAGCTGAAGTCAAGGGCTGGATGCTTAAGTGACTGAGCCCCCCAGGCGCCCCGAGATCACAGCACCAGCAGATCTGGTGCCTGGTGGGGGTCTGCTTCGGAAGAGGGCTTTCTGCTTGCTGTGTCCTCACGTGGTAGGAGCAAGGGGGCGCTCTGTGGCCTCTTTTATAGGGGCACTGACCCCCTTCATGCGGGTTCCCTCCTCCTGACCTAATCAGCTCCCGAAGGCCCTGTCTCATAACACCCTCACCTTGGGGATTAGGATCTCAATGTAGGGGTTTTGAAAGGATGCCACCCGTCTCTAGCAAGAGCACACACGTGCACGCATGCACACGCACAGACAAGCACACGCCCCAGGGAGCGCCAGGACAGGCAGGGCTGCGGAGTCCCTGTCGCGGAGTTGAAGAAGGTAAAATGTAGAAGGGGAAAGGCTCACTCAAGTTCATCCCACTGGTTGGAGTCAAGCAAGGACAGGACCCAGGCTCCACCCTCCTGGGTGCCGCAGAGCTGGGGGTGCCGATCGAGGGGCGCTTCCTGTCCTTCTGGCCCCTGCTGCCCCTCCCCCTCTGACTGGACACAAGCGTGAGCAGAACTGTGTGCCAGTAGTTGGCCCATAGTGCCAACGGGTTCTGACCTCCAGAGCTGGGACGAGGTTGGTTTTGAAGGCCCTCTACCAGGCCGGAAGCAGCGACCACAGCTTCTTGTCAGTTTTCTCTTGGCATAATTTTGGTGAGCTGGGGTCAGGCCTCTCTTTCTCCCGCCTTAAAGATGTTACCGGAGGGGGCGCCTGGGTGGCTCGGTCGGTTGGGCATTTGACTTTGGCTCAGGTCACGATCTCACGGTGTGTGGGTTTGAGCCCTGGATCAGGCTCTGTGGTGACGGCTGGGAGCCTGGAGCCTGCTTCGGATTCTGTGTCCTCCCCTGTCTCTCAAAGATGAATAAATGTTAAAAAGAAAAAGTTAAAAAAAAAAAAAAAGGAAAGCTGTTACCTGGGGCCCCTCGATGTCCTAGTGCTACAGGGAGCAAGAAGAGGGCAGATACAGCCGGTGCCTAGCGGGACCTTCACCACGTCTGGGCAGCGGCCTTGACCCTGGAGGCGCCGGAGCCCCGGGGGGAGGACGGGTCTGGGTGAGTGGCCGGAGGCGGGGCAGCTGCTTGGGCTGGAAGGGGCCTCCAGGGCGTAGCAGCCGGCCCCAGGCCATTTCCACCGTGCTTTCCAAGTCAAGTGTGGCTCTGATTAAAAAATAAATACATAAAAGGGAAAAGATTTCAGTGCTAGTTTTCACAGGGCATCCGTGAGCATCCGAACCAGCTGGGGGGCCTGCTCAGAGGGCGGAATCCGAGGCCCCACCTGCTCCGCCCCACCTGCTCCGCCCCACCTGCTGACTCAGAGCCCCCGGGGTGCAGGGTTTGCATTTCTCAGGTTCAAGTGTGAGACCCGAGGGTGAAGGAGAGGGGGAGACAAAGCCTGCAGAGGGCGAAGGGGGGTGGCGGGGTCCCTGCTCCCCGCTTGGCGCCTCAAGGACCTCCTGGCCGCTGGTGGGGCATCACGGTCACAGTCACAGTCACGGTCACAGTGCGGGGGAGCAGGTCTGAGCCGCGGGAAGCCTAACCCCGCAGGGAGGATTCTCTGACCGAGGTGATATCAGCATTTCCTGGCCTGACTCACCGAAGGGAGTGACTTTACCGTTAAGGGCCGAGGGGCAGAGATGAGGAACTTGTACCAGAGTTTCATTTTTCTTTTTAAACTCACAGCTCAACCTTCATCAATGTGTCCGTGCCCCCGCCCCCCGCCCCACCAGGAGAGCTGGCTTTCGGAACCCCGGGTCTGCTGCCCCAGGACCCCAGACAGCGCCCCCACCCCCTGCTCCCCTGCAGCTGTGCAGGCTGACTTCCGGGGCATGCCGGCGGCGGGGGCGTCAAGGTCAGGGTGGTGAGGTGCAGCCGACAGGCCCAAGGCTCCCCAAGGGGCTCCCCTTCTGTGCGGTGGGGGTGGTGCCGTGGGGGAGACCGAGAAACACTTACAGGGGCCAGAGGGGTTTCCTCTCGAAAGGAGAGGTGCAGAACACTCTCTTTTGGTTTCAAATGTTGGTAAAGTTCTTTTTGGCCCCAGAAGCTGAGAAACACTCCTGCTGGCCCCTGATGGAGTAAGAATGAAAAGCAGGGGCTCCTGGGTGGCTCCGCTGAGCGGCTGACTTCGGCTCAGGTCATGATCTCGGGGTTCGCGAATCTCGCGGTTCCTAGGTTCGAGACCCACGTGGGGCTCTGTACTGACACCTCAAAGCCTGCTTCTGGATCCTCTGTCCCCCTCTCTCTCTGCCCCTCTCCTGCTTGCATTCTCTCTCTCTCTCTCTATCAAATATAAACAAACATTAAAAAAAAGAATGATCTAGAGGTGGAGGGTTGAGGGAGCTGTGACAAGCTCTTTGGTGTAAACAGCAGGGGGAGAGAGGGATTATCATTTATGGGTCCCCTAATTTATCCAGACCGGATGCAGGTCGCACATTAAAAAATGTTTTTATCAAAGTGACACGTACACACACTTACATTATCCAGAGGGTTTATTGTGGAATGTTACAAGTTGTCTGTCTTCTGTCCATTTTGTGAGGGGGGGGTGGTGTCCACACTCCAGGGAGAAGCAGACGAAGGGAGGACTGAGGGGCAGGCCTGACTGGCCCACGTTTGCTCAGCCGTGAGGGAGGCACGCAGCCTCGAACCCGGGACCAGAGACTCCAAAGCTCGTATCTCTGCTCCCAGAGGCGGTAGAAACGCTTAGTTTAGCCTGGACGACAGCATTGCCAGAGAAACCCCAAAGGTCACCTCACGTATTTAGGTTATTTTCCCGGCTTCGAAGGCTTCAGAGTTTGTGATTCCCTGAAAGTTCCATCTTCCTGAAGACACCGTCACGTCCAAGAGTGGGAGGAAAAGACCACCCACAGAAGAAAGAAAAGTTTGGCGCATCACACCTTTGATAAGGGATTTGTATGTAGGATAGAGAAAGAACTCCTGCAGGGGCGCCTGGCGGCTCCCGTGGTTAGGCGCCCGACTCTGGATTTCGGCTCAGGTCACAATCTCCCGGTTCGTGGGATCGAGCCCCCAGTCCAGCTCTGTGCTGATGGCGTGGAACCTACTTGGGATTCTCTCTCTCCCTCTCTCTGCCCCTCCCCCGCTCTCTCTCTTTCTCTCTCAAAACAAACAAACTTCCTACGAGTCAGTAACAAAAAGACCAACAGTCCCATTTGAAACCGGGCAAAGGTCACTCTGTGGCCATCTCTGTGACAGAGTTAGCGTGGCCAGGAAGCGCATGAAAAGACTTCCCTGGCGTTAGTCATCCGGAGAATCCAGATCAAAACCACAACGAGCCACCGCTCCAACCCCACGTGGCAGGCGCTCGTAAAAAAGGCAGATAGCAGTGTTGTCGAGGACGTGGAGACAGCAGAAGCCCTGGCAGACTGCCGGCGGGGGTGTGAACCGGGCCGCGGCGGAAATCAGCCCGTGGCGCCTCACGTGGTCATGCACAGCGATGCCCGTGACCCGGCAGCTCGACTCTCGGTCTGAGAAATGAACACACGCGCCCATGCGAGGCTCACCCGCAAACGTCACGGCAGCATTGTTCCTAGGTCCAAACAGGGGACGCGACCCAAGTGCTCACGATGGATACGCAAGATACGGCGTAGCCGTCCGGTGGAATATCACCCGGCGATGGACAGAAATGAAACAGCGATGCGTTCCACAGCGTGGGTGACCCCTGAAAACGTGCTAAGTGGAAGCAGCCACAGAGGACCGTGTATTTTATGATTCCATTTATATGAAACATGTAAAGGAGACAAACCCACATAGACAGGAAGTCAATTAGTGGTTGTCAAGAGCTGAAGGGAAACGGGGCGTGACTAACGGGCACGGGGTTTCTTTTTGGGGTGATGAAATGTTCCAAAGTCAAGTGTGGTGATGGTTGTACAATTCTGGGCGTACACTAAACCCCATCAGAATGTACACTTGAGGGGCACCTGGGCGGCTCAGTCGGTTAAGCGTCTGACTTCGGCTCAGGTCATGGTCTCATGGTTCATGGGTTCGAGTCCCATGTAGGACTCTGTGCTGACAGCTCGGAGCCTGGAGCCTGCTTCAGGTTCTGTGTCTCCCTCTCTCCCTGCCCCTCCCCCACTCATGCTCTCTCTCTCTCTCTCTCTCTCTCTCTCTCTCAAAAATAAACATTAAAAGAAAATATCAGTCTTAAAAAAATAAATGTACATTTTAAATGGGCAAATGGTATGGTATGTGAACTATATTGCAAGGAAGCTGTTACATGTTTAAATTTCATTTATTTAAGTAATCTCTACGCCCAACGTGGGGCTCGAACTCACGACCCCAAGATCAGGAGTCACATGCGCTTCCAACTGAGCCAGCCAGGCGCCCCGAGCTGTTATATGTTTAAACAAGAAGAGAAGTGAGGAGCTGGATGATAGATGTCAGGGCTCAGCTCAGCCTTCTAGTAGACTTAATTTTTAATTTTAATTATTATTTTATTTTTTTAATTAAAAATTTTAAATGTTTATTTAGTTTTGAGAGAGAGAGAGAAAGAGAGAGAGAGAGCAGGGGAGGGGCAGAGAGAGAGAGGGAGACACAGAATCGGAAGCAGGCTCCAGGCTCAGAGCTGTCAGCACGGAGCCTGACGTGGGGCTCAAAGCCATGAACTGTGAGATCATGACCTGAGCTGAAATCGGACACATAACTGACCAGGCACCCCTTACTATTTTTAAAGATAATTTTAATTTTATTTTTAATGTTTATTTATATTTTAATGTTTATTCATTTATTTTTGAGAAAGGGAGAGCACACACACAAGCGGGTAGAGAGGCAGAGGGAGAGAATCCCAAGCAGGCTCCGCGCTGTCAGAGCAGAGCCTGGGGCAAGGCTCCAACCCACAACGTGTGAGATCACGACCTGAGCCGAAATCAAGAGTCAGACAGTTAACGACTGAGCCACCCAGGCGCCCCTGTATTATTTTGTTTAGCCTTTATTTTAAGTGGGCTCCATGCCCATTGTGGGGCTTGAACTCACAACCCCGAGATCAAGAGTCACAGGCTTTGTCGACCAGCCAGGCGCCCAGGCTTTATTTAAAACAAAACCCAATCCAACCCAACAAATAAACTGTTGAAGTACAGCCAGCGGGGCCAGGAGCTGGCTCCACCCACCTGCCACGTGCCTCTCTTCCCGACTCGGCATTCAGGGGCATCACATTAGCAGTTCCTAATCAGCCGTGCTGGAAATGTTTACGCCGCCAGAATTGGGAAACGCTAGAGATAAGGGCTTCTAAATATTTTATTTTTTTGAGAGCCGGCTACACACTTACCAGCATGCCCCTGAGAATCACACATGCAAGAAAGTGCACAAATCAGAAGTGAACAGCTCGATGAATTTTCACAAAGTGAGGAAGTGTGTGAACAGCCCCCAGAGAAAGAAAAAGAATCGGATCTACACCCCGAAGTCCGGCCCCCAGCGTTCCCTTCGGGATTCCCTTTGGGCGACCAGGATTCTGACTTGTGACCACATAGATACTTTGTTTCTTTTTGTTACATAGAATCAGAGGTGAACTCTTTAGGGTCTGGCGTCTTGTACTCAACATTGGGACGCGCATCTCGGTTGTCTGTGCAGCGATCGTTCTCAGTCACACTGTGTGATGAATCCCCAGGTTACACGGCCATTGCACTGTTGATGGCTGTTTGCACAGTTTCCAGGTTTCTACTGTCATACTAGTCTCGCTAAGGCCAGCCTGTGCACACTTTCCCCCAGGGAGTGTATGGGTCCCGGGGCACATTCAGCTTCGGTAGACAGAGTCTCAGCCAACTTCACTTTCACTCTGTTCCTATTTTCTGCCTCCTGCCTTACCTTCCCCTCTCCTTGCAAGCCAGCTCGCTGCCCCAGCACCTTCCACGACCAGGCTTTGGCTTTCGGTGGGAAAGTGAACCCCAGGCCACCGACGCTAGCCTGGAAGGGGAAGCGGGGGAGCCGGAGTGCACTTGCTGCTCTGCCCGCTCTAGAGCTTTCTTTCTAGAGCCGCAGAACGAGATCCCGCTAGGGAAGTAGCCGCTGGTACAGGCGGTGGGGCAGGCCAGGGGAGTCCTGGTGTCTGAGTTTTCTAAGTGGTTCCAGCTGAGCAGGAACTAAGCTTGCACATTTAGACAATGCATTCTTGTGAAGCTTTGTTCTGCAGCTTAGGGCACCATGAAAAGAGGTCCATTGTCGAGCCGCCTGTTTACGGGGTGGGAGTCAGCCATGCGCAGTGCAAGTGGGCAGAGCCGATGTGGAGCCGAGGCTCCCTGGCCCGGCCCTCGCTGGGGTGGGTGCTCCCCGGGCCTTTGAAAGCGCGATGCTTCCCCTGCTAACAGGACCCCTCCCCGCTTTCCAATGTTGGGGGCTGGAGCCCGGTTTCCTGCGTTCATCATTCCAGGGATACTTAGCAAGGGCCAACCGCGCACCAAGCACTGCTCACATTTGTGGTTCGGCTCTCTCAGCCATCCCTGGGAAAGTGAGGTTTCCAGTTCTTGTCCTTTTTGAGAGGATGACACGGCTGCCCCCGGTTGGTGGGTGGGAGTCACCTGGGGGCTCGGGCTGGACGCAGACTCAGGAGGACCCTGAACCTGCAGGCACAGGGTCCCAGAGTCTGACGCTAATACAGAGGCCCCCGGCCACGCTGGCCGCCGCGCCTGAGAACCTGGCCCGGACGTATTTTCAGCGTGCAGATGGCACATTTGCGGTCTCTCGTTCTCAGATCCGCTGGGACCTATGAAGCAAAAGGCAAAATTGGGCCCACAGAGGCGTGAAGACCAGCAAGGCTTCTCCCCAGGCCGTCTTGCAGGTCAAAGCTCTGGCCTCCTGAGCCTCTGCCCAGGGTTTGCTGTGTGGGAAGAGTTTTGCAAAACAGCGGTGTTCGTCTGAGCCTTAATTCCTGTTTTCGGGAGCTGAAGTGTTACGGTGTTTGCACACGGGGTTGTTGTGCTCACGACACGCACTGGCTCACTCACTGCTGCCTTCCCCGCCACTTTCACACGCACCAGGACCCCCCGCGTGCCAGCCTGGCCTCCGGCTCCGCTCGAAGGACCACTCCCCGCAGGGCCCTCTGAACCGCTGGCTTCCTTGCACTTCGCGGTTCACACCTGCCCGACAGCCTAACCTGTCCGTTGAAGGCTGGGGGTGGGTGGGCATTGGCCCAAGTTCCCTTCAGAGAGGGCAGCCAGGGGACACAGGAGCAGCACGCAGGCAGCGCGGGGTCATGGCCGGCGGCCACATGGGCCCTGACCTCAGGGTTCAAGTGTGGTCCCCGCCCTTTGGCAGCAAGTTGACTCTTGGCTAGTTACGACTTGACCTCAGCGGCAGCCTGCTCATCTTTAAAGCGGGGAAGGGACCGGTCCAGGTTCCCGGTGCTGCAGAGGGGAGCCTGGCCGGGCACCAGGGCCTCAGTGCAGGTGAGCGGTCAGTGGTGCTGGTGGGGACACCTGTTACCCCGGGGGACCCCGCTACAGCAGCTGGAGGAGAGTAACGCTCTCTGGGCAGCCTCCATGTGAGCTCTCTGCCTTCACCCGCTCAGTGCGGGCCTGTGGCAGGAACGCAGAGCCAGGTCCCCAGGGACACTCCCCACCGGGTGGGCCCCACGGTCATCAGTGCTTCTCCATCCCCGTCTCCCTGAGGGCTTCTCAGGGACAGAGTTTTGGGGTTTGTCTTTGCAACCACAGGCCTGGCATCGTCTCGATACACAGGGAATATTTGGAGGATGTGCGAGCTCAGATATTAAGGGTAAGGGAACCTCCCCTACAGCCCAGGCTGCTGCCGAAGAGGCTGGGCTCAGCGTGTCCCCGCTGCGGGCCCGTGAGCCCGTGGTCGGCTGCAGAGACGGGAGCCCCTGGGCTCTGAGTTACCTGCATACCGAGACCTGGAAAGGTCCAAGAGCAGCCCGGACGGGTGAGGACACGTGTGGGGGAGGGGGCCAAGCAGGAGAGGTTGAATTAGAATCACCGTCTCTGCTACCCACCCAGGCTACACGTGGACACACGTTCTGGAAGACCTAGGGTTGGGGAAGAGGAGAAACAAGCAGGGCAGGCAGCGGGGGAGGGAGGAGGCTCTTGCCGAGCCACGAGGACGAGGGCTCACGCTGCTGCCATCGGTGACCTTGAGGGAAGCCCCCCAGCTCGGCGAGTGGACTTCCTTGTCTGAAGACGTGGCTCGAGGGGATTTTTCCCCCGCACTGGGGACTGAACGCACATACAGGAGACACAGGCTCATCGACCTTCTAGCGTTCAAAGGAGCGAAGGCAGGGAGATCAGAGGTTTCTCTGGTTTCTGGTGTCACTGGGGGAGGAATGTCCGCGGCATCCTGGGGGGGCTGCCTCCGAGGCGGGGGCAAGTCTGTTAATTTCAAACAGACACCGAACCAGGTTTAAAACAATACAGAACTGATGTAAACACTGTACACCGATGAGATAGAAAGCCGGCTGTCCTTTCGCCTGAATGATCCGGATAATTACATCGGCCTGTCTCAGAAACAGCCTGGCAGTCACCGGCGTCCACGCCAAAGCCCACCTTCCCCGGCAGCACCGTGCGCAGGGTTTATCTGGCCTAGGTGTGTGAGCAGGCACGGACACCTACCAAGAAGGACACGGAAGGAACGCCTGGCCGACACTTGAGCCTCCGGCGGTTTTCCACCCCCCGCCTCCCAGCTGGACGGCTGCAAGGGATCCTGGGATGGTGTCGGAGCCAGAACCACTCGTTTGGACCCGGCCTCGGCTGTCTGCCAGCCGTGGAGTGTCCGACACGGCACTCGACCTTTCCGAGCTTCATTTTCGGGCTCTGTAAAGCTGAGAGGTGCATGCTTCTTGCTGGCTTGAGGCTCAGTGGAGACCACGTGGGGCGAGTGCCTGGCCCTGGGTCTGCTCCCTGCCCGGCAGTGATGCCTGGGCATGGCCCTCCCCTCTTTACCTAAAAAGAAGTGGGTTCGTGGAGGTGGGAGTGGGAATGGGGGGGGCGGCAAAATGCTGACTTTTGTTTCGTAAGCCCGGCAAAGGGATGGCCGTTTTCACGTCTCCAAAGGAAGCTTTCCCGCAAGTTGGAACGGCCTGTGTTATCAACCCCCCTCCCCCCAAAGCACAGCCAAGCGGAGTCCTGATTCTCTCCGAATGGAACAGAGCGCACGACTCACAAAATGGCTTGATTTCAGATGTTTGGGATCAACTGAGAATATGTTTATTTAAAAGCAATTTTAAATATTAAAAAAAGTAGAAATTAACACATACAGTACTGAGAAACGGTCACATTAAATCCATGTGAAATGACAAGTGTACTGATGTCTCGTGGTAACACCCAGATGAGAGTTTGGAGTTTGTCTAGCGGCACTACGGGGCTCCTATACGACGTGTAGAAGTTCTAGGCAATAAAAAAATAAATAGCAGTTGCTGTTCAACAGTCAAATAAGACACAGGCTATTTGCAGGACGTAACTTTCCCCTCTGGGGGAAAAAAGAACTAATTAACTATTTTTTTTTTCATAAGGTTCCATACCTTCAAAATACTATATCATGTACAAAATTGCAGATAGTGGCTCACTGAGTTTAAGGACAAGATCAGATTCCAACTCCGACCGAGATCACCGAAGGTATTTCTCTCTAGCTTTCCTATGTCCCAGGGTAAGCTGGATTAGAGACAACGCAAAGTCCTCACAGAAAACAAAAACAAAACCAGAAAGGGAAAAGAAAGGTATTAAAAAAAAATGCATCTGTGTAAGTTGCTGCAAAGGAGGAAAAAAAGAACAGGCAGACTCCATGTAATTTTAGACACCCAGGTTTTGAGTTTCTTAGAAAACCGGTTTATTTTGAGATCAGCTGAAAATACTGTAGGCCACAAAGACGAACGTTCTTTAATGCAACTTAGAACATGTACTTGAACGAACCTGGACGCTGGGTGGCGGGCCGGCGGCGTCTCCGGGTGCTGACCGCCCCGCGCGCCGCCGGGCTCTGGACGCCGAGCTCTCAGGGGCCGCCGGGCCGGCAGCTGCTCAGAACCACTTCCTAGAACAGCGGAGAAGTGGCGTTGCGGGTCCGTTCACGCAGGGTTTCCCTCTGAGGTGGGTGTTCAAAGGTTTCATCGCGATCCCTCAAGCAGAGCCGTTGCCGCTCACAGGCTCGGGGACTGTGGCCGGGGGGCTCTTCCTGGGGGCCCGGGCGGGAGCCGGGCTTCGGGAACGAGCGTCTCTCACTCACGGCCGAGGTTCCCGGCTTAGAAACACCAGCCTTCGTGCGGCTGCCACAGAGCGGTGTAAGCAGACGTGACGCCACAAGGACACACGGGCCTCGGAATCCGGAGGCGGCCCCGCCGCTGGGGACTGCCGGACGAGACTGGGCACTCGGGGGGCGCTCCGCGGCCTGCCAGCCACGGCTGGGACAGAGACGACACGGGGGGGCGGGGGGGGGTGCTGGCTGCGGGCAGGGCGCCCGTTCACAGGGCGGTTCACAGCGGCGCTCGAGCACCTGGCCGTGAACCGCCTTGAAGGGAACGCGTCTACCGAGCGCGGCTTCCTGCTGGAAGTCTCGGCTCCGCCCGGGGCGTGATCGGGCGCCCGGAGACGCAGGAGGCTGGTTTCAGCACCCGGATTCTATGCAGGGGAAGCCGTGTGAAGGGCTGACTGGCAAATTCTTCCTGAAGCCTCTTTCACAAGCTTAAATTGATCATGGACAAAACTGACAAAATAATGAATTTAAGTTGGTGGATCAGATGCTTTGACGCGTCGGGAGGAAGCTAATTCATAACGTGATACGCAGCTTCGCACTCTGAGAAGGCCCAATGACGGACCAGAAACAGGTACTGTTGCAACCTGATAATTTCTGCTTTAATGGCGATCGAGTTTAAAACACGTACAGCTCAACGTGTCCGTACTACTCCTTTATAAAAGGCAGATTCGGGTAAGCTTCTAGATGCATGCATAACGTAGAGGCTGACGCTTCCTGGCGGTCCTCGGTTCCTGAAAGTTGAACTTCACCAGATGCGTTTTAAGCTTTTGTCAAAATAGGCGTGAAGGATATGTTATTTCTGCATAATGAGGTAATATCTCAGGGGCGGGCACTCGTCACGTCACCGTCACCATTAGGACAGGATCAACCGACCGCGCCTAGCCTGCACGAGGCGGTGGGGACTGTCAAATGCCACCGAAGGGGTTGGGCCGGTGAATATTTTGCTGAAGGAATAACACTTAGGTTTAACCGAGCACTTCTCTGTAATAAATACCAAAGTAGGTTCTTGTAGCTGTAAACTGTGTACACAGGTCACTACGGGCTGGTCTGTCACGGAGCTGAAAGTCTCACCTGGAGAACAGAACCCACCTCTCGGCTAAGGTCGCATTTTCAGTAACACAATGGAGAATACTGTTTTGTTAGGAACAGAGTCAATTCTGTGCCTTTCAACGGTTGCTGGAGACCACGTCTATCTGCAAAGCCAGCAGTTCCTATATTCCTGTGTCTGTCTGTTGGCTTGGAAAACAGCATAGAGATGTGAGTGCTAGATGCCAAGGGTGGCTTTGGCAAGCCGGGAAGGCGCGCCGGGTCCCAGGGCTCCCCTAATACTGGCGGAGGCAGGAGACCGCAGGCTGTCCACAGCACGCGCTGCGGTCCCCTCCGGAGGCGGCCCCTGCGGGAGTCTCGCTCTGTAACAGCAGCTATATACACGTGTGCACGGGGGGGACGTGGAGGCGCAGTCTCGCAGAAGGCGTGGACGATCTCCAGGCTCCGCTCTCTGCTAGTCGGACAGGATGTGAACGAAGGACACTGGAAAGACCCCCTTCCTTTCAGGCTGCCCTTCGATATGCCCGATCTGCGGCAAGAAAAGAGAGTCGTCAGGCCGAGGGCGGCCGGCAGCCGCCCGGACACCGGCCCTGGGGACACCAGACCCGTGCTCTGGTGGCTGTGGGGGGAAGGAGACTGTTAAGGCCTGAGCTGGACGGTGGCCTTGGGCCACTTTACTGCCTGCTGCCCGAGCCCAGGAGCCTCGGTCCCCACCCCCACCGAGAGCCTCCTGCTTAGCTCGGTTAGGTCCCTGTTAACGGCATTAAGGAGAATCCCGTCATGAGCCTTCAAAAGAAAGAGAAGGGCGCGCACCGGCTTTAAGTGACAAGCAGAGAGCGGACGGTGGCGTTGAGGGCCAGGCCGGCTCTCGTTTCCGTCTGGGAGCCGCCCGCGGTGTGGCTGGCGGCTGGCGCAGGTGCTGTGGGCGAGCCCGTGCTGGTTCCCTACGTGCCAGCTCTCTGACCCTGGGCAGCCCCGCGGGCCGCGGTGCGTGGGTTTCTCACCCTGGAGGTGCGGCTGATGGAAGAGCTGACCGGTTCGCCACAGGGAGTCTTACTTGGCCAGCGTCAGGGCGTGGGCGGCTTCTGCCCATCAGAAATCCCTGGCGGCACGGGCGGCATTATTTTTATGTCTGGTTTGGCAGATGTGCTGACGCTAAAAACTCCCCACTTACTCCTCTGGGTCGTCTGCTGCCGTCACCAGTTTCTTAGCAAGGGGTCTGATTGCTGCTTGCTCATAATAACATCAACGCATCATCGAAGGACATCCCCGTGAGGCGGGGTCACTCACGTCCCCTTTCTGAGCAGAAACAGGCTTCCAGAAGGGACTTGCCTCATCCAAGGCCACAGAGCATGCGAGGGACTCCGACGGGGCATCCAGAACCCACCTCCTCGTCATGACTCTAAGGGGCTCTCTGGCAGGCTCCACCCCAGGAGGCGGCGGATCCTAACAGAGGCGGGAAGGGCCCTGGGGCTATGCCCAGCTTGTCCCTCTGTGGGGGGGGCGGGGGACAGGCACCTGATCCCTTCACTGAGGGCTTCCCAGCTTCAGCACTCCCGACGCTCAGGCCAGCAGCTCTGTCCTCCCAAGCACCCCAGCGTCCCGGGCTTCTGCTCGCCCGAGGCCCAGAGCGCCCACCCGTCCCAGGTCCCTGGTGCCGCTGCGCCAGGCCGAGCAAAACCCCTGCAGCCGTGGTCAAGAATCTGCAGTCGGCCTCCAGGCCCAAAGGCAGAAAAGCCATAGGTGCACACCCGTACGTGTGCACACGTGCGTGCGGGTATATGCACATGTATGTGTGCACGTGTGTTTCTGGGCCCTAGCAGGTTCTTCAGGCTCAACTGTGAACCACAGGTCTCTTCCCAGCAGACGGAAGGGGGTCCCTCTGGGCAGGTGGGGTGCAGGCTGCCAAGGGAGCAGAACCCCCAAGCTGACGCTGCGGACAATCAGACAGCGTCACCCCCAATGCCTCCGGCCAGTGGTCACGGGAGGCCCACTCCTGCGACAGCCAGGACAGCAGAGACCTGTCGGCGGCCACCCTCGCAGCCACCGAGAACCTCCCAACAGCCACCGTGAGGGCGACGATGCCTTTCCGTCCTGATGCCTGGGCAGTGGGTTTTAATGAAAAAGGGATTTTTGTAGGTATTTTCATTTCATCCTCCAAAAGCAAGCGAGGAAGACCTGATGGCCCACTTTACAAAGACAGAACTGCAGGGTGGATTCAGGACCGGGCCTGAGGATGGCCTAGCGGTAAAACGGGGACCCAGGCCTCCGAGCCTGAGCCCCAGCCCGGCACGGCGGCGTGGCCTGGGGAGCAGAGCGCTCAGGGTCTGGGGTCAGAGACGCTAGGCCGTGCGGCCTCTCGTCCTGCAGCTGGGACAGCAGCGAACCCCTGCGGCTCCCGGGGGCGCGCCAGCGAGGGGGAAGCACCCGCATGCACTCCTTCTCCTGACCCGGTTCCGAAGCCCCACGGCTCCGTTTCCAGCGCGACGGCAGCCGCCCAGCGACCACACCGGAGGGTAAGCGAGGCGGCGGGCAGGCTCCTCACCACGGGGCAGGCGCCCCCCCCCCCCTCCAGGCACCCTGGTACGCACCCACCACTCCTGGTCTTCCTCCCCCGTGACCACGATCACCTCCCCCTCCACGAAGGTCAGCTCGTCGTCGTTGTCCGCCTGGCAGTCGTAGATGGTCTTCACGCGCCGCACCTTGGTTTTGCCCTTCGGGAGGGAAACGGGGTTTTAGCTGAAAAAAGGACACGCCGACCTCGGGCACGTGACTTAGCCTCGACTTCTCCGCTGTCGCTGGCGGAAGGGAGGCACCCAGGCGCCCAGGCGCCTCGCGCTCCCTCCCTCTTCCCTGAGCACCAGGACGGGGCCCAGCACTTTCCCCGGAAAGCAAACCCCGGGCGGGGATCAAAGTGCAGCTTCGCCAAAAGCCACGAAGCGCCCCGAGCTCCCCCCTCCCCCCTGGCCCCCAACGGCCACTGGCGGAGATGACGGCAGGGGGTAGAAATGGGGCCGGAAACACGATAGAAAGAAGAATGTGCATCTTCTGCAGACTGAGCGCACGACATAAACCCATTTCTGTCCCCTCACGCAGAGTACCAGGCCAGCACGTGCTGGGGATCCAGGGCGCAGCAGCCCGGGCGGGAGGCCTGCAGGCAGTGCCCGGCCACGTTCTGACCTTTGATCACTCGTCCCTTGGGCTCTTATCTGTTCTAGTTTTTTGGAAACAGAAAGATGTAAATAGAAAAATCACCTTCGAAAGGAGGTTTTTGGTGCCTTGCTTGTTAGATAATTAGTATTAAATAAAGCGAGCTGGGGGCGCCTAGGTGGCTCAGTCGGTTAAACGTCTGACTTCGGCTCAGGTCATGATCTCATAGTTTGGGGCTCAAACCCCACATCAGGCTCTGTGCTGACAGCTCGGAGTCTGGAGCCTGCTTCGGATTCTGTGTCTCCCTCTCTCTCTGCCCCTCCCCTGCTTGTGCTCTCTCTCTGTCTCTCAAAATTAAATAAACGTTAGAAAAGAAAAGCGAGCTGTGTCTCTCGGTGTTTTGGGTACGAGGAAATGGAGGCTCAGAGAGGGTAAGAAACGGGCCCGGGTCACACGGTCAGAGCGTGCGTGTGCCCACGGCGGGTCCTGAAGCCCGCCCGCTGGAGTGCAGCGCCCGTGTCCCTAACCACCAGGCTCTGCTCTGGCTCCGTGCCTGGGCCGCAGCCAGGGTGGGCGAGCAGGCCGTGCCCGCTGGAGCCCGTGCCCTCCCGTGAGGCCTCGGGGCGCAGCGGCGGGCTCGCCGAAGCCTCAGGCCCGGCGCCTACCCACCGTGTTGATCTTCCTGGGCAGCGGTACGGGTGTCTCTGGCAGAGTGGGTGTGAGGTCAGTGGAGTCCTCGGAGGCCTGCTTCTGGATGGCGTCTCGGGACTGCACGTTCAGGGAGAGGTCCGCCGGGTGTGGCTTCTGGGTGCCGTCTGGGGGCTGCTGGGCCTTGGGCGACACATCTCCCGTCTGGGACTTGGCCAGCAGCTCTCCCAGCTGTGGTTTGGGAGGGAGGTCCTTCATCTGCGGCTTGGGCGGTAAGTCTGCCAGCTGGGGCTTGGGGGGCAGGTCCCCCAGCTGCGGCTTGGGGGGCAGTTCTCCCGGCTTAGGAGGCAAATCCCCAATTTGGGGTTTGGGACCCAGTTCCGTGGGCTTCGGGGGCAGGTCTCCGGGTGGTGGCTTCTGCGGCAACTCTGCCAACTGTGGTGACTTCTGGAAGATCTCGGGCGGGACGTTGGCTTTGTCCAGGGACAGGTGATGGCTGGTTTCCGTTTTCCTTAGTGCCACTGTGGGGGGGAGCCAGAGAGGGAGGTCACTGGAGGGGTCACGAGGCGGGGAAGTGCTGTCCCCCCCCTCCCCCCGGCAGGCTCCAGGGGCACACATGAGTGTGGGGAATCCGAGATTTAAAAGATGACGTAACTATTTAAATGAAAAAAACCCTATAACATAAACAGGTTATAGAGTGAAGTTCTCCACAAGCCCACCACCTAAATGTAGCCACTTAAAGTAACGAGACAGGGACCCATCTGGGTGGCTCAGTCGGTTAAGCATCTGTCTTTGGCTCAGGTCGTGTTCTCGAGGTTCAGGAGTTCGAGCCCCACATCAAGCTCTCTGCTGTCGGCGCAGAGCCCGCTTTGGATCCTCTGTCCCTCTCTCTCTGCCCGCCCCCCAAACAAATAAACATTAAAAAAAAATACAATAATGGGTCACATTTCCTTCTGGACTTTTCTGTATGTTTACCACAGACAAAACGTGGAAGACGGAGTATCTGCCAGGCCAGTAATACTCCTTCAATCGCAGTACATCCTTCTTAATGGTGCGTTCTGTTCTGGAGCTGTGTCATAATTTATTACAAGTTCCTCAGGTTCCCACGTTTCATACGCTCCACAGGGTAAGAGACGAAAGGCCTCTCCCCTCGCCCACCCCAATTCTTCGAGGTGACCTCAGCTCTGCTGTGGGGACACAGGTCTGGTCCGTATGAACATCTCTTTAAAAAACCTGCATGGGATTTTCACATACCGTGCAACTTTGTTTTCTGGCTACTTAATACATTTGGGAGGATTTCCGAGGCAGGTCCCCCCGTTCCCGGTGTGGCTGGGGCCGTAACACCGCGCGGCGTGGGGATGCCAGCGTGTCGGACCACACCTGCAGCTCTACTGGTAGGACCTAAGGTCCCACGGACACCTCCCCAAGGCCGCTCCACCACGTACCTGCCTGCTAAGCGATCTTGGGAAAATTACACAACGTCCCTGAGCCTCGCCTTCCTTATTTTGAAAACATGAGTCAGTACAGGGAAAGAATTTGCCAACAGGTCCTGGCGGGCTCTAAGTATTATATAAGAGTATTGTCCCACCGTCGGACAGGGCTGCTGGAGGCGAGGATTCGCATTTTCGCTTATTCTTGTAACTCGGGCTCCTGGTACAGAGGTCAGGCACGCGGGATGCCTCCATTCGGCAAGGAAGTAGCTACTAAGGCACATGGAGTGAGTCACACTAAGAACGCTACTCTAAGAGTACAACATACTCCGAAAAATAGTCTTAAGATTAAAAAAAAAAACAAAGAAAAGATGAACGCCGGTGTTGGAAACGGTCACAGGCTGCACCGTGGCTGTTTCTGCTCACGGCCTCCTCGGCCACGTCCCTTCCTAAGGAAATCAAATTCAAGGGCACGCTGCTCGCGGGCTGACCCTGGAGCTCCAGCTGCTGTGGCTCAGCTCAAAGAGTTAAAGCAAGCCAGATTCCTCTGTCGTGAACGGGGTGAGCGCAAGGCGGAGGCCGGTGGTGACGGGGCAAAGGCAGGGGATCCCCCCGAGGCAGGGGGCGCGGCCAGCCCTGCTGTGAGCCACTCTGGGGGGACAGACGCTGCAAGTGCTGGGCAGAGAGAACCCTAAAACACGCAGCTCCAGTGCAAGGAATCTACCCTGGAGAAGGGGTCAAAGCCAGGCCGTGAGGTGCGTGCAGCACGGCCCCGGTCACAGCACCAAGGCTTCACGCCGTGGGGACGCAGAGTGACAGGGCCTACATGACACCCCATGGCACCAGACAACGGACTACAATGCAGCCAGTAAGAGCTAGGTGGTGGGTAATTTGTTACAGAAAATGTTGATTTATTATGTGAAAAAAAAACAAAACAAAACAACTCTAGCTTAAATCGAAACCTAAACCAAGACACAGAATGAAGGATACATACCACACTGTCTTTATGTGAGGTGACAGAAGACTTCGGGCGGTTTGTGCTTTTCTTTTTTTGACTGTATTTTTTGAAAATCTTCTAAGAATGAACACATACACTTTTGTAATAGGTAGAAGCAAAATAAGGAGTTTCTCCTCTGGGGAAGCTTGCCCAACCTTGGGCTCTTCCATTTCCAAGCTGGTTTGGTGTCTTCCCCTCTCCAATTAAAAGTCCTTTCTGAACTGCCTTTTTAACTCCGAAGGGCTGACCAACAGATTTCCCTCCAAACAGGACTGCAGAGAGCACGTGCTAGAGCGAGGCCCAGTAAGAACAAAAAAGGGATGAGAGTTCCGCCCCCGCCCCACTCCGGGAGGCTATGGTGTAGCTGGTTTGCCCGGGCTGGGCTGCATGGAAAGCAGGTAGATACGGCCGCTTTGAAAAGCCGCAGGACCCAGAGTCCTGCCTCTTAAACGCTCTTCCCCTGGCCACGGTCTTCTACTCCTGAGAAGGGCATCTCAGCGCATAACTGAAGAAGAGGAGGCAGAGGAAGAAAAATCCTGCAAACTTCTGGCCCACGCTCCCGACTGGGGTCGCTGCACACCGGCTGTGTGAGATGGGGCTGATACTGGACCACTGGCCAGCGGCCTCGTGGAGTGGTTTGAACAGGAGGGAGGACGAGATCTTGGCTCTGAGCATGAACAGCTGCACGCTTCACACAGAGACCGTCGGATGGTATCTACCTCTGGGCAGAAGAACACCCCGCCACCCGGGCAGTGTCCTGCTAAACCCTGAGCTTGTATCTGACTGGGTCTCTAGATCCAACTTCTAACTGACAGAAGAACCAGAGGGCAGAGGAACATGTTAAAACCACTGCATGGGGAAGTGTCAGCAAGATCCAAGCTGGAGAAACCGACGAGGACAAATAACCCGGTTCCTTCAACAATAAATGACCAGAAAAGGAGAGACATGCAAGGAAACCGTTAGCCTAAAACAGTCAGGAGACAAATCAGTCACCTGTAACGTGTGGACCTTATTTCATTCGATCTTGTTTTAAACAATTTGTTAAGGAAAAAAAGGTGGGGGGGCAGGGTGCCTGGGTGGCTCAGTTGGTTGGGCGTCTGTCTGACTCTTGATTGTGGCTCAGGCCAGGATCCCAGGGTTGTGGGATGGAGCCCTGTGTTGGGTTCTGCACTGAGTGTGGAGCCTGCTTGGGATTCTCTCTCCCTCTCTCTCTCTCCCCCAATCTCCATCTCTCCCCAACTGGAGCTCTCCCTTAAAAAAAAAAAAAAAAAGACAGGTGTTTATGGATAATCAGAAATGTAAAGTGGGTATTTGAAAGTCTTAAGGAATTTTTTTATTTTTATCTTTATTTTTTGAGAGACAGAGAGGGCATGAGCCGGAATGGCATTCCAGAGTTGGGGAGGGGTGGGGCTAACGCATAAGCACGGGATCCCCCCAAGGACATGGCCTGCCGCTTCCTGGGTGCCAAGTGCAGGCAGCCGGGGATGTGGCAGCGGGCGTGGGGTGGAATGGGCTTATGTCTTGTTCACGGAGAAAGCAGAAGCGAGGTGGTTTCGAGAACAGGGGGTGTGGAGGAGGGGAGGGCTAGGGCGGTGGCCAGTTGGTAGATCCCGCAGATGGAGGCCACCAGGTCACACCAGAGGCCTGTGTGAGCTCAGCGGTCAGGGCGCGGGGCAGAACTGCCATCCTGACTGTACTTCTCCAGCACGTCCAAGTGCGTGGAGCCAGCCCAGAGCCGGTCGAGCGGGCAGAGCCAGCACGGGAGGGGCACGGAAGGTGAGGGAGAGTGTTTGGGGAGACGCCGGCTCAGGAGGGGGTGTGGGACAGTGAGAAGGTGGCAGTGGCCATGGGGGGGGGTGTCCCAGTGGGGGTGACGAATCGCCAGGGTTTGGGTGCAGGAGGAAGGGAGCTGGACGGGCGGGTGGAGGGAGTCAGTGGTGAGGCGTGACTGACGGGGTAGGGAGCAGGACTGAGTGTGGGGCCAGCTGTGGAGACGTGGCCACAGGGCCAGGGAAACACTTCAAACTTCTCTGGGACCAGGACAGCCCTTTGGGCAGACGTTAAAAAAACAAGACAATAAAACAATGACTTGAGATAAAGACTCCATAAATCCAGGGGAAGCTTCTGTTATGTTCCATGGAGAATGAACTGGCAGCCACGGGACACTCCCTCGTACTACACAGGAGCCTGGTCAGTGCGCCTCCAAATATGTCACTTTACTGAAGACCTCTGGAGCAGGGTGGGTCCCAGCTGCCCACCACGAATCCCTAACTTCGACTTCTGGGGTCGAAGGTCTTACTGCGGCCACCGAAACCCACGGAGCGGCCACGAGTCCTCTGAACCTCCACCCGCACCTAATGTGGGCCCTCTGGCCTTGTGGGCCTAAGTGAGGACGGACAGAATGAGCTGAGCACGTCTGGGGCTGTTCTCTGAGCTCCCAAGCCGGGGCTGGCAACCAAGGAGAGGGGGCAGATAAGGCGACGGGCGTGCCGGCCTTACGGATGAAAAGCTCCATCAGGATGAAAGATTTGGTCAAAGGACCGAGTGTCTTTGCTTGGCGAGGAGGCAGCAGTCAGACACTGCTTTCTTGTACTTCTCAGAGCGCGGGTCCCTCTACTTCGCAGGAGGGATGCCACCCCCGGGAAGGACCTCTGTGCCCCCCCCGCAGCGAGCGGCTTTCTGAAGCACGATCTCGTCTCGTCCCTAGGAAGCCTCACGGAGCAGGTGTTCTCACCCACAGTCACGTATCAGGAATCGGAGGCTTCGGGAAGCTTCCGGGTCCACTGTCCAGGCCGAGCGGCGAGTGAGTGGCAGAGCTGGTACGGGTTCCCAGGTCTCTCTGACCGTGCGTGCAAGAGAAGGAATGGTGTTCCCGTCCCCGGGGACGGTCGCGTGCCTTTCGGAGCAGGACTGTGGTTTTTTAGGGAAAGTACGGTGTTCTGCTAGCCACGAAATCTGAGTTTATAAATGTCCTTATTATCGAACAAACATTTATTGGGCACCTACCCCACGCCAGGTGCTGCTTCAGGCGTCTGAGATCAAGCTGTGAACTAGGGAGACAGAGACGCCTGTCCCCTGGAAGGCACAGTGAGACTCTAATTACGTGAACACAGAAGAGAGGAGTCTTACCTTTCTGAGGTAGTTTAGGAAGAACTCTTGGGCCAAGGGCAGTCTTTGCAGAGCCGGTGCTGATTAAGAAACAAGAATCATTCAGGATCTCGAAATGTTCGAACATCCTCAGTGATACAAAACTCAAGGAAATCACAGGAGTTCGCGGAATGCTCTAAGGACCCTTTCGAAACTTATTCAACAAAAGATGACAGTCTATCTTCCACACGTCAAGATCCGCCTGGCTGGGGAGGACCCAGGACTGGGCGAAAGGGCCAACCCTGTGAGAGCTAGACCCGCCTGCTCCTCCCCCGGACACCTGTCCGCAGAGGTACTGGCTGAGAGCCTGTCCCACAAAAGTGTCCCTCAGTCTTCTCGTGGGACACGGGTCTCTCAAGCTAACTCTTGCCGCCCCCACCTCCAGGCGAGGAAAAACTGAAGTCTGTGCAATTTCCGTGACCAGCAGAGGGTCCCAAGGCTGGCCGGGGTGGGGGGGGGGGCGGAAATTCGGACCCCTCTCTGTTCATCGCCGGAGCCCTCACAGCCTCCACGGCCCCAGAGCAGACAGTCAGGTTCTCAGACCCCCAGGCTCTCCTTCCTCTTAGAGCACTTATACACTGAGTGGGGAAAAACACCCAAGTCTCGGGCACAGAAGTCCACCCCGGTGGTCCGAATTCTGGAATGTTCTCCCCACGCCCTGCCACCACCGAAACGCCAGGGCTGCAGGCGGCACCTGTTAGCTGGAGCCCAGGGTTTCCCTCGGCGAGAGGCGGAGCTATCCCCAGGACACCCGAGCACCGCACGCTCCGAGAGCAATGGCAGCCGAGCGCCTGGGTCCTCGGTGCCAAGGACCCCTTTCGAGCTCCCATTTGTCCTTTTCTATCCTATGATGTTCTAAGAATCAGCTTGTTCTTTTTCTCCCCTAATTGCATTTAAAAGGACAGGGAAAGCCAAACAAACCGGACAACCCAGAGTCAAAGAGGATGGTGAGGTGCACGTGCCCCCGGCCCCGGCCCCCCTCGGCCCTGACTGCTCTCTCCTCAGCTCCTAGATCCCAGGCCCCCACGCCACGGAGGGCAGTGAAGTCCCTGTGAATCCGGGAACGGGGAACACACAGGGCTTTGCCTCAAACACCTATGGAGCCTGTGTTTCTCACATCCGGCCTCGGCAGCTTCTCAGGGAAATGCGCCTGCCGGTTACGGACGTGAGCACGATGTCACTCCTGACCCAGGCCCTGGGCTGGCACCGAATGCCCGTGGGCCCGGCCTCTTCCTACGGAAGCGAGCGCAAGGCCCCGCTGTGTGTGTGTGCATGAAGCCCGATTCTGCTCAAAAAGCACTCTGTGGGCTCTGCACATGTCGGATGCTCTGCCCCTCTGGGAGAAGACCCCAGGGCTGCCGTCTGCGTCCCCCCGAGCGGGGCGGAAGAGGGGTGCAGCCGGAATGGCAGGCGGGACTCGGGGGAAGGGGACGACGGGACGCAGAGTCTGGAGGACAGCTGTGTGAGCCCAGCTCCGACATCTGCCACCACTTAACCTCTCCGCTTTTCGGGGCCGCTTCCTCACCTGTGAAACTGAGGAGACAGTCATCGGCCTTCCTCGCGGAGTCGTAAAGACCAAACAGGCAGTGGTGCTAAAATACCTGAGGACTCCGTTTTTCTGTCTCATCTGATAAACTCTGGAAAGCAACCCCGGCTGACTCTTCCTTCCCGAGGCTCTGGGACGGGAAGTGGCTCTTTGTGTCTTTATCTCCGACGAGGCCTCTGGAGGACAGCCTCTGTGCTGGGGCTGCGGAAGGGCTGCCCGCGGAAGGCCTCCTGGAGCATCCCGTTTCAGCGAGCAGGCGGCTTTCAGCCTCGCCCAAGAAGCCCTCACAAACGGGGCCCCGGGAAGGAGTCACACTGTTATATTTGAAAACCTCTGGGCTGTCGGGTCTCCCCAGGACTGCCTTCGTTCCCGAGTCGGCACAAAGGAGTCAAGAGGAAAAGTAACGAAACAAAGCTACTTCTTAAAAAATTAAAACTAAAACCTCATCTGGATAGACTCTGTGACATCAGGAAAGTGGGGTCTGTCCCCCCGCGGGGACCCTGGATGGAGGAGAGCCGTGCAGCTCCACAGCCCGTTCTGCGGACGTGCCGGGCGTGGCTGGCCACGAGCCACATGAGTGTGCCTGCGGAAGACACTGAGCTCCTCACGACCAGCAGCAGCTGGTGGGCTGCACTCTGGGTGGACTGCCACGAAAACCCATCCCTAGGGTTCACGACAGTCACCTGTGATGCCACCCGAGGGAGGAGGCGGGAAGGCGGCTTACCTTGCCTGCTGAGACAGTCCCTCAAACTTGTTCGAGGTCTTACTTGACGACGATGGACCCACATCGTTCCCTGCGGGGAAAACCAGAGGCACAGTCGCATCTTTGGACAGGGACACAGAAAAAAGGGATGCAGGACTTCGCAGACAGGCACCCCTCTGGTTCCAGAAAGGAATTTAAAACATGCGAGCCAGAACGGTATGCATGTCTAACTTCAAAACAAAACAAAACAAAAAATCTAAGCCCCGGTTTGGGTTCCGATGATGTTTTTCTTGCTGTGAAAGGAGTATGATGCAAAGATGCGTGGCCTGCTCCCGCCGAGGTCTCGGGATCCCGGGGCGTGGGGACGTCTGCGGCCTCAGGATCCTGTCCTCAGCGTGGGGGCAGGGCGAGGAGGGCAGAACCTCGAATCCGCCCAGAGGCGCCCACGCCAGGAGACCAGCCCTGGGAGCCAGACGCAGAAGAAAACACACCCACAGAATGTGTGTGCACGCGCGTGTGCGCCCACGTGGACACTGTGCAGCAGGGTGGGGGTGACTGGCCAGGACTCTCAGTTACTTCCGTCGTCATCCACTCAAATGTAGCACTTATTAAGTGCCTACTGGGTGCGAGGTGTGAATGCGGAGCAGGAGGCACGAAAGCGGACGAAATGTCACTGCCCCGGCCGAGTCTGCGATCTGGCCGGGAGGCGTACAGGCACCGAGGAGCCTAGCAATGCGGGACGGGAGGAGGGTCGCGTGGGGTTGGGTGCTATGAAGGGAAAACGTGTCTAACTGGTAAGAGGAACGCAGAGTCCTTTCGGAGGACGTACGTCTGAGGGGGGAGCCACTTTCTCACGGCGGAGCGGCAGAGCCAGATACGTGTCTGTGTCCAGAAGGCAGGAAGCCTGGCTAGAACAAAGGGGGCTCTCCTGTGACCCATCCCGCGGTGGGAGGAGCACAGAGCCCCGAGCTGCCAGGTTCCCCTGGAGGAATCCCTGGGAACCTGCAGGGGGGCGGTGGTCTCCGGGGCTCTAGCTCGTTTCCTTGCCCGCCTTTCCAGAGGTCCCTTTCCTCCCCCAGACACCCACAGTATCTCCCAGGTGCCGCTGGAAAGGGGCTGGCTGAGGAGGCTCAGAATAGGAGGGCGGGTGCAGGGACAGGACTGGGACAGGAGGGCGGGTGCAGGGACAGGACTGGGACAGGAGGGCGGATGCACGGACAGGACTGGGCAAAGCACTGAGCTCTGTGCCCTCCGTGCCTCCAAGGCACCTGCAGTTGCCCAGATGCTCTTCCTCTCACAGCAATACCAAGAGCTGGCATCAGTATCCTCATTTTAAAGATGAGGAAACAAGGTTAAGTGAACAATGGCTGCAGGTCACATGGCTACATGACATACCTGGAAGTCTTGACCGTGAGTCCTCAGGCTTTTCACTACCCATTATGATGGTCCGACAGAAATATCAGTAACAGTGACCACTGTTTATCAGGCACTTACTATGAACGAGGTAAGTGACACGAACATCACAGGAATTACGTCTATGGCATATATAATATGATTCCCTGCCATTTTGTTTATGAAGAAACACGAAGTAGTAAAGCCAAGCCCAAGGTCAAGCAGCCGGTAGGGGTGAGAGCTGCGATACAGGGCGGAGCAGCCTGCCGCCGGGATCAGTACTCAACTATCACCTTCCATCTGTGCCCATCTCTCCAAACCTCCTGGATAGGGGGAGGCTGGCACAGGGCGAAGACGGGGCATCCTAGACAGAACTTTCTGTAACCCTAGGACACGGATGCAAGAAAAAAGCTGAACTGGTGTTACCAGGACCCAAGACTCTCCAACACAGCTTTATTTTAGTAAGAAGCTCTTTCTAACCGTTAGTGGATTTCCGCGAGCCATCACTAATACCAAAGGAGTCCTCTGGCAGTCTCTCAAAAAATCCTCCGAGCTGTGAATGCTGGTCAGGTAGGCCTTTGTTTTCAGCATGGTGCTCAACGTGAGTCTTTAGGACTCTTCAGACTTAAATGAGCCATAATAATCAAAATGTCAGAGAAAGCTCTATGTTAGAGTCAACTACTGTATCTGTTAATTCCCTTTCCGGGTAGAAAACATTCCAAAACAGTGATTCTTAATCCTGTTAGGTGCAAGACTGACCACGAGACCATTAGGGTTGCAGAAAGCCCTTCGCTCTGCGTGTGGCCACCTACTCTGCTGTCACATGGATGAGCCATCACACCAGGGGCTGTGGCCCGACACCCACAGCCCCAGTGTCCAGTCCTCATTTGACCCTGCTCTCTGGTCACTCGAGGGGGCTCTCCATCTCCAAAGACACTGTATTTTTATGCCTTGGTAACTCTGCTCCTCTGTCTCTTTTCTCTGCAACACCTAACCCCTCCCACCCGTGCCAAACTCTGAGGCAACCCACGAAGAGTATCTCCAAAGTCAACCTCTGAGAATTCTTCCCTAGCCAGACGTGACCACTCCCTCCTTCCTTTGAGCCTACAACCACTGCTCTGTGAGGCTGCAAATTTCGAAGCCAGACAAGCCTGGCTTTGAACTCCAGCCCTACCATCATCCGGGGGGTTGGGGTTTGGACTACTCTGCTTTTTCTTCTAAGCCTGAGTCCCCTCATCTATATAATGCAAACCAAACCATACCGACTCCACTAGACGGGTAGGAGAGTCACAAGAGAGAAACTACGGAGTACAGGGCACAGTGCGGGGCCACAGGGAACACGACCCAAATGGTAGCGATTACTCACAGCTCTCTGACGGAATGAAACGGAATGATGAGGATTTACCCACTGAGCAAGCATCTCAAAGACGAGGCCTGTGTCTTGGGCAGCTCTGTGACCCCACTGGCCAGCCCAGTCTCCGGCCTGGAGCCGTCCCTACGTTCTGCTGAAGGCAGTCAGCAGAACTCGCGTGCTTTGTTGCCCACGGCTGCATTCCCCCCGCACTGGTGGGAAGGCCTCTGCAGTCTGGCAGACAGGAATCCCACCCATCTCGTGGCCACGCAAAGGCCATGAGCCACATCTGGGAAGAAAGGTGTGGCTTAGACACATTTCGGAAAAAAGGACAGTATTCCAAGGAGGAGCAAAAACACGGAAGCAGTTTCATCCCTTTTTCTCTCTTCGTGCAACTTGGAAAAGGACTCTCGTGTACAGAAGGTGGGTGTAGGAGCTGGAGACAGATGCTGGGCCGGCAGGTGAAAAGGTTGGGGCAGGGACTCGGGGTCACCTCCTTTAGCTCTGAAACTTCGGGCCAAGAGTTTATGGAGAGACAGGAGGGCACTGGCCCAGCAGCGAATGCCACACAGGCTCCGGAGTCTTCTGGAATGGTGGGTAAATCGTGAGCCTTGATCCCAGCTCTGAAGTTAGTGGGCTTGTGATCTTCTACAAGCATCTGACCACTCTGTGCTTCGACCTCCTCACCGACAGGATGGACACGATGACAGTGTCTATCTTACAGGATGGCCGTGATGGCTGAGTACGACGACGGCTGAACCAGTGCACAGCGCCAGACGGGAAAACAATCTACGAACGGTAGCAGGCGCTATTAACTTCTAGAACTGCATGCACGATGGGGGTGGGGGGCGGGGGCAGGCAGCCGACATGAAAATAAGTTGGGAAACCCAAGAAAAGGAGAGAACAAGAAATTTCTGTCCCGATTCTCTGACAAACAGATACTGCTCCAAGAAGCAAACATTTCAAATACTGAGGCTTCCACCTGAAGTTCTGGCCTTGAAATAGGGAAGTGAATCGATTCATGGTATGACTTTTCTTCTAGTATCTGCTCGACAATAAAAAAGCTTACACCACTTTAAATCCCAGTGAACAAAGATATGGAACCTAAATGATTTCCAGAGATCACCTAGCTTGGGATTGGTAGAACAGAGATCAGAACTCAGGCTTCCAGAATGTTCTTTTAGTGCATGTTACGGTTTCCTGTGACGCGTGCTGGAGAGACTTCTCTGAATACCTGCCAAAGGACTGAGGTCTTGGGGTAAGTTGCTCTTAGGAATTAATTACAAGACTCTTAGTGTGAGAAGTGGGTTAATCTTACGGCCACCACAAACTGGAGATATATATGCCAGCTCTTGCTGGTAAGAAGCTCAGTGTCAAATCTGTGCTCTATTTCCAGCCACTGTATGCGATCCTCTATTACACATTTTGTGAAGAGATCACAAATGTGATAATTATCCTGGATTTTATCTTCCTTTGTTACCTTTATTCTTTTCTCTGGTCTCATTTCTTCATTAATGTTACTTAAGTTGTACTAAAATACGTGTTGGCCCATTATAAAGTTGGTTATAAACAAATTATTTACCTCCAAAGGTGAGGTGTAATGACACGCCACTTGGAAAAAACAAACTCCCCATGAAACCCGAATCTGCCCGCGAGCCACCTTGTTCTGTAGTCAAACGCCTGCCTTAGCAGTCTCCTGAGACAGATGGCTGAATTCATCGCAAGAGCGGGACTTCAGTGACGTGATGCCTGGGCTATTTTGGGTGCTGCGGCCACTGTGGATCTGGCGGGAGAAGGCCTGGAGTGGCCCTCCCCGCACACCGGGGCTCCACGCGACAGATGGGCGAGGAGGCGCATGGCCAGGCAGAGATGCGGAATGGCCCCGGAGTCATGGAGCGACCACGTGCGGAACACAACCGAGCATTGCGGGGGACGAGTGCAGCTCTCCCAGCCACATGGCTGGTGACGGATCCTGGCTCCCCGAGTACCAGCTGTGGGAACCTGGGCAGGTGACTTAATCTTTCTGTGTCTCAGTGTCCTGAAAGTCAGGGTCTGTGGAACTGTGGTTAACATTAGATAAGTGCCAGGCTGCCTGGCTGGCTCAGTTAGGGGAGCGTGAGACCCCTGATCTTGGGGTTGTGAGTTCGAGCTCCATGTTGGGTGCAGAGATTACTTAAATTAAACTTAAAAACAATTAGTTAAGTACTATTAACTGGCCCCATTTCACAGCCAGAGAAACTGAGGTTAAGGAGGAATTGAAAAATAACTGCTGAAAGCCACAGGGCTACGGAGCGGTAGAGGTGGATTAGAATCTGGGTATGACACAGGGCCCACCCCGGAGCACTCTGCTGAGGCACAGACACCACGCCCTTGTAAGGAGTTCACAGTGGGCTGGAGAAGTGAGGTGCACACACAGATGTACTGTAGAACCCCTGTGCCAGAGGGGTCAGGGTGGGGGTGGGGTGGTGGCTAGACTGGAAAGGCCCTGCAAGCGCGTCCCTGGGGAGCATATCTGGAAGGATGACTAAGCATCAGCATATCTGGAAGGATGACTAAGCATCAGCACATCTGGGATGATGACCAAGCATCAGCACACACTGAGAGAATGACCAAGCATCAGCACACACTGGGAGGATGACTAAGCATCAGCACATCTGGAAGGATGACCAAGCATCAGCACATCTGGGATGATGACTAAGCATCAGCACACACTGGGAGGATGACTAAGCATCAGCACACACTGGGATGATGACCAAGCATCAGCACACACTGGGAGGATGACTAAGCATCAGCAACACTGGGAGGATGACTAAGCATCAGCACATCTGGGAGGATGACTAAGCATCAGCAACACTGGGAAGATGACTAAGCATCAGCACATCTGGGAGGATGACTAAGCATCAGCACACACTGGGAAGATGACTAAGCATCAGCAACACTGAGAGGATGACTAAGCATCAGCACATCTGGGAGGATGACTAAGCATCAGCACTTCTGGGAGGATGACTAAGCATCAGCACACACTGGGAGGATGACTAAGCATCAGCACATCTGGGAGGATGACCAAGCATCAGCACATCTGGGAGGATGACCAAGCATCAGCATACACTGGGAGGATGACTAAGCATCAGGACACACTGGGAAGATGACTAAGCATCAGCACATCTGGGAGGATGACCAAGCATCAGCACATCTGGGAGGATGACCAAGCATCAGCAACACTGAGAGGATGACTAAGCATCAGCACATCTGGGAGGATGACTAAGCATCAGCACTTCTGGGAGGATGACTAAGCATCAGCACACACTGGGAGGATGACTAAGCATCAGCACATCTGGGAGGATGACCAAGCATCAGCACATCTGGGAGGATGACCAAGCATCAGCATACACTGGGAGGATGACTAAGCATCAGGACACACTGGGAAGATGACTAAGCATCAGCATACACTGGGATGATGACCAAGCATCAGCATACACTGGGAGGATGACTAAGCATCAGGACACACTGGGAAGATGACTAAGCATCAGCACATCTGGGAGGATGACCAAGCATCAGCACATCTGGGAGGATGACCAAGCATCAGCACATCTGGGAGGATGACCAAGCATCAGCAACACTGAGAGGATGACTAAGCATCAGCACATCTGGGAGATGACTAAGCATCAGCACTTCTGGGAGGATGACTAAGCATCAGCACACACTGGGAGGATGACTAAGCATCAGCACATCTGGGAGGATGACCAAGCATCAGCACATCTGGGAGGATGACCAAGCATCAGCATACACTGGGAGGATGACTAAGCATCAGCACATCTGGGATGATGACCAAGCATCAGCACACGCTGGGAGGATGACCAAGCATCAGCACACACGGGTAGAATATTCCAGGTTGAGGGGCATTAGGAGCAAAGGCTTGGATCTTAGAGAAAAGAATGCAGTCTGGGAACCCGGCCTACCTCAATATGCACGCACGTCGCATTTCAGGGGTGGGTACCTGAGGTCTGGGGGAGCCAGGAGGCTGTGACTGTACTATGGTCTCAAGCTGGAATCCGCCCCCCCGTCAGCCAGGCCTGGATCCTGGTCTCAGTCCACAAAGGCCCCCAGCTGGGGCTGGGGAGAGACGGGAGGTTTAGGGCAACAGGAAGCACTGGAAAGACGATTCATGGATGGAGGCTGTAGGCATCGAACCTGGTGCCGAGGGATCTGACCCCCACGTGTGTTACCAGTGCTCAGTCTGGGGGGACCTGGGTGGCTCTGTCGGTTTAGCCTCTGACTCTTGATTTCAGCTCAGATCATGATCTCGTGATCGTGAGACTGAACCCCAATAGGGCTCTAGACTACCAGTGTGGAGCCTGCTTGGAATTTGCTCTCTCCCTCTCTCTCTGCCACTCCTCTGTGAGTGCTCTCTTTCTCAATAAATAAATAGTAAAAAAACCAAAAAACGAAACTTCTGAAAAACAAACAAGCAGTCTGGATCCTGCCCCTGGCTTCCGGAACACAATGTCGGGGGGAGAGAGCTGGGGAGAGACCCAGCACTTGCCACGCCTGTGTCTGCAGGAACCTTTGGGATCTCACATATGTGCGCACACTGATGTAGAAAGAACGACTCTGAGAGTCCCAGAATTTCTATTCGGGGTTGTCTGAGAGTGACCACCAAAGCCTGTGACGTGGAGAACTGTCACGGTGCGACAGACGGATCCTCACGTCTGGCTGTAGGTGGGAGGCTCTACCTGGGGAGGGCGGCCAGCAGACCGCTTGGCGCCCACGTCTTCCACAGGCTCCCTGTTGGTGGCACTAACTCTCCTCTAAAGTGGTGACTTTCTTAACGAAAATGCCCCTTGCCCACAAAAACAAAAAACAAGACACACAGAAAACCAGCAGCTCCTAGCCCTGCTGCTGAGTGACGTGAACGGAAGCTAAGAAAGTGAGGATTCCTAAGCCGGAAAACAGATTTCATACAATTAATTGCGGACCGACTGCGCCCACGAGATGAATACAGGTGCTATAAACCTTACACAGAAATAAAAACTGATCCAACAACAGGATCGAAGTTTATGACCTGTGGTCTGACACCTGCACAGGTGTGCCCTGTGAAGGCATGCCATCTGGGTCTGGAAAGTTCTCTTGGGTGGACTCTGGGGACGCCTGAAGGCCCTGGAAGGCGACCGTGGACAGGTCGAGGGCACACTCGGCATACCGGCGTGTGGCCGTGCGAATCCTCCACCGGGGGACTGACTCCTCAGCGCCCTTGGGGCTGCTCCTCCTCGAAGCCTTCCCTGCAGTTTGACCTGATTTCTCAGCATTTTCACAGGACTTCCTGAACACCTGAGCCCTAACAGTAAGGAACACTCCCTCGTTTGTTTGCCTGTCTCCCTCGCCAGGCCAGGGGCTCCCCGAGCAGACGGGCTGAGAGGCGGAGTGAACGGCCAAACGCACAGAAATACTCGCGCATACACTGTGGCACCGCGGCCAGATGACAGACGTGTGCCAACCTGCAAATGGGCAAGTATGGCTTTTCCAGAAGCTTCACGATGCCTCAGTACAGGCTTCTGAAGAGGCCCCGTGATGCATTCAGCTGAACCACCTGTCAGTTACGCTCTCAAGCCAAAAGAAAGAGAAGCCGCAGTGAAACTCAAAGGCGGAAGGAGGAGGCCCGGGCGAATGAGCAGGCTCCTCTGGCACAGCTGCTCTTTCTCGGCATGCCTGTCGTGGGCCCGAGCCCTGGGCGCTGGGGAGACTCCTGCTTCCTGACTTAAACCGCTGTGGGGGAGTGAAGAGTTCTGGGTACTAAAGAGGCAGGAAGGATGGAAATTACGTGCCTTGTGGATGCAGATTTGTCGTCCACAGCCAACGTCACTAAGGGACTCTGTGAACATTTATTCATTCTAAAGTGATTACCGAGGGCCCACCGTACGCGGGCTCCAGTCTAGGCCGGGCAAACGCAAAAGAGAAGACAGACGAAATCCCCGCTCTCATGGAGCTCACATTCTGGGGAGAGCCAGAAGCCAAGCGCAAGTACTTGTCCACGGTGATACGGTGGTCCGAAGGAAACAGGGTGGGCGGGAAGCTCCCGCAGAGAAGCAAGCCGGAGCACAAGCGTTCAAGCCCCGAAGCACGAAGGGGAGCCAGTCTCTCAAAGCGCACGACACGGCTGCAGGCAGCGGACCGGCCTCGGGAGGGAGAGCCGGGGGGGCCTGACACCCTGTGAAGAGGCGGCGTGGCCCGCGCAGAGGGGAGGTGCTGAGAGGGGAGCCCTCCACGTCCCGGGGCAGGGGGCTGGCGTTCGCCCTGAAGCACAATGGGAAAGCTTTAAAGGTGAGAAGTGACCGCATCTGATTTATATTTTGAGAAAGATTTCTGACTGATATCCTGGCTGTGGTGAGAACGGATTACTCGGCTTTCCCGAGCCTCTGTTTCCTGGTCCGTAAACGAGGCTGGCGATACCCGTCGCGCAGAGCTGCTCCAGTGACGCAAGAGGTTCTGTGACAGGTGCGCCGGAGATGCTCGGCACCTTACCTATTGCTCTGGGTTGTAAATGAGCCTAAGTGCTTCCCAAGATGCATCTTGGCCTTCAGCACAATCACACCCGTGCGTATCGGAGCCCTCATCCGGCCCGTGCGCAGTCTGGTCTGTTTGCTAAGTGTCCACTGCCCACGGCGCCCCATGCACTGCCTGGCCCGGGCAGCACGGGCCCTGACTTCCGGATGACTTACCCCAAGGAACTGCGCCTTTGTTTGGGGGCCCGTGAGGTAGTGGGCTGGGAGGGTCGGATAGGGTTCTCTTGTGTCCGGGTGGTGGGGGAGGAGGCCTCTTCTTGGACAGGGTGGAGCTGCCACTAGAGGTCTGGGTGCTTAGAGGGAGTGTTGAAGGTGGGCCAGTTGGACCTAGAAAGGAATCGAATGGGGCAGGAAGGTTAATCCCGGTCTCACAGACAGAGCAGCCAGTATGCAGTTACTTCCACACACCAAATGTGGTACGGTGCTCAGAGCTCGAAGCTGGGTCTGGCCAATCCCATCAGCTCAGTCACTCACAAAGGGGTTTCTGAATTGCCGGTAAAACACACACACACACACACACACGGAAAGAAAGGGAAGTGTGTGCTTTTAAGGAAACGCCAATCACATGGAGCGCTAACGGGGGGAGTTCTTCATTTGGGTACCACGGGAAAAACCAAACATACGTTTTTAAAGGAACAACTTAGTGGGACCATCATAAACTCTACTGAGGAGGAAGGAACAAAGCCCTGCCAACAGAATCAGCAGAGAAAGAACAGAGTAGGGCTAGCTCTTCAGTGGGCCACACGGCCAAACGTGAGAATATCCACGGCACAGGATTTTTCTCTCCGCAACTTTTTCTTTTAGCAAACTTGTGTGAAAAAATTTTTAATGACTTTTATCAAGAATGAAGGATCCACTGTAAAGAATTCCTCGGAAAAAAGAGAAACCCCAAAACTCTTTTTTCCTCCAATTCTGAACTGTTCTAGAAATCATAAACCTTGTATTATACTGGGAGCCTGAAAAAGTTAATTTATAAATTAGACACTGATTTCTATGGATTTAAAAGAAGACTCCACTTTCTCCAGAGGTGAAGACAGGATGGCAGTGATAATATTAATATTCCACACGCACAGACACACACACACACGTACACACAAAACCGCTGCGGTAAAACTTGACTTTTGGAAGTAATGTTTTAAGGAACAAACGGAGTTTGTTTTTGAGAGATGTTATGGGATTATTATTAACGATGTTTAGTTTTGTTTCTTCAAAGTGACACTATAGTGGCCGGTGTGTGCCAGCCACCGTACGCCAGGCATGTGGACAAACATCTCTTTACGGAGTATTACCAGGTATACGGTTTAATTGTGTTCATGGACAACTATTTCTGCAAGTATTAAAAGAAAAAAACAGGGGTGCCTGGGTGGCTCAGTCGGTTGAGCATCCGACTGCAGCTCAGGTCATGATCTTGCGGTTTGTGAGTTTGAGCCCCACATCGGGCTCTGTGCTGACAGCTCAGAGCCTGGAGCCTGCTTTGGATTCTGTGTCCTTCTCTCTCTGCCCCTCCCCTGCCCACTCTCTCTCTCTCTCTCAAAAATAAATAAGTATTAAAAAAAAAAAACACAAAAAAGGAAAGACATCAGAGAAAGCTAAGAACTACTGCCAGGCCAAATTTTGAACAAGGACGGTAGGTACCTGGTGACCCAGAAAGCTCCAAAAGAGCTTTGCACACTCTGTGCATTGAAAGAAAAGCTTAATTACTGCTTAATTACCAAAGAAATTCCTTCTTTGGTAAAAGAAGCCTTGATGTTTCCCATTATCGAGTTCCGGTCACTACTAGCACTGACTGACACCAGTGACTCTCGCAGACAGTCTCGCCATGGAAGTCGATACTGGCCATCCCAGTAAAATTATTATCTGCTGGGGGCTCAGCTGGTTAAGCACCTGACTCTTGCTTTTGGTTCAGGTCAGGATGTCAAGCTTCGTGAGTTCAAGCCCTGCATTGGGCTCCACGATGACAATGTGGAACCTGCTTGGGATTCTGGGTCTCCCCCTCTCTCTGCTCCTCGTCTGCTTGTTCTCTTTCTCTCTCAAATAAACTTAAAAAAAAGAATCTGCTTTAGGAGAAAATGGCCCGAGCTATGCAATTTAGCCTCTCTGTCCTGCTGATGTGACACGTGACGGAAGCCTTACCGTTCGTCCAAATTAGCACCCGAGTCTGCCGCCAGGCACTATGGTTTCTGAAACTATTTTGTTAACAAAAAAGTGACTGTTACTATATCCTTCCATTTGTATAAAGATGTGTAACTTTTCAAAATGTGTTCGTATTTGGTCTTGCCATCGATTTTTCATTGCTGCCCCCATTATGCAGTCAGGAAAGCAGGAGTGTGGTGTGTCTAAGGTTTCAGCACCATGAGGTGTGAGGCTGTGGGGTGCAGGTCTCGGGGCCTGGCCCGGTGCTGGCCCACCTCGCACCGCTGTTCCCGAAAGCCAGGACCGCGCTTCGTGCACTGCGCGCAGGAGGAAAATAACGCTGGTAACAACAGCAAGCGCTCGGTATTAGGAAGTGTAACTTTCCTCTTGGAAATAAATGGAGAATAAAGAATAGACAACGAGGAAATTCTCTTTAGTCTTTTCCTCTTTATCGCCACCTAGGGACCTTCTGATGCAGTGCAGCTAAAAGTCATCCCATCAGTTCCAAACTGGAAACAAAAGTTCAAACTTGGAAACAAAACTTGCCAAAGACGAGGCACTAACGGGGCTCTGTCTCTGCAGAGTTGTGGGTGTACCTCATTTCAGGAGTGATCAGATCACAGAGTCGTCCTGTAACCACAGACCAAGCAAAATCCAGCCTCCTGAGCCAGCGTTTCAGAGATGAAGGGATTAGTGTTCCACACGGGATTACGTACTTGTCTTACTGTCTTTCATCTGTAATCATTTATCTTTGTTTGTTTAGTGCCCGTCTCCCCCACCAGACTGCAGTTCTATTGGGGCCAGCCTTTTTTCTGGTCTGGTGTACAGTAAGTTGAATTTAGTTAATACAGTATTGGATACATGCATGAATGAACTGCCACTTTAAGGCTGGTGATTCTTTTTTCTTTCTTTTTTTAATGTTTATTTATTTTTTTTATTAAAAAAAAATTTTTTTTTAATGTTTATTTATTTTTGAGACAGAGAGAGACAGAGCATGAGTGGGGGAGGGGCAGAGAGAGAGGGAGACACAGAATCCGAAGCAGGCTCCAGGCTCTGAGCTGTTAGCACAGAGCCCGACGCGGGGCTCGAACTCACAGACTGTGAGATCATGACCTGAGCTGAAGTCGGACGCTCAACCGACTGAGCTACCCAGGCGCCCCTAATGTTTATTTTTTGAAAAAGAGAGTACAAAGCGGGGAGGGGCAGAGAGAGAGGGAGACACAGAATCCAAAGCAGGCTCTAGGCTCCAAGCTATCAGCACACAGCCCGATGTGGGGCCCAAACTCACGAACCGTGAGATCATGACCTGAGCTGAAGTCGGACGCTTAACCGACTGAGTCACCCGGGCGCCCTAAGGCTGGTGATTCTTAGGAAAGACAGAAAGGTTTCACTTAGAGTGACCAAACAAACACTAGAAATAGTGGGAAACAGCAAGGACATGTTAAGTTTGAAAAGAAATACTCAATGCAGTAATCTAATTTCACAGCCAGAAAACACACACACAGACCCACCTGCTGTTTTGTAACAGAAGCTACGGAAGGGGAAGGTGGTGCCATAAACTCTGTTTGCTGGTAGGGCATGGGCTCGAGAAAGGCCGACGGGGCACCTGCTGGCTCAGTTGGTTGAGCGTCTGACGCTTGATTTTGGCTCAGGTCATGAGATCACAGTTCTTGGGGTTGAGCCCTGTGTCAGGCTCTGCGCGGACAGCACGGAGCCTGCTTGGGATTCTCTTTCTCCCTCTCTCTCTACTTCTCCCATGACTGCACTTTCTCTCTCTCTCAAAATAAACAAATAAAGTTAAATAGAAAAAGGCTGAAAATCACTATAGGAGGCCCCAGAAAACCAGACTTAAACTTTTTTTTTTAAATATTTTTAAGATTCAAAGACTTCAGAAGACTTCTTACATTAGTAACTAGTCTCTAAATGCTAAACGTGATGTTTTATGCAAAATAATCTGAGTACTGGCTTAGTTAGGAAGGAAGCAGTTCTGGCAGGATAAAGAGAGCTAAAAGAAAACAAAATAGAAGGAATAAACACAGCATCGAAGAAACACAAAAAAGGGTGAGAGGCAAGACTAACAGGGGTGGGGGGCGCTTCGAGGGGACACGGACCGCCTGCGAGGGCCCGTGGAAGGACGGAGAAAACGCCCTGGTCCTCGTCTGCTGCTAATCCTGGCTACTGTGTCAAATTATCTTTTCTTTCTTCTTAAAAATATGGCTCTAAAAAGCTCCCCAAGCTGCTATAAAGAACTGTGAGGTCAGTGACATTATTGGAAGGGTTTCTCAGAGGAGACGTGACCTCGCTCAGCTCTTCCTGAGAGTCTGCGTGCCTGGGGCCTTGCTCCCCAAGCCCACGAGCCCTCTGGGTCGCTCTGTCCGGACGCCGGGCAGTGTCTTCAGCTCCGGCCGTGCCCACTGGACTCCTGTGGGCTGCGCTGCCACAAGTGCCTCACTGTCCTCAGTTCGGGGAGGCCCTGACTGAGGTCGGTACCTCAGACGGGCGACCGGCACGTGGCCAGAGCTCAGGAAGCTCGCTATCCGTCTCAAAGCCGCTATGCTCACTCTGGGCATGTTGCAAAGCCCTCGTTCTATGTCCTGGGCTCAACACAAAGCCTGCAGTTACTTCCTGGACCTGCCTGCGAACTGGTATTTCCTCTGTTCACCAAAGCCCCCTAACGGGAAAACAGCACACCCACAGCCTAGAGGCGGTTTAAATGAAACCTCACCAGACAGGACTCTATCTTCGACAACAAAGAAAGGAATCCACTTAGCCTAGAAAAACTGTCCTCCTGAAAAGCCGTTCGTGTACACCAAAAGTATGTTTAAAAAAAAAATCCATTCCTAAATTAACCATCAGCACGCTTTTCAAACCTCCTTCTACATCTTGTAAATTCTCTAGAGCTAATTTACTGAGGATGGTGCGCCTGACCGAACACTCAGGAGAGATTCAAACACGTTATCTAGAACTCGCCTTGTGAGGTGGCAGAGACCAGGGGTGCCTGGGGGGCTCGGTCGGTTAAGCGTCTGACTTTGGCTCAGGTCATGATCTTGCGGTTCAGGCTCTCTGCTGTCAGCGTGGAGCCTGGAGCCTGCTTCGCCTTGGGTCTCCTTCTCTCTGCCCCTCCCCTGCTCACTCTTTCTCAAAAAAAAAATAAACATTAAAAAAAAAAAAGTGGCAGAGACCCAAGACTCAGAGAGTTAGGGAACTGGCCAGGCACAGCACAGCACAGGGGTCTGGCTGTGTGCGAGTCAAGGCCGGGCGCTCGCCCTTGACGGTGCTCTGCTCCCCTCCTGTGAATGACTCACGTCCTCCCCGGGCAGCGCGCTCGGGCCGCCCGGGTTCCCTCCTCGCCCCTGCACCCCGTCTGTGAAGGGTCAGTTCAAATGAACCTCACCCAGAGCCTTCTCGAACCCATCCCCTTTGCCCTGGGGCGACTGCTTCTACCTGTGACCTTCCACAAGGTTCAATGCACTAACTATGTGCTACGCTGCGTTTCAGCTAGATTTTCTCAGGCTAGAAGGTCCCTCAGGGCAAGATTCATGCTGCCTTCCTGTCGCTCCGCGCCTGGCGCATTCTGAACAGCCAATACGAGTCTAGGAAATAACTCGCGGCAGAAGTTTTGAGGATGCTTTTTCACTGTCCTGCATGGACATTTGTTTTTTTGTAACACAAGACACGCAGAGGTCTGCCGTGCCAGGAGGCCAGAAAGTACGTTCTTGAAATTTCAAGGACAGAAACGAGACCCAGAAGATGGCTTTAAAAACCGTCTTGACGATTTCTGCGAACACGGTCTCTAGAAGTTTATTGTACACATTCTAAGCATGCCATGCCAGACGGAGTCAGTGACGACAGCAGAAATTCTATCTACGCCACTCTGGACAAGACAAACGCTTTTCCCAGGAGAGAGCTGAAAAGTTTGTTATTTTCAAAAGTAGATGGGGCACCTGGCTGGCTGAGGGGGTGGAGCGTGCAACTCTTGATCTTGGGGTTGTGAGTTCGAGTTCCACGTTGGGTATAAACACTTAAAAATAAATAAAGTCTTTAAAAAAAAGATGGTGACATGTATTTATATAAAGAATATCTGTGTAGAAGGAAGAATATATGTGTGTAGAAGGAAGGCACTATTATCGTCGTACTCAGATGGCGAAACAGAGGCACGGCAAGGTGCAGGGAGTATGCAGGGAGGCTGCGGAGTCAGCCGCAGGGCTGGGCAGGACCCCGGCTCAGCAGGGCGAGTCATCGGTGGTACCGCGCTACATACAATGTGCATTAGTTATTCTCCATCCTTCCATCTCCTTCCGGAACACCGATTAGAATAGGACAGCACCTGGGTTCAAGGGCCTAAGGGTGGTTCTTTAACAATTACTTGTACATCTCTGTACGCAAGAAGCACGACAAAGACTTCCTCTGCTTCCCGTTCCACACCTCGCAGTCAGGTGACTTAGCCCGTGAGCCTGTGCCGGTGGCCACTGCTGGGGGCAAAAAACCCCGGACACGCTCGTGGCCTGCAACGTGGCCAGTGGAACGCGATGGACAGAAGTGCCATGCTTTAAGAAGGATCAGGGGAGGGGAGCCCGGGTGGCTCAGTCGGTTAAGCGGCCGACTTCGGCTCAGGTCATGATCTCGCGGTCTGTGAGTTCGAGCCCCACGTCGGGCTCTGTGCTGACGGCTCAGAGCCTGGAGCCTGCTTCACATTCTGTGTCTCCCTCTCTCTCTGCCCCTCCCCCACTCATGCTCTGTCTCTCTATCTCAAAAATAAATAAAATTAAAAAAAAAAAAAAAGGATCAGGGGAGACTGAGAAAACAGGCCAAAACAAAACAAACAAACAAACAAAAAATTAAAACATCCAGCGCAGATCAAGGATGACAGCCCGTGGAAAGCTTCGACATGGAGCCACTCAAGTGGTTATCTTCCCATGAGATTAAAAAACAACACTCAGAAACCGCAAAGTCATCAAGATATGAATAATGCCACTCTAGGAAAATAATTCCTAGGCAAGCTGGAGTCACCCTGCAATGCATTTTGATGACAGCAGGCCACCGTCATGTCCTGAGGACACCTCCCTCTCTGCCCCGATTATTGCTACAGACCTCAACTGAAAAGTCGCAGAAATGGGGCCTCAGGTCCCCACAGCGCGGCTCTACGGGCTGACGTGTCTCAGACGGTGTGTGCCTCTCAAGCTTTGCTCTGGGACTCACGAGGGTACTGACTGTCCTCGCCTAAGCTGATGGCCAAGGGGGCACCTGGCCCGCCACTCTCTGTGGCGTGAGCACCCACGAGCGAGCACCGACTGGACCCTCGTCTGCCGGCACCGTGCTGTGGTTGTGCCGACCGCCTGCTGCTTTCTCACGCCAGGGCTGCGGCCCGTCTGAAGAGGGAATCCACACGACAGAAGCGCGTATGCAGTGTGTCGGGGCAGCACGAGGTTGTACTGGGGTCCACCCGACACGCACAGGGCTACAAGATGCCAGGCTCTAGGGTCCCGGCTCCGCGAACACACGGGGGAAACTGTAATTAACAATCAGTGGTTCGTGTTTCTCAAACTTTGGAAAGTTATTTCTCTCCAGGAAGTCGAATAAGCTTCCCGAGGTCAGGTTTATGGTTTACTGTCATTTACTCAACAAAGCCTCTCCTTGAGCACGAGGCACCTGCACTGTGCCAGGTTCACGTCAGAGCACTGCTCATTTACGGGACCTGGGTGACGTCACCCGAGGAGCTGGAGTGGCTGCAGTGGGAGCACGTACTCTGTGCCAGGTGCTGCCCGTAACTCTCATTAGCCTGTGCGACACCTCGCGGCAGCTCCGGGGTGTGTCCCTGTTACGTCCGAGACATGGAATGGTAGGTACATTGCGAGACAACCGCGGTTCTACGGCTTAAAACCACTTATAAGAGAGTTAAATCCAACCAGCCAACCAAGCTCAAGCAAGCGGTTATCTGTCTCCAGCCCCTGCCCTGCGGGACGGGTCGCACGGCATCCCCCTGCTCACCACGACCCTCATGCCCTAGCGGTGTCTGCGGTCACAGCCGGGAGGTCCTCGGGGCACCTCTCACGGGAGCTCAGGGCTTTGCCTTTCACAAAACGCTTTCCCCGCACACTGTCTCACTGGATTCGCAGGGCGAGTCTGCGAGAAAGGCAAGGCAGCGATCGAGCGCCTTCCTCGGTGTGGAACAGGGGAAACGAGAAGGTCTGGTCTGACGAGTCTCAAGGCCCATTTTTTACCTTCTGCCCTCTAGTAGCCACTGGGCGGCCTCAGAGCAGCGCCTCGCCCTTTCCGGGCTCAGGTTCCTTAGCTGCACAATGGGCTGCGATCACCTTGCAGCTCCCTCCAGCTCTAAAAAGCCAGGTTCTAGGACATTAACTTTAGCTGACAGATGAAAAACCGCATCTTGACAAGCTGGGAGAATGTCCGGTCTTGATAAACATAGCCGTAAAGCGGGCGGCAGGTGCTGCTCATGAGGGAGTAACTTCCGCATACATGAATTCTGCAGCCTTGACTTAAACTTGCTGGGCTCCGCAGGTCCAAACAGGTTAGGCAGCAACGTGCGTCTGAGGCTTAAGAGTGGGGAATGTGGGGTTCCGAACCGCCGAGCCCTCCCACTCTGACCTGCAGCCCTGCTTGAGCGCAAGGAGACTGTGCTGGACAGCAACTGAGGCCACACGGCCTTGCGTTCTGATGAGGCAGCTGCAGATTCTGGAAAACACTCCTGCGCGGACTCAGAATAACTCTTTCTCCTCTTCCCCTCTGGGCTCCTCTTATTCGTGGGGACTTGAACCTGAGTGTCCGCTGTGCCTCGCCGGAAGCCGCCGCCCGCCAGAGCCCTAAATTCGCAGTGTGGAGATGGCTGCGGCGGCGAGCAGCCACGTCGACAGCCACGTCGACATCACTTCCATGGAAAACGAGCAACCAAGCGACAGATTCAAGACATCCTTGTTTTCATGCAAATGGTTCTACCAGTTCGACAGAATGAACGGAAAAAAAAAGGAAGGGCCATAAAACAGAGGCGGATTCTCTCTGCACAGAGCGTCAGCTGGCCTTCAACAATGTCTTCTAAGATCTCCGTTCTAAACATGATCGCTTTTCCGAACGTGGGGGCCCATGAGCCAGGCTGGCTGCAGGGCGCGGCTCCCCTTCGTGAGGTCCAGGGGAGTCCCTGCTGCCTGGGTCTCTCTGCCTCCGACGTCCCGCTACCAGCAGCCTGCAGGAGCCCTCAGGTGCCAGCAGAGAGGGGGTTTCTCCTCTCGGAGTCGGGAGCTCTGGGGCTCGGCCGTGGGGGAAGCGCAGCCGGGCCAGGGCTCACCACGGTGGCTACAGCCAAGTCTCCGAGCCCTTGTTTTACCAGCTGGATCACTTAACACATTTGGTCTTTGTTTTCTGGGCCTTTGGTAAAGAGCTAGAGAGAATTTATTCAAGGCAGGAGACAGATGCTTGGCGTCAAGTCAGATAGTGTATTCTGTGGGTTTCTGTGCCCCCTGGAGATGAGCTTACAGAAGGGGCTGGAGGGAGGTGAGGTGGCCGCTTGGCCCCCGGGTCTCTGGTGTCCTCTCCCGGAGACCTTTTTCAAGATTCTCTGTTACTTGGAGCCTCCGTCCACCAGTACGGGCCTGTCCTATCTACCTCGATAGGTCATCGCTACCACGGTGGTACCACAACCAGGGGTGTGCACCTGCTCAGAACAATTTCTCTGACGATTTTACAACGGTCTGGAGGTTTTTCGTGGTCCGCTTTGGGTACAGAAATCGTAGAGACTGCCACTCTGACGGGGAAATCTCGCTCCCCAGAGGTGGGCAGCCACATACTGCTCTCGCAGTGCAGAACGGACCTGCAGCTTGAGAGGTCCGTGTTTCAGCACGGATTCGGACGCCTTATCCAGACACACCCTACTACGACGTATGGAATGGTAAGAGAACCACTGGCGGGTTAAGCCACCGGCTTACGTGTGCTGTTTCTCTTACGTTACGGTCACTAGTTAGCTTTGATGAGCCCTGCTCATGCCCAAACCTTATTTTAACTTTTCTCCATTATTTTATGATCTATGAGGCCATTCGGGGCCTAAAGACACAGCTCCCATTTATAACACTATCTCAATGGAGAATGGCTCTGAAAAAATGCTGTTCTGAATAAAGCTCACATTTCTCAGAAAATAGCCCCAGTGTGATTCAAATAGGCATGGCATTGTGTACGGAGAGGCCCTTGGAAGCTGTGTTAGCACGAGCTGAGCACACAGGGAGAACCCAGCACTTGGATTTACCGGCTGAGACCAAACCCAAAGCTATATAGCTCTCAATTTTTCCCGGGCTAGGGCGACCCTTCGATGTTGCCATTTCTGTGTCTCAGCAGGTCCCTGCACAGGTGGGAACACACGGACATTCAGAGCAGGGCGCTCTCTGTGGATTCAAGATACAGGACACAGGCTTTGTTGCCACAGAACAGGGCGGTGGACCATCAACCCTCGGTGCCAGCCCAGCGGAGGCATCTAACATTCTCTACACGACGACTGTCTCCTGGGTAAGATCCTTCCCAGGTAGTGTCTCATGGAAAAACTACCCTCCTCAGGAGGCACAGGAGTGTGGGCTCAGGTCACACAGGACCCGGGCGAGAATCACAGGTATCTGAGGACATGAGGCCAACTACTCAGCATCTCTGCAACGCAGTCCCTTTGTCTGCCTGATGCCAGCAACTGCAGCACCCACCTCACTTTGTGAGCATAAAATGAGATGTGCTTCGTAACTACTGCCTACCGCCGCTACTCCTGACACCTTCAGAAGAGAGACGTCTCAGTGGAGAGAAAAGTAACTGTTCAGAGAAGAACTACAATCCCACCCCATAGCATACAGGGACGAGCACAGGTTTCAGTGCCAGACAGACTTCAGACTGAATCTCAACTCTACCACTTACTGGCTGTGTGACCTTGGGCAAGTCACCCTATCTCTGTAAGCCTCAGTTTCCTCATCTATAAAATGGGCACAAGAGCACGACCCTCACAGGACAGTTGTGAGGGGAGTACAGCACTACACAGGGGGTGTGCCCACACTACTTTACTGTTGGTGCTTAGCAAACGGCAAGGTCCCTACTTTGAGCTGTCCTCGACATCACGTTCCATACTCTGGCACTCGGATGCACCCTGGATTTTTGCCTCGAGGCTGTGTAGACCACTAGCTTTGAGGATGGAGTCGCAAAGCCCTTCTCAAAGTCCGTACCTTTCCCGGCGTTTCTCGGAGGCAGCGGCGGCGCCTCTGTGGTTGGTGACGTGGGCGAGTCTGTGCTTGCGGAGGCGAAGATCTGGTTGGTGAAGGCGCTGTAGGAGAGCCGCTGCTTGTCCCTCGGGGTGCCGAACCCCGGCAGTGACAGCTTGTCCTGGGGGGAGATGCTGGAGGAGTGGCAGAAGCTCTGAGGCCTCGGCGAGCGCTCCTTCTTGATGGGGCTCGGCTGCGGGGGACAGAACGGGGCAGTGGGTGAGGCGTAGTCACCGAGGACCACGCTCGAAGCCCCGCGGGGAAGCGGGTTCCTGCGCCTCTCTGCGTGCCCTGAGGCCGGCCGCCACCCACCAACGAGGATGCGGCTCTAACACCTGATTCCCTGCTCGCCGTTACCAGGGTCACATTAGGAAGGCCCTGGCTGGCGATCAGAAGTATCTAGAAGCCTAAGGTCACAAGCAAATGTATCCTTTAACTAGCAGACAGACGCCTGCCCTGTGCAGGTTACTCTTCCCAGCGCTGAACGGTTTCCCATGCGTGTCATGTCTACACCGTGCTCCTTCCCTGCTCAACCCCCTCCCGCCGAAGTCCTCCGTCCTCACCTCTGTCCATTTCACATCCCTCAGGAATCGGCCTCCACGCCACGCCAGGGCGACGCCGGAGGTTAGTGATTCAGACCTGTGGGTCCAAGTCCCGCCTCTCAAATTCAAAACTGTCTTCAGCTGCCTATAAGGGTGTCCCTTGTGTTTACACTCCTGGTGACGGCAGTGGGACCCGTGTAATTTCCCAAGGCAGAAGCCTCAAGGTCACCCGGAGCCACCGGGACCCATGTGGATAGCTCTGAACCGCGCCGGGCCCGTACGCCTGGGCAGGCGCCCACCAGCCCTCCACGGACACACAGCCCTCGGCTCCATGCTGCGGCTGCTTTCAGCCCCAGCCTGTGTTCCACACTGTGGCCGGAGCCGGTGGGGACACCGCCTCCTCTGACAGTCATCTCTGCGGATAAAGCCCGTAACGTGCTCCCTGACCTGGGCCGCCTGACCCCTCTTCCCCCCAACCCACTCGAAGGCACCTTGCACACTGGGCTTCTGGCCACTCCCCAGACTTCAGCTCTATTATGACCCCTGACCTCTCGGCCCTTGCACGTGCTGCTCTCCCTCTCTGGACAGACGCGTTCCTCCCACTTCTTTGCCTGACAAGCTCCTTCCTACTCTCAGAAACCCATCTCTGGGGCTTCTTCCTTGGTGGGGTCTCCACGGCTCGCCGAGGCTGAGGCGGTTGCTATGCCCTTGAACGCGTCTCAGGGGTCTCAGGGTAACGGGCATCCTTTACGATTTCTCTCTTCTCGAAGTGAAGAATGTCTTTCGGACAGCTTTGTATGCCCTCTCCTTACGTGCTGCCCAGGAAAGAGGAAATGCCCGACACGGAGTTGCTGGAAACTGCAGAGTGAACCCTCAGAGGCAGTTAGGATCTAGGGAGAGTCAGACGGAACCAGGGGTGGTCCCGAGACGGTACAAGCTCGGAGACCTTAGGCTGTAAAACCTCCGTGCGGCAGTCTTCCCTTCTGTAAAACGGGGGACATCACAACGCCACAGTGGGCTTTCGGTAGCAACGACCTGAGGTACGAAGTAGCATGGCCTAGTCCGTACTTAAGTACTCAATACGTAACCACTTTTCATTTATTGATTAGCTGTTTTGATGGCTAATTTTCTGTGTCCACTTGGCTGGACTAAGGTGCCCAGGTGTTTGGATGCTGTGTTGAAGGGATTTTCTCTAGATGTGATTAATGTTTAACACATTTTGAGTAAAAGGGGTTACCCTCCATAATGTGGTGGGCCTCATGCAATTAGTTGAAGGGCTTTCGAGAAGAGACTGGGGACGTCCAGACTCAAGAGCACACCATCGATTCCTGCCGGGATCCCCAGCCTGCTGGCCTGCCCCAGGCACCGTGGACTTGCCGGCTTCCCTGACCACGTGAGTCAGTTCCTACAAATAAATTCTGTTCTCTCTCCCTCCAACCACATCCTACTGGGTCTGGTTTTCCGGAGAACCCTGACTGACACAGCTGCGGTACCCCGCAAGGATCGGAGGCTGAGCGAAGAATGGGCCTCAGGTGGCAAAACCAGACACAGTCTCGGGAGCGAGGCGGCCCGTCTGTGCGGAGCAGGAAACCCGCGAGCAGCAGCAGGGACTCGCGAGGCACTGCTGGCACTCACCTTGTCGTCCAGGTCGTCGTCACTCTCATCCATCTCCTCCTGACGCAGGTTCCACTCATATTCCACGTGGACGTGTGGGTTGAACTTCCCAGATTTAGCCTGGGAAAGCTGAAAGTAACAGCAGGTGGAACCACGTTAACGTACAGGTCCCTACATCCCGCTATTACATAACCACGGAGCAAACCGCACCTTATTCCTGCTTTCAAATTCATCACCAGTGGCTGCCTGAAGGGGCAAAACTCTGACTTTACAGGCTGGGCTACTGCGGGGCGGACTCAAGGGGAGTTGCCAAAAATTACAGGCAGAGCTTTAAAGGAACTTCTCTCTGAAACCAAAACCTTTCTTAAATAGTAAAGTGAGCCTCAACAGTCCAAATTCCTGGCTGGAAGGCAACATCAGAGTTAGTGGAGCGTAAGAGGCAGGCCTTCCAAGTCAGACACCCAGGTTCAATGGGTGGCCCACTTTCCTTACTCGTGAAACGGGGGCAGGGAGGGCTAGACCTCCTCCAAGGATTCTCGTGAGAATACAAACACAGAGCTGCTGGCGTGGAGCCCACACCTGGCAGACAGCGAGGGGACGGAACTCACCTCTCCCATCTCATCCTTCCCCGTGGGCAGGAGAATCATGCTACGCTAAGGCCCAGGGTGAGGAGGGAGAACCACCGGGATCAGAAAGGACGGGCTGGTGGGGGAAGCCATGCGTTTAACCTGTTTGTTTGTTTTTAATGTTTATTTATTTTTGAGAGACATAGAGACAGAGCATGAGCAGGGGAAGGGGAGAGAAAGAGGGAGATACAGAATCTGAAGCAGGCTCCAGGCTCTGAGCCGTCAGCACAGAGCCCGACGCGGGGCTCAAACTCACAGACCGCGAGATCATGACCTAAGCCAGAGTCGGCCGCTTAACCGACTGAGCCACCCAGGCGCCCCATGTTTTAACCTTTTGAAAACCATCATACTCTGAACTTTACTTGCCCAAGTTTTGGAATTGGCTTCTGAGTAATTAATTCTTTCCTACTGAGCTGTGGAGAACTGGTCTGGCATAGAAAAAGCATGATCTCAAGCCACAAGCCCGTCTGGTAACAATACCTCTCAAATGCCTTCTAGCTCTTGTGTGCTACCTGCACTGAGAAGACAAATAGGGGACGACAGACTTCTCACTTTACCACTTTTCTGAATGTAGCCAGTGCTTGCCTGCATGTCTTCAGCCAATGTTCCGAAAGACGAATCTATCTCTTTAGTCCCAGCCCCAGGCTGTGAGAATGGCATCTCACGGCGGCTGGGGTCTGGTGATACCCCCACCAGCTCCGTTCTGCTTACCAGATCTTCGCACTGGGTAGCTTTCAATCTCTTTGCTATGTCCAGGGCAGTCTCCCCGGCCTGGTTCACTGGAACAGGGGAAAAAGAACTCCGCGTGATTATCTAAGGTATATCTGAAGAGGCTACGGACAACAATCAAATTTTGACGTCACACACAAGTCTCAGTTTAGCCAACCGCGCGCTCTGGCGGGTGGCGCTCTTACCGACACTCACGGTGGGCTTGCTCCTCAGAAGCAGCTTCAGACACTCGGGTTTACCGTACATGCTGCAGTAGTGCAGGGCCGTGTTGCCCAGGGCCGTCTGCTTATCCAGGTTCCCGCTGAAAAATCAAACATCGCCAGGACAAAGTCTAATTTCAAATATGATTGAAACGTGACATAAACACTGTCGATTAAAGCTACAGATTAACCACTTAGCTCAGGGCTAACAACCGAGTCATGTTTGAGACCTACTTGTGAGCACAGGGAAAAGAGGATGTCGCTAACATCACGCCTGCACGTCTAAGCCACACGCGGACAGTAACGGCCAGCGAGTCTTCAGTGCCTCCTATGGGACAGGTGCTGCCTCTCAGCTTTTTACCTCCGTTCACTGACTCTTCACAACCACCCAGCGGGGCGGGTCATGACCACCTTTGTGTTACAGATGAAAAAGACTGAGGTGCAGAGAGGATGAAGTGCTTGCTCTCAAGACTATCAAGGCACAGGGCGACAAACAGGGATTTGAAAAAAGGCAGTTTGTTCCGGAGCTAATGCTCTAAAAGCCTACGCTGTCCTACCTCCGAGGAAGAGGTGTGGACATTTACACACACAATGTGGCTTGTGTCCAGGCACCATTCTTCATATGTGAGTTCAGATCCCCTCGCTATTTTGCCCATTTGCCTCTGGATGAGCTCGGTTCCTCCTCGGACTCTGTGTCTTACAGAACTACTCACTAAAGAATACAGCAAGTCCAAACTGCCCGTGTTCAATATTATGCTATCAGCACGGCCCGAATCCGAATTAGCTATTGAGTCAGCCACATGCACTGTAGTTGTTATTTTTTTTTAATGTTTGTTTACTTATTTTGAGAGAGAGCAAGTGAGAATGAGTGGGGGAAGGGCAGAGGTAGAGAGAGAATCCTGAGCAGGCTCCATGCCGTCAATGCAGAGCCTAACACAATGTGCGATCCCACAAACTGTGAGATCATGACCTGAGCCGAGATCAAGAGTCGGACACTTAACCGACTTAGCCACCCAGGCGCCCCACACAATGAACTTATGAACAATGAAAACTCACAGATCCTATTGACCTGTGTTGTTAAGTCTTCCCTCTTTCAACCTTTCCTAATGCAGTAGGTTTTGGATAGAGAAAGGATTTTATGTCTTTCTAGGCCAAGGGTGGGCAAACTAGAGCCTACCGTAGGCCATATCCGGCCCTCCATTTGTTTTTATAAATAAAGCTTTATTGGGACATGGCCACGCTCACTCATTTACATATAGTCTATGGCTGCTCTCCCACTACAATGGTAGAGTTGAATAGCCACGGTGGAGGCCTCGTGGCCTGCAAAGCCTTTACCAAAAGCTTGTCGGTCCCTGATCTCGGCCACTGAGAAGGCTGGCTGGCGTGAATGATAAGGCATATTTGGAGAAAACGAAAAGCATACCAGTTTTGTACAAGGAAGTCAACCAAGTGGAGAGATGTTTGGTCTGCAGTTCGGACTGCAAGATGCAGGGCCGTCTCCCCAAGCTCCTGAAAAGGACAGGACGAGTGTAAGTAAGGACATGATCACGTGTCCTCCTTTGCCCACGGCAGCTTTGTTCCCATCGGTCACCCCGAAGTAAGTATTAACAGCGCCCCTTTCGCTCTCAAATTGTCCTGATGTAGACGTGGTCACTCGATGTATCGGAATCTCACTCTGCAGGGTTATAATAAAAGGAGGCAGCTTTTAAAGTCATTGCCCACCTTCCCTTCCTCTGACGGTTTTAGCGGAGCCTCACCTGTCCGTGTCCCAGCAGTGGCTCCATCAGCTCTACCCCCTCGGCATAGACTTGAATCAGTGCAAGTAAATCCCGAGATTTGATGGCCTCGAGCAGCTCGTTCAGTTTAGCTGATGAAGACGAACAGGCCTTCCTTGAAAACCTATGATCTACATACTTTGCAGTGATATACTCTTTCCGTACGGTCCTGAAGTAGAGCAGAGCAACACACAAACGCTTTTTATTTTCTACGAGCTAAGAAAAATCTACATTTTTTTCAGGAAAACAGTTCTCTTTAAGTGCAATACACTCTCCAAGACTCCTTTTCAGCTTTGAAACCAACCGGGTTTCAGGCCAACTTATCCCATTATCCCGTCACAGGATGAAAAAACGCATATATATTTACTAGCATACGTGCAGGCAATCTGCAGGTACAAAACTAATGGACTTGAAGGTCATAGCAGACTTTTCTTTCACCTTGACAATAGCAAGAGAAATCTGCTGTTTACACTTCAAAATCAGATACAGCTAAGTATACAAAGAAAACAGAAATTAAAAAAAAAAAAAAAATTCTAAAAGACCAGCGAAGTCTCCAGAACTCAGTGAAAAACTCGTACTCCTCTGACACGACTCCGTATTTGAACAGGTAAGAACACGGGGGCTCATGAAGGCTGTCCTCACAGTCCACCCCCCAGGCCAAGCACTGAGCGCCGGAATAAAGATGAACGAAAATAACCAGTCTTTCCTGCAGGTCAGTTGGGAACAGGAGACTGTCATGGGTAACACCCGAAGTCCGAGTGGGCGCGTGCATTTCCTTCTTGAGGACGCATCCTTTCTCCACCTTTAAGGTCTGTCCCAAGCTCCAGGGCTGAGCCCACCTCCCCGCTGCAGGGCTATCTGACTTAGGTGGCCTGACCTGCAGAATGGTCGAAGGGGAGTCTGCTCGGAGTAAAGGAGGGAAGAATCAGGCGAGCCGGCTAGGGTCCCGAGGATACTGTCTGACATCCTGGAGCCGACCATACCTGAACTCACGTGGGACTTTCCCAGTTATGTGAGCCCCTTAATAAAAAAAAAACACTAAATGGATTTTGGGTTCAAGTCCTGGTTCTACAGCACACAGCTGCACGACCTGGGGCCAACTACTGAAGCGTCACGAGCTTTGGTTTTCTCACCTGAAAATGGGGAGAATAACTCATTGGCGTCTTTCAAATGAAAGAATGCACAACACCTACAAGATGCATCCTTCTTTCTGAGAGAGCTCTAACTCCCGGGACTTAGGAGCTCTTGCTCCCTGTGCGGAGGCCGCTCCTGCCCCGTCCCACAGCCAGGCGGCACTGTTTAAACCCGAGGCCTCTTCCTTTCATTCTGGGTTGGCAGTGAAGGGGCGAGCCGGCTGATGGCAGACTCTGGCGACTTGCAGATTCTGCTCGGTAACAAAGATCTGACTTTCATGGGTGTTCTTTGCCCTCAGGTCAAAGTCCTTCCAAGACGAGACGGCCGTGGCCTGACACACAGGAGGACCTGCAGACCCCTGAGCGAATGGCCGAAGCCTGGCTTCTGCCTTCCCGCTGCACGGGACTTCATAAACCGCGAAAGGCAGCTACTGTGTGATGGATGGAGCCTCAGACTACGAATGAAAGGGCTCGATTCGAGTCTGGTATCAGTTGCTATCTATGTGGCCCTGGGTAAAGCTATGCCTCAGTTTCCTCACCCGTAAAATACGAGTAGTCATACCAGCTTCCTGCCTTCCAGGGAAGCGAGGGGGTAGGTATGGAACGAAGAATGACACACGGCTATGGGCTCGTATCAAAGCTTCCTTCTATAGCGTTATCTAAGATGGCGGGCGAGGATCGACGGCAGGAAGCTACAGGAAGCAGACATGAGACGACTGTCTCTGTGCATTAAATTAAGTTGTGGCCAGGCCTGCAGGTCGGCTTCCTGTCTGTCTCTTGTTTTCACAACAGGCCACGATTTAGAGGGAACTGTCTTTGTGAAGACACTTCCTCCACAGAGTGGCTGCAGCTACCTAGGGGAAGGGAGCAGTGGACATAGTCCGTGCACTCCAGAAATGCACTCACTCCAAAATGCTTTTCTGTGCTCTGCACTTTCCTCATAATGGGATTTCCTCCAGGGGGAAAATGCTACAACCATTAAGACGCTTCTTGGGAGGGCAGAAAGACAATTACAGAAGGGTAAAGAATTCAGTCTATTAGAAGTACTTACATATCACTCGAAGGGGTGGGTTTTGGTGAGGGGCTGGGTAAATTTGCTTCCATAATATCATTAAAACTATTGTTTCCTACATTCTTGGCCAGCTGTAACATATACAAAACACAATACAGTTACTTTTTATAATAGCTTAAATGTTTCCTATCATTTGCTTTAGAAATTTCTAAATATGTATCCTTCCCTCCTTGACTCAGAATATAAACCATCCATCCATCTGGCCAACAAATACTCGCTGAGCACCTACTATGCGCAAGGCATGGAACTTTGGGCGCTGAAAATAAAGAGATGGATAAACCACGTTCCTTTCTGCAAGAACCAACAGACTAGTAGGGCCACTGATAAGAGCAGCAATAATTTTTACGAATACAACGTGATAAATGCTAGAACAGAAGGGGATGTGGCCCCCCCCACATGCTCGTGTGCACACACACGTGCACACATGCACACACACACACACACACACAGAGTAGATAGCAAGTTCTACGTACGAATCTAGGTTAAATGCTTAAAGACAGCAAAAGTTTTTCAGTCTCCATCATGCCTCATTTTTAGACTGAGCAGATTTACTCTTATTGGACAGAGAAGGATGTGGGGTTCCTTTGTATTTGGGGTCCATGTTAAAGATGCCGCAGGAAGCATTTTGCTTCTGGGTTCAAGACCCTTCCAGAGAATTTGTCCTGAAGGGCTCCGGTCGTTCGGATAACTTGGGGAGCAATGCAGAGCTTCCGAAACATTCGTGTTCTCAGGTCTCTGGGGGAAAGGTCTTGGGTTTATCACCTGGCAAGTGTTTCAGATTTGGACTCTCCCATTTCTAGTTGTCAACTGGGTTTCACTACCTTAAGTCAAGGCGATGGAGTGACACCACCCCCACACTAAAGAAGAATGTGTCAGGTATTAGATCGGAGCCTTTTTTCTCCAATCCTGCAGTGAGTCGGGGAGCTGAGCATTAGTGTGATACTTCCTCAGTCAGGGGCTCCCGCAGCACGGACACACCGTCACCGCTCAGCGGATGCTCACACAGCACGGGCTGCTGGCGGCGGGGCTAACTGCCTCGACTTCTGGGTACTTTGCTCCAGACACGGCCAGTGATAAGCTAGGCTTTCAGATTTTTGAGCCCAAGAGCGTGCCGTATGAGGGCCGTGTTTTACTTCAAGCACCTTTACTCTTAGTATAAAGACTCCCTCACGGGGCGCCTGTGTTCAAATCATGCAAGACAGAGATTCTGACCAGAAGGCATCACGGGAGACGCCAAGGGGGCCTCCCCTTCCTTTATTTGGCGTCCTGACGGCAGGGACCAGCTCAGCCTGGACCCAGTGAGGGCTCCTGATCTGGGTGAATCACGATGGGAAGGTCAGGCTGTTCCATGTAATGAATCTGAGCCCCGCCACTTCACACCGTTTCTCCTCACGACCTAAACGAGTTCCGGGTTAAGGAGTGACGGGCTTGACGGCGGTAACTAACAGGCCACTCTCCCTCGTGGGGACTTACACAAACTTATGAGCAGTAAAAACAGAGAAAGACTCTCTAGTCATTGTTTTGATTCACACAGGCCACTGGGTAAAGCGATCGTGTGAGTTTCACACCTGATTCCTTCACTGCTCTTCTAGTGAGTGAATCATATGAAAACTAATGAAAACTAATTCTGAAAGAAGAAGGCAGCTTTGAAAAAGCCCATCCCAGAAGAAAAGAGTCAGTTTAGTTGAATTATAGTTGAATTATAGAAGTGTATGATTCATCAGTTCTTCAAAAAGGAAACAGAAACGGTCAACATTACATACCACAAAATTTACATTTTAAATACCCATGCAAATTCACTAAATTCAGGAATTGGAATTCTCTGTGCTCAGCAGAAACAAAAAAAACTCCAAAGCCACGTATTAAATATATTTATGACACTATAGATTTCCAGGCACAGGTCAGTACTTACCAAGAGTTCAGAAGTTCCTAATTTGTCTAGTTCCAAAGACTGTATGCGAGAAATATGAACCCCCATTTCCCTATGGATGCCGGAACATTCTATACAAGTCAAAATGCCCAAGTTGGTCGAAAGCCAGGTGGGTTCTGTGTGGAAAGAAGATTTTGAAGACAATGAAACAAACACGAAACCTACTTCTAGTGTGCCAACTGCAAGGGAAGCTAGAGCAAGAGTAATGACACTTGTGAAGAGTTAAAGGGGAAAGATTTAAATGGAAGAAACGGATGGCTGTGGTTCAGCTCAGGGGCCAACTGGAAGCCTACCAGCCTGTCAGAGAGCAAAACGAGTGAGAAGAGAAATTCTAAAAAATTTTCTTTCAACGCTGAATTGAAAACAAAATTAAGTTCTTGTGAAAGTGTGACGAAGACTTTTCCTGTGAGGCGCGATGAAACATCCTCGTGAGAGGTACTGCCACACCGCTGGTGTCCTTCCTGCCGCTGACGGACGCGGTTCTACAGGCATGGTTAACCTCCCAGCTACAACACGCATCAATCCATCCTCCCGGTAATGAGACAGCTGTCAATACTGACCGTCGGAGGCTGCTTTCGCAGACCTCGGCTATTCCCTTAATCCCCAAGGGCCCCCGAGAGGGGGAATACGGACCTCCAGGGTTTACGCTCTGTGGTAAGCTTCCTTCTGAGCAGTCAGTATCCGAGTACTTAGGACTCCTCTGCCATAGCCTCGCACACATGGCGCGCATCACCAGCACACACACACATGAATACGACAGAAACCGGGAGACTTGTCTCTGAGGTGGTCATGGCGTGTGGCACACAGAAGGCCGATTTCATATGGAAAACAATCAGAAGCGTATCACACGCCTAATTGTATCATACGTGTTTGCAGCTGTGTTCTGATCTCTACTAGAGGGGGGAGTCTGGGAGGTCCCCTAACTTCTCGGGAGTCCCCTAGTGTTCCCATCTGTAAAATGGCGATGGTGCTAGTATCCTGCTCACAGAGCATCTGTGAGGACTCGGTAAGAGAACACAAGCTAAAACGCAGCCAGAGAGTCCTTATTGCAATGTCAGCGCTGACCTCATGCTGGCCACCGTCAGTGCCGACAGAGTGCAGATGGTACTGGAAAACAGAAGTTTGGAGGAAGAGGACACCCATGTGACATAGAGGTTGGGCAGGTTTCCCGGGGCAGAAGGGAAGGAAAGTATCGTACAATGTGTTGGACGATGTCATTGAGTGCTCCTAACAACGGAGGTTTACTGGCCCATCTTAGGATGAGGACACCGACGATCAGAACAGTCAAGGCGCTCGGCGTGAGGACGACCACACTGCAAGCGGGGGCTGGTGGTTCAAAACCAGGATGACGGATGCCACGCCCAGTGCTCTCTGCAGAGTTCCGCGGAGCTCACTGAACTGGCAGCATTCGGGCAGGTGGGCAGGTGGGGCGAGCCGGTGGGAGTTTTCCAGGCTGCGCAAATGGCAAGTGTCAAGGCGGCTCAGAGGTGGGAACACTTGAGTTGGAGATACATGGTGGGCGCGTGTCTGTGACCATACGGAGGTAGAGGTGAACTAACTAGCTCGTTTTATCCTACGGGAGGAGAGAGGCTGTTTAAGAAGCCGGCGAGTCTGGGGGCAAATACCTGGCGAGCCGCAGTCGCAGCAGGCGTCGTTCCCGGGGAGCCGCTGGACGTCCTCGATGATGGCTTTCGTCAGGTCCCCCAGGCTGCTCTCCCCCGCGCCCTGCTCCCCGCGGAACGCCATGGCCAGGGCCTCCTCTTTGCTGTTCGTCAGCACGGAGACCCACCTGTGTCGGGAGAGAGGGGAAGGGGACAAAAAGCATGGCCACGGCCTTCTCCCCCCACTGCAAACCATCTGTTTTCGTCCAGAGCTTCCAAAAGAGAATCCCGCCCCCTCCGCCATAGCAATAAAGTGAGGAAGAATGAAAGAAATTAAAGGGAAGAGATAGTCAAAAGAACGCAAAGCAGGAGGCTGGAGGAAGTAAGAGACCCGGGAGGAGCGGACGAGAGGGAGGGTCAGCACAAGCGAGCGCAGGGGCGCCGCGGTACGCGCGTTTCCAGCTGGACAGAGTGGAGGAAGTGTCGGCATAAGAGGACTGTGTGGGGCCAAGCCAACGCGAGGACGAGAAAGAGCTGGCGACAAGTGGACAGAAGGCAAGAAAGAGTTTAGCAAAGGCATCTGTTCTCTGGAAGTCCACTGTTGGGGAGGAAACGCGGAGGTGAAAACGGAGGGCTGTTTCGCTCGTGGCCATGAGAAGTCACGCCCGCGGAAGACAGCTATTGACACGGAAACGTGCCGACGTTAATAATACGAAATCAAAAGTGCAGACGGTTAACTCGCATATACAGCATGATTGCATTATCGCCGAACAAACCAACCCGTGCTACCAGTCTATGCACAAAACAAGCTAAATACACAACAGCTGGGTTCATTATTTTTTTAAAATGTTTATTTATTTTGAGAGGAGAGAGAGCATGTGTGCACGAGAAGGGGAGGGACAGAGAGAGGGGGGGGAGAGAGAGAGAGAGAGAGAGAGAGAGAGAGAGAGAGAGAGAGAGAGAGAATCCCAAGCAGGTTCCACACTGTCAGCACGGAGCCCAGTGGGGGGCTCGAACTCGCAAACCGTGAGGTCATGACCTGAGCTGAAGTCAAGAGTCGGACACTTAACTGACTGAGCCACCCAGGCGACCCAAGAGTTCGTTACTAAAGCGCAAAATAACCACAGAGTGGAACAGTTAATCAGGTATTAAAATTAAAATTTTCAACTAAATTTTTAAAACTAATTGATTTTTATTTTATTTTTTTAGAGAGCTAGAACAAGTGGGGGAGAGGGGCAGAGAAGAGAGAAAGAGAGAGAGAGAGAGAAAGAGAGAGAGAGAATCCCAAGCAGGCTCCACACTCGATGCAGAGCTCAAGACCATGCCCCTGGGATCATGACCTGAGCCAAAATCAAGAGCTGGACACTCAACCAACCGAGCCACCCAGGTGCCCCTAATAACTTTTAAATTAAAGAAGATTTTTCCTATCATTTAGTTTTAAGTTAAAAGCTACAGACTGTTTCCTTAAAATCAGTTCCAAACACTGGGCTCAACAACACATTAATCAGCAGCATTGTGTTACTGGAGTTTGCACTGTGTCTGCAAAACCTGTTTTGCTTTCCGTAAGCATCGTGACGCTCCGGCTGTCTGATTTACCAGTATCTGCTGTGTGCCAAGGACTTCTGTGTTTTGAGATGTAATCCTCCAGCAAACCTCTGAGCCGAGGTGACAACGTCTTAGAGAGAAGGAAGCAGAAGCCCGGAGAGGCTTAATGGCTCACAAGGTCCTTCAGCGGGACTGGTGTCACACAGGACGGAAACACGCCTGCTGACCTGACCCCCCTCCTTTCCCGGTTCCTTCATTACGCCACGCGCACCTCCTCGCTCAAGAGATCAGGACAAGTAAGGAAACAGAGGAGTTGGTACGGACAACTAGATAATACATATTTTAAGAGCAATTTATTTTCTGGAGGGATAATTCAGATTTGGTGGAACAGACTGTCTATGTTTCAAAGGCTCAAGGATGTGAGCAACTATTTCTGACAAAAATAAACTTCTAAATTATTTTAAAGTAACAGGCATACTAAAAAGTATAAGAAAGGAAATAGTGCATAGTTATATTCTCAGACTCTGACGCCGCCGAGTTTTCAGGAGTAGCGATGCTGGCGCGGTGCTAGGGGCCTTACCCACTTTATCTGGAGTCTCACAGCCTGTGAGCAAGGTCTGTGTTCCCCTTCTTTACGGACCAGAAGACTGAGGGGGTCACACCAGTCAGAGGGGCTCACAGTAACAACTCAGGCAACAGCAGATGCTGGCGAGGATGCGGAGAAAGAGGATCCCTCTCGCACTGCTGGTGGGAACGGCAAACTGGCGCAGCCGCACTGGAAAAGTGTGGAGGTTCCTCAAAAATTAAAAATAGAACTACCCTAGGACCCAGCAATTGTGCTACTAGGTATTTATCCAAAGGATACAAAAATACTGATTTGAAGGGGCACACGCACCCCAATGTTTACAGCAGCGCTATCAACAATAGCCAAAGTATGGAAAGAGCCCAAATGTCCATCGACTGATAAACGGATAAGGAAGATGTGGCATATATACACACATACATATACGTATACACATATACACACATATGTACATATATGTATATATGTACATCAATATATATTGGTATATATACATACACACACAATGGGATATTACTCAGCAACTTAATGCAATCTTGCCATTTGCAACAATGTGGAGGGAACTGGAGGGTACTGTGCTAAGTGAAATAAGTCAATCAAGAGAAAGACAGATTATCATAGGATTTCACTCATATATGGAATTTGAGAATCTTGACAGATGCCCACAGGGGAAGGGAAGGAAAAAGAAGATAAAAACAGAGAGGGAGGCAAACCATAAGAGAGTCTTAAATACAGAGAACCGAGGGGTGGTGCGGGGAGGTGGGGGGGATGGGTTAAACGGGTGATGGGCACTAAGGAGGGCACTTTGTTGGGATGAGCGCCAGGTGTCATACGTAGGAGACGAATCCCTGGGTTCTACTCCTGAAGCCAAGACTATGCTGTCTGTTAACTAACTTGAATTTATATAAACAAACAGACAGATAAATAATCTTTGAAAACAAAATAAAGACTGAGGTGGGATGATGAGGCTCAAGGTCAAAGAGCCGCTAGGGGGCGAAGGCTGGACAAGAAGTCCTCAGCCTGACTCGAAACAGCCGGGCAGCTGCTCTCTCTCTGGTACCCACGCCCTCCCTGGGTGAGAGTGCAGCTCTACGTTCAATTTCCCTGGACACTTTCCATGAGAAAGAAACTCAAGGGTGCAGCGACCCTGTCTCTACGCAGCTTGCAGGTAAATGGGGACCCGAGCTCCGAGGCTGAGTGCTCCCTCCGCAGATGTGCCGTTACCGCCCACGTCACTCAAAACGAAGCTCCCTAGTGCCACCGGGGAAGGCCAAGTGCAGATGTGTAGCACCTGCCCGATGGGCTAGGCAGGCCTCTTTCACTGAAGGGCGTTAAGTCCCACGGGTAAGAAGCCTGTACCTCTGTGACCAACCTTGGATCGAATTATCTGGAAGTCACAGAAAAAATACAATCGTAACAGCTTAGGTTTGAGAATAAGGCAACAGCAGAGGCGTTCCCTGCCTCACACAAATCTCTAACCTGCTCTCCCATTTGGGGTTGGCAGAAGGGAAAAAAGGAGGAAAGGGTGAAACGTGAGAAGGGGAAGTAATATTCCAAGGTGATTCTGGAATTCTGGCTAGGAAATTCTTAATGGGACACGTGTCAGGAGTGCCCGTGCCTGTGACCGCCTGCTGTACCTTTTCCGGCCGGAACCAGGGACACCCATCACAACCAGCCAGGCTCATGTGCTCGCATCACCTCTCACCGCCTGCCAACAGGGGCCTTAACCGCGCGCCTACTGTTGTTCTCACGGCTTACAAAGGAGGGGGGTGAAGCTCCTAAAAGTAAACCAAGGGATGCCACCCAAGTCAAGGCAAACGTGATGGTCTGGACTCCTCTTCGGTCTCACCATTGAGTGACCTGTAACCCATGACCTCTCATCACACAGTGAGGGGACCTGGACACAGCACGGGCAGCAGGGCCAGTGTTCCCATCACACATCCACCATTCTGTCTTGAGCCTTCACCAAGTCAAGTAACCTCACTTGCTTCGTTTCATCATCTGCAGAACGGGCATAACTGAGTCAACCTTGTGACTGAGAAGATGAGGGATACCGGAAGCGAGCCCCTGCGGGCCCACGGCGAGCCCCAATGCCGCGGGCGAGGAGACCCCCGCGGCACGCCGAAGGACTTGCTTCCCCAGCTTGACCCTAAGACCCCTAGGCTACTGGGACTGTGACCGGAGGCACGCTGCCTTTTAGTACCTCATATTCAAACGAGGGAGAACTGTCTCTGCTTTCCGGGGCTGTGAGGAGCAACGGGGTCTGACACCCACAACGTACAGGGTGACCTCAACAAATATGGCCTCTCCGTGAGTGTGAGGGCGGAGGCCAGCCCTCCTGACTTCTCCTGTTCTTGTTTCTTGTCTAGCCGCTCCCTGGCTAGTCAACCCCATTATCAGTCACATCGACTGCTTCCTGTCTATTCCTTCCTGTAGCTTCTAGGCCAGGGGGGCCTGCATCTGGAGTGCAGAGTGCTTACGACCCTCCTGCACCTTCACGAGACCCTGGTCTCTGAGCAACACTCCTAAGAACCCGAGAGGGTGTGTGCCCCCCGTGTTCCCACACACACCACCTCCGCTGTCCCCCACTCTGTCCCTGCCCTCCTCTTCCAGCAGACGTCAAGTTTCGTCAGGGCAGGGGGCTCCGTCTAAGTCAGCGCTGTATGTGCTCTACCTGGAGCTGGCGTTGGCTAAACTTTCAGACGAATGAACGGGACAAAGACCTTTCTCCTCTCCCTCCATCTCGCCCACCTTCTCTCTCGGCTCCCTCCCTGCCGCTTTTTGCTCTGTTTCTTCCAACTGTACATCCTTTCGACCCATTCTTTATTCTTTCTGATCCTTTGTCATTTCTCCTGAAACGGGAAAGGAGTGGAATTCTCCAGAGGAGGAGGAGAGAAGAGCGGTACGTGTAAGGAGAATGGGGGTGAACAGAATTCTGTGGCTCTCCAGAAACCACTAGGGAAGGAAAACGGCATTTCTGTGTCCTGGCAGGACAGGGATTTGGACATGAATGCTACCAAAAGGTTTAACTGCCGGTTTCTTTTTGAATGCCTATTTATATTTATTTACTTAGAGAGTGAGTGAGCAAGCAAGCGGGGGAGGGGCAGACAGAGGGGGAGAGAGACAGAGAGACAGAGAGAGGAAGAGAAAGAGAGAAAGAGAATCCCAAGCAGGCTCTCTAGTGTAGCGATGCGGGGCTCGATCTCATGAATCGTGAGATCGTGACCTGAACTGAAATCGAGTCGGACGCCTAGCTGACTGAGCCCCCCGGGCGCCCCTTAATTGCCAGCTTTAACGCCAACATCCTCCCTCCCAAGCAGCTGAGGCTATGATGGCCCCACGCTGCTTTTCTCAGCCGTGGCAGGCAACAGGAAGGAAGACGGCCCTGGGCCTGGGAGGACAGGAAGAGAGGGGGTAGGGACCTGTCTGAGGCCGCATACCTGGGTCAGGTGAGGCAGGAGTCCAAGGGAGGGTGTGTGACACCAAAGCCCGTTGCCCCCGCTACACCGGGCTCCTGAGCCACGCTCACCCCCTGGAGCCACCTGCCTGTCCTGTCCCTTCAGGGCCAGGCTCTCCGGCTCCCCTCACGGTTAACAGCCAAGCACCCGGCAGATGGGCCCAGCACCAGGCGACTCGCTTAAAGGTGAGTAAGGCACGGTCCTTGCCCTTGAAGCTCGCAGTCTGGAAGGGGCTCACACCGAACCAGCGGCCCATCAAGGGGAGTGAGCAGGCCCGGGGGAGAGGAAGGAACAGAGCCCGAGTGGGGAGGCCTGAGCCGAGTCTTGAAGGGAGCACGGGGTTTACCGAGCTCCGGACAGAGAGGAAGGACAGGTGGAGGGCCACGGTGAGACGTGAGCGCGTGGAGCCACCAGGAGAGGCTGTCAGTAAGGAAAGGACATGTCCAGGCACGCTGCACAGGAGAGAGGTGCCGTCACGCCAGAACTACTTACGCCACGTAATCCTGATCGTCCTCTGCCTGGAAGTGGTATGTCCTATTGTCTGAAACGCGAAAGAGAGAAAGGGCCAGACTTTAGAAGCAGAACACCTTCAGGTATAATGTAAAGTACGAAAAGTTTCTGGGGCGGAAAAAAAACACCATCAAAGTAAAATTTCAATATTATTTTACTTTTACACCATTTTGATTTAGCAGTTACACAATTCACTTTGTCAATATTATTTTTCTGAAGTGCAAGGGTAATACAACAATACAACTGCAAATACCTAGTATCAGGCGCTTTTTGTGAAACAAGAAATGAGAAGGGGGAGCGATGCCATGTGATCCAAGTGGACTGCAGTGACCGACTGGAGACTGCGAGCCACCAGGTCAGTATCTGACTTGTCATTTTAAATTTGCTATTTAGTGTGTTTCCTTTAAAAAGAAATTCGCTTTCTTAAATGATCCCTAACTCACAGGGCAGCCCCTGTAAGTAGGCATACACCGCCCCAGGTTGCTCTCTGGCCGAATCACGCTTCAGGGAGGAAGGGCTTCAACCCTGCTCGAGGGGCACCTTCAAGCTGCTTCTCAGGTAAGGAGGGAACAGCCTAACTTGGACAGTTTGGGCAGGTGTACACGAGGGAGGCTCTTTCTTAAAATTCGGGATTTGCTAGGCTGCCTCAACACAGTCAGGTCCAACTAGCCTTTCTGTACTAACCAGTCACTTGCTACAACTGCTCCTGCTCCAGGCCAAGGACTCAGACCCCGTATCTCCTTGAGAGAGAGAGAGAGAGAATGTGTTTGTCTAAGAACATGCCATGAGTAGTTGAGCCCAAGGCCTTGGCTGAGGATTCCTGCTTGTACTGCTGTGTGACCTTCGATAAATCGCTGAATGTCTCTGAGCCTGTTTTCTATAAAACCAGAAACCAGTAGAGCTTTTGTGAGGATAAGCCGTAATGCTTATAAAGCACCTGGCACACCGTAGATGTTCAACTACTGATGACTACTAGTAATAAGCTCCGGGCTCTCAGATCTAGGATTTCTTAGCTTCTTAGCTTTTTGGGGTCATAACTCCAACTTTTCATATTTCTTTCTAATCAATAGCCTGAGAAATTTCTTGGTCATAAAAGTCATGGGGACTTTGAACTTTAATAGACGCTGTGTAATCCAGCTTGGATCTAAAGGGTCTCACGACGGACTGAGTGTTTTCGGGCTTCTATTCACACAACTACATCAGACGGATTGCAAGGGGGCAGACAAGCGTTTCCGTGCGGTGCACACGAGCTGCAGGACAGCCCCACGGGGCTCTCTAGAGGAGGGAGAACACGGACGGTTAATATGCAGGGTTTCAGAGTACTGGTGAGTCACTACTGGTCCTACGGTCCTCTTCCCTTCTAACGAGGCGTCCCTTCGGCAATCATGGGGGTCCGGAAGTGCAACCGTAGGACCAGGGCAGGTGCAGGGAGCCGGTCTGGAGGAAAACCATCTTTCCCCACTCTCTGTAGACCTTGAAGATACAGGCCACAGCTGGGGGGACGGGAGGGTCTCTAGGAGCCCTCATCGCTGGGAAGAGCGCACCCCGACCCATGGAGTGAGAGTGATGGGATGCGGGGTCTTCCATTTGTGAAGTTGGAAGGCAGCTTTCCTCGGAAGCAGGGTGAGTTTTAAGAGCCCTATTTTGCAGGGACAAACCTCTGGGCAGGCCGGCAGTGGGCTGATAGTGGCCCACCTGCATCCCCAAGTCTTGGCCAGACGTTCTTTTTTTTCCTTTTAATGTTTATTTATTTTGAGACAGAGAGAGCGCGAGCAGGGGGAGAGGCAGGGAGAGAGGAGAGAAAATCCCAAGCAGGCTCTGTGCCGTCAGCGCGTCAGTGCGCAGTCCCACGCGGGGCTCGATCTCGTGCACCGTGAGACCATGACCTGAGCTGAGATCGAGAGCGGGACGCGTAACTAACTGAGCCCCCCAGGCGCCCCTATGCCAGAGAGTCTTAACCACAGGTACACGTCAGAATCACCTGGGACTTCTTAAAAAATATTTATGTCTGGGCTTTACAGCAAAGACTGTGATTCAGCAGATCTAGGAGGGAAACAGGAATGTCCTCGGAGAAATCCCTCCCAGCACATAAAGCTGCGGGCTCACGGTCAAGACTGGTCTAGTTTAATGTACAGATCTCGATACGAACCCATCGGGGCTTAGGTCTGACCCTGTCGTGCCGTCCCCCCGCGGGGTGGGGAGGGCTCAGCGTACGTGAAGCAATGTGCGCGGGCAGGAGCGCCAGGGGCCCTGCCGGAGAAAGCGGCCGCTCGCACGCCTGGAGACGGAGATGTGTGTCAGAAGGCACAGACACTGGCCTGGAGAGAAAAAGGACTCACGTGATATCAGGTCAAAAGACTTCTTGTCCTCGGCATTTGGTTTCACCTGGCAGGTGAGAAGGTTCAGCTTCGCGGGCTGCCTGTTAGACTAGAAGAAAAAGCGAGGAAGTTACAGGGTGCATCATCTTCTCCCCTGCAGCGCCAGCGCCCCGCGGGGCAGACGGGCAGTCTCGTGCAGTGCACGTCGCGAGGTCTTATCCACCCCGTTAGAATTCTGAATCTCGCTCAAGAAGGACAAAGATCTTAGGTGGCCTGACAGATGTCTCTGCGATGCGCATAAATATCCTGGTGATTAATCAGAACGCAACCAGGAGAATCCGCCTCACGTTCGACGAAGAGTGGGCATGCTCGTGGACACGCGCTGTCGGGAACTTACACACACGCAAGCACGAGCGGTCGGCGTTCTCAATACTGTATCTTCCTGTGAAATGGCGCGGACTCAAAACGACCCCAGGAATCAATCATCCCAAACCTGATGGCTCAGCTACCCACACACGTATTTTGGCTTAATGCAAAATTCAGTACTTCTCTCAAAAGGGCAAAGACAATTGACCTGTGAGACACTGCTTAACAAGACACTGTTTAATGAGCCCCCAACTCTGGAGAGAGGGAAAATATAATAAGGATTTCGTATCATTTATCAGCAAATCTCTTGGTCACACACATAATTCAGATAGTCCTGCTAATTTAGACTTTGCCTACAGGAGTCTTGCGACAGAATCACCCTGGGCAAAACTCATTCTTGCCCTCCTGTATTTGTCCAAGGTCACACGCTGGCCGATGACTGAGGCCAGCACGCCTGCTTCCTGCAGGCGCCGACCGAGGAGGGAGTGTCTGAGGGCCCAGGCTGGGCTTCGCTCGCACACAAGCCTGCTGAGGGAAACGACAGAACTGGTCCCGTATACCTGCCTCCACTCTTACGATTCTGCAAATCCCCACGCCGGGGCCATGTATACCTGAGGACCTGGAATTCTGGGGAAAACAGAGCGGGAGAGGGTAGTAAAGGGTCACACATCAGTGACCCATTCAAAGCCCCTGAACAACAGAGATGGCACACGATTAAGACAATTTCCCTGACCTGCTGCGTCTCTCATTCTTGACAGTGGACACCGGTCAATGTTTACCTTCCTGAGCTCGCTGGACAATTTTGAGATCCTCTTCCTCTGTGATTTCACTGAGTTTAGACACAGAAATTGATGCCACTTGTCCTAACAGATCTGTTCAAAGGAACAAGGGAGGAAGCGACAGACCCCAAGGGACTGCTTGTTCCCTGCATGTACGTTTGACTCAGGCGTGGAAACCAGCAGTGAAGTCCTTCGCAGGACTGAGGCAACAGCACTTGGGAAAGCGCTCCCGTGCTACAGAACTGGTCGCCAAACCCCGGACGGGGAGGCGGGGGTTTGTAGGCCGGCAAGATTTCCTAAGAATGCACCTGGACTGTGGGTTGCTAAAGGCCTCAGACTCCAAAATCCGCAGCTGCAGCCACGCCCTGGGCCAGCCCGGCCGCAGTGCGAACTGCTGGTCCTACACCTCATCCCTCTGGATGTCGGGGAGGTGGCCGGGTGCCCGCACGAACGACGATCACATGTGACAGCCGACAGACCGCGGTCCCAGTTCCCAGGGAGACTCTCCGCACAACACTGGGCTCCAATTTGGCATCCACATGTAACGAAGGATGGAGAAAAGCTTAAGGAAGACCAGAGATGATTAAAGGAGTGGAAAATGGGTTAAAGGCACTATTTAGTCCCAAGGACAGAAGGCTGGGGAGGGATTTAATAGCCGTCCTCAGGAACATGAAAGGTTGTCGCGAGGGAAGGCTGGACAGCTGTTTTCCATCTGCACAGATGAAGAAGAAACGCACTCAGACTGTAGAAGATCTGAGCCAGACATGAGGAAGAACTTCCCAAGCTTAAGCTGATGATGTACAATGATGATGTTCAAGTTTCTTTCCCTCAAGTTGAGAAGTCTCTTGGAAAAATGTAAGGTTTTTTTTAAAGTTTATTTATTTTTGAGAGAGAGAGAGAACGAGAGAGCGAGTCCATAAGCAGGGGAGGGGCAGAGAGAAGGAGAGACAGAACACCAAGCAGGCTCCACGCCATCAGCACACAGCCTGACGTGGTGCTCAAACTCACAAACTGAGATCATGACCTGAGTTGAGATCAAGAGTCAGACGCCTAACTGACTGTGCCACCCAGGTACCCCCAAAATTTAAGACTTTTTGAGACACCGTTCACATTTGAATGTAGCAGAGAATTAACAAGATGATTTTTCTCTCCCCAAGTCTGTTACTCCAGTGTTTCTGAACAACCTGACCAACAGATACAATCAAATGACAGATCAAACATTTTCAGAAAGAAAAAAAAATTCGTATTAACTGGATTCAGAAAAGTTAAACATGCGATTCGCCTGTCATTTCTAAGCATGGACTACCTCCAAGAACACTGCCAGAAAGCTCCTGGTGATAAGGGTTTTATACGGGGTCAGTCATTCCATGGTCGGCCCACGACTCCAGTGATGATGGCGTTATGAGATTTATTCCCTTGGAATTCTGTCAAGTCTACTGGCCTGACATTTGTCACATCAACACGCACTTCATTTGACAGAGACCCATCTTGCCTACATAGAGCGTCTAAATGCCAGTGTGACATCTGACAAATGACCTACTACTTCAAATGTGAGTTTGAGGAGCAAAGAACACAGTTTTTCCCTGTTGAAGCAGTCAACATAGCCAGTCGTGAGCCCACAAATTCCGGAAAGTAGAGTGGTCTGCTCAAGCGAAGTCCATGGACCAAGGCCTTAGAAAGCTCAGGAATCACTACGGTAATAAGAGAAATCCACATTTGTGTAACTTCCCAAAATTTCAGAGCACTTTCTCAACATTAGGACTAATTTATAGGTATATCGATTAGAGAAGGTATATAATCTTCCTGGCATTCTGGCAGACTAAAATCAAAGTAAGACTAAATGGCTTGTCCTGGGCTACATCGCTGTGTACAGTTTAGGAAATGCTTTCACATTGTTTAAGGAAAGGAAAGAAAAAAACCAGAGCGAAGGAAGCATGTACTTAAGGAGTCCTGACTGGGAGGATTCCTACCACGCTCAGAATAGAAACCACAGTCGGTACCACGACTCCAATACTGCCTCCAGGCTCCTCCTGCCACTGTGCCCACGGCTCCCCCTGCTGGGCGGTGAGGGGCACGGGCCTCCCTCCCGGGGTGCACACTCCCCGTGGCCCTCGTAGAGCTCCAGGCTGTCTCCTTCCCTCCAGGCCCCTCAAAATCAGCACCTCCTCACGGGCGGCTTTCCTGGGCTGACGGCCCTCCAGCGACTTTCCATCCCCTTTTCACCTGCTCTATCGTCTTCCAGGCTCTGATTACTCCTGATTTCCTTCTTTCCTCCCAGTGAGGGCACACACTTTTCTATTTGGTTCACTAAAATGTGCCTGGCATACAGCAGGCACTCAATATATGTTTACGAAATGAATGCAAGCATTCCAGTTGCCTTATATACACTATGTCGAGTATTGTCACCTGTGAGGGAAGTCACCAGTTTTTTTTATACTGAGATGAAGAAATGGAGGCACAGAGACATTAACTAATGTTCCTTAACCTCCCAGTAAGGAGGTGGCAGAGCTGAACCCCGGTCTGAGCGGACTAAAGCCCGGCTCCTCCTCCCAATTCCAGCATGCAGAAAGGCCTGGAAAGATGGCGATGCAGAATCCCTCAGGAAACGGGTGGAAGCCCCAGGTCACGACAGAACGTCTCCGTCTGAGAAGAATAAGGGCTAGAAACAAATAGAGCGAGGGTGCCCAAGGTTAACTTCTACTTCAGGATCTTCTCAGGTCATTCGATTCTCCCCCAGTTACTCTCGTGACTGATGAGAAATTTTAGAGGCCTCTTCGATATACCCGTTCACCTATTTATTTGGCCAAACAGTCATGAAGCCTCTGCAACATTCCAAGCACGCGCGAGAGCTGCCGGTCTGCGCCATCAGGCAGCTACGGGAAACGGACGAAGGCATGGATCTGGAACGTGCGCGGTGCCTGGGCCGGGGGGGGGGGGGGGGGGGGCCTGAGCGGGGAGCGCTCCACAGAGGCAGCCTCGGCCCCGGCGAGGACCCAGAGGGGGAGTCTGCACAAGGTGGGGGGCAGAGAGGAGGAGCAGGCACAGGCACTGGGGCTTCAGAGGAGATCGGGGTGGAGGCGATGCCCACGGGGAGGGCGGGAGGGGAGGCGGGAGGAGAACTGCATGTGGCACTAAGGAGCTCACATTCCCGGCTCAGTGGCCCTGGACGGTTTACCGAAGGGAGTCAATCCAGCAGTGAGCACTTCGGTTTGTATTTAGGGGCGAGGCTGGAGGAGGAAGCCGAGAAGGTAAGATGGACGAGCAATGATGGGGGTTGTGGCACTAAGGGCTGGGGACTCAAGATACAGCTAAAAAGAGAGCCTTTACCTAATGATTCTAAAAGTTACCTCTACAGGGAACACGTTCTCACTCAGTCCAGGCATCTGGACGGTGAGTGCAGGGAGGATGCACTGTCCCTGTGGGGTCTGCGGCTGAGCGGTGTCTTTCAAAGCTACACGCGCTTTGGTTCCAAAGAACAGTTCTGACACGTGTCGAAACTGAAGACTTTGTGGCTCTGTTCCCTGAGACTGAGGCTTGTCCTTCTGCGGATTTTACATTCCATTACAAGAGTGACATAAACTGAGGAGATGCTAGGGGACACAGAGCAAAGAAGGAACTGAAGGTTACCTGTTAATTTCACATTCGTGCCCAGAGACAATCGCTGTTAATACACTGACTGTAACAAAACGTGTGTGTGTGGGTGTGTGGGTGGGTGTGTGTGTGTGAGAGAGAGAGAGAAGGAGAGAGAGAAGAGAGAGAGAGGGGTGTCTGTTTTTAAAACACCACGGGTTGGTTCGAGTTGTAGATACCGTTTTGCAAACTGTTTTTCCCCATTAACAGTTTACACAGATGTGTTCGCACAGCAAGCCCACCCTCGAGGTTTTCACTTCCGGAAACGTTCCCACTGGGGAAGCCCTGGACACGCTCCATGAGTGGATGTGAAGAAGATGCTCTCCCCCCAACAGGACGTGCTGCCGCTCAAGGTGGACCACGGCTGCTCGGCTGGGAAAATGGTCAGACACGTAAGCAGGGAGGGAACGAGTCGGTTCCGATGAACGAGTCTGCGTCTCCGGGAGAAAACAAACCCCGCACGTCTGTCCTTAGCTTAGCGTGCACCGCGGCGAAGTGTCTTCGCTGGAAGTGCGAAGCTGTTAGCGCAGGCGTGTTTCTCTGCCGGCAGCAAACAGCTGCTACCGGAGTGGGGATCCAGAAATGAACTACGTCCCTCCATCATCCTGCTGAATTGCTCTGCTTCCCAAACGAGAACCGAGAATCGGCAACTGTTTGGGGGAAGAGCCTGACCCGGCCAGGCTGAGGCTGCTGTGTGAAAGAGGCAAATTACTAACGCTCTCTTCACTTCCTAGGCTAGCGCTTAGTAACGGAGCTGTTCGATCGTTATGGTCATTGCAAACTTGTTGCCCGGTAAGTATTTATTTAGACACCTACTCTGCCCTAGAGGAACACGTATATTTGGCACGCAATGAAAAACCACAACAACCTCTGGCAAGACATTAGGTACACACTGAACACCTACACCGCAGACAGATCTGATCTCCAAAATGTCGGTACATCAAAAGTGCTGCTTTTGGGAAAGTATTTTGTGTAAGTGATCGATAGTGTTTGCAAAGTCAGGAAAAGTGGCCTTTCTGTAGGAGCGGTGATGGGACCACAAGTGATGTAACTGGCAGCAAAAACATGTGTCCCAAAGTCAGTGAAAAGCGGGCAACACCAATCAGCGGGAGGGAATCTGAAGTGAGCTGGAGGAACCCACTCCTCTCTGCCCCACGGCCGCCCTGGACACAGGAGGGGAGGGCCCACAGTCTCCAATGCTTGCGGCAGGAGAGCCTGTTGCCAGGACCCCCGACGAGGTGACGCTGACCGTCCCGACTCCTGCTACCTGAAGGCCCGCACGGAGCAGTTATCACATTTCGTCTTCACTCTAAGTTTTAGGAGTTGAGTACTTTTCTCGAGGTCACACAGTGAATGACTCAAAGCTGACAGATGCCACAGTGCTTTCTCACGGCCACTAAGCAATGTGGCTGATGTGATGTTTGTTGTTGATTGGACCCTTAAGAAAGCATTGTCACAGCTGGCTTGCCCACAGCTGCGTGTTTGGCAGGAATAAAAAAGGGAGGAAGAGAACTGATTTTTTATTTTCAGCAAACTGTCCGAGGTCATGGGACTGCCCGTGAGCAGCGCACGGACTCACTCCATCAACGCCACTATCTCCTCACACCGCGCTGCCTCCCACAGCCGGCCCTTAAGAAAGCCCAGCAGGCGGGACCTGATCAGGTCATAATGTAACTTGTCAAAAGGCTTTCGGAGGCTGTCAGACAGCCAGACGAACCTAAGGGGAGAGGAGGGTAAAGAGAGGGTATGCGTGGCAAAGCCCTAAAACTCCATTTACATGAAGTCAAATGGTCAGACACTTTCGCTGTAGTAATCTTCACCTGAAGAATATTCTCTGGGGCAGAGGAGCTTCCTGGGGCCTCCTCTGGGTTTTGTTTCTGCTCACATCCTAGATTCAACTCAGAGTCATGTCACCTGGACGCACCTCAGCTCACAAAGTCAGACGATCGTCAGCCACGAACCCGGCTCGGGAAAGCTGAGTGACAAGCAGGCACGATCCCCTCCAGGCAACTGCCGACCTCGAGCTCTGGCCCTACCACGCGGAGCTGCAGCTCCAACACCTCCCTGTACACGAGGTTCTAGCTGCCGCAGGCGGTAAGGTCTGAGAAGACCACCCCGGATAACTCTGGAAGTGGCCCAGAGACAGGTCAAGCCTGGGGCTCCCCAAGTCAGGATACCAGCCCAGGAGAGGTCATCCTGGTTTTCATCATGGAAGTGCGGGCCGTCTGTGTTGAGTGTCCTCATGAATGAATCGCCTCAGGATTCATACTGTGCTTCGAGCCGCCCAAGAACTCCAGCCTGCATGAACACGCAACGTGCCCCGCCCGCACGGACCCCGAGGCGCTCCTGGTTCAGGGCTGACTCTGTCTGTGATGGCCCGACCTGCAATCCCATGCTGGGAGGAATCGGGGTTGCAGGTGAGGTGTGTAGGAGCGTGTACGAGCAGAGTGCCAGCCTCCAGCGGATTCCGGGCTGTGCCAGCTGCGAGCTAGGCAGCCTGTAAGTGAACTGCTCTGAGCCCCAGCTCCCCCACCTGAATAGTGAAGGTACCGTCATCCATGACGGTTAAATGTGAGGATTAAACGTTACAACGCACTAAGGTGCTGGTGAGTGCCCATCAAATGGTGGATATTCAAGAACGTTAGCCACCATGATGGTGATGGTGGTGATGGCGGTGGTGACAGAAATGCTTCTGAAACATCAGATGGTGGCAATCTTCACTTTCACAGAGAGAACCCCAGGCCTAGAATGGAGACTGTTTCGTTGTCTACCAAACAGGAGCTATGAAGCTACGTAAATCAGATTCTGGTAATGTGCTCAGAACAATGAATGCCCAAGCCATGGAGAATACTCAACAAATGTTATCTGTTCCCATCAGTATTTCTGATCTCGAATCATGTGACTGGAATTCTTCTGACACACAGCCCCCCGAGTATTTTAATCACCAACATAGTGAGCAGAGTGGGTCCCTGTGTGGCCAGCAAACACCATGAGGCACTCACAGAGGCTCAAGACTGAAATCCCAGCACTCGCCAGGTGTGACATGGGCTCATTACCTAAGCTCTCCTAATCGCAGCATCTATCTGGTGGGTTGTGGCAGCAATCACATATGGTAACACGTGGAAAACAGTTTCTACACCCTGGCTCATAGTAAGTGCTTACTCAGTGGTAACTAACATTCTTGTGACCGTCAGAACTGTTTCATACAGCAAATACATGCAATTAAATATGAACGGGTCAAAGTTATCTCATTTGATGTCTGCTCCGGCACCTGGAGTAGAGCAGAAGCTTCATGAACCGCTGCCAAAGAGACGAATGATTGTTAGACAGCGTCGGGGATGATAACTAACTGGTCTAAGTCCACCTGCAGGACTTGCAGTATCAGATGGACGGCTTGTCGCAACTGGCATGATAGTTCAAAAATCTCAGTTGGATTGAGGGAGGCTGAGGGCCTCTGAGGAATTACCTCAAGGGTTCTGCAAAGGACAAAGGACAGAGATAATGTAATTGCTCAAGTTCCATAAAGGCCAATAATCGTTAAGATGTATGGAATCTTCCAGCAGGAAGGGTTTGGCCACAGGTGTGCACTGACTACCTTCTGCGTCCCAAGGTCTGCGGAGGGCGTGGGGCTGAAGAAAGATGAACAGGGCCTGGTTAAGCGCCCCCAGGGAGCGAAGAGTCTAGTAGGATGACAGGGGTTCTGCAGGAAGAGAGGCAGAATAGAAGGGGCATCATGGGAGCGGTACTTGCCCGCTACTAGCCAAGTCACTGTGCTTCTCGGGGCTTTCACTTCTTCATCTGCAAAGATGAGGGCAGGTTACCTGCATGGCTTGTAGAAGGGATTAAGTGAAATAAATTTTTTGAAGTGTCTGGCAGGAAGAAGTGCTTATTAAGTGGTACTTCTTGCTCAACAGAGGGAAATCTAATCTCAACTGTGAATAATGAAAACTTGCCAACGTAAGAAATTGCTCATCCCTCATTTTTACCATCCCGTTAGCAACTAACCGCTTATCATAAACTCGAGGGCCTCGCTTGGCACAGGATACTGAAACTTACCCGAGCTTCTCTCCAGGCTGCGACTGCTAGCTTTAACGGCACACTCCTTCGTAAAGACTCTTGGTCTAGCTACTGTGCGGTTTCTAGTCCCGCTTGACCCATCTTCCATTATAATCTTTGCATCTTTAAGAATAAGAAGCCATCTCTGGCTAGTTTTAAAAGGGCAAAGCAGTAATTACTTATCTTATGGTGCATGTCCTGACTACCACTGAACTTTTTTTGACAGTGTATTAACTTTGCCAACACAAGACTTTCCGTTGAAAATGGGTGATACCAAACAAAAACTCTAGCTAGACAAGTAGCGACTATAGGTATGCAACATACATGTATGTACGACTGACAAGAGTCTGAAGAGAAAACAGAATATGTGTTAATAGCTTAGTTACTTTCTACTTTCCGCTGAATTGCCTTCATTCCTAAAGAAAGAGGCATCGCAACTGAGGCGATCTTGTGATTTCAGTTTTATTTATATACCTTTTAGCCCTTCGTTTACCGTAATGATGGACTTTCTGAGTAATTTAAGTAGTAACAAACGGAAAGACTGAACATACTGTACACGTTATTTCATTTCCTAGTAGTTATTTCACGCAAAGAACACGCTCTGTCATCTTTATAATTCAGAAAACTTTAGGATTTTCAGAACTGCCACTAAGATTTCCCCGAAAATAAGATTATGAAATAAAAGAATATTGAGGGAACCAGCACGGGAAGTTCTGGAGGGGCAGGAGAACGAGGGACCACAGGACAAGATGAGACCGGTTCCTGCCGTGAAGGAATAGCCCACTGTCTGACCCTACGGCATACGTTATGCATACCTGGGGGGATTTCAGTGCTGGGCCCACCAGGTTTCTGCTCCCCAATCACATGGCCTAAAGGCCTCGCAGGCGCAACACGGTGAATTACCAGACGCACTTACCGTGGCGTGTCAACACGGGGAATTACCAGACGCACTTACCGTGGCGTGTCAACACGGGGAATTACCAGACGCACTTACCGTGGCGTGTGAGATGGTCAGGATCCCGTTCTTGACCGCACACTTCCTCCTCTGCCACACCTTCCGGAGCCTGAAGAGCAAGTCAAACACAGCCTGATGTAGTAGCTGGTTCACTCTGTGACATGCAATCATGTCGTGTACTGTAGGACGATGGTTACGAAATCGTAACAACAAAACAACCCCGAACCGAAACCCACAAAACCCAGAAAATATTGTTATCCCTTTTATTATCCCAGGGGGAATGTAATTCAGACTGGGAGGCATATACAAGGATGCTCATTATGGCAGTTTTTTAAAAATTCTTTTTCAATATTTATTTACTTTTGAGAGAGACAGAGACAGAGAGACAGAGAGAGAGAGCACATGAACAGGGGAGGGGTAGAGAGAGAGGGAGACAGAGAGCCTGAAGCAGGCTCTGAGCTGTCAGCACATGGCCCAACTTGGGTCTCGAACTCATGAACTGCAAGATCATGACCTGATTTGAAGTCGGACGCTCAACTGACTGAGCCACCCAGGCGTCCCTACAGCACCGTTTTCGATAGCGAAGTGGGAAACAACAGAAATCTAACAGCAGAATGAATAAATGCATTATAGTTACTTTCATATTATAGAGTTTTATGTAGGAGTTTAAAAGGATCGTGTAACTATGTCTGTGCTGACATACATTTCTAAAGCATACTACTGATTGAAAAAAGCAACCTGTTTTAAAATAATTCAGGTATGACCTAGGAATGTTAAAATTAAAAAAAAATAGCACACACAGAACGGGACCCGAAGTTTTGTCAGGATACATACACGCACACACAAACACACAGAAGAGGGGCTGGAAAGAGGCACGTTACACTGACGACAGTACTCCTCTCTGGGAAGGAGGCCCAGACCTGTACTAGGGGCCGTGCTAAAGAGTTTTTAACCGTTATCTGTTAATCTTCCGCAAGAAGGCTGTTTTAATCTGTTGCTTCTGTAATTAAAATGAAATCTAAATAAATTAAGGAAGTAATTCAAGATGTCTGTCAGGTAAGGAGGCGTGGGGGTGGGGCTGCCTCAGGATCCGGAGAAAGGAGCTCAGGGTCATGGATGAACCTTTTTGGTCACTTGTCCACCTCTCCCTTGGGAAGGCTGACGCCCGTCCTCGGAAAAAGGCAAACAGAACTCACTCCTACTTGGAAGGGTTCGTTTGTTGTTGGTGATGGTCCAGGCAAAGGTGAGCCTCTGAGTGGCGGTCTGCACATGTGCAGGCAGGTGCAGAGGAAGTGAGGAGCCGTCCCATGAGGAAGTAGAAACCCACAGGGAGCAGGGGTTCTCTGGGCGAGGACATGGCTTCGCAGGCCTTTAGTTGTCATGGAAACAGACAACATCGGAGGAGAGAACTGTAGCTTCTCTTGGGCATTGAATCATGGGTTTCCTTTTCCTTCTTAAATGAGGCCTCTAAGAAATCTGCCACAAAATGAATTTAAAACCAATTCCAGGGGCACCTGGGTGGCTCAGTTGGTTGAGTGGCCGACTTCAGCTCGGGTCATGATCTCGCAGTCTGTGAGTTCGAGCCCCGCATCGGGCTCTGTGCTGATGACTCAGAGCCTGGAGCCTGCTTCTGATTCTGCGTCTGCCTCTCTCTCTCTCTACCCTTCCCCTGCTCACGCTCTGTCTCTCGAAAGTAAATAAACGTTAAAAAAAAAAAAATTTAAAACCAACTCCGAAGGCAGAGAACGTTGTCTTGTTGTGCGTGTAACTACTAGAGGCACGGTGCAGTCCGAAGCATGCTTCACAGAGGGGAATCTTCTGGCGCCATCTGGCCAAAAGTCCATCAAACACACTGTGCTCAGAGTGTCAGTATCTTCCGAGTGTCAGTGCTCAGATTACAGCTGTGTCGCCAACGAGGGGGAGGGCTGATGAGAGGTGACATCTGTCACATACATGGTCACACCTGCGCTCGGTTAACATAGCCGATGCTGTCACTAGTCTGGCATCTCACCTTACCCTCGTAAAAGCCTGCTGAGTCGGGCGACGTACTCCCTGGACTCACTAAGCCCAAACAGGTGTCATCCTTCTATATCGACACATTTCAAAGTATCAACCAACCAATCTAACAAACAGTCACCCGTGAAGGAATTGTCCTGACTCAGTTTACTTATCTTATTTAGTGAAATCTTTATTCATGAGTTTTTCTTAATGTATAGTAAGGAAACACAAAACCAAACACAAAATTGAATTCTTTTGCCTTAGTAACAAAGCCACGGAAAGTAACACAAAAGCATTCATCTTTCTGACTAACAGAAATCAATCACGTGGTGCCCCAGGTCCCCAGACAAAGGGAAGCAAAATCAAGGCAGCATCTTGGATGGCCCCATCCATGTGAACACTTTGAGAGCGTCAGTTCCTGAGATTTCTATGGAACGGCCTCCATGCTCATGCTTTCCCCTTTCAGCATGGAAAGCTTTAAGGATGCCTGCCTGCGAAGCTCCTGAATGGACGTACCACAGGCTTCTACCGTCTGTCCAGATAGCACCACACAGAATACCACTTCCACCATGCCCAAACCTCAGAACTCCAGAAAAGGAATTTTCTATCAGGAGGTGGTCTAGCATCAATAAGCAAGTTCCAACCCTGAGGCTCAATTACTTGGGCTTCAGTGCCGGCACCGCCGCCCACCAGCCACGGGACCCTGCTCGCATTTCTGTCCTCCTGGGGGCTTGCTTGCGTTAACCTGCGCCATGAATATAGTAACGCCCATTCTCCAGGGCTGCCGTGACAAAATACTCGTAGAACAGCCGCGCCTTTGCCTCTCGATAGTGCCTTGGGCTCGTAAAGTTTTAAAATTACTTTTATGAAATTTAAAGTGTTTTTTAAACTGTGTAACAATCCTTTAAGTAACAAGGAGTGTTCTGGAACTGGAGTCGGAAGTCACTAAAGCAGAGGATCCTCTGGAGAAAACCACATGACCCATCGGCAGTCACCGCTAGCGAGGGAGTCTGTCTTCGTACGAGCGCTGCAATTCTTTCCTCTTCCTCGGACAGCACCGACGGGCCCCTCTGGGTACCGTTGTTCACCCCTGCGGCCTCTGCAGTGACGGGGGGCTGGCCCACCTCTCGTGCACCGTTTACCTTCCAGCATCCAGCCGACCGCCTGACGCCAGAGCGCTTGATAAAGGTGTGTGAAATGAGGGCGTGAAGAGGAACAGACCAGAAGAACGGAGCAGGCAGGTGTGTGAGTGCCTGACGGTGGACGCCCGGTGTATCCGAAGAGTAACCAGCAGCGGCGAGGCCCCCTCTGACACATGAAGGGGAACAGACCCCAGCAGTAACTCAGAAGACCCCCGTTAGAAGCTGGGCTCTTGTACTTACTGGCTGTCGGATCTCAAAGTACCTCGTGTCCCTGAAGGAGCAGCCTTACTTATAGGAGGTGTCAAACGAGGTGAATGACAGGCACCTGGTGGTGTCTGGCAGGCACACAGGACACGCTCACACGGGGATGCTTTCCCTGAATGTTTCAGGGTTTGAAGCAAACAATACCTACGCAAAGACTCTGCTGACCTTCCTCAGCAGGTAGAAATTGACCACTTCACTTAAAAACAGCCAACTCTAAAGTCAAGGAAACCTTCGTGCCAGAAGGCAAGTGGCGTTAAAACTACAGGATTAATACATTTATGCCCACTAGATACCATGCCGTTGGGACTACAATTTGGCCCCTGTGTCTGTTAAGAAGAGCTCAGCTTAAAACTGTGATTTGAGTAACCAGTGTGTCTTTTCTTCTTTTAAAATTTGCAAGATTTAATAGTCAACATTGGGGCGCCTGGGTGGCTCAGTCGGTTAAGTGGCCGACATCGGCTCAGGTCGTGATCTCACAGTCTGTGAGTTCGAGCCCCACGTCGGGCTCTGTGCAGACAGCTCAGAGCCTGGAGCCTGCTTCAGATTCTATGTCTCCCTCTCTCTCTGCCCTTCCCCTCCTCACAAAGGAGTCTCTATGTCTCTCAAAAATAAAATAAAAACGTTAATAGTCACCATTCCCTGACTTTCTACAAAGAGCCAGGTGCTGCGCTATGTGCTGCGATGTTCTTCTTTCTTTACAGCCGTGTCTGCAAATCCTGGTGGCCCTACCCTCGTCATCAGACTTTGACCCCTTCTTCCCCCTCTGGGGCTGCTCCCTGGATTCCCGTCACCTCTGACCTGCCCTCCTGCTTCCGCTTTCATCCTGCACAGCCGTGCTCAGCCCGGCAGCCAGAGAGCCTTTCAAACGAGTCGGATTTTGGCATTCCTCTGCTTAAAACCCTCCAAATGACTCCCATCTTCACTCGGTGGCTTCCAAAGTCCTCCTGGCTAGGTGGCCTGCCCCCTCTAACCCTGTCTCCTGTGACCCCCAGCTCCTCACTCTGTCCTCGCTGGGCCAAACTCATCCTCCTGGCCACCCCCCTTTCCCCAGATCTCTGCAGAGATGGATCCCCTCACTGCCTTCAAGTCTTTGCTCAAACATCTCCTCTCGGAAGTCTTCCTTGGCCGCCCTGTATGACTGCACGGGCCACCCCTACACACGCCACGGCCCTGCCCTGCTTTACCTTTCTCCATAGCACCTGTGACCATCTGACCTCCCATACAGTTCCTTCTTTCTTGTCTGTTTCCCGACTTAGAATGTAAGCTCTAGGAGGCTAAAGACGTTCTCATTTTTTTAAATTTTGAGAGAGAGAGAGAGAATGTGTGAGCAGGGTAGGGGCAGAGAAGAGAAGGGGGACAGAGGATCCAAAGTGGGCTCTGTGCTGACAGCAGAGAGCCCGATGCAGGGCTCAAACTCATGAACTGCGAGATCATGACCTGAGCTGAAGTCCGATGCCTTACTGAGCCATGCAGGCGCCCCCTTTTACTTTTCTTGTTCAATGCTATATTCCCAGACGTCTCTAACAGTGCTTGACATACACTAGAACTCCCAAAAGACACCCGCTGGATGCCTGAGTAGAATGGTAAGCCAAGGTGACAGCGACAGAAACTTAGGACTGTAATTTACAGAAGTGATGGCTGCAATTTTAACAAACACATAAAAAACGTGTATGTCTTAGATAAAAATCAAGGAGTGCAGATCCACAAGGAATCAGAAAACAAGAACCTTTCTTTCAAAAAGAAAGGCCGTTGGTGAATAATGAGGGTTCTACTCGTGTCCTTATCGTGAAGCAGAATCACCACACGAGCAGCGGAAAGAAGGCCAGCGCGGCAGGGCCCGCGGAGAAAACGGCACGAGACGAGGCCGGAGACAAAGGCGCAAGTGAGACCCTCCATGCATTTAGCGCATGGGACAACCTGATGTGCTTTCTGTTTCGTAAAGGCTACTCTCAGGGCTGGGGAGGGAGGCCACGGAGAAGAGGGAGGGGCCACAGGCCAGTCGGCAGGCGACTAAGATCGTTCAGGAGATTTGGGGGCCGGGCAGCAGAGAGGGCAGGAAACACACGAGGTCTCGTTAGAAACAGAAGAGCTCGGAGTCCCACTGTGACGCGAGACGAAGAGAGGAGTCGGGGTGACTCTCGGGCTGGGGTTTGGGCGGCCAGGTGGGCACTCCAGGGGAGGACAGGGCAGCGGATACAAGCGGAGAAGTGGGCGAGCAAGAAGACAGCAAGGCACTCAGGACTGGCTTCCTGAAATGGCACGTCGCAAGTCACAGGTGACATTTAGGGACCACGGGACAGTGACTGCTTCTTCCCAAGTCAGAAGGTTAAATCACCTGAGCAAGACCGGTGGGCGAAAGGTCTGAGGCCGGTGCGCTGGGAAAGTCTGAAGGGAGTCTTCCTCGCCGCGGGTGGGGGTGGGGCAGAGTTCCTAGGTCCCTGACACCCAGGAAGGGGGCAAGGAACTTCCGGGGGGACTTCTACATACCCGTCGCTCTTCTTCAGCAGGTAGCCCTTCTTCTCACTGCCATATTCCTTATTGCCCTGGAGCTGATGCATGCTGTAGCCTCCTTGCCGGCTCTGGGAATCCTAGGAAGGAGAAGCCACAGATCAGACCAGTGCCGGGCACACTTCTCAAACCCTTGACTCTATTCTGCCGTTGGGCCTCTGTCCACTGGTCTGGGGGTGAAGAGAATTCCAGAACTCTAAGGGCTGTCAGGTCCTTGCCTTTATTTCAGAGGCAACTGGGCAGGGAAACAATCAGCAGTCACGAGCGAGTCTGAGGCGGAGCTGGAGCCTGGGTCCAGGCCTCCTGTTTCTAGTTCGGAACCCAGCTCAGCTTCCAACACACGAGGGGCACACCGCCCTGTGACTGGACAGTTTACACGGGCAGCACGGGGAGGCGGGAACACCGAGGTGGCTCGGCCAGTGCGTGCAAGCTGAACGGGTTCTTCCCTCATGCACACCTTTTCTCTTTCACGTATTCTGCTAAACTGCCCACCATAAAAAGGACCTTCTGAGTCAGGCATTGAACTGTTACAAATTCTGGTTCTGTAACTAACAAGGGGTCTATAAAATAAGCTGTCGAGCATGCTCTTAATTAAAAAAGAGGCTTCTCTGGCCATGAAAGTGGATGATGGGGGAAAAGGGTGACCAGGACCAGCAGAGCAAGACAGGCAAACCAGCCTGATCTAACACCAGCGCTCTGCTGACACCTCCCCGTCGTTTCTAAAGACGGCGTGACCAGACAGCCATTCCACTCTGAAAATGGAAGAAATAACCCAACGACATTGAGCTGCAGAGCGAGCGCGTGGGGTTTAGACGCAGGAGGAGGACAATACATTCTCACAGAAAGTGTTGACTTACTCTCCTAGACTTCGATCAGGAAGGGCAAAAGCAACAGAGAGAAAAGGCAGAACATGTGAAAACATAGTTAATTTCATTGATAGTCATCGCTCTTTGTAATAAGCATGCAGACAGTCATAAGCACTTTTTAATCACGTACAGAGAAAACACCATCGTAAAGATAATTAACACCAGAACACAAACCACCTTCAGAGTCATGATAAACTTCAGGTGACGGGACAATAAAACGTCCTGTATTCGTCCTATATTTGTTTTCCTTCGGGTTATTTGAGTCGGACAGAAAAAACCTGTACGAAAGAACATGAGGCACACGTCTCGCCAAGATAAGATGGCTGACAAACTTCAAAGTGTGTGTATGGGGAATCCACACCTCAGTGAATCCCAAATTACTTGAGAAAACATAAAAAGAGGTAAAAAATTGTAGGAGGATTCTTTTTTAATTTTCCGAGCAAAGAGAACATAATAAAAACGCCCAGTTCAGAAGTAACACTTGAAGAACTAGAAAGGGGCACTCGCCACTGGTCATTTCCTGGTGGCCTGTGTACGAGAGACCTTGAAGGTCGGGATGGCCGCTCTCTGGCGTTCGGGATCCTTCTGGACCAAACGGTACGTGCTCCGTGGATGCAAATTAACGTTAGTAACAGCTGAGGGAACACCTCCAGGACAGCGCACCTCTGTGAGGCTCTTCCACACGGGATGAGTTCCGTGTTCAAAAGCATGTCCCGAATACCTGAACAGGAAGGCACTAAGGACACTGAGTGGGGCACAACCTGTGTCCCTGAGGTGGGTGCTTAGCCAGTGAGCACAGGCTGTCCTGCTTCCTGCTGAAGGTAACTGGGTGCGGAAGGCATGCTTTACTGGGCAAACAGCCTCACCCTGAAAAGGTTACAAACTTCAGTCATTTTCTTAATCTCAGTCATTTCTTGCTCTTTAAGGGGCCAGACTCCCTCCGGCTGAAACATCTAATGGGACAATTTCGACCCCCTAAGGGAGGGGTGGGGAGTGGACCGGGGCCTAGGACCCTCTTCAGAAATTCTTCCATACGTTTACTTTTAAGCAGGGCCCACAGCCTTGCACGCAGAGTAACTTGGCTCGCAGGTCCTGACAGGTGCTTTTTGGACAGAGGATGGGGCCACGGGACTGTACTACAGATCAGACGGGCACCGAGGGCACCTCCCTCCACCAGCGCCTCCACGACAGCCCCTAACAGCAGTGACACAGTTTCCGGAAGGAGGCCACAATGTGTCCGTGATAAAAAGCACCACCAGGCTGGGAAATCAGGTGGGGTGGCGGAGAACGGAGGCGTGGGCGAAAACAAGAGCAGGGATAAACGACATCCCAGGAGCTGTCTGCTTCCACCCGATGACATCACATGAAAGCCACTTCACTACGGATCTGGAGTCAGGGGTCTTTGCCGTATCCATACCTCCCCGGGACATTAAAAACAAAATCTGAAATCTCCCTGGACAAAAATTCTTAGGAAAAGAATAACTCTCTTCCTTGGAATTCTTCCCGCTGACCTAAACTGCTCTTTGTCTGCCCACGGGATTTCTAGGTCTGTCCGAATGCTTTAAAACTTTGCATTTCTGACGGCCAGCTCGCTAACCCTTAAAAGAGAACAAGTCTTAAAAATAAGAATACTTCTCTTTTTTTTAAGCAAGGATTTGGATGCTAATAGCTTCTGAACATTATTACATTCTAAATTTGCCTCTGAGACATTCCCTACATCCATTTATTACTCGCCTAAATAAACTTTACAGTCTGAATAGCGAGCTGAATGGGCTTTGTTCTACATCGGGAGAGGGTGCTTTTGTGGGTGAAGAAAGCAGCTCATCTCCAGGCTCTGACCTCGGGAGCCTCTCCCATTAAGCTGAGCCGGAAGGAAGCCATTCGTTGCAGAAGTCTAGCACGGACGACCCTACATTAGCTACTAATGAGTTCTAAAGCTTAAGGTAGTCCTGCAAATGATTATTTCTGCGCTGACAAATGAGGGCCATTCAGCTGGCCTTGCAGCGTGTCTAGATAAATGAAAAGGGGATTTTCTTTTTTAAGAAAGTAAATCGTGGAGCATCAACACTAATAGTGATTAACAAAGCAAGACAGGACGGAAGGAAGGAAACAGGTCCCGAGTCTTTTGACAGCATAATAAAAATCAATGTGTATTCAGGAAGGAGAAATATGAGTGAGAAATCCATGTGGACAAAAAATATAAAACTCAACTTTGCACGATGAACTTAAAACCTTAGGGAAATTCCATAATCGGAGCCGAGAAAATGGAAACTGTAGAATGAAACTATGCTGTTATTTTCTTTTTTTTTAGTTCCATTAGCTATTCTCTATTAGCAGTACAGACAAATCACCTTACTTTCTTATTAGAAAACTGTATTAACATATAAAAATACATTATTAAGGAGGAAAATCTCAAAAGCTTTTTAAACTGCAAGTGATTACTCATTGATTTAACGGGGTTATAGATGTTTCTAAAACTAACCTCTATCACCAAAGCTTCAAATCTCTCATGGAAGGGATACGCGGCATGGGCCGAGGTTCCCTTTTGTTTCACTTTAGCAAATACTTATTGAGCAGCTCTGGGGTGCCAGTGTGCCAGATACTGTGGAGAGAGAGATGAGCCAAACACAGAATCTGTCAAACACCTTGCAAACCACACTAGCATGGGCTAGTGAGAGAGACTCAGAATGCTGGGATTTTGAGAAAGACTTATGGGTATCCGTACTAAAAATAAGGCATTTTCCACCCTAAATATAGTAATGGAGCGAGCGGTTCTCTTGGGAAGTTAGGCTATTATAAAAGCTTCAGATAATTAATTTCACAGCACATCTGTCAGAAGTCAATGAAGAATTTTACTTCTGACAAGAAAAAACAAGTCCGCCAAAAATCTGGGGATCCTGTTTACAGCTCAGATGCTTGGAGCTTCCTGTGAAGAGTCAAGTGAGAACCTGGGCGGGGCAAAGAGGTTAAGCAATTTGCTGGGTGCTTCCAATTTCTCAGGTCATTTATCAGATCAGGTCACACTCTTCTCAAATAGCAGTGCTATGGAAAGACGGTGGTGGATGGTCCTCCTTTCGTCTTTGAGTCATTAAACCCATTACCTTCTAAACTCAGGTTGCACGGTGAGACGGTAACAGCGCGGGAACGGGGTAGGTGTGCCGTGAAAGACCAATTTTATTTGTAACATACTCTGGACGTGGTGCTGATGAACACGCGTTGTTTATTAACTTGGAGCGGTGTTCAATCAGACCACGCGCATTTCGTCATGTGCACACTCCTTTGCCTTCTGTGAACTGTGCTCTTCGCTGCCGTGAGCAGAAGAGACCAATCTCTGTGCAAGACAGAAAGGACTGCGATCGCCCCCTCCCCCCATCCCAAGAAAGCTCCCACGTACAGGAAGGAGGGAATACTATACAGCAAAGCAAAGGTAGGAAGTGGTTCGGTGCGTTTCGGCAAGTCCAAAACCTCACAGTTTTCCCCTGAATAGCCATCCGCCTCATACCCCTCCTCCATTTAGGTCTTTCTATTGCTTTAACACGGAGAAATCATTCAAGGAGACCACGTCTCCTAGGATTTGTATGCCAGCAATAAGCACTTTCAAAGGGGGCCTGGAAGCACAGGTACGGGTGCCAGCTGAGGATGTCACAGGTACGCGGCACACACGCACCTTCCTGGCCACTGATGCCCAATTCCACGGGGCGGCAGGTGCCCGGGGTTACAGGCTGTGGCCTTCTCTCACCTGATAAAACCCCAGAGGCTATATTCACTCAGGAAAGAGAACCTTTGGGTTGCTTTCACGGATGAGGGTTGCATCCACATTTGAGGGGGGCTGCCTTGTTTTTGTTTTGGACTCACGAGCCCCTTCAGAAATTTTAGGAATGTACAGTCGGCTTGCCGTTGTGAGGTGATACCATGAGGAAATGACAATATAAAAAATGCTCTATATTATATGGTTATTACTAAATATCGTGTTGAGAAATTGCACTTAAATTCAATGCAGAATAATTTCATAATAGAAGCAGGCACATTGTAACCCTCCCCAAGGTAACAAACGGCGCTCACTATTTAGTTTGCCGTCGGCATGAAGTCCGGGCCCTCTTGTGTGCATCCAAGGTCATCCATAATTAGGCCTGAGTTTCCACCTTGGAAACCCCGTCTCTTGATTTCCCGCCCTCCTCGCCCCAAACTGTCTGTAGCCTGCTGACTGCGCCAGGCGGCGTCCAACCCAGAGTCCCCTCTCGCTGACACCCTCTTTCTGGCAGGTCTCCTATGGCATTAACACCGTCCTGCATGTGACTCCCGGTTCGTACGGCCGGCCTGCTCTCTACTGCGGGAATCTGCATCGGCCTCCCTCCGGCTGCCCAGAACAGACAGAGGTGACCTGCGGGGGACTCGCGGTGTGCACCTCACCCCGAGAGGATGCAGCGCTTCTGAATTACACGCCTTCAAAGCCAGAATGGGAAACCCAGGGGCCATGGAATCGCAGTCTGGGCGTTAAGAACATCTTCTGCGTAAGGAGGGCAAGGAAATAAAGCACGGCTGTTACGTGGGCAGTGCGGCAGGGATACGCTTATATCCTCTACCTCACGTGTCCCCACAGTCATGCGGCAGGATCAGGAAACACGAAAAGGCCATCCCAGGCCACCTCGCTTAGACTGGGAACCCTGCTGGAAACATCTAGATCACCTACTTCTTTCTGATCAAGTTGAAGAGAGGATTTTATTAAGTCTCGGAGTGCGGTTAGCTGTTTCTTTTCTTCGTCCTGGGTCTGTTTTATCTGTGACAGAAAAACATGACCTTTATGACATATCTTTTATACATTTATGAACAGAGTTTAATTCATCCAAATATACACCAGTCAATGAACAGTTCAATCATAGAGTTGATTTCCTCATTAAAGTCTTTGACACAAACTCATTTTTTATATGAAAGGTAGAATCTTCTCATCTTATAAAAGTACCAGTGAGTTTTAAAATTAGTGAATCCGCGCCATGCTTTCTTATTAAAGAATACATCTAGGCAAGACAATTAAATCTGAAGTACCGTTTCAAACAAAGCTAAGAAGTAACATTGAGTCACTTGCTTCTGGTTTTTCAACGGGTGGAAGCAGGAAAACCAGGACGTGATTAATGGGCCAGAAGAAAATGTTAAAAAGGACCAGAACCCAATGGGCTAATGTACAGATGAAACTTTACCCTTTGCCCGAGGGCAAGGAACTGGTGGTGCTTTTTTTAATCGGCTGGAACTTACTGCAGCCTGAACCATGTTAACTATTAAAAGACAATAGCAGGGGCGCCTGGGTGGCTCAGTTGGTTGGGCGTCTGACTTCGGTTCAGGTCATGATCTCTTCGTTCGTGGGTCTGAGCCCCGTGTCAGGTTCTGTGCTATCAGCTCGGAGCCTGGAGCCTGCTTCAGATTCTGTGTCTCCCTCTCTCTCTGCCCCTCCCCAGCTTGTGCTCTTTCTCTCTCAAAAATAAATAAACATTAAAAAAAATATTTAAAAGAAAGACAAATCGGAAAAAATACACAGTTGTGTAAAGTTGTATAAAAATCTAAGGTATTATTTGTAACTCTAAAACATTTCAACATGTGCGGTCGTACTAGTAAAATATACATTTCCTACTACTCAGTGCCAAGTGGTTTATGGGGAACGAACTGGTCATTCCTGCTCCTGCATTTAGTTTTTTTCCTCAAAGAAGTTTTTGTGATTTTGTTATTATAAAAGTGAAACCTAGATACCAGACAAAAGAGAGAAAATATAGAACAAGCAAGTAAAAAAAAAAAACAAATCCCAAACGTGCCTACTGCGAGATAGTCTTAGGTTCTGTCCTTCCAGGGGCAAAACATTCTGCCACACACTGACTGCACGACACTCGCAGGCATGATGCTTCTGGACCCCGAGCGGAGATCCATCTAGAACCACCGCTCACGCCCCCCTGCTCTTCCCGTGCCCACAAATGTCCACTAGGATATCTGGCCACTAACGACTTCGGAGTTAAACTGTTAGGTTTATACAGACACATCACGTACTCTTGCTTCTTTAAAGTTCTTCCAATACAGATGTCAAATTTCCTGATATTTAGCTACAAAAGCAAATGCATGTATTTTATAAAATACTTACATTATATAAATCAGCAGCCAGTTTTTCAATGTACTGTTTCAATTTATCAGCCGTTTTCAAGCCATCTTGAAAGAAACTGTGATGGAGAACACCAGAGGTTTACCGGAAGTAAAAAAAAGAAATAAACCCGTTACCTGAAAAATCGAAATATATTTATTCTCTGTCCACATAGATATACAAAACTTTTTTAAAAGTTTATTTTATTTATTCCTTGAGAGAGAGAGAGAGAGAGGGAGAGAGAGAAAGCACACAAGTTGGGGAAGGGCAGAGAGAGAGAGAGAGGGAGAGAGAGAGAGAGAATTCCAAGCAGGCTGCACCCTGTCAGTGCAGAGCCTGACAAGGGGCTCGATCTCATGAACTATGAGATCATGACCTGAGCTGAAATCAAGTCACACGCTTAGCCGACTGAGCCACCAAGGCGCCCCTACAGAAAACACTTTGAAATGAATTTCAGTATTTTATAAAGATGCACCAACAGACAGATCAAGGGCACCATCTGACACGTGCTATCAGCTATCACGTAGACCTTGCGAATTACAGCGGCGGTCCCAACACAGAGGTTTCGTGTGCATGCCTGTCTATTCACAGAACCGTTCCTCCTGGTTGTGCCATATTTGAGTTCGAAAGAGACACATGCATTAACCGGTGGGGTATCATGAGGATGAATTTGATACTCTAAGGAGAAAAGGGACTTTTCTAGAAACAAAGGCCTCAGGAAAGCTGGGCATCTTCCAGTTCCCCGAAGACCCCTGGGCGCATGCCTGAAACCCAGGAAGCTGGACTGATGGTATCCGGCCGCGGGCACCACCAGACGGCACCGGCGCACCCTGAATAATAATGAGCACGGACACGCGCCGCATTTCCCGCATTTCAACGACTCCCCGCAACAACCCTAAGGAGTGCACAAGCACTTCAGTCTCATCTCCATTTCAGAGGATAAACTGAGGCACAGGCCGGGCATCTGGCTTGCTCACACGACTCGTCAATGGCAAAACTGGGATTCGGAACCAAATTCTGAGTCCAACACCCGTGCCTGTGCCTACCACGTGAAGAGATTTCTTGTGTGACGCCTCCCCTGAGGAGCCCCACTCGTTTCGGTGTTTAGAATTTTCTCTCCCTTCCTGGAGGCCTCTCTAACCCTGCCCCACAGCAGGTTACTCCCTAGGCTCCATCTGTTGCCGGCTCCCCACAAAAGAATGAGGTCCTTGAGGGTGAAGACTGTCTCATCTCTGGATTGTAGCGGCCCCAACACCAAGCAGACGCTCAGTGAGTGACTGAGTGACTAAGAATGCAGCACTGCCAAGACGCTTTGGGGCCCATCTTGGGGTGGATATATATATATATATATTTAAATATGTACATTCAATGGAAACAATACATCCGTATCAGAACTGGCCCCCCAACAGTGATTACCAAAACCCTACATGTTCCAGAACTTTTTAAGGTTGACATCTTCCGCTGAGAACCCTCACTAAAATAAGGAAGGGAAATACTGTCTTCAGAAAGCCCTCGGCAACTGGAATGGGAGAAAGGAGAGCTTTCTGGTCAACCATTTAACTGGAGACCTGGGTGCAAATTCTCCTCTTCTAGCATTTGGCTGTTCACCACTGCCTGTCGGGATGAAAGTTAGACTTCTTGGTACAGAATTGAATAAAATGTATGTTCTGGTCCCTGAATAGCATTCTGGTTTTCTCTCCGGCCACTTTCCTTTAAAAAATATGAACTCTAGCCATGCGACATTTTGCTCCAGCTGCTCCCCCGGCCTTTGCACATGCTGTTGTTCCCTTGCTGAAACGCCCTTCCCCACTATACTTCTACCGCGGGATGGCTCCGCTCAGTGCCTCCCGCAGCAGCTTTCCCTGGTCTCGCCTGTCCAGGGATGGCATTTTCCAGCACTGGCTGTGCCCAGGCCTGGCGCTCCCCTCGAGGAGCCGGCTGTGCGCGGTCCAGGGCAGGCCATTCGCGAACATCGACCTGCACCAGCACCATCTACAAGCAGGAAAAAGTGTCTGTCAAGGAGGCGTTAACTTTGTATGGCTACGCAGTTAATCATGGCAAAGCCACCCTGATCTCTGACACTCAGATAATTTCTGGAGAAAGAGTGTGAAGGCAGAACAGATCGGTGTAAAGCGGATGCTGCCAGGACTCCTGACGACAGAGAAAACCAGGGCCTCAGGGTCAGAGGATTATCCTCTGGAATTTACTAGGGGTGGGACCCTGGCGAGTCACTTAACTTCTGCTCGTGTGACCTGTATTCGGTGGGGCGGTAACACGCATAACATATATGACACCTTTCCGCAAAGCACTGCGAAGTTAGGACGCCCTCAGCACGTGTTTGCTTTCTTTCCTGGAGCGGCGTGGGTTTATCACGAGTCCTGTCCTTCCCAGAGGGATACAGACTGGTCACAGACACGGTTGTAAAAGTGTCTCATTTTCACTTTCGACATGAAAGGAATTTAATGATCATATTTTTTTTAAGGTGAGTTTAAATGACAGTGCTGTAGGTTGGGTTTTCCAAGGGGTAGCCACCAGCAGCTAATTTAAAGTTCAATGCATTTAAAATTCAGTTCCTGAAGTCTCGGTAGCCACACGTGGCCAATGGGTACCATGTTAGACAGTTAAGAATATCACCGTTTTCGACACGGCAGAAAGTTCTACCAGACACACTGAAAACACAAACTCGGATTTGAACAGCAAATGGGACGGTTACAGAACACACACGTTTTAAGGAGAGGGAGGACACTGTTTCAGTCTGAGATGGCACTGATAAAAATGAAGTGACAGTTATTTATCAGCAGTGAAAGCAAGCTGGAAGGGGGACAAACCCCTACTACTTCTAAGGCTGAAGAAAGACCCCAACGAGTCTGTTTTCCGCACTGGGATTCCTCAGATCATTATGAACACAGACTCGGGGAAGTCAATATAATGAGCTTTCATTTTAATCTACGATAGGTTCCAATTCCTATAAATAAATCATACACATAAACCCAGCAATCTGAGTGAGATTTTAGGTTTTCTTTTTCGTTAATTTCGTTTTCTAATTGTTTTCTAAAAAACATCAGATCTTAGGTAAAACAAAATTACAGAACCCGCCCCCCCCCCTCCCGCCATTTAGTCTGGAAGAAGGCTGGGCTGAGCCCCTCGCAGAAAGCTGAGGGCTGACTTCTGGTTTTTGGGGAGAGACCGGAGCAGGATGCAGGGGACGGGTGGCAGGGAGAACAAAACGGTCCTGACCCTGGTAACAAGGTCATCAGTAAGCGATGGCCAACGTGCTGTCAACTGTCCCCTCTCTGGTGACCCCTCCCCTCCGTGTCTCAGCCACAAGCTGGGTGGGACTCGGTCACAGTCACACATCGCGCACCACAACATTTCACTGGGGGCCGCTGGCTTCTCTGTCCCGTCTCTCTCCTGCAGTTGAGCTGGCTCCGGTTCACTGGAAATGCGTGAACTGCGGAGTCAAAAGCATATCCTGTTCGGGCTCTCAGTCTCACGTACGTGGAACCGCAGGCAGGTTACTGACCCTGTCTGAAAGCGAGTGTGGTCGGCTCCAAAGGCAGGGGGCACTTTCTGGCTTCCAGGAGTACCGGGTGAACTACTACAGATAAAAGGGTTTTGTTAATTGGAAAATGAAGCACAAATGTCAGTTCTGATCACCTGTCACTCAGCTTCCACATGGGGGCCTTCCCGGTACAAGGCGAAACGACCTCTCTGACGTCCTACTTGTCCCTTGGCCACTTTCTCTGTAAATTACTGAAATATAATGAGATCTTTGGAAAATAGATGGTGATTAACAGTAATAATAATAATGGCAGCGGGCACATAATTGAATATTTACTCTGTGCCAGTCGATATTATGCACAATTAAGTATCCCCTTTAAGTCTCATTAGAAGCCAACAGAATAGATAATTACTATTATTAACCTGTAACAGACAGGGTAACTGAGGTCCAGAGAGGTCAAGCTGCTTAACTAGGGTCATCCAGTCATTAAGTGCAGAGTTGGGATTTGAGTGTAAGTTCTCCCGTCCCTGGAGCACAGGTAGTTAAATGAAGCAGGTCGATCTGGGTCTAAATCTGGGCATAAATCTCTGAATCCCTGCGCCTCTGTGTCCTTATACAGGAAACGGAGATAATCACATGTACCTTGGAGAGTTCTCGTGAGCACTGCAGTAATGTTCTTAAAATGCCAGGCACAGAGAAACAGTTTAACACATGATGGCCACAGGCCGGCAAAATGGGCCTCATTATTTCTCTGACCTTAGGGACACAGCTACATTGGCTTCACTTTTTAAACAAGGAGCTTGAAAGAAATAGGACCATAGTTTAACGACACAGAGTGGAGACAAGTATAAGATGCCAACTGATAGTCAGAGGATCCCCTCATTTATACCGACAGGCTGTAACCCACCCATCGCCGCAGAGTGCAAGTTCATGAACACTGAACGTAGTGCCCCACCCACTGGGCAGAACACACTCTGCTCAGAGGGAGGCGGAGTCCTCTCTCTCCTGAGAAAGTTGCTACGGACTTCACTTTTTATTCTGCTTATTCTGTCCAAACAAGAAACTTGCTACGGACTTTTCTTATTCTGTCCAAAGAATGATGGGAAAGGGAGACACTATGTTCTCTCTGCTTTTAACTAAAGAGAAATAGAGACAGGAGTGTCTTCCTGCTACCCCAATCACACATTCTGCTTGGCTTTAGAGAGGGGTGGCATTTGGCCAAAGGTTGAAATGCTCAGAGACCATATTATTATTTTCAAGAGGAGTTAGGATGTCCTGTAGTATCATAGAGGGTATGGTTCTTTAAAACAAATCAAATTCAGAAATAAAACAAATTAAAAAAGTAAAGTGACTTGTTAAACACATCAACCATCAATCTCTCGTGAAAGCTGTTTCCAAGCTTCAGTTACTGGTTTCCAGCTATACAAGCTGACATTTCCTCCAAGATACATCCTGGTGCATCCTGTGGTACTGAAGAAGCTTAACTGGTGTAAGTACTAACTAACTGCAAATACATCTTGACAGTTCAGATCAAAGAGCGCGCGGAGGGGCGCCTGGGTGGCTTAGTCGGTTTAGGGTCCGACTTTGGCTCAGGTCATGATCTCACTGCTTGTGGGTTTGGGCCCTGCGCTGGGCTCTGTGCTGACAGCTCAGAGCCTGAAACCTGCTTCGGATTCTGTGTCTCCCTTTCTTTCTGCCCCTACCCCACTAACGCTCTGTCTCCCTCTCTCAAAAATAAACAAAAATTAAAAAATTAAAAAAAAAAAAGCGAGCTGAGAGTGGTATGTTGGGCTTCTTCTATATAAAGGTTCTTCAGGGGCACCTGGGTTGCTCAGTCGGTTGAGCGTCCGACTCTCGGCTCAGGTCACGATCTCGTGGTCCCTGAGTTCGAGCCCCGCGTCGGGCTCTGTGCTGACAGCTCAGAGCCCGGAGCCTGCTTTGGATTCTGTGTCTCCCTCTCTCTCTGCCCCTCCCCCACTCATGCTCTGTCTCAAAAATAAATAAACATTAAAAAAAAAAATTAAAAAAAAAAAAAAAGATTCTTCAGAACAGAGACGTCTAGGCCCAAATCCAGGCTTACCAAATTCGGATTTCTGACAACTAAGAGAGTTACGGAGCCCTGGGTTCAAGACTTGGTTCTGTCACCTAATTATAAGTTCCATGGGGTCATGGATATTTTTTTTTGCTTTGTTGCTGTTTTCTGCATTAAAAAAATGAGATAAAATTCATGTAACATGAAATTTATCATTTCAAAGTATACTATTCAGTAGTTTTTAGTATATTCATAGTGTGGTACGAGCGTCACCACTATCCAAGTCCAGAACACCAGAAAGAAAACCTGCTCCCCCCCTTAGCAGCGATTCTCAATTCTTCCCGTCCCCAGCAAACAGTAACCCGCTTCCTGTCTCCGTGGACGTGTCTTTTTGAACATTTCATGTAAGTGGACTCATACGACGTGTGGCTTCTTTCACTTAGAATAATGTTGGCGATATTCCCCCATGTTGTAGCCATGTGTGAGAACTGGTAACCCTCCTGGGAGCTTCCTGGGTGTGATCCGAAACTGGCCCCCGCGATCGGAGGGCAGGGAGAGACCTGAGACAGCGGCAGGCCGCTGCAGGTTGGCAGGTGGCGGTTTTAATAACAGCAAAGGGAACTTTCGTTCGAGTGTTGTCTTGGGAGGTAGCAAGGTGCTTGGCTCCCCGCACCTGCCTCCAAATCTTGAAAGTTTTTTTGTTTTGTTTTGTTTACTTATGAGAGATAGAGAGAGAGCACGAGTAGAGGAGGGGCAGAGAGAGAGGGAGACACAAAATCCGAAGCAGGCTCCGGGCTCTGAGCCATCAGCACAGAGCCCAATGCGGGGTTCGAACTCACAGACTGTGAGATCATGACCTGAGCTGAAGTCAGACGCTCATCTGACTGAGCCACCCAGGCGCCCCCCAAATCGTGGAAGTTTATAAAGGGCCCTCACTGTGCTCGGTCAGGTGTCCGCCACGCGGGTGCTTTCAACAGCGCATCCCCATCTCAAGGCTGTGTCTTTAGGGTAGCCTCTGGGAGCCGGACAGCCATGTGGGGAAGCCACATTCCAAGGACAGGGGAAGGCGAGGAGCCTCCCAGTGCCTGGGTCCCGCTCCCCGGCCAGTCAGCAGCCATGTCTCTTTCTTTGGTGACATCTCCCAACACGGTCTAAATACTTCATTCTCTCAGACGGCTGAATAAGACTGCATTGCACTGCTACACCGCATTTTGTCCCTTCATCAGTTGGTGGGCATTTGAGTGTTTCCACATTTTAGCTACTGGGAATAATGATGTCATAAACATATATGAACCCATTTTTGTTTCAATACCTGTTTTTAATTCTCTAGGGTACACGCCTGGGAGCGGGATGGCGACGCCGTATAGCTCTAGGCTTGACTTTCTGAGGCACTGTCAAGCTGTCTTCCGAAGCAGATGCACCAACCTACGTTTCTCTCAGCGATGTACTGAGGGCTCCAATTTCTCTACAGTCTTGCCAAGACCTATTTCCCACTTTGTTGTTGCCATTGTTTTTTAAGTACTGCCATCCTAGTGGGTGCAAAGTGGTACCTCCCTGTGGTTTTAACCTGCATTTTCCCCAGTGGCTGATGACATTGGGGCTTTTTTCTTGTGCTTTTGGCCACTGTGTATCTTTTTTGGAGAAATGGATATTCAAATTCTGTGCCCATTTTTAAACTGTGTTACCTTTTTGTTGTTGAGCTGTAAGAGTTCTTTATATATTATGGATACTAGACCCTTATCAGAGAACTGACTTGCAACTATTTTCTTCTCGTTCTGTGAGTTGTCTTTTTGCTTTCTTAATAGTGTCTGTCCACTCACGAAACCTTTTACTTATCTATTTTTTTCTTTTTCTTGTCCATTTTCATGCCTGTTTACTGAGCATCTACTGAATGAGTGAATGTGCCCCAGGGCTAGTTACTCCTCCTTCCCAAGCTACGCTTTCTGCTTTCCCGATTGCTCTTGATAAAGGTTAGCTATTATTATTTTTAAATTAAGGACAACAGAATGATCCTTGTAAGTGCCCGTGCTCCTACAGACAGATCGCAATGATACGTGCTAGGTGGGAAAAGGAGTAAGCAGCAGGATCACATGTCTGTCCTGAAACCCACAATGTTCCTGTCTGAGAGTGGGGAGCGACTGGAGCGGGTGAGCTGAAACGGCTAGCAGTAAGTCGAAAGCTCTTCTTTTCTGCTCCCTTTGTTTTTCCATTATAGCGGCTGCATTCCCGCTGGGGTGCTGGGACTACGTAAGGGGTTACGGGGGCAAATTCGCTCGTGGGCACCACCGGAGTCTGCATGGAACATCATTTGGGGAACTGGAATAGGTGCTCAGAATATGAAACTGCTGTCTCTGAGTTAAGCAGACATGCTTTACGAGTCCATTATATGTCTACCAAGGGTTTTTGAGGGATTGCCTGAAGTAGGAAAGAATCAGAGTCTCCCCTAAAGAACACTACCCTTGGGGCGCCTGGGGGGCTCAGTCGGTTAAGCGTCCGACTTTGGCTCAGGTTATGATCTCACAGTTTGTGAGTTTGAGCCCCGCGTCAGGCCCTGAGCTGTCAGCTCAGAGCCTGGAGCGTGCTTCGGATTCTGTGTCTCCCTCTCTCTCTGCCCCTCCCCCACCTGTGCTCTGTCTCTCTCAAAAATAAACATTAAAAAAGAAATTAAAAAAAATAAAGAACACTACCCTGGCTTCTTGCTGTGTGGGAATTCCTGAGGTTCAACCGTAGGGCAGCTAGGGATGAATGAACCCCTTCTAACTCACTTTACTCCTTGATGTTTCTGGATACCTCTCCCCACAAGGAGGTTTCATTGTGTAGGGTTTCCTCCTGCGGATCTCTCTGCCCCGGGAGGGACTCCTCTACCAGATTCCAATGGCTGGATGCTAGCCATCCCCCAAGTCTAATCCGACTGCTACCACCCCTTCCAGAAGCTCTCCTTAGTGACCCCAGATGAAAGTCTCCCCTTCTCCCGATGCCCGTGTCATCTGTTACTTCCTGGGCCCACTGTCATGACGATGACCCAACATACTTCCTGTACCAGACGATTAACCCCTAAGGGTACAGTCTTGTTTCACCTTCGTAGCCCCAGAACCTACGAAGTACCTGGCCTTTCTCAGGAGACTGGTAAGTAGTTCAGAAAGGGAAAGAGCCGGCAATGGAGGAACAAAGGGAGGCGGAGTTAGCGATACAGGCCAGAAGTGCTCTTCTTTTACCTTTACCAACCACGGCTAAGACATGTGTCGTTCACAAAACACCTCACATTTCGGAAAACTCGTGTTTGTGGAGGTTAAACCCTTCTCTACAGGCTAAGAGAATGTGAGATCGAAAGAGACTTCTGGGGTGCCTGGCTGGCTCAGTCGGTGGAGCATGTGACTCTGGATCTCAGGGTCGTGGGTTCGAACCCCACACTGGGAGTAGAGCTTACTTAAAAAACACAGAGAGAGATTTCTAAAATCAGGTAATCAGATTTGCTGCCCAAGTACTGTAACTGAGAAGCTCACTTATTTCTGTATAGATGCAAAGCAATTAGATGTTTCTAGGAAAACAAGTTGGTGAAAGGTGAAAAGTTCCACCCTAAACTCCAATGAGGGGCCAGCACAATGCATTCCAAAGTTTCCTATGTGCCCCGCAGAGCTGCGAAGCCAAAGGTCAGACCAGGTCTTCAGTGGCAAACTTTATCTTACAAACGTGAAATTGTTTCCACTTCAATGTATTATTTTTACATGTGAAACCCGTTTATTATACAAGGGAGAGTTTGCTTTGAAAAGCAGGAAAAAGTTAACAAAGCAAATTCATGTAAATAACTATTTGACCGTTAAAAGTTTTCCTGCAGAGAAAAAACTGTGCACAATACATGCACGCAGACATGGTTTTGGTGCCACTTGGGCTCCTCAGAGTAGCAAACACGCACGGTGTGGCCGGCACCAGGCGGGGCACTCCGCATGTACTATCTCAATTAACTCTCGCATCTACGAGCTTCAGCCCCCCCGTGCGATGAGGATACTGGGGTACAGAGCAGGACATGACGAAGATCACACGGTCACGCGGCTGCGGAGCCAGGGTCTGGACTCCTTTTCCCGTCTGACTCGCGTCTCGTGTGTGTCCCACAGCATTAATGCTGACCTCCCTCAGTGTCTTGGGTGAATGCAAAGATGTTCTTAGAATATTAAAAATTTGGGGGCGCCTGGGTGGCTCAGTAGGTTAAGTGTCCGACTTCGGCTCAGGTCAAAATCTCACAGGTTTGTGAGTTCGAGTCCTGCGATGGGCTCTGTGCTGACAGCTCAGAGCCTGGAGCCTGCTTTGGATTCTGTGTCTCCCTCTCTCTCTCTGACCTCCCCTGCTCGTGCTCTGTCTCCCTCTCTCTCAAGAATAAACAAACATTAAAAAAGATTTAAAAATGGGCATGTTTTCACATAAACTCTCTCTCAGAAAACCATGAGAGCTAATCCAGTAAGTCGACAAGAAGTAAATAAGCAAATGTAATGCCACAGAATCTCAAACATAGTAAAGATGCGATGCTCATAAACAAAAATGGTGCCGGTGTAGCACAGTGGACGGCTCTCAACGCATACCCCCAATCACACAGGAACTCAAGCATGGAGGCTAAGTATTCTTCTTTAAAAAAGTTTTTTAAAACATGTTTATTTATATTTGAGAAAGAGAGAGATGGAGATATATATATATATATAGAGAGAGAGAGAGAGAACAAGGAGGGGAGGGGCAGAGAGCGAGGGAGACAGAATCCGAAGCAGGCTCCAGGCTCTGAGCTGTCAGCACAGAGCCCGACGCAGGGCTTGAACTCAGAAGCTGTGAGATCGTGACCTGAGCCGAAGTCGGGTGCTTAACTGAGACACATAGGTGCCTCATAGAGGCAAAGTGTTCTTAATGCTATTTAATACATTAAATTAATGTATTTAATTTAGCCTAATTCAAAAGATGAAAAGAAAATTCCAAATAAGTATATGTGGTACAAATGAACCAATAACAGGTAAAATGCCAAGTAAAGGAGGAGGGGGAGGGGTCACCGAGAAGGCCTCTGGAGTGACAGGGACGTATGTATCTGTAACAGGAGCTTATCAGACTGCAAGGCCAAGGATAGGATTTGTAAGTAAGGCAGCATTTTTTTTTAAATTTTTATTTATTTATTTTTTTTAATGTTTATTTATTTTTGAGAGAGAGAGAGAGAGAGAGAGAGAGAGAGCATGAGCAGGGGAGGGGCACAGACAGAGAAGGAGACAGAATCTGAGACAGGCTCCAGGCTCTGAGCTGTCAGCACAGAGCCCGACGCGGGGCTCGAACTCAGAACAGTGAGATCATGACCTGAGCCAAAGTCAGACGCTCAACCGACTGAGCCACCCAGGCGCCCCGCATTTTTGAGTAACCAAATAGTTGCACGAATAGGAGCTACCGATTTACAGAAAACAATGAAGATGGAGGATCATCCTGTTTCTTACCACGTGGCTGTGGAAGGTTAGGTCGGCGTAAGTAGGGACCGAATGAAAACCAGAAAGAGTGACACAGGAGAGGCAAAGAAGTAGAGGGGGCCTTTACTCGGGCTGGTGGGCGCGACCGCGGTATCGCACTTACTTGCACTGTGCGTGGTAATACTTTATAAGATTCTGCAGCAGATCCACACCCTTCTTGGTCTTGATTTCATTAACTTTAATGAGATACTGTGGAAATAAAACAGAATTGTACGTTGATCGTTACAGACAGGGCTGGCCAGGCCTGGGTTTGGGCAGCAGAATACCAGTTATGAATCTGCACAAGTCACTGAAGCTTGGCTGCCCTCAGACAGGGTGAGTTCGATCTGGGGAATGACGACGGGGCACAGTCACAAGTGTACAAACGAAATGGTTAGTGTTAGCGGTTCACAAATTCTCAAGATTAGTTTATTAGACAAGCGGAAATCAAACTCAGCAAAACATTCTAGAATGTTTGATTATTTCCCGCTGGTGCAGTGGATCTCAAACTTGGAGTTCACACAGTCGTAACCTGAAAGACAGACCGTTCCTTGCAGAAAACAGGTAAAACCGCATTCTCTTTCAGGAATATGCCGTGAGGTACTGAAACTTTTAGAAAGAGTTTTTGGTACTCAAGGATGAAAGAATAAAAAAAAAAAATCAAAACTAAAATAACCTGTTATTAATTAGGCAGTTAACAAACACTACTAGGTCTGACTTTTACCAGCATCCAAGACTTTCTGTTGTTATTGTTTGTTTTCTCCACTTGTTTTATTATAAAGAAGTGCTTATGAGCAGAAAGATTCAAGAAGAAGCTAAAAGGTTAAAGAGGTGGGGAAAAAAAAGAATATTTTTTAAAAAAACTTAAAATTGAGAATTTCCATTTTAGTATTTTTGGAAAAGTGATAAAGGAGCTGTCACACGTCAGTGTCAGAACGGCGAGACGCCAGGTCGAGGGGCGCCAGTGCCCGCTGGGAACCCAGTTTGAGAACCTCTGCCCTAAGCCTAAGGGAGCATGCTTTCCTTACATTTCTTTCATGAACTTGGACTTTCTTCACGACTACTTTATTTAAGCTTTCATTCCAGCTGGACACATGGTTAAAAAGACACACATGCTCTAAACCTGGCCCAGTAAGACTTCAAGTGGACCAGTGTTACTCCTCACCAAACGTTTTCTCCACACTCACTCACAGGCAACATTAAAGTTCTCACCCAACAATCCTGTTTTGGCATAAAGAGCCCCACAGGACCAAGGCTCAAAATATGAGACAACAGTGAAATGGCGGATCCCAAAAGGCTTGGAGAAAAATGGAGATTAGAGGCCTTAAGAAACGGTCCCCTCCTCTGACAATCAGACAGCCTGCATTTAAGCAGAAAAACTGCTGACTAGCAGGAAAGATCACAGTTAACCGAACGCCAGGCAAATGCTCGCGAAAGCTGTTCTTACTTCGCACATTTGGAGCTGGAAGAGGCGCCTCTCCTTCTCCATCTCCTCTGCGATCTCGGCCCCCGTGATCTCCGTGCGGATCATGCCGTGCTGCTTTGCGTGCTCTCTCTTCTCCTTCTCAATTTTCGTGCTGTCATTAGAGCAGGGGCCACCGTTCAAAAACAAAAACAAAAACAAACATATGCGTCTTTCCTTTATGTCTTCCCCTTAAGGAGAGTCGCGGGTTGTTTCTTAATCACTAGAGGTAAGAGGCAGGAACTCTGAAGTTGGTAACATTGACTCAAAGTCAGGATCAAAGAGAACACACGCACTGCATACATTCTCGCCTAGGAAACCTCCTGCACTTTAACTCTGATCTTACACATGGATGAATTCTTATACATTCTCTCACACTTCGGCCCACATGAAGAAATTTTCACAGTTGACTTTTTTCTTGAGTAAAGTACTTTCTAATGAAAAAGAATCGGATAGTTGGAGATCTGAGGCATATCTTGATTGCGAACAGATTCGGAGTCTGACAATTATTTCAGGACAATCAAAGCGCATACTGGGCATGCACCAAAAGTCGCCAAAGGTAATTTCCAATATTCCTCTAAACCCGGGGCATTTCCATGTCCCCATAACCCATTTTAATCATTCAGTCATCTGGCAGTGGACTGTACAAAATAACGATGGGAGAGATGTTAACCTACAATTTGGAATCCTATGAAAATGTTCTTCGGGGGGAGGGGCCAAGAAGAAACCAGGCGAATCAGAAGGGCCCACGTTAAACCGACACTACCTAAGGCTCAGTCAGCTATGATGGATGTTACTTTGGCAGTAACATCAACGGGTTACAACCCTCTTCCTGAAGATCCATCTAACTTGAAAACACTCTTCCAATTTCAGAAAGAGCCTGTAATTTCTAGTTGTGAATGCAAAGACAGCTGGTTTAGCCTTTAAGTCTTCTTTTAAATTGTGGTGGTAGGAAATCGAACCCCAAGGAAAGCCAACGTCCTTGTCTACATACAAACATGGTGGAAAATCGACCCGAAGGAGAATCTACTACAAATCCGGTTGGGACTCCTCTCACATCATAATGCCGTCTCTAACTGTCTTTTGTCACGCCATGCTGGCCATCAAACAGGTGTGAAAGCAGACGGAGAATATGCCTCAGCTCTCTCCACTGGTGTGGGCGGGAAGAGAAGCAGGAGACTGAAGACATTTGAGAAGCAACACAAGGACCGGGCATAACTTAATAGCAGCAGACTTCTGGGTTAACGTGGCGACTTGGCCACATGTCTTCATTTCTTCTTCCTGCCATTAAAAAGTATAATTTCCCAAAGACGAGAATTGAAGACAAAAAAAGATGAAAGAATTCAACAAATATTTGGAAGAGCAGATCTACAGAGAGAGAAAGATAAAGGGCGTACCCCGAACACGAGGGCTCCCTGCCTCCCTGGCCTTCGTGGCTTCCAGACTGCCATCACATACGATCACTGGACACGGGGCTGAGGGAGCTGACTGGTGCCAGAAGACACAGCTCTGGATACTGACGTTTAGAATGCTTCTGAAGAAAGAGCTGTCTGACATCCTAAAACCTAAAACTTGAGAAGGCAGCTCACTGAGTTCCTGACAAGCTCTGCTGATACGCAAGAGCCTTCTATCAACGATTGGGTGCTTTGCTCTGAAATATGAATGGGAGGTGAAGGATGAGAAGGTAATTGAGGAAAGGCTTCAAAACAAAAGCAGAGATCAAAATAACAAGTCAGGGGGTGGGTGAGTGGTGGTGAGGGAAACAGAGGCAGTAAGAGAGAAAATACTTTGCAAAATATAATCAAATCCTCAGGAAGGTAAAATACTGTCTCTATGAATCAAGAAGAAACTATAAAAAGGCCCCCCAAAACTCCCAATGAACTGAGAAAAAGGGCTTTGGAAATTTAATATATGATAGCCAAAATAAAAAAGTAAACTGAGGGACGCCTGGGTGGCTCAGCTGGTTAAGTGTCTGACTTCAGCTCAGGTCATGATCTCATGGTTTGTGAGTTCGAGCCCTGCATCTGCTGTCAGCACAGAGCCCGCTTTGGATCCTCTGTCCCCTCTCTTTCTGCTATCCACCTGTTTGCTCTCTTTCTCTCTCGAAAATAAATAAAACATTAAAAAAAAAAAGTTGACTGAGGGGTGTGCCTGGGTGGCATCCAACTTCCGCTCAAGTCATAATCTCATGGTTCATAAGTTCAAGTCCCGTTTCGGGCTCTGTGCTGACAGCTCAGAGCCTGGAGCCTGTTTCAGATTCTGTCTCCCTCTCTCTCTGCCCCTCCCCCACTCATGCTCTCTGTGTCTCTCAAGTCTCTCTCTGTCTCTCACAAATGAATAAATGTTAAAAAATTTTTTTAAAAAGTTGACTGAAACAGTGAGAATAAAAGATGGAAAATAATCTCAAATATAACATAGACAAATAGAACAGAAAAGAAAAAAATTATAAGACCAACCTAGGGAATCCAACATTATACGGTGAAGCCTTTTAGGAGAATAAGTGAAAAAAAAAAAAAACCAGATGGGAGAAATGACAAGGAACGTTTCGGGAACTGAAGAGCTAAAAATTGCAAAGAGAAGGTCAACGCACACACCACGGCACGTGAAGACACTTCGTAGAACATTTAAAAAAACCAGACTTTCACATTTTCTAAATGAAAATAAATGAGCCCCTTCCCCAAACCACACGTCACATACACACAAAAAGGGAGCAAATATGGTTATAAAATGAGAGGACTTTATATTCAGCCAAAGTCTCATTCTGTGTGATGCAGAATGAAGATATTTCTGGAAGGGCAAAATCTGAAAATTTTCCCTCCTTGAGAGCGGTTCCCTGGAAACGCGTGGAAGTGGTGTGCCGGCCAAACACGGGACCACGCCGGGAAGGAGGAAGGAGGAGAGCTCCCAAGAAGGGGGAGCCCAGGACGCCAGCTGTGTGGCCGAGCTGAAGGGCTCTGGAGGGAGTCTCCGGGACAGAACAGACGGGACTGACAGAGAACCCAACGATAACCGATCTATACCCGTTTTTACAACATATATAGTGTATTTTCTAAACAGACACATCATTACTTTGTTTTACACGGAAGTATTATTGGTACGTGTTGGACATCGGTTCAGATAACGAAAGATCACAAAAGTTTGAAAACAGAAGGAGGCAAATGAAGAAATGAGGCAATTATTTCACTAAGGAAAAGTGGAAAATGGTATGATGAGAAAGAAAAGTGCATTATGACACCATCTGATGGGCACAAGAGTTGTATGCCCTGACAACTGGTTTGTCCGTAAACTGTTGTATTAACCACACAGGAAGAACAGGGATGGGGTGGGGTGGGGAAGCCACGGGGGTGGTCGTGCAAGGGAGCTTAGCCCCGGCCTGCTGTGGCGGCACAGCGGGCGAACCAGGAGGGAACAGCAAGAGAACACGGAGGAACAGAGACAAACCAGCAGGGAACAGGAGAGGGACGCGGAGGACAGGAGGGGTGGGCTAAGGACCGCCATGTCTTTCCATGAGAAGCACATCCGTTGCCCACATGATTCCCTTCTCCTGTTCCTCGTCAGGAAAGCCTCCTCCATCATCGGGTGCGGCACAGACTCTGGAGGGCAACACAGACATTCGGACGGCATGTGAGACGTGGGGTGGATGGCGTCTGGGCCGCCCAGACGCTCCACTCTGATAGACTCTTGTCGAAGCCATTGTTATTGCGGAGTCAATCTTAGCCGATAAGTGCTATTTAATGCTTTCTTTTTTTTTTTTTTTTAATGTTTTTTTAATTTATTTTTGAGAGCAGGAGAGACAAAGCATGAGCAGGGGAGGGGCAGAGAGAGAGGGAGACACAGAATTCGAAGCAGGCTCCAGGCTCCGAGCTGTCAACACAGAGCCTGACGCGGGGCTTGAACCCACAGACTGTGAGATCATGACCTAAAATGAAGTCCGACGCTTAGCCGACCCAGGTGCCCCTATTTAATGCTTTCTAATGTATGGGTACTGTTTTGACCGAATATTATTTGATCGTTTAAAAAGTTTGCTAGAAACTACTGATCAAGTCACCAACTGTATGTCTGACAACAGTGGCAATTACTTCAGCATATTCTGTTATCTTGTCTTCACAGAGGCCTTGAGAAGTGGGTGATTCTTCTATTACTTTACAGGTGAGGATCATCGAAGTATGTTGGCTCAATGTCACAAAGCTGGTAAGCAGCACCACCGATGGTCTCTGATGCCCACGGTCTCTGACGCCCACGGTCTCTGACGCCCACAGTCTCTGACGCCCCAGTCTATGATCTTAACTATTATGTCTCACTGCCTCCCACGTTTCAAATGGAAGACCACAGCCGAGTCCCCTGGTTATCAAAGCAAATAGATTAACTTCTTTTTTTTTTTGTATGTTGTTTTGTTTTCCGTAATTCATTATCAAATGAGCCTTATCAGATCAAATAATCAAATATTTGGGCTTTTTTCAATTCTTCCTGTACCACTACACATAGTGAGGAAGAAGCCTATCTTAGGAACATCATTTGTTCACAGAGATTTATCAAAAAATAAAACATTTAAAATCTTTTGGTGAAATCCTAAGATCAGGACCCACTTACATGATGAATCCTGGCACTCACTTCCAGATTGGATAAATTCATTCCTGCAGCAACTACACCCTATGCACGAGCTGCGTGCCCGCGGTGCTGCTAGGCACTGGGAGATTACCACCAAACACAGGGTGATGTCACTGCGCTCACCGGGGTCAGACTCCGGATGACAACGCAGACTCGTGAGCAACCAGACAAGTCTGAAGACAGTTGAGCCAAGTGCCAGGAAGGGCACCTAGATCGACCGAGAGCCGTTTCTGCTCCGGGGCACTCATAGTACTGACCACCGGGGTCTTCAAGGTCTTCTACCAACTGTATTTTTAGAAAATACCAAAAACACAATTCCACCCAATATTGGTAGTATTTTAGTTGACAAAGCACATACTGTATCTTGTTTTATTTCCATGTCCTACAAAAGAGATCTAGTCCACAAGTCTAGAGCAAAGGTTTTCATTTTCTCCCTTCTGTGGACTCCGGCCCCGTTTGTACGCACTTAGTTCTATTCCAAGCCCAGGGCGTGAAGCTGCCTCTGGGCAGGGCAGCACTTGGCTCACAAGAGTGAGCGCTCACGATCCTCGTCCATACAGGGAGACAGGATGGCCCGCACTGTTCGCTCACGCCACTGACCGTTTTAAGAGCCCTTCTGTTCTCAGCTGCATTTATAACCATCCACGCGTGAAAGTATTCCTAAGGCAGCAAGTCTCCGACAAAGCGTTTATTACATAAGCATTTGTAGAAGTGGTTTGGGAAAAACCAAATCTAACCCTGAATTTGTTTTTCTTTTGTTGGTGTTTTCATTCTGCTGTTGCTGTTGTCTCCGGAAATGCTTTTATTCTCTCATGGTGACAGCTATCCAAGTGTACGGCCAACCTTTTTTATTAGGTGCTTTTAAAAGTATTTCTCCTCCTACCGCGATTCCTGGTAATACGAACGTCTCCGAGTAACAATGACGAGGACAGGTGGAATGACTCGTACAGCAGGAAGGTGCGCCAGGCCCGCGCCACGCCTTTCGTGCGCGTTATCTCCACAATCCCTGCAATAACCCTGCCAGGCAGGCCCGCGGAGCCCGTGACGCGGCCACACAGACCCCGGGGAAGGCCCGAGTGGCGCTGCCCAGCTCTATGGCACCCGGGGTCCCTTCAGTCTCTCCGGGCTTCAGTTCCCTGACTGCAGAACCAGTCAGTGAGGACACTGAGCGAGGCCATGCAGGTAGAACACGGCGCACACGCCTCGGCAGGCGGAAGGAGGTCATGAACGCTAGCTATTAATGTTTATTATTTCCTAACTGCTAAGCAGGAATGTAAACAGCGTACGGTTCTATGCTAACGGTAATTAAAGAAAAGTTGCAACAGCCAGATGGACAACTTGATGGTTAGCGTCGGTAGCCACGGGCTCACAAATACTGGGGAGTTAACAGTGCGCCCCCTCCAGACAAGGAGGTAGGAGGCACCACCACTTCCGGTTAGGTCAGTACACCCCAGCCCTTCGCCCTTACAAGGAGGCGCTAACAGATTAGGAGAGAGCTCTGTCCTTCTTCCAGCTTCTTCTTAAGAAATTCACGACTATAAAACACAAACAAACAAACAAAAACAACTTACAACTTTGTCTCATAGTCTTTCCAAGCTTTGTCGAACGGCTTCTTGAGATCCTTAGGAAAAGAGAAAACGAAACTGAGAGTGGATTCGCTTTCGCTCAAAGGCAAATAAACAATCCTGAAACAACATGGGGGCGGAAATGCTTCCCTTTATGGGACGCGTGAAACCTGACACGCTCTCGCGCACATCACGGCGTGTGTCGCACACGAGAAGCCTGAGGAGCGGAAGGGCCAGCCTCGCTGTGATGCCTGCGGGGTCGCCGGAGGCGCGGCCCAGGCTCCGCACGGAGTCCCCGTGGCCGCGGAGGCTCTCACCGATATTCGGGGAAGGGACTCATCTCATTCCTCAGCCAGTAACACCGTGGGAAGCGGCACATCTTTCCCAACGATCATTTTCCAACTACCTTATTTATGCTAAAAATGTTCAGAGTGCCTTTCAAGTTCAAGTGCCTCTATGATCTTAAAAGAGGGGGAAAAATCAATCCTTTCCAGTTAAGGTGAAAATCAAATTTCTGAACACTTACTCCTTTGACTCCCTTCAGGTCTCCTTTCAACAAGGAGTCCAAGGTGAAGATCACATTGTGGCTCAGACCCTGGAGCTGGAAAGGAAAGCAAACGGGGGAGACGGTTAAAAAAGAAAGTGCACGCAGAATAATAAAATCCGCCACTGTGGACTGAGCACCCCCCACACCAGGCTCCGCGCAGGGCGCCCACGCACCGTCTCGCTGACCCTGTGCGCCGCCCCGAGGTTGGGCAGCAGGACCAGCCTCCCCCGCCCGCAGGCGGACAGATCGCCGGGCGCCCAGGCTCTGAATGACCCGGGGGCAGTGCGCATGCCCTCGTGTGAATAATTCCTCATATCACCTGTAGACCTGTCACTGCTCCCCTGCTGACCAGGTCGCCCTTAACCTGACTCTTCTCCCACTGCCTCTGTCAGCGTGAGGAGGGGGCTATACAACCGGCTTGGAGTACTCCTTTTCATATGCTTCTCTGGCATTCGTCACTATCTGAAATTACCCGGTGTGTTTACACTCTGTCTCCCACCAGAATGTAAACTCCATGAGGGCAGGGACCTTGACTGTCCTACTCACTGTCTCCTCTCTGTCCCCAGACCCATTAAAAAGACAAGATCCAAGCTGCAGGTTTCTCACTGTTCTGAGGCAGTGGTCTGGGTCTCCTTGACTTTAAGTTGGTACAAAAGGGGTCTACAGGGGAGAGGGAGACGGAGCTGGCACACAGCTGGAGAGAGGAGGGCAGGGAGACCAAGGGAGGGATGGGCAAGCAGGGGAAGAGTACGCACAAGGACCGAGAACAGTTAATGACACGGACCCCTGGCACCCTGGGGAAATCAGATCTAGTCGTATGGAACCGACACTACAGGGCCCTGCAGAACCAGGTTACAGCCGGAGACGTCGGTGGGCTCTCTCATTCAGGAAGTAATTTTACTTCCGCATAAGGGTGTTCTCATTTGTCACTCCAGCCAGCTGGTCACCCTTCCGTCGATCACTTACCAAGTCCCTGTTCTGTGACGCCCACCATGCTAGCGGCTGGCTAGGTGAAGGTGAATAAAACGCTTCCTGCCTGAGACAGCTCACGTCCCAGGGACAGAGGCGGTCCCAGTATGCAACCCACTCTGCCACAAGGTGATATTACAAGCGCTGTGCAGAGGCGGAGGGAGAGCGTGGAACGAGAAGGACCAACACGGACACCTGCAGGCTCGGTGCGGGGCCTGTGCGCCGCCTCGGTAACTGGAGGCTGCGGTGAAGGAGTCGATACACCTGCCAAGTGCTAGCCTGCTCCCACACACCCAGGAATGCTGAATACGTATTTATTTTCAAAATCCAAAGGGACGTTAGAGAAGGAATAATAAGGCCATGTGCGGTCACCTGGGCGGCTCAGTCGGTTGAGCATCCGACTCCAGCTCAGGTCATGATCTCACGGCTTTTGAGTTCGAGCCCTGCGTCGGGCTCTGTGCCGACAGCTCGAAGCCTGGAGCCTCCTTCGGATTCTGTGTCTCCCTCTCTCTGAGTTCCTCCCACACTCACACTCTCTCTTGAAAATGAATAAACACTAAATTTTTTTTTTTTTTTTTTTAAGAAACAAGGCCACGTGGACAGACACGGATGGACACCTTCGGCCGACTCCTGCGTGCTGCTCTCGTCCTGGGCTCCCCGTGGCTCGCCATTCCTCCTCTGCCCTCCCCGCTTCCAATTTCCAACCAAGGGAAGTTGTCTAGGGCACACCACCAGAGGGCTTGGATCAAAACCCACCAACTCCTCCTTCTTTCAAAGACAAAGAGATTCTGAACTGCACAGATAGAATTGTCTTGGTGTGGGGGCTCGGAGATTATGGCTACGTGATAAGAGCCAAGTACAAAACAGTATTCACAGCATACAAAGTTCTGTATAAAAAGAACAGGGGCTCCTGGCTGGCATTAACTCTTGATCCGGGGTTGTGAGTTCTAGCCCCAGATGGGGGGGGTAGAGATTACTTAAATACATAAAACTTTAAAATATTCTAAAACGAACAATGAAATGACAGTGATTATAAACCATTTTTAACTTAGTCCTAGAATGAGGCTTTCCACCTGATGCCTTGTGAAATGAAGCAGGAAAAAAAAAATACATTAATGTTATGCCACATTAGTCTGAAGGCTGCATTACAAAATAAGAATGAAAAAATTATGAAACTCTGTGGTTAGTACTGAATGTGGAGGTTGCGCGGAAGGAAAAGTCCCTCAAAAGCCATGTATTGACCGCACAAGAGACATACGCTGTAACCTTTCAGTGCCGTCGGGTTAGACTGGGGGGGCTCGGGGGGCAGGCCGTAGCGGCACTGATGGAAAACCCCAAGAATTAAGAATTTCTTTGTGGTTATCCACACACATACTCTTGGGGGTTGATAAGAAACCAAGAAGGCCAAACATCATGTGTTTATGAATTCAGAATCTTCCCAGCGATGAGCCTAGCGAAAGGCCCCAGGAAAAACAATCTGAAACTTAAACGTTCCCCTCCTTACTTCCCAGGAAAAAATAGGTTAATTTGCAAAAACCGGCAAAGGCAACAGTTTTAGGTAAAAAGCGAACAGTGTATGAAGATGTGGAGAGACGTCAAAGAGAAAACAGACGACTCTCAAGAAAAGGAAACTTTTGAGAAATACTCATCGAGAGGCCAAAATTTCCTTCGCGGCAGACCCCAGTGAAGGGAAGACCCATTTCCTCGACACTGGAGGGCTCTGCTGTGTGGTACAGATGGAGTATGTGACTTTGCAGCTGTAGGACTCTGGGATTTTCCTGCTTTTTTATTTTCCAGTTCTTTCAGGAATCCTGTGCATGGCCTGAGCAAGGCTTGCGAACGGAGACAGGGGCACTCACGAGGAGGCCAACATAATACAGTAATAGAACAAGTAGACAGACTTCCTGGATCACCCTCATTATCCTCAGTGGCTTTTTAAAAAGCCTTTCAAATCTATTATATCATTATTTCCCATTTATTTTACCAAATATTCTATTGATTACTCCATTTCCATTTACTCAGCTCCCAGCCTACTTCCTGCCCTGTAATGATAACGCTGAACTAAGGTAGGTTCTTTCCACAGGCCAAGATAACAGGACGGTGAAGGATATGGTTTTAAGAGCAACTCTTTCTCCATTCTGTTAAGCAAACACTTTGGAAAGCATTTCGGGAGTGATGTTTGGGTGTGGGAAATGTATCTGCTTTCCAAACAAACCGTTGTTTCCTTCCTCACGAAGAGGACATTTCCTGCACGAGTACATACATCAAGCCCAGCGAGGACTTTGGAATAAAGACAGGAGGCGGCTGACATCTATGCTTTCATTACGCGAAAGTGATTTGTTTAAGCAAACAGCCTGCAGTTAATATTGGTTTTGATCACAATGGCCACTTACTCCTTACGGCTGCTCAGATGCCACCGACAGGAGACAAACGGCCCCCGCTAGAGAGGACTTCTTGACAGCTTTCCTCTATGATTTTTTTTTAAACCCCTTCAGAGTTTTACCGCAAAATGAAATGATCTCATCATTTCTTTATGATTTATCACCTGTCTTTCCTCTCTAGAAGGTATGCTTCTTAATGAAGGGGAAGCATCTCATCTGTTTTGTCCACTAACTGACGAGGTCCCAAAGCAGGAGCCAGCAAGCAGCCACCGGTTGCCCCACCGCACTGTGGATTCTGGCTTGCCCGTGGACCCGCAGGGCTCCCCACCACCCGAGGGGCTGTGCCACCCTGCAGGAGCACAGGCATGGGGGGGACAGTGCCTCAGCAGTGTCCCTGTGGGAGCGCAGCATGGCTCTACACATGGCGCCCTGCCCCGACGGCCCCCACGTGCACGTGACACTGTCTCAATGAACAGGGACATAAATTGCTTGCTTTGTCATCCTGCATTAATCCTGACATTCCTTCCCCGCTGCCCACCGGTTCTCTCTCCTCCCCCTCTACAGAGAGAAAGTAAGGCTAATGCAAATCTGCTGACTTGCTCAACACATTGGGAAATCCAATTAAAATAATGAGCCAGCTCCCAGCAGTTAAGTCTTCGATTCCCTGGAATAAATTAGGCATCCCGTCTAGTGTGTTAACTCCTTCACGGCACACTCGTGCACCCTCATGGTGGTGCCCTGTCGTCAGGCAGTTTCCAGGGTGTTAAGAATCACTGGCAAGAGTTCTCAGCAGGAGCTGAGAAGTCCGGAGGCATGTGGCCACTCATTACTGCTGGCCCGAGGGACTTTGGGCAAACCGTTAGTTAACCTTACAGACTTGGTTTTCTGATTACAACAGGTGTCCTAGCACCTGCCTCCACTAGCCAAGGCTGGTGTGACAGGATCAGAGAGAACGGATACCAACAAAGTTCCCACTTGGTAGCAGGCCACGAGGCTGCCTGCCTTTACACCACTGCTCCTGATAACCCTCAAGGTGTTAATAACGTGTTCAAACACACTCGGGTAAGTGGAGGGGCCAAACTACAAGCCAGGGCCAACTCCAAAGTCGGTGAACTATTTACGGCATTATATTCTTGCAGATTATCAGAAAACATTTTTTTAAGTTTATTTATTTATTGAGAGACAGAAAGAGGTGGGGGAGAGAGAGAGGGAGAGGGAGACAGAGAGGGAGAGAGAGAGAGGGAAGGAAGGAGGGGGAGGGAGAGGGAGAGATGCCAGGGCCGTGAGATCACGAGCTGAACCAAAATCGAGAGTCAGACGCCTAACCAACTGAGCCACCCAGGCACCCCCGATTATCAGAATGCTTTGAAGATTCTAATATACTACACACACGAATGGACAATTATTACCAGCTATTACCGCCTACTAAACTAAGCACTATTGTATTTGGTTGCACATGCATTAAGGGGAAACAACTGCTTTGAGGGCACTTACAGTTCCAGCACAGACGAGACTTGATGTCCCGCCTCACCCACTGCTCACGCAGCTGTAACAGTTCACACCTCACAGCTGCTGGGGTGCCAGGACTCCCATGATCAGCAGGTGGCACATACTTAGCGAGGCGTGTGCTTGGACAAGTCATTCGGCCTTTCAGGGATTTAGAGATTTAGTCATTCACCCTTTTAGAGATGCGGTCTCCTTCCTCATAGCGGCAATGATAAGGCTGCCTCCCTGCGGTACTGACGGCGTTGCCGTATAGACACTGGGTGCGGTATAGACACCGGGTGCGGTATAGACACCAGGTGCGGTATAGACACCGGGGGCTCCGCATGCAGGCGCTGCACAACACGGACTCTTACTCAAATGTAACTAGGTTTACCTTCTCACACTTGAAAAGCTCAGCCGCAGTGGTGGAAAAAATACAATGACGGCATTTTGGACACTGGAATAGGTCTTGTGAGGCTGGGGCGGAGGCTGGAGGCCTCCCAAATGTCCTTCATATTGCACCACGTTCCCTCCAACGGTTCTCGTTTCCCCGCCTCATCCCGCAAGGGAGTCTCTACGAACTGTAAGGTAATGCATCCCAGTACACAGCGTGCTCTGATCCGGGCAAAGCAGCCAGAATTAGATGTATTAAAATGACAGATGGTACTGTGTTTAACGTATGGTATCTAAAGTTACTGCTCACAACAACTCAGTAAGATGTTTCTTAGTCTCACCCAATTGAGGAAACAGACTCAGAGAGGTCAAGCGACTTGCCTAAGGTCAGACAGCAAGCAGATGGTCAGAGTGTTGGTTTACGGTTTTTACTGACTCCATCCTCATTTCCTGAGCCCTGCTGTCGCAGGGATCTTGTAAAATGACTATCAGATCACACCACTCTCCTGCCGGAAACCCATCGATGGCTTCCCGTGGACCTGGATTCAAATCCAACCTCACGATTGAAGTCTGGCCCTGGCGACCGGTCTGAAGCCCCTCTTCCCTTTCCCGCTGCCCATCAACCATGCCGGCCCTTCTGGTTCTCGATTCATCGAGCTCTCTCCCCCAAACACGTGCTTTACCAACAGCCCGGACCAGTCTTCCGCTGGCTACTGGCAAAGAGCCTCCTCTTCTAGTCTCCCCCGAGTCTTCACTAGGCAGAACAGGCTCACTCTCAGAGAACAATGCATTTTACAGGCACCTGACTGTGTCTTTAGTGTCTAGGGCAAAGCTTCTTGAAGCCAGGAGCTTTGCTTGTTCCACCCACCACCGTGTTATATCCAGCCCCTCGCAGAGTGTAGCTACGTTAAAGAAAACGCGTGTTGACTGAGTAAATGGCTGAACAAATGGATTCCTCTCCACACCAGGAAAGCTGTTCTGAGACTCAGAAGCATGACAGAATGTGAATGGGCTTTGGTCTTCCTGGAGCACTCTGCATTTCCAGATTAGAAGGGGTAGGGGTGGGGGAGGATTTAGGAGAGGGATGGGAGATTAGTAGAACCGCTGCCAGCATGCGGTCGGGGGTGAAAGCCCAGAGGTACCTTCCACCCAGCAGCTGCCAGGCTTTGACAACTGGAGAAGAGCGTTCTAGACCTGAATCTGCTCCCACCTGGCTGTGTGGGTACAGGCCAGTGACTTCTCATTTCTGCCACTGATGAAACGAGAGGTCTACGAGGTCTCTCACATACCTTCCAGGGACAGTGCTCTTAGAGCCTAAAATGAGACGCTGAGATACGACGAAACACGCCGGAAAGAAATCCAGACCACCTTGGTGAGAACGGCCGGAGGGAAGCGCTCATGCTGTCTCCCGAGCAGGATGCGGGCCCTGTCCCTCTCCCCCTCCCCCCGGCACAGCAACAAAAACAGTAAACAATCCTTTAGTGATCCTTGAAGAGTTAGAAGGGTCAGTTCCTAGTCCCTATCAAAACCCTGGAGTTTTTATACTGTCTGTAATATCTACCATAAACTTCTGGCAGGCTTATCAAGAGAATCTTCTTAAAAAGTCTGAACTAGCTCAAGAAAGTGAACATCTTTTTAAAAATTTTTTTTCAAATGTTTATTTATTTTTGAGAAAGACAGAGACAGTGTGAGTGGGGGAGGGGCAGAGAGAGACAGAGAGAGAGAGACACAGAATCTGAAGCAGGCTCCAGGCTCCGAGTTGTGAGCACAGGGCCCAACATGGGGCTCGAACCCACGAGCCTCAAGATCATGACCTGAGCCAAAGTTGGATGCTCAACTGACTGAGCCACCCTGGCGCCTGAAGAAAGTGGGCTTCTTAATTGGACCACAGCAAGGAAGAGTTGGGACTAGCAGGCCTGGAGCTACAGGCAGTTTCTTCCCATCTCCTAACGGACTCAAACAATAGTGAAGGAAGGGAGAATAAACATATGCAAACTAAGGGGCACCTGGGTGGCTCAGATGGCTCAGTTGGTTAAGTGGTTAAGTGTCTGACTCTTCATTTTGGCTCAGGTCATGATCTCATGGTTCATGTGTTGGAGCCCCATGCTGGGCTCTGTGCTGACTATGGAGCCTACTTGGGATTCTCTCTCTCTCCCTCCTCCTCTCATGTTGTCTCTCTCTCTCTCTCTTTCTCAAAATAAATAAACTTAAAAAAATATACAAACTGAATTCACGCAGTAATGAGGGCCAACATCTAAATAATCTATTATTCCTGGGCGTGTGCAGAGATTTCAAATGATGCCCTCAACTACTGTTCTTAACAGTGAGAAAATGGCAACAGTGGAAATGTTCAAAGTAGGAGACCGGGTAAAGAAATCCCGGTGCGAATAAATGATGGGCATTCTATGGAGCTGTGAGCAAGACCTGGACGCTGCTGACCAGTTCTGCGGACCCTGAGCTGGGGGACAGGCACTGACTAGGGAAGCGGCTCCTGGGGGACAGTCACTGACTAGGGAAGGGGATCCTGGCTCCTGGGGGTCAGTCACTGACTAGGGAAGCGGCTCCTGGCCTCATCTCAACCACAGAAGCTCTGTTTTAAGAGGCTGTATGCTTCCAACTAAGCAAAGGTCTGAGGCTATGGTTTCCTTTCTGAAACAGGAATACATTTTCAAGATACATAAACAAGTGAAAAATCAGGTTATAAAATAGCACTGTAGTATGAAACCAACGTGGTTAAGAAATTATGACAATAAATACACATACAAGAAAAGCTTTATAGATAGGAATGAGATGAGAAGATACAGATAGATCCCAACCTGTGAACAGTGAATTGTAAGGTTCTCAGTGACTTTTATTTCGGGGTTTTCTCCCTTGTATTTCCTAAGCTTTCAGCAATGAACTGGTATTATTTTTGTATTCAGAGTATTATTAAAAAGAAATCTGACACAGAAACACAAGAGGGCGATATAATCAACGAGCAACTTATTTCTCATTCGACTTGTTATTTGACCTATTAACACAGCACAGAGACCAGATGGCAGGTATGAAAGTAAAAGTAATTAATTAGGGAGTGAATGTGGCGGGAAAAACGACAGCTTCTCTGTAACGTTAGGGAATTCTATCCCTCTGTCCAGAGCGACCATCCTTACCAGTGGTGTCCCAGGTGTGTCCAGGAACAACAGTGTTTGCATCCTCCAGGACTGGTTAGAAATCCAACCTCAATCGTAATGAACCAGACACTCTGCGGGTGGGGCCCAACGGCCCAGGTGGAACCCAGCTCTCTGGGTGGGATGGGCTAGGTGCAAGGTCGAGTCTGGGCACCACCGCTCTTCACTAAAGGCTGTCCAAAGTAAGAGTGGAAGGAGAACTAAGGCTCCTTTGGGGAAGGGAACACCTGCAGTGCAAACACCTGCAGTGAAACCACTGAGGCACAATTACCATGAAAACAGGACAGAAGTGGGTCTCAGGCAGAATGACTGACTAGGAGAAAAGGCACAGGAATGACTGGGTGACCCGGGAAAGACCTACGGAAAAGGGAAACCAAATCAAATCACGGTGTTACAGGCATCAGGAACTGACAAGCCTGAATTTAAGCAGAAAACACGGTTCTATTGGAAGTTTCATAGAGAAAAATGGGTAGGCGTAGGAGCATCTGGGAATAGGAGAATTCCTTAACATGAAATAACGCCATCATGTTTTGTCTAATCCCATTTAAGTAAATGAGGGGTTAGATTTAACATCATCTCCTACATCAAGGGTGAAAATGAAAGCACCCTTTTCCTCTGTACGATCTGCAGCATCTGACTCCATCTGAGGATAATTATAACGGGGCGCGGCCACGTGTAAGCCCAGGATAAAAGGGGAAGCAAAAGGCAGAAGGGCCCAGGCGGCTAGGCCTTGGCTTAAAAAGAGACGTCTCGACCCTAAGGACGTCTCTACTGTGCTCGAAGCGATTAATCGGCTGGTTCACGATCAGCTCTCAGACCCTTAATTTCATTTCCATGCATGTCATCCACAATTTGCTATGTTTAAACTAGAACAGAAGCGTACAGTAGGTGACATCGAATTACATTTTCCTTGCCTTCAATGAACATCTTTATCTAAACACACTGTATGTTTGACAACAACACAACAACACGCTTTTCCTTAGGAAGCACTTCCCCAACAAATTAAACAATTAAATAAAATAAACGCGTGCAAGCCCTTGGGGCCCACCACGTGCCGCAGCAGGAGGACACGGGAGTTCCTTCCCGCAGACACGGTGCTCATTTCACTGGGGGCAAGGCCCTGCCCCTCTGCCTGCCCCGCCCCCGACTCTGCTTGGTCCACGTCTTGTGCTTTACGACTCCCTTTTACTCCATCCTCACTGAAAATGTTAGAATTCAAATAGTCTGCCTCAGTGGGGGCTGTAATACTCACCACCAGTCCATACGGTTCCAGGCCACCCTCGCGAAAAGAGAAATCTTGGATATTATGCCTGCGATGCCAAGTGATGCCAAGAGGATCCTCCCCCCAATCCCCTCGGAAAGTTTTCTCTCTTTGCAGGCAGCAAAAAGCAGGAAGCTTAAAATATCTAGTCCCATCCCCAAGTCCATGCTTCCTTATAAAATGAAGTAGCGCCTTAGTGTAAACTATTACAAGAGTCTGTACAAGCGGTCTCTTGAATGGAAGTAATCGCCAAGCTCAGCAGAGCCTGGAACAGACTGGACATGCAGCGAATGCTAGCTAAGTCAAGACCACAATTTAGAAAGTCTTGAAAAAAAACAAACCAAAACAAAACGAAACAGCAAAATGAAGCAAAAACCTGAAGTACAGACTTTCACCTGACTCTCTAAATATCAAATGTATCAACCAAAGCTTAATGCTGGTTAATGCTTCTATTTAAGGAAACATGCATCTGCAAGCCTAAGAGAATAGTTTTATAAATATCTATTAATTATTTATGGCCTGGTTCAAGGGTGTCTCTTCTGGGAAGCCTTTTGTGATCTCCTTGCGTTCTGAGTGACTAAATGAGGGAGTGGATGAATAACATGACTCTGCCTCTAAGGACCCCACTTGAGAAATGGGGAAACAGAAACGCGAACTCAGTTTTATCGGACTTCGAAGTCACGCGCTTCTGCCAGCTCTCTGAACCTTCGACTGCTTGACGCGGCGGGGCCACCGGTCCATCAAAGGGCCCAGTCCCATTCAGAGGAAGATGTACGCTGCTAGTTCGAGACTGGGTCGGCAAGCTGCTTCTTCGTGTTTAAACCTGAAGGTACCAAAAGGCACCAAAGGGTATAATCTCAGAGCAGCAAGGTGTGAAGAAGCCACCAGCTTAAATAATCAGAAATTACATACTGAAATGTAAATAAGACATTCTAGAAGAACAGATATCAAGTGGAATAAAATGAAAACAAATCACCAACGACGCATGAAATGGATCACCCGATCCAGAAGGCATCTCAATCAGCACATCTCAAAGTGGTTCTATGGGAAGTTAAAGTTTCTTATACCAGAAAGTTTGTGATCGAGTATGTTTTAAAAAACTCTGAACTAGTCCGGTCTCTTTAATAATAGAATGTCTCCGAGTCTTTAATATAAGAATGTGCACTGTAAATCCCAAGGGCAGTATGTAGTGCTTTTCAATCCAGAACTCTTGTCAAAGAAGGCGGCATGGGGGGCGCCTGGGTGACTCCGTGGGTTAGCCATCTGACTCTTGATTTTGGCTCAGGTCATGATCTCACAGTTGGATCGTGAGCTTGAGCCCTGCATCAGGCTCCGCACTGCCGGTGCTTGGGATTCTCGGTCTCTCTGCGCCTTCCCCGCTCACAAGCACACACTCTCTCTCTTTCTCTCTCTCAATAAATAAATAAATAAGCAACCAAGCAAACAAACTTAAATAAAAAAAGAGGGTGGCGTGGGATCAGTGTTTCAGGGAAAACTTGTAGGAAAAGGCATCTCAGATTCTGATACTCGTGTTCCCGGACAAGAGGCAGTCAGATGCACTGGCCCAGCATGGCCCCTGCACACGGTGGCACAGGGTGTACATAGCTCAAAGCTTCCACCTGGCTTGTACAAGTGGAGCCTGAATCCCAGCCACGCTCCCCTCACTAATCCGTGTTCCCCGGGGCCGGCTGACGTCGGCCCAGAGGAAGGTGCCCTAGTTGGGTTGCGGTACTTGCCCCGAAGTCGGTGTGGAGTGGGTTGCCTCATCGGATGGCTACAGGAGGTGGAGGCGAGGAGAGACCGAGGGGCGGCTTTCTGCAGAGGGTCTAAACCCAGTTCAACAGAGAACACTTAATCTGAGGCAGGTGGAGGAATGGCAGAATCCAGGTGAGAGGCCACGCCTGGCATGGAGAACGAGAAATCGAGGAAGAGGTCAAAGGGGCGAGTGTGAGGCTGAGTCTGGCGGATTCGCTGAACAAAGGAAAACATCTGCGTTTGCTTTTCACACTAGGCTCCAGACTGGGGCTTGGAACAGGAGCTCTAGAGGCTTCGGGGACCAAGACCATGCAGACAGAAGGCGGTGAGCTACCCCCCAACAGTGTGCTCCTTACTCCTGTCCTATCTCTGCCACGGCTGTACTTGCTGTCCTTTAAAGCGATACTTTTCACTTAAATCAATTAAAAGTATATTTCTCGTTATGTCCATAAAAGGATGCTGACACCTTGAGAGGCAGTCCAGTGTTCTTCTTAAACGCATGGGGTCTGGAGGAGACCACCCAGGTCTGAATGGTATCTACCCCAGCACTCTATGCCTCAGTTTCCCCAACCGTTCAATAAGGATAATAATGGCTACTACTGGGTAGGGTTGATGTCAGGAGGAATGAGGCAGAAACGGTAATATCACCAAATTTTCTATTTGCTCCCTTCTGTTTCCTGTCCCCGGCCAGTGGGGCCAAGAACACCGTTGAAGGTGGGGAACTAACACACGAGGGGAAGTGGTGAGGAGCCTTCTCGCGGTGGTCTCTCCTCTCCTCCCCTGCGTGGCAAACCCTGTGGGGATGGGGCCTCGGTCTCTGAACGACTGTTAGCGTGTGGAGCAGACCCCCTCGGGTAGACATGGGACGTGAGGAGGAAAGAACCCCTTCCTCTGTTAAGCCATGGAGATCTGGGGGCGAATTTATTACTGCCGCACATTCTGGCCCCTTCTGGCTTGTACGACACGTCGAGTGCTTAAAACGATGCCTGGGATATAGTCGGCTCATTCTACCCACCACTGTTACCATTATTATTTATATAAATAAAATTTAACCGTTAAGAATACTGAAAACTTTACCTGCCTGCAGACTCTGAGGCTGAGACCAGCTCTATCTTTAAGAGACGTACTGATAAGCAAATATTAAGTGGCCCAGTGCGAATCTGAAGCTTGCCCCTCCAGCCCAGCCCTCTCTAACCGCTAATGCAACTTTCTCTTCCAACAAGAGACTGCTCCCTACTCTTCCTCCACCCTGCTTCCTTCTCCTCCCTTCCTCTCTCACAGAACCTCGGCTCTGCCGGCACCGAGATGCTGTTTTGCGAGTCTGTTTAAGGTGGATTAATGCCTGACAGCCACAAACACACAAATTTAAAAAATGTTTGAAACGTGTTATTCACTGCATGCAAAATTCACAAGATGAAAATTCAATCGTATTCGAAGTGCATTATTTGAGGGGTGCGTGGGTGGCATTATTTTAACTTCCTATTTACAGTGTTTTTAATGTTAATCCTGAAAAGAAAAAAAAAGCCAAAAGAAAAAGAAATCGTTTTTAAATCCAGGCTGGGGATACCACGGGACTTCTGCATGTTGGGTGAATCTGAGACAAGGTGCACTTGCACTGATGAATATCAAATTCAAACTTTACCCAGGGAATCAATCATGGTTTATACAATGAAACACTATGGAGCCTGTTAAAGTGATTTTCCGATTTTACTTGTATAGTCCTAGACAGCTAACAGGCTTCGAATGCGGTTGGCAAAGCATGTGTATAATAACAAGTTTGTTTTTTAAAAAACTCACTTGGCAGCAAAACCTGACCTAACGTGAATTCACGTGGTCGTAAGGTGTGACCTGAATGCAGGTGGGACCCTTCAGAGTCTCATCGTCACGGAAACACCCACAAGTTCCACCGCGGACAACAGGCGGACTGCACGTAATTATGAGGACCTGCCTGAGAAGTCGTGGGGCGCTGGGGGAAGGAGGTTGTCTCTTACGTGGCGTGTGCACCCCCACCACTCTGGAATCTGTAAAGTTCCAAATTTTATCAGTTTCTCTGTGTATAAATCTATAGAACTGTTTCAAAAGGCAGAGTATTAGTATTAACAGAAGTTAGAATTATATAATGGTCTTTATTTTATTCTGTCCCCTTTCTCACTTTTTTGTAGTAAACATTTGCGACTTTGACAACGGAAGAGAAAAAGGAGAGCTCCCTGTTACCCACGCGGAGAGCTCTCATGTCCTGCAAGGCCTCACCCCGTCACTGCCAGGGAAGCACGCCAGGGCACGGGGGCACGTCTGGCAGATCAAAGGCTAAAACCCTCCCTTTATGGATTACCCTTCTGCAGAGAAGGCTGTGAAGTCGTAGCCTATAACCCCGGGCACCCGGGGGCTACCAAAGGGCTGTTGAGCCAACTCACGCTCTCTCCATTACTCGGTATTGCGAAGAAAAACTTGAGACAGAATTCATCAGCTATAAATCTAGGTCCAACCTGTAAGTTTCTTAGCTATTTTCAGTTGACGAAAAGAAGAAAAATCAAACATTGAGCGAATCCTTAACTCGACCACAGAGCCTGCAGTCAGAGATCGCACACAGGAAATGCCAGGCAGCTGGAGATGCCTTCTTGTGCTTCAGCAGCTCTGAAGCAATAACCACCCTCTCACTAGTAAAGGAGACTGAGGTGCTTTCGCAAGTCACAGAAATGTCCGAAGGCTCAGGGAAGAGGCGGCCTGGACAGTCCTGGACTGGGCCAGAATCCTTCTGGGCACGTCCCTTAAACAGAGGTTTTGCATTTGGGTCCCCAGGGGGCTCAGTCGGTTAAGCATCCGACTTCGGTTCAGATCACGATCTTGCGGTTCGTGAGTTTGACTCCCACGTCAGACTCTGCTCGCAGGTCCGAGCCTGGAGCCTGCTTTGGATTCTGTGTCTCCCTCTCTCTCTCTCTCTGCCCCTCCCCTGCTCATGCTCGGTCTCTCTCAAAAATAAATAAACATGAAAAAAAGAGGAGGTTTTACATGTATTTTCTAATACTGCTGCTGCACTGGGGGTGTTGGGGTATGTTTCAAATAGTTTTTCCTTACCCACCGAGAATCTATCTATTTCAATCCACCCAGTTACTCCTTTCCAGTCCCATTTTGTGGTTTGGTGATTAAATGAATGCAATTTACTGTTGACTCCTGAACTACTTCTTCTTTTAAATCTTTATTTTTGAGAGAGAGAGACAGAGCATGAGTGGAGGAAGGAACAGAGAGAGAGGGAGACACAGAATCCAAAGCAGGCTCCAGACTCTGAGCTGTCAGCACAGAGCCCGACGTGCGGCTCAAACCCACAAACTGCAAGTTCATGACCTGAACGGAAGTTGGACGCTTAACCGACTGAGTCACCCAGGTGCCCCAAGACTCCTTAACTTCTTTGCCTGCATCACCAGGAACGGCGGCCTGCTGCCGGCAGGAGAGCAGACCCAGCAAGGTTTAGCAACTGCTTTCTTTCCAAGGACTTAAAAAACAAAAAAAGAAAAAACTGAACATAATTTCGGTTCTTTGTATTTAATGAAAGGAATAAAAAAAATACTTAGGAAGAGCTAAAACTCTAAAAGATCATCCTGCTTTCTCTTCTTCCTTCTTTTTCTTTGAACAAGGAAGCCGCATTGTAAAGAAAGCCTTTATCTACTTTATCTATTAACTACTAAATGACATTAAAAGGAGAAGGATCGGAAGGTATAAAGGCATGGAGGCAAGAAACAGTTTGTAATCCAGAAACAACGAGTCATTTGTTATGTCCGGAGCTGGCTTTGGTTACAAAGGCATCTTTAACTGGAGGAAGGATGAATTCAAAGGGACTGGTTATGTCAACTGAAGAAACATTTTTAATATATATTTTAAATGATACTCTCTACTAAGCATACGCTTACAGACCAAAAGATCCGACAGGTTCTTTGCATAAAAGCCCAGGCACCTGTAACCCGGCCTCACACGTCTTACAAACCCCAATGAAACGCATCAAGTCCACACCGCTCTGGCTTCTCGCCACTAAGAGGCAGCATCCCCTCGGCGTGTTCACACAGGACTGAGACTCCCTGCTGAGGGGAAGGCTCAGCACTTCATGTTTTGGGAACAGTGGCCACAAAAAAGACTCTGAGACTAGAGGGAGCAACTGAAAACACGGACAGAGACGGGTTTAGAAAAGCTATTAAAAAAAAGTGCAAAGGAAGTGGGAGTACGGACCCGCGGGCACGGCAGAGAAGAGAGGGTTTGAGTTTTGCTCCGCACGTTGGTTCCACACTGAAATTTTCATGTAACAATAGCTCTATCATTCAAGACTTTCCCTCGCTTTGTTTCCCTGACTAGAATTTGGTGATTTATATCTTAACTTTCCATTCTGGGAAAATTAGAGACTCAGAAAATTTGCGCAAACAGTATAGAGAGGCCCTGGTACCCTCAACGAGCTTCCCCCAAGGGTAACATCTTAGACCTCACAAAGTTAACAGCTTACACAGGACATTATCAGAACCCGGGAAGCAACACTGGCATGAGGCGACCGGCCAGGCTACAGATGCCTCGTGGGGGGAAATTCAGAATCCAAAGAGAAAATTGTGGTTTCTCTTTTAGATTCTCCTTTCCCAGAGACAGCCACCATTGATATCTGGGGTTTATCACGTGATATCTAGGGTTCTGCACGCACTCAGTTTTTAGTATTGTCTGTGTACGGCTCTGTGGCATTTTAGCACACATGCAGGTCAGCACGACCACACCACCAAGTCAGAGAACTGTTCCATCAACACGAAGGGACTCGCTCAGGCTACCCCTTTATGGTCGCGCCCTTGACCCCTTCTCCAGTCCCGGGTAACCACGGGTCTGTCCTTCCTCCCGGTAATTTTGGATGACCTGGACTTTAATCAGGAAAATACACGAATGGCAACGTTATCTTGCTGGACGTTACCCTTTTATGGAACTTCTTGTTTTCATTTTAAGGCGTCAAAAGCACAGAGGAAGCAAAAGAAAAAAGCCCTTCTTGCGTGTACTTGGGTAGTCCCACCAGACAGCAAGCCCCGGTCCTCCTCCTGCCCTGCGCTGCCATCAGGCAGGTGTCCCCGGACTGGGGCGGACGGGGCTCCACGGGGACAAGGGCTGGACTGCCAAGGATGGTGACTCCACCAGAGGGGTTGAGGAAGTCGCATCCTCTCAGGCTTCTGAATCTGTCGTTTGTCCCAACTCGGGAGAGTGCCAATGCTCTAAGGCCAACGCTAAGCGAAATCTAGTGAAATACGAAGTTGCTCTGAACATACGATTTCATCTATTTGGGGCGGGGGGGGGGAGGTGCAGGAAACAGGACTAGAAAGATAAACCCCAAGTATTAATGACAGTTATCTCTGGGAAGGGAGAATATAAAAGAGAAACAGCAATTTTCTCTTTGGATTCTAAATTTTTCCCACTAGGCATGTGTTCTTTTTATAGTAAGAAAAACACATAAATAAAGTCTCCCGCAGTGGCTATTAATGCCTCAGCGGTTTCAGTATTAATGTAGTCTATTAACACGGTAGCGCCCCACTCTTTGTGACTCTGGGATTCGGCAGCTTACAAAGTTTCTCACCTGGGTGGTATGATGATCCTTGTACAAGAATAGGGCGGGTGAGGCGCCTGGCTGGCTCACTCGGTTAAGCTGCTGACTCTTGGTTTTGGCTCAGGTCATGACCTCATGGTTCTCATGATCTCATGGTTCGTGAGATCGAGCCCTGCATCAGGCTCTATGTGGACAGTGTGGAGCCTGCTTGGGATTCTCTCTCCCCCTCTCTCTCTTTGCCCCTCCCTGTTCAGATGCACTGTCTCTCAAAAATAAACAAACACGCAAAAAAAAAAAAAAAAGGGCAGGTAAGGAAGGTAACTCTTCCTCATTTTCCCAGTGAGGGCAGTCGTGTCTGTAACTGAGGCAGTGTTAATCCACTCGGGGCCAGGGCCGGAATCACAGCAAAACTTACGCCAGGGGTCCCCAGGGTGTGGTCCACAGGCCCCTGGAAGTCCCCAAGGTCAACAGTACTTTCATAGTAGCACTAACAGATTTTATCTGACTTTCCCAATGTTTAGACATTAGTGCTGAGGCACCTGGGTGGCTCAGTCGGTTGGGCGGCCAACTTCGGCTCAGGTCATGATCTCATGGTTCGTGAGTTCGAGCCTCGCGTCGGGCTCTGTGCTGACAGCTCAGAGCCTGGAGCCTGCTTCGGAATCTGTGTCTCCCTCTCTCTCTGCCCCTCCCCCACTCATACTCTGTCTCTCTCTCTCTCTAAAGAATAAACATTAAAAAAAAATTAGACATTAGCACTGACAGCACAAAAGTAACGGAGGTGAAACCGCTTGTGTCCTGATGTGAACCAAGGCACTGCCTGACACCAGTCGAGGGCACTGTAGTTTTCATGGTCGTGCTCATGCGGTTAAAAAAAAAAAAAAAAAAAAAAAAAAAAAAAGCCTATTTTCATTTAAGAATGCCCATGATGAGGGGTGCCTTGGCGGCTCAGTTGGTTAAGCGTCCAACTTTGGCTCGGGTCATGATTTCACAGCTGGTGAGCTCGAGCCCCGCCCTGTGCTCTGTGCTGACAGCTCAGAGCCTAGAGTCAGTTTCAGATTCTGATTCTGTGTCTCCCTCTCACTCTGCCCCTCCCCCGCTCACACACTCTCTCTTAAACAATAAACATTAAAAAAAAAAAAAAAACAACAAAGAATGCCCATGAAGAAACAGCAAAAATGATTGATTTGATTATATATCGGTCCTTGAGAACATCTTTCTCACATTCTGTCTGATGTAATGGGAATTACACTCCAACTACCTTCAAGGCACACCCAAAGCATGACGGTTATCTTGGAAAAAAGCACTTCTGCAGTGTTTTGAGTTGCAAGCTGAACTAACTCGATTTGTGTTACCTTTAAGGGGACACCACTTTTCCCCTTGAAAGAATGGCTGACAAACTGTGGTGCTGAGCCGTGGGTTTTGGGCAAACATTTTCTCAGAAACAAATAAAGTGACTCTGTCACACGTGGTTTCAGAGTCACACTGACATTGTTATTCACTTTAAGAAAGGAACCCTTGTCAAGTTGACACAGTATCAAAGAAAAAGACTGACGATCACCTGAGTTCTTACAGTACTCCTCTCTCTTCCCAATGTACAGATCTGTGAGGGGCTGCATTTTTTTGTCTGCTTCACCCGAACAGCATATTGCAACAAAATGAATTAACAGACTTCAAAACGCCTCACTTGTAAGTTCTAATACAGTAAGTATGGACAGAAAGGGTCCACATTAGCAAGACCTCGTCAGTGGCCTTGATCATTTTCAAGACTGGCGTTCTGAGACCGCGAGTTCGTGAACTACTGGCTAACACTCTTTTCCCACTATACGGGACACTGCTGGTGACGGCAATGAAAGGGAAAGTGCGGACAGAAAGAATTCTGCACGCTGAACACGAACAGGGGTTGACGACTACTTCTACTCGTACAGGCTCTAGTCGGGCCAGGTGGGCCACCAGCACCGCCACCTGTACAGAAAGGCAATGCCCTCGCTCAGTCACTGTTGGGGGGCACATCGCCGAAACAACACATGTCAGGGGGCCTGGGCTCGAGCCCCAACTCCTCTATTTCTCAGGCATATTTTGTTTTTGGAGATTTGGTGCACTTATCTGTAAAACAGGAGAGGACTATCCAGACCTGCCTTTACACGGGGGGAGTTGCCATAAAGATCAGATGAGAAGAAGTAAATAATAATAAAAGCTTGTATCTGTTAAGTGAATCCCACATGTCAGGTACCGTGCTTGGTGATTTAATTCCATGATCTCACCAAAGTCCCATCGCTACCACATAACAGACACCAGTAATGCTGCTCCCGGGTAAGGACACTGGCACTAATGAAGCTTAACCATTTGCCTACAGCTATACTCCTGCTAAGCTGGGAGCTGGGCTTGCAGGTCCGACGGAGACCCTACTTTTACCCCCACCCTTCGCAGCTTCTCTCAGCCTGTGTCACGAAGTGAAAAAGCGTTTTTACAGCAACCATCTTCTGGTACGTGGAGGCGAAGGGCAGGAAGAAACACACGTGTTCTTTTTTTTTTAATTTTTTAAAAATTTTGTTTATTTTGAGAGAGAGAGAGAGAGAGAGAGAGAGAGAGCGTGCGTGTGTGTCTGTGCATGCAGGTGGGGTAGGGACAGGAAGAGAGGGGAGGGAGAATCCCAAGCAGGCTCTACACTGTCAGCATGGAGCCGGACATGGGGCTTGAACTCATGAACTATGAGATCATGAATGACTTGAGCCAAAACCAAGAGTCGGATGCTTAACTGACTGAGGCACCCAGGCACCCCAGGAAACATGAGTTACTTTAAACCTGACTTGCTGCGTCGACTCTGGCACGAGCTCACAGGGTCAAGAGCCACAACTACAAGCCTCTTTGCGGTCCTCAGGCGGCGCTCGGTTAGCAGTCAGAAGCTGGACGACAGAAACCAGCCCCAGCCCTGTCTGGTGTTAACGCCAGCATCCCTGTGGCTCTTGGGGGTTTTCACGTAACTTCCCACCTGACCCTCCCACCTTCCGAAGGTACTGAAAGCTGGGAAGTGAAGACAAACATATAAACAGAGAAGACACAGTTAACATCACTTAGTGGGTCACATTTCTCAGGAGCAACCCTTCAGAAACTCCTCCACGCAATACACTCACAATACCGATTCCTTACAGGTAGCACGATGAAAGTTTTCTCTAACTAGAGTTAGTCAAAAGCAGAAAGCTACACCTGACCCCCAAATCTACCCTTTCCTTTTCCTCTTATTAAAATAAGTGATATTTTAATAAAAACTATTAAAATATCCATTGTAAGTATTACCTTTATTAGAAAATGACATTTTCCAACATGTACCACAGACCCCGGAACGCAATGGACATTTGGTATTTACTGGTTGGACTGAGGATACAATTTAGAAAGTCTAAAAACACCAAAGTACCTTCTTTTATCTTACTCTCTGAATTCCAACTGTATCCATTAATGCTTAACATTTCCAGACTCCACTAGCTTAAGAAAATAGGCTTTTCAGGAGCCTCCTGAGAAGTTATGGTTCCCTGGGGGTTCTCTAGGATGCTCCCCAAACTCTTCATCTGGGGACTGGAGTGCTGCAAGCTGGCCCGGAGGCCCCTCCCTCCTGGGGCGTGGCTTCCTCTGAGCCGCTCTGAGGCTTGGCTGCACAGGCCTGTCTGGTTTGCTCTGTCCTTTCCCGGCAGAGCATGAAAAGGGAAGCAGCGAGCTGCTGAAACTGTTATCAGGTTGTATAAACTCCTGGGACTGTTTTTTTTTTTTTTCAATCAGAATAGCGTTCTCTTAGCAACCGACTATACTACAAACGGATCCTTCTACCTGTTCCCTTTCAGGAATGCCATCACTAACTTCAAAGAGAAAGAGTCAGTTTTTATTTTTTTAATTAAGTGAATTGGGTTTTCTAGCAATTTCTATCAGATATTTCTTGGATTTCTAATCCTTAAAGGAGAGTAGCAAGGGAGAAGGCGGCCTGCAGCTTGGAGTCTGTTTGGGGGGCCAGCTAGATCGGCATTAGTTAGGGAACCGCAATCACCAGTGTTGGGTGATAGAGGCAGGGTAACGGAGTAGGGTGGTAGAGACAATGGACTCAGAGACAGAATGTTCGGTACACGTCTGCTAACAGTGTACCTGAACAAGTTAAATAATGGTGTGCCCCAACTTCCTCACCTGGACTGAAGGTATAACAACCACATGATGGTTGTAAGATGTAAAATAAGAAATCTAGACATTGGGGCACCTGGATGGCTCAGTCAGTGAAGCATCTGACTCCTGATGTCAGCTCAGGTCATGATCTCACGGTTCGTGGGTTCAAGCCCTGTATCAGGCTCTGTGCTGACAGCTCGGAGCCTTCTTGAAATTCTCTCTCTCCCTCTCTCTCTCTCTCTCTCTCAATAATAAACAAACATCAAAAAAAAAAAAAAAAGTATCATGTCAGGTAAGAGAATCCAGACACAAAAGGCAATAAAAATACTCTAAATTTCCCCTTAGATATTCTACTTGTATAACCTTTTGGAAAAAGCAAAACTGTAGGCACAGAAATCAGATCAGCATTTGCAGGGACCAGGGATGTGGAGAAGTGAGTGACTGACTGTAAAGGAGGATGGGAAAACATCAGAGCAACGAAAGTTTTTTATATTTCATCTTTGGTGTGGTCATTATACAATTCCGTACAACGGTTAAATTATACACTGCAGATTGTGAGAACTCATTGATATGTACATTAAAATGTGCACTGAATAAAGAGAAATCGACACATTCTGCACATTACCAAGTTCATCAAAGTGCTCAATAAATATCAGTGGTTTCTCTATGGCGGTAAGCAAACACAGACGATGAATGTTCCGCGAGCGACCACTGCGCTGTGGGGCCGGCACACACTGGAGGAAGGAACCCACAGCGGAGGGAAGTGTCGGAATGGATCGGTCCAGGAAATGTGCAAGTGATGAGTCTCGACTGAAGCCAAATACCTTTGGTGCCCCGGAAACGAAAGGTTATTAGCAAGATATCCCTGTGAAAACACCCACCTCGGGGGAGGGGGGGAAACAGAACTTCCTCCCTGAGCAAGTCTGTTACCAGTAATTACCCAAGCGAATAGTCGGAGTCCTGTTTCACTTCCCTTCTTCCCACCACAGGGCCTTTGAGCAATGCCATCAGCAGAAAGACAGGCAGTACCCAGAAGAAGGAGAAATGAGGGCCCTCTTCTGAATAAAAGCGATTTAAATACTCTAAGATTTACAGAGACTTCATGGATTTGTCAAATAAACCTCAAAGTATAGAAACAAGTTGGTCCTAAGTTCCTGAAGTTTTTGAAAGTAAGACCTATTTCTATTCTCAATCTTTATTCTCTTTAAGATTAGCTGTCACTGTAGGAGACTAATTCAATGGCATAAACCACAAATTAGAATAAAGCTGTTAGGAAAACAGACCTACACATGTATTCATCTAGTATGATAGGAAAAAAAAGACTATTCTGATTGGTCAAATATTCAGGTTAACACATAACAGAATGGCAGTTCTCACTTTTTCAGTAGAGTGTATTCGTCTGTAAACTAGCTATCTATATCGAACGGATCTGTGACAAGATTCTCCTGTAAGGCCCAGAAGCCCATCTTTTTTTCTTTTTGTTTATTTTTTTTTTTACTTTTTTTTTTTTAACATTTATTTTTGAGAGACATAGAGACAGAGTATGAGCAGGGGAAGGGCAGAGAGAGAGGGAGACACAGAATCCGAAGCAGGCTCCAGACTCCGAGCTGTCAGCACAGAGCCCGACGCGGGGCTCGAACTCACAGACCGTGAGGATCATGACCTGAGCCGAAGTCGGCTGCCTAACCGACCGAGCCACCCAGGTGCCCCAGAAGCCCATCTGATAGAAGAGTAACTAAGCCAGGGCTAAGACATCTTGAGCGTGAGTTCAAGGCAAAGGTGCAATACTGAGAGACTGGGGGAGGGGAAGAGCTTCCTGTTCTCCAGGAAGGAGTGGAGGAAAGGAGAACCTGATTTTCCTCTGGGACTGTCCGACCTCCCTGCACACCTCCCTCTCCTGGGACTCTGGAGAAGAGAGAGGGCCGGGTGGCAGCGCCACACAGAATGAGCCTTCTCAGTGTGCACCGGGGGCGAGGGCGGGTACCCGGACAACAGTGCCGCCAAACAGACCACCCCGCCCCCTGCTCGGTGTTCGCCTCCCGGAGGCAGACACCCCTTGCGTCCCAGATTTTTAGGGAGTCTTCTCATCATCAGCTTCTGTAACCATGGATTCCCCACACCTCAAAATCTTTTTCTTGGTAGGGGGTTAAAACGATGGGAGGAACTGGGAAGGTTAATTATTTGTAAGTCAGGGAACAAAATGCACACCTGTCTTCACACACGTGAGGTATGACCCTTGCAACGTAGATTTCCAGCGTCTGTGTGGCAGAGAAATCATCAACACTCTTTCGACTAATTAAAAAACCAAAGTCGCTAAGAGTTATCTCAAACAAAACGCAAACCAAAACAACGGTAGAATGTGGAAGAGAAATCAGGTTAGCCAGCTTCTCTGACTCCGTACATCCGCCCTGCTGGCAGCTGGATCTGGGAGTTTTACGACGGTGTTTTCTTTACACGGGACTCCATACCTGAGACTGCAAAGCTTTCTATTTTTTGTTGTTTAATTTTAATTTTGTTTAACCCCTGGGACTGGGGGCTGGGGAGAAGATTATTAAATTGTTCTCTTCATGATCTTATGGTACTTTGGCTGTAAGTCTTAAAAATCACTTATGCAATGGCTTACCAGATTTTTCAGCAGCGTGGACAGTTCCTTCGTAAGAGTGGAAAACTTGACAAAAGCAGTGCCAAGGTCTGGGTTGTCTCGACTTAAAAAGTTACTTCCGAACTTGTCAAGAACTTGTGCATAGTTTTCTTCATTTTGTACATGATCTAAAAAAGAAGAAGGGAGGAACCTGAGCTATTGCTTGCCACAACGATGAGTTACTTTGAACACTGGCTGGTCGTTAGAAACTCTTAAAAGAAAGCAAAGAGACACGGTATCAGTTATTCACGGAACGTGTTGGTGGTCAGCAGGGTGCTGGATGTTTTTACTCTATCACAGGGGGTCCCTCCTTGTTCTTCCAGAGCGTTCGGTTCGCCTACATCCCAGCTAACCCATGGGCGCCCACAGGTCCAGATCATCGTCCCATTGTAAAGCACGTCAGGGAACAAGGGGAAAGCTCTCCTTTGGAAAGCGATCTGGGAATGCAAAAGAAGAATCCATGGGTTCTAACACGTTTCTTTCTCTGCACCTCATCTTGATTTCCTTTAATTCTGTCTAAGCCTCAGGCCTGAGGAGCAGCGTTTTTGAAATGTTTTTCCTGCACACGATCTCCTGGTGCCAACTGTGAAGGCATGGCTCAGATGGATTAACGTTTGAGGTTTGGTTTCACCAACTATAAGCTTGCTATCTTACCAGTTTTTTAACTTTTATGACCATTATCCTAGTTGGCAAATAAGAGGCATTAATAAGACGACACTTGGGAATACGTTTCCGCACTCTGAGCTTTGCTTTCCTGACCTGTATCGTGAGACTAACCCTATCTCGCCTGAATGTGGTGCTGAAGAGGCGATAGGAACCGTACAAAGAGGGAGTGTACCATACATAATAACCACTGCCCCTCTCTCTGCTGGGCTTCCAGGATGACACCACAGTCTCTTCACTGTTCTTCTACGTCTTGGCTGGAGCTTCACCTCCCTGAGCTCATAGTGTTGGAGAGCCCTGGGCCCTTCTTCTTCTCTCTCTACGCTCACTCTCCTGGGATCTCATCTAGTTTATGGCTTTGAAGAACTTCTATCAGTTGACAACTCCAGAACTGACACCCCCGGCCCAGACCCTGCCCCAGAAATAGAGACTTCTGTACCAACTGCCTGTTCAATGTCTCCACCAGGATGTCTAATGACCGTGTTCAATCTCAACGTGCTAACAGCAAACCTTCGCGTTCTGCCCCCAACCTTCCTTCTCTTCTCTGCAGACCCGTCATCTTCTTTCTCGCAGTTGTTCAGGCAGAAACCCATCAAAGTCACGCTTGATTTTCCTTTTTCTCATATCCCAGATACAACCCACTGGCAAACCCCTTTTTGTCTTTACCTTGAAAGTATAACCAAAATCTGACAACTTCTCGCTGTCCCCAACAGCTGTCAACCTTATCTGACATCATCGCTTGCCTTGATCACTGCAGAAGCTTCCTCTGAAAGTCTCCACTGCAGCCCTTGCTCACCTACGGTCTGCTACCGATACAGCCCCCCGCGCGATTCTGTACAACTGAGCACCACATCCTGCGACGCTTACAGCAGACATGAGCACTTATGGCACATATCCAGGCGCCCCGCCCCTGCAGGCTCTGGAAGGCAGCACTGCCTGTCTCCCACTGCATGTCTTCCCTTGAAGGAAGCAGGCACGGAACATGACACACGCGGACCAAGGAGGTGTGAGTGGAGGCGGGGTGCATGGAAGTCGTGCACCCCGCCTCCACGTGAACGCATTTCAGATGCCTGTACTCAACTCCCCACTTCCTTCTTCCTTGTGGCAGAGGACAGGGAGGCACGGATCTGTATGGAGGCCCATAGGAGATGTATACTATTTACTGAATGAATAAATGAACGGTGAGTATTTAACAAAATCATGTCTAGTAAAATCGTGTCTCTAAAGGCTTAATTCATACCTCTTTCTAGAGCCTTCCCTTAGTTGGCAATGGACCTTCCTTGCCGGTAACTCTCTGCGCTTCTTTTGCAGTATTTCCCACCATATCCCATCACATTTGTGCAGGTACAGGTCTTTCCTTGCCACACGACCGCGAGAGGCAGGGATTACCTCTGGCTCATCTCTGTGTCCCCACCCAACAAATACCACTGTGGTGGTCGTTTTGCACGGAGCTGAGCTTAAGAAGCTTTAGGGCTCAGTAAATATCTGTTGACTTGGATTTGCTGATTTTCTTTTCAGGAATTTACGAAGCATTCCCTTCTTAAATTTCCCGGACTGTTCAATAACTGAGATGAAATCCAAAGTATTTCACTCTCAAATACACTCTCAATAACTGCGCGGGAAACCAAACAGGGGTCGGAACTACAAATGTCCCAAGAAGGAAGTCTCAACACACAAAAGGAAACAAGTGTCACAGCAGTCCAGTGAAATGAAATGAGGCCCCAGCAGCCTTCCAATCATCACCACATCAAAAATTCATGATGCCTACACTGGATGTCAGCATTTCAGGCTGAGATATTAAAAAAGACAAAACGCCGCTCTGGTTATTGGCCAAGTAACGGAGGGAAGTGGCTCAGGAAAACACAGAAGAAAGGCGCCATCAGCTCGACAGACAGGATGCACATGCTGCATCTCCTCGTAAACTGGAGTTACCCCTGATTCCTTCTGTCTGAGCCAGAGAGCCTCACCTCGCCCCTGAGAATCCCGCCAGACCGGACAACCCTCTCCTGCTTTTGGAGGCCAGCAAAAGAACATTCAGTGGCCTGTTCATTTCAACTGCTTTTGAAGGAAGTGTCTCTGGTAAAACAGAAGTATATAGGATTTTTGTTTGTTTGCTTGGAATTATAAAATATTTCAAGTGACACCTATCACAGTCTTTAGATGAAGAGAACACTCATGGACCCGCCAACTGGTTTAGGAAATAAAGTGTTCCAGAATGCTTCCTCTCTCCCCTATTCCAGTCTCTTCCCTGCCTCCCCAGACACAGCTGCTCTCTTGAGCTTGGAACCGCATGCAGAGCTTAGAAAGAATTACGAGAAGCTCTTAGTCTATCAGAGATGATGGACTCATCAAACAATAAGACGGACTTGGCTAACCCAGACGAGCCTCAGGAAGGGAGGACTGGCATTTGATGAGAACCTTCTCTGACCCAAATGCTTTTTACAAGATCATATTTAACCCTCACCAGAACCCCGTAAGGGAAGAAGGAGGCTTATTAGGAAGATGGAACATCAAATATGACGTGAGAGAGGCTGAAGTGAGATTGGATGAGTTAAGTACAGGCTAGGGCGAGGTCCTGTATGCTTTGTTAATTCCACTAATGAACAACCATACAATCAACACCTATATTTATGTGTGTAAGTATGTGCATGGTAATCACACATATGTGTAGATGTGTGAAATTTCCTACTGTAGATACATTTTAAAAATCACAGTCTATGGGATGCCTGGGTGGCTCAGTCGGTTAAGCATCCAACTCTCGATTTCAGCTCAGGTCATGATCTCGCAGTTGGTGGGTCTGAGCCCTGCATCGGGCTCTGTGCTAACAGCACAGAGCCTGCTTGGGATTCTCTCTCTCTCTCTGCCCCTCCCCTACTCTCAAAATAAATAAACATTAAAAAAAATCACAATTTAGTGAGGTATATCTGGGGATAAAACTAATAATCCTGTTGATGGTAGAAATAATGAGAATTAACTGTTAGGTGCTTAAAACAGTGTCTGACATGTAGCATACCCTTACAAAAAATTCAGTCACTATTACCTCTGGAGCTGGGATAAGTTATAATACAGACAGATGTATTTATTATCAAACAGTATAGGAACATGTGTCTTACATGGGTTATTTTTTTTTTAATATATTACAAATCTAACAGTGACAACTCACTAAAAGGTTATATAAACACAGGCATCCCTTTGTACAAAACTAAGGGTTTACCAAGCAGGTAGGTTTTCAGCAGGTGCACAGGGAGAGGGCAGAGAGACGGGGGTTCTGGTGGAGGAGAGAACAAGGGCAGAGGCAGAGGGAAGGCCCTATTACAGAGTATGGAAGCAGAGAAACAAAATGTAAATTCAGAGGGTTAGGGAAAAACAGATGGACACAGGGCTCTGGCGGGAGGCAGGGGCACTGTCACAGACACGGGTGTGACTGAATGGAAGGGCTGATGAGACAGAAAAGGTGTGATCGGGACCTTTCAGAAAGCAGGACAAGCTACCTAAGTGCTGGCAGACTTTCGGGGAGCTGGTAGAGTGAGTGCTGGGGAAAGGAGGTGAGGATGGAGACTGAATAAAAGAGAACAACAAGGAAAGAGAGAAATTCAATCCAGCCATTACGGAGATTCCTGGTTTTCAAATCTCTACAGGGGATTTCTGGCATCCCTGGTACTGGCACAGAATGTAGGAGGATTTTAAGAGCCAGGTGATTCCCTTCAGTTCCGAAAAAAGAAGAAAATAAGATAATTTTACCAGCTGAACCAGAAAGGGCCACTTAGTTAGGATTTCAACTCTTGGCATTTCTTTGGGGAGATGACTAACACATACCGGACCACCGAATATGTTCCATGTGGCTTGAAAGGGCCTTTCATACATTCTGACACGGAAGCCCCACAGCAATACCTAAGGAGTGACTTCCTAGTCCAGTGACAACAGTGATAACAGCCAGGTGCTGAGTATTTAGCATACGCCAGTCACTGCACTCAGCACTTCACATATGAACGATGCTTAATTCACTTTAATTCACTCATATTAACAAGACTGGAGGAGAAGTACTGTTGTCATCCTCGTTTTTTAGATGCAAAAACATGCCCAAGGTCGTACAGCTCATAAACAAGGGAATTTAATCTCAGGCTCTTTTGATCTCAGAGTGGAGACTCTCTCCCATATCCTCAAGTGAGGCAGACCTAGGATCCGATTCCAGGTCTATCACTAACCCTGTGGGGTGTCTGGGTCGAGTAAAATGGGGATGATAATGGTCCTGCCTCACAGAGGTATTACGGGAGACTAAGTGACTGCGTGCCAAGTGCTGGGTACATGATAAGGTCGATAAATGTTTACGGCAAGGCCAGCAATGATGGATGATGGCACCAGGCTGCCCTTCAGAGGCCACTGCAGTGGAGTTCATCCTTCATCCTCTGACCAGGGGGACAGAGGCTCCAACTACACTCTGCAGGTCAGTGACGGGCTCTCAGAGTACATGTTCCTGGGGCTGGCAGTAACAAGTGCCTTGAGAATACATAAAATTCAATATTCTTTTTTGTTTAAAATATTTTTTATGGTTTACTTTTGAGAGAGAGAGAGAGAGAGACAGAGTAAGAGCAGCAGAGGGGTAGAGAGAGACGAAGACACAGAATCTGAAGCAGGCTCCAGGCTCCGAGCTGTCAGCACAGAGCCCGATGCATGGCTGAGGCCAGGAACCATGAAATCATGATCTGAGCCAAAGTTGGACGCTTAGCCAACCGAGCCACCCAGCGCCCCCAAATTCAATATTCTTTTAAAATGTCTTGGACATTCCTCCAATGAGGCCCTCCTCAGAATTTTCAGAACGACAGCGAGTATTAAACAGGCCCTTCTCTGAGGGATGTTTGCCTAATTCTCACCCTGTGCTAGGCCTTATCAAACTGGGAAACACGCACAAAACTTTCCAACTGGTTGTCACCCCAACCTTTGAATCTCTGTCACTGTAATTATGGCTGCCGCTTATAGGCAGTGATGGGTGTGGTGGCATCTGTCACAATAAATAGCCTAAAACTCCTTCAAGGCAATGTTTTATAGATGAGAAAGTGAAGCTCACTGGTGAACCCACACTGGAACCTAGCCTCATCCAATTCCAAACCCGTCCTTTTTCACGGACAAGCTCCGGAGAGACTGTCAAGGATGCAATGATTCATGCAACAAATACCTATTTGGAATGTACCATATGAAAGGCTTAATTAATGATAAACACTAAAAAAAAAAAAAGTGTGATTAAGACGGACCCCCTGTCCTGTAATAATGACAAAGACGCAATAATTGTAACAATGATTGATTATAATTGTTAATAATTATCAAACACAACTGTAATTAATTGTGGTTCCATTTTTCATCACCTAATGGGCCAGGAACTGTGTTTTTTTCCTGCACTACTTCATTCAATGATCACAATGACATGCTCTTATACCCCCATTTTCCAGATGCAGAGGCTGGTTTAGAGACAAACAGGTGGCCCAAGGTCACCCAGCTGAGTGGTGATGACAGGCACGGACTCCAGAGCCTGTGTTCTTACCCATTAGGCTTGGTTAAGTGCTGGAACCCCTGGAAGTCTGATACTTTTGGGCCAGATGTCAAGTGACTGAGGGACCTGAAAATCGAGGTCTTGGCTCCAGGCTCTACCATGTGACCCTGGTCAGGTGACTAACGTTCTCGGGGGGCCTTAATTTCACCTATAAAACAGGTCTGATAGGGTCACCTGGGTGGCTCAGTAGGTTAAACATCCAACTCTTGATTTTGGCCCAGGTCAAGATCTCACGATTTGTAGGTTCAAGCCCCGCACTGGGCTCTAAACCGTGTCAGCGCAGAGCCTGCTTGGAAGTTTCTTTCCCTCTTTCTCTGTCCCTACCCAGCATGCTCTTTCTCTCTCTCTCTCGAAATAAGTAAATAAACTTACAACAAATCTGATAACACCTACGCCCAGCCTACTCCTTGAGGTTGAATGCTAAGAGGTAAAGGTGTCGTGATTAACGTGAAAGCTCCTTGGGGAAAAGTACAGCAACAGCAGTGAGCATTATAAAACCACGAAGGATTATTTCTAGCTAATAAGTAAAGGCCTTGAAAGCATTCCTAATAGATCCATCCCCAAAAGCTCCCCCAGCCTCGACCAAGCACAGCCTGATGTCTACTGAGACATCATCCGATGGAGGGACACAGGCCCAAGTGGTTTGTGTCTCCCTGGGTGTGAATCTCCCTCTGTCCAGACTGGCCCATCTGTGACCCTGGAAAAGGTTACTTTTCTGAGTCTCAGTTTTCATCCGTGAAATGTGATAGATGTATAATCTATAAAGTACGTGGCAAGTCTCTAAAAATATCTTTACCTTTATTGCTTTCGTTCACACTCAGACCAAAGGCTGAAGTTCTCATGTTAACGGAGATTCAGGTATAATCTAAATATTGTGTATTTTCTGGAGGGTTCCAGGATACACGAGACAACTGTATCGATCAAGCCCTAGGTCCTTCATTGGCCAGCTGTGGCTCTAAGACCACCTATACCGTCATCTCGGACTGTGCTTCCTTAACCGCAGGAATACCTCGATAGGGCCACGACGCGAACCGGACGGGAAAAGCCGCCAGCGCGTCTCATCCGGGGCCTGGCCTATGGTAGGTGTTTAAGATATGGGAGGAACCATCCCTCGCTCCGAACTGAGTCTCCCTTCCTTAAATTCCCATACTCTCCTTCCTGAGAGCCTCACTTCTCCTCCTGTGTCTCTATGTAAGTTATCTTCCGGCCCACGAGTCCAGTGCCACCGTGTCTATCATCTCGGCTTCGAGAGCTCAGAGAAATCTCCTGGAGCACGGCTTGGGTGCAGGCGGCATCCCGCCGCAGCCACGCGGCCCGGTCGAAGCTCCCCAGTGCACTTAGCTCCCTCACCATTCCGGGCCTCAACCCGCCTCTTGCGAGATCAAATGTAGGTGTGAGCTCCCGGGCGAGCCTGTCGCTCACTCCCTCCTCAGACTCCTGCGGTGCCCGAGCCACCGGCTTAACCCGATCCGCGGTCGTTCGCCCGGGCCCCAGCACCGGACCCGGCACACCGCGCTCGGTACAATGCTCAACGTACGTAGTCGAGTCTCCTGGAGCAAGTCTTTTTTCCTTCCTTCCTTCGGAAAATGCTTAGTATTGGCCACATGCCAGGCATATAAAATACAATGAGTTATAACCATAATAATAAAGCCATGTAATATGTATCATACATTAAAGAGCTGGCAGGGAGGGGGAAGTGATAAATTCTTTTATACCATCCTATACATACTTTGTAGCACTAATCACCCTTTAAAAATTTTAATTCCATCTGTTTTTAAAATTACAAAAATAATTCACACACTTCTACAGAGATACATAAGGATACAAACGATCGTTTTCTTTCCCCTTCTTCGATTCCATCTCCTTGAAATACGCAGAGTTAATAATATGGTGTGTTAATAATCTCAGCAAAGCTTTCTCTATGCTTAAAAAATACACAAACATACATACGATAGGGGGTCCTCTCCCTTCGTCTCACTTTTAAAAAACCAAATGGCATATTAAAAACGAGACTCCATGGCCCACTTTTTTCCTACTGAGTGAGGGTCAAGAAACCAAATATGACTAAATCTAATTAATCATTTTAACTGTGATTATATTCCCTAATAAACTCTACTATGACTTGGAGAACTATCCCCCCAAGAGACTTCAGTTTTTGCTACTGAATAAATAATGCTGCCATAAATATCCTTACCACAAGCTCTTACAGGCTGTCGCTTTATCTCTGAAAAGACGCAGTCGCGAAAGCAGAATTGTTGGGGTTGGGGTGCACATTCCAAATTTTAATTAATACTACTACGTTCCCAAAGAGGCTGGTGGCAACAAGCCACGGACCCGACAGCACTACAAACGTAAGAGGGTATTTCTCTAGAACGTCACTCCCACCAAAGTCCCTGTACTTTTTAATTCGCCCCACAGGGATGTGGAAAACTGGGTGATAGCACGTCCGGTGTCTTTTTGTATTTTGTTGTCCATTCACATTTCCTTCTCTGCCAGCTGTTTTCCACTGCTTGCCTTCTCCCTAGCAATCTGTGAGAAGAGTTTTTGCATAAGGGACAACAATCTTTTGTTATATGTGTTGCTACAATTCCCTCCCATTTGTCTCGTCATTTGGTTTATGGTGTCCTTGGCTGCACACAGCTTTTCACATGTGAGGTCATCGAACATACCAATCTTTACCCAAAAGACCTTTGACTTTCCTACCTTAGTTATATTCCTAAAACTTCTAATATTTAGTTAAAAAAAAACACCGAAAGCTTGAATTCAGTCCAGTGTTATCTGTTCATATAGCGGGAAGAAGAGTTCTAACGTTATAGAAAGTTTTAAAGCCTTCTTGTATTTGGTTTAGTTTCATTCTCTCTTGAATATTTAAATACTTAATCCATCATCAATGGTTTTTCTTTCCTCTGTATGAAAACATTGTGTATTTCACAAAGTCTCTCGTAGGCGCCCACGTCGTATCTGATAAATGAATGAACACACGACAAAACTTGGATGTAGCCGCTGAGTTTCCCAAGAGATGACAAGTGCGTAACACCCTGAAGAATGAACAGCCGATTAGCCGGCGGACCCGGGGGAAGAGGGAACTGCATAGCATCCAGGCACCTGAAAGTACCCGGCGGTGAAGAAGCTGGTGTCTGCTTGAGTGGGCAGAGATCCAGAGACCACCGTGGAACCACTGGTCTCTCCAGAGCTGTCTCTGGTCTACAAGTAGGCAGGTTAAGGTTTTAAAAGCTCTGCCCTCCACTCCTGTTCAGAGTCACAGTGGGGCTCAGCGCTTTTTGTCACGCGGGTCCATACAACCAGTACCACTTAACTGGTGACCCTGAAAACAATGCTTTGTTTTTAAGTTTATTTATTTTCGAGAGAAGGAGCATTCGTGTGAGCAGGGGAGGAGCAGAGAGCGAGGGGAGGAGCAGAGAGCGAGGGAGAGAGAGAATCTCAAGCAAGTTCTGTGCTGTCGGCACAGAGCTCAAGGCACGGCTTGAACCCACGAACCAGATCATGACCTGAGTCGAAATCAAGAGTCGGATGCTTAATGGAGTGAGCCACCCAGGTGCCCCATGAAAACAATCTGTTTTAATTTTACAGGCACCACGTTATGGGGGTGAGGGAGTTTGAGTTCAGAGTCCAAACTCTGTATTTCCTCAGATACAACGTTTGCTGGTTAGACACATTTACTTGATCATGAGCAAGTTGTTTCACTTCCCTGGGCCTCAGTTTCCTCATCTGTTCCCACCACCACTCGCTGAGGTCAAGGACCAAGGCAACATCCTTCAAGGCAGAAAGTTGGCATCCATTTATTTTTTTAATTGCCTTTCTCCATGCCACTCGGGATGACTCATTCCTCTGACTTTTCAAGGTCATTTTGAATTTGGATTTGTTCTTTCAAAATTCTAGCCAAGCCTCTACAAGAATCTGCTCCAGCCCCAAGGGTGTTAGCTGGAAACTTAGCATGCAGACTCCCATTTCCGCAGCGGCTGACAAATCCATTAACTAACAGAGCCCCAAGACGAGATGCCTGCAGAGCTCCACGAGGCTATTACTCAGCATTTAACTGGCGTTTGCGCATCGCTCCATCACAGCAGAAGCGGCGATGCCCTCTCTCCCGGCTCCATCACGCTGGCCTCCTAGCTGCCAGATAAAATCCACATCACGCTTGGATTTGCTGTTGGCTCTCTGGGTTATGTTCATGCTTTGAGATCTGCCCGCTAAGAAAAGCTAGGAAGGAGACAGGTATTCCTCTCCTATTCCTGCCTTCAACAGTGAACTGCCCACCCTCCGAAGGAGCCAAACTTTCTTATAGACAGGTGTAATTTACAAATATGGCCCCCCATTTTACTATTAATTCACCAACTGTCATTAAGCACCTAGGCTGGGATACAAAGGTTATGTAGGTCATTCGGTTTGCGGCCTTAGTCCTTCTGAGCTTCAGTTTCTTGGTTTAAAAATTATGTGTAAAATGACTCGAGATAAACTGAAGCCTCACTGGGATCTCGTCCTGGTAGATGAAGTGGGGGAGGACAGACCCGGCCGGACAGCTGCCCTCTGAACTGGCACTCTACAGACGATTTGTGATCGTCTGCACTTGTTTGTAAAACATTTTATTTATTTATTTTTACCTTCACTTATTGATTTATTTTTTGAGAGACAAAGTGACACAGAGTGTGAGACGGGGAGGGGCAGAGAAAGACAGAGACACAGAATCCCAAGCAGGCTCCAGGCTCTGAGCTGTCAGGACCGTGAGATAATTCAGAGAAGGTCTGTTGTTCTCATATTATAAAGGGACCGATGACCCCAGAATGTTAAGGATCATGGAGGAAAGTCAGCTGAATCTAAAGACAATGCTTCTTGCCCTCGACAGGTGCAGAGTCCAAGGAGTCTGAGGGAGGGCAACAGCACGTGTACAAAAGAGATCAAACGTGCAAGCTGGCCTCTCTGGTTTTGGTGGGTAGAGAATGCCATTCTTTATTATTGGGCCCCCTGTGCCCCCACAGGGTATAGGTTGCAAAAGAAGCTTCGTGTCCTTTCATAGTCACTAGCTATTTCATCGACAGATATCTCCTCTTCACAGAGAAGAAAACGGAGGTCTTCAAAAGTGAAAGGATTTGCTAAGAAATATTCGGCTACTTGTAGCCAGAACAGAGATCACACCCCCGTGTTCAGGCCTGGGAGCCAACGCTCCTCCAGAAGGCATCCCCCCACTCCTCACTGTGCGGGCAGCACAGAACACCCCCGAACCCTACAGCAATACAGGTCTCTCCACCCCAGGGCTCCTGGAAAAGGCCTCACCCGGGGAGCACGGACAAGGGAGATAACGAGGGTCACGGAGCACACACATGTGCCGGGTGCCACTTACTGCGCTGTCTGTGGTTCAGAACACACACACACACACACACACACACACACACGTGAGCTGAAAAAGGAAATATGGCTGATCAGCATTTTCTTCTTTTACCTGAATTTTCTATTGCAAATACGTTAATATACTTTTACAATGAGAAAAACAAACAGAAAAGGCCATTAAAAACCACCACTAGCCCACGTTTTCCAGAATGCAGTGGAAGCCCCCTGCATTTCCTCATAAAGAAAAAGTAGAAGTCTGATCAATTACTGGAGACATGGAAGATCTAAGGATATCCTGTGGTCTGCATGGAGGGGACGAACTGGCCGTGCAAAGTCATCCTCCATCAACCCCCAATCACTCTCTCTTACGGCCTTGATTATTTATGAGAAACACTTCAGAATCAATAGCAACTTGCTTGATTTCCATACCTAAGCAGGGCGTCAGAAAAATCAATAAGTAGTTATCTTCCTGGCTAAAGACTCAGCTGGAGAGTCCCCCCAGTCCCAGACACAGACACTTTAAAATTCATGTCCACGTCCAAACCACAAATGGAATTTGACACAAGCAGGACTGCTTTGTCGAGTTTATCACGGAGCATAGCTGCCTTAAGATGAGGTCTCGGGTGAAGAGCTGAGGTGGGTGTGCCTCACACAGGATACTCCGCGTGGCCGGGGGAGCCTGTGTGAGAGAGGCAGAATGGAAGCAAACCTAGCGGGAACACCATATACAGAAATAAAACCAGAGACCCTGAGATTCCTCCAGACTCTTGCTATAGTTTAACTGCCACATTATTATACAGGAAAACAAAACCCGCGTTTGATGAGGCGTAAACCATCCAAGAAAGTGGTCAAAATGTGACTCGGAATAAGAGGCAGCAAGATCTAGGGTGGCCAGAGAGTCTTGGCCGAAATTGTCAAGGAGGGTCTGCTCAAGGCAGAAAGGTGGTCCGTAAAGAAAACTCGACATTCACTAAACTATCTTTACGTAAACAGTAAAAAGGGTTAGCTGAGAAGGACTGACAACCACAGTATGACACATCTGTGCCTTGAATTCAGGAGACTCAACTTAGTCAGTTTGGAAGAACAAGAGAAAGAGAGAACAAAAATCATGTAAATGGCACTGGGCACCCCCCATCCCACTCAAAGGCGAGTGTGTGTCTGCGGGCAGGAGGGATGGTGTTCACAGGGGGAGCGGCTCCCTGAGCTGCGGGTGACTAGCTCAAAGGCTGTGTGCGGAGGATGAGTGTGTGCGTTTCCAATACCATCGCTCCTAAAGGAATGGCAGTCCTTTGTAAAAACACTGAGGTGTGATTTTAAGTGTCCTGTATTGGCCATATAAGGATTTTCAAGGGTTATTTGAACTCCATAGGTTACTTCTCCTACATGCAGACTTTAAAATCTAACTGCAGGTAAATACACTGAGTTTACAACAAACTGGAAGCTCAAGAGTCCAGAGGATCATTGCTTACCCTCGCATTTGATCACCTGCTTGCCTCTCCTGTGCTTCGTAAACAGTTTTGACTGAATAAAAGGGTGCCTATTTTCTGTATTTAGGTATTTGTGATCCACGAAGCCGAGCTGCAGACAGACCTCTAGGTCACTCTTGTGTACTGCCACATATTGTTGAGTCCAACTACCCCGAAATGCCTCTCTGCGAGTCAAGAACGTTCTGTCGATCTCTTACAGCTGTATGTTCAATGAATGCTTAATGACTTACTCATACATAATTTTTACAATTAAAGATCTATCTGCAACTGCACTTGATAATTTGACAGAGTAACTTGTACCAGAGTAATGCTCCTGCCTACAACTATGAATGATGGACAAAATATAAAAACCACTCGGAAGCACACGGAAGCAGGGAGAAACAGAAGGGGATATTACCCTTCAAGGAAGAGAACCATACCAGAGAGGACCATACTTAACTGGCTTTTCTCCTAAAGGCAGACTTCAGTCCCTGCTGGGAAGGAGAACGGAAATCAAGCAGAAAGTGGCGTTTTACTCGGCTGAGGTGTCAGAGGTCAGTGTTTGAGACTGCTTCAGCAGCTGGCAATCGAGGGGGGAAAATCCGAGAAAAGGTCACAGAAAGGGAAGTCCTCAAATCCAACCCTCGGGCTGCCCGGAACCGCAAATGCTTCGAGAAGCCCAGCAGAAAACAACATCGAAAGACTTAAGCAGATTCCGGCAACTTCCCATTGCTGAGGGCAGAGTTTGGAATTCAAACCCCACAAAGTTAGCAGGGCTTGGTAAACACTCTGGGCTGAAAGCCTGGATGGATGGTGCCTTAAGAGTACGGACCAGGTTACAGGACTACGGGCCACATGCTGGGACTATGAGCAGAACTAAGACAAACTTACTCTAAGATCAAGATGATGGTCCCACCAGAAATTAGATCACGTACTAGAATAAAACACCACACACTCCATAGGAGATAAAAGAATCCACAGTCTCTACCTCATACAATTCAAATGTCTACCATGCAAACAGAAATTATTAGACATGCAAAGAAACAAAAATGTAGCCAAGACCAAGAGAGAAAAAAACAGTCCAAAGAAATAGAACCACAGACAAGATAGCTGTTGGATTTAGACCACAACAACTTCAAAATAAATATTACAAGTAAGTTTAAGAATCTATAGGAAAAGATGGATAAATGGTGAAGAGATGAGAGAACTCCAAGAAAGACAGAAGCTCTAAAAAAAAAAAAAAAAAAAAGAGAGACCACATGGAAATCTAAGAAGTAAAAAAATACATTATCTGAAATAAGAATTAACTGGAGAGTAGTTATCAGCAGACTGATACTTCAGAAGAAATGAGCGGTAAACTGGAAGCCAGGAAAGCAGAAATTATCTAAACCGAAGTACAAGGAATACAAAGATTAAAGACGAACTCTCAATGACCTGTGGGACAACATCAAGCAGCCGGACACAAAAGTAAGTCAAGTCTGAGAAAGAAAGAGACAGAATGTAAGAATAAATAATTTAAAACCGTACTGGCTAAAATTTTTCCAGCATTGATTAAAGGTTTGCAGCTCACCGTAATTGTAACTACCGCTAATTAATATATCCCAGCATCATGTTAAATATTTTTACTATGTTCTTTCCAATGTGCACAACAAAGGAGGCATTACTGTCCTGTTTCGGAAAGGAGGAAACCGAAGCTTAGGGGACGGTGGGGGTGAAGCGAAGCAACTCGGACACATGTGTGTGGTAGTGGATGGAAGAGGACGGATTTTGCTTTGAACTCCCCCTCCTATTTCGGAGAGCCTCCAGCTGAGGAGGATGGAGCTGTCATCACGGACGCCACGATCTGGGACCCGCGTGACCTGTGCTGGGCTTCGCCACCATCCGGTGAGGTAGAACGACTATTCTTCCGTGTTCAGAAGCGAAGAAAAAACTGCTCAAAGTATTCTCTAACAAACCGGTCAGGGGCTAACTCAGCATCTACCCCCACCCACGGGACCCATTCCAGAACAAGTCACTACGGGCGTGCGGGAAGCATTTCAGGCTGTGGAAGAGGACACACTGGGGTGTGGGCTTCACTATTCATTCATGAATGACGCCGATCGCAGAAGACCTAGTAACAGCAGCGAGGGGTGGAGACAGGCTGTGTGCTGGGTCCATGCCCGTTCCAGCTTTGTATTTAAAGTAACAAAAGCTGCTCCTCTTGTTGAGGGACCCACCTAGCACTTTGGGGCTTTAGGGAGGCTGCTCATTTTACTTCCTTGTCCGCCTGCACAGGTGAGGCCCTCCTCGGGGTCCTCACCGCCCCGGCCCAGGGCGGCAGTCACTCAACTCTGCCAGTTAATAATCTGGCGATTCTGCCGCAGCAGCCTGCGGATCACGAAGACCTAAAGGTTCCAATCTTGTAGCTACTTACTGGCTGTGTAAATCATTTAAACCAGGTTTCAATGTAAACTTAATAGCTGTGTAAGTAATTCAAACGAGGTGACTTCACCCCAAAGTGGACAGCTGAGACAATTAAGAAACATCATAAATCTATATAATAAGGCACCTGGCAACAAAGGTCAGCTCTAATTTATTATTTCTATAAACTCTGGACTGTTAATGTAGAGAACATGTTTTTGTATTTACCTTTCACAGTATTTTTTGTTATTCATCTTGAGGCTTTAAAAAAATATCCAAAATAGTGGTTGAGGAATGAGGTTTATTCAAAATGACTTAACTTCTGATGAAGAATGCTCCCACAAAAATGAGCGTATATATCATAGAAAACTATCTCATAAAAATTGAGCACTCCTTCCAGGACAGCAGAAGGAAGTGTGTGCATCTGCCCTCGCGTCCCCACCTCACCCCCTGCCTCTGATTTCAAGTAACAGAAAATTTCGGCCAATGCCTGGAAGCCTGAATATGAAAACTGGACCTTCTTAAACAGCCTGGAGTTCTGAGATTATTCTGGAAAGAAACTTCAATTTTCTAAACGCAGTTTAAAAAATACCTCCGGTTTTATCCATACATAATTTGAGGAGTACTACTCTCCCGGGTAAGTATGCTTCCTTTTGGAAAACGCTTCCTTCTTGACCCTTTTGAAGGAACTAATTATTTCAATTTGTTTTCACCTCTTAAGGAGTAATAATGGACCCATGCGAATACAAACTGCCTTGTAGGCCGGAAGTAATTTGTTTAGACTTTCCTTAAATCACTACCAAAAAGTATTTACAGTTTCAATCTAAAGGCTTCTACTTCTGAGGGCCTAAAATTACTTTTTTACTAATAAGTTTACTGTAATTTGAAAATTTTTAAAAATCAGATAATAATCTGCAACCGTGGAAAAACAAAGACCAGTGCTCTTTGTATACATTTTGACATTTTATGCTGCTGTATGTTTCTGTTAAAATTCTAATCTATTTTATCTCTTAAAAATTCCAGTTAGGAAACTTTTCCTTTGCACTGAAGAAACAGGATTAAAAATATCATTACATGACACAATGGTAAGATACCAAACTTAATTAACAATTCTAGTTACAATTTACTTTCCACTGTACCTTTAAATGTGACAAGATGTTACCTAAAAAACCTAAAATGAACTTGCTTGGATACAAAACCATTCACTTCCGATCCACTGATGAATTTAGCACTTCACCTTTAAAATCTTAGATTTCATCGTACACTATGAGCGACTGCTTAAAATAGATAAATTAACCAAATGAAAATCTGGGGCGAACATCACACATTAATTTGGCGTTAGAAAACACAAATGTTCCTATAAAACTGCTCACTACATAGCTCTACACTGAAAAGGGGAAAGTAAAAGGGAAGGCAAGGAGAAAACTGCCTTTTTCCCTCAAGTGAAAAGGCTATGGAATTGTTTATGACACTCTAGCGATATTTTGGAAATAAGACTTCCACGTCATATGCTCGGAACTGAATTCCATTCCACTGTCATTGTTTTATTCACTAAAATTACAGAGTTTAAGAGTCCCAACTTTCAGACTAACAATGTTATATATTTCTAGGGGGCACCATGTGTTACCAATAAGCTAAAATGTATTCCACATATATCTTGGCATAAATTTTAAGGAAGCTGCTATTTAATAATAAAATCCACATTTGGATTTGTGGGGGGGAAAAATGATCATAGAAGAAGAACTAGGAGCAGGAATATTCTAGGGTCTTTACTCCCAGAAAGTATACTCATGCGTAATAATACATCTGGTTCGAAAAGATGAACAGATTCAATCCGGCGAAGTCATTGACGGAACGACAAACCAGGCACACCCATGCTTGCTAGGAATCATGGGCCCCCTTCCATTTTTATGAAACTAACGCTGTATTTCAGTTTTCTTTTTAAGATTTTTTTTTTAACGTTTATATTTTATTTTTGAGAGACATAGAGACAGAGCATGAGCAAGGAAAGGGCAGAGAGAGAGGGAGATACAGAATCTGAAGCAGGCTCCAGGCTCTGAGCCGTCAGCACAGAGCCCGATGCGGGGCTCGAACTCACAGACCATGAGATCATGACCTGAGCCGAAGTCGGCCACCCAACCGACTGAGCCACCCAGGCGCCCCTCAGTTTGCTTTATAAACAGCACTGATAAGCAGTGAGCTCTTCCATCTCAGGAGACGCACGCAGACTTCCACTGAGCCCAGGATTTGCAAGGGCAGAAGTCTTACGAAGGCCAGGGCAGCGTCTAGTGCCCCGAACCAGGGGCTTGTACCAAGAATGAGGCAACGTGTCATCAGGGAAGTGAAGGCATGACTGAGGCTGGCAGAATCACCCTGGTGGTGGCTCACGGTATCCTCACGGGAGGGTGGCTGGCTTCCTCCAAGACGAACCTGGAGCGGTGGGGAGACCGGGCAGAAGCGAGCTCTTTCCTGAGCCGGTCTAGGAAATCGCATGGTATCACTCCGTCACACTCTCTTCATCAGGAGAGAGCTGGAGGTCTGGCACACACACCAGGGAAGTGAATTAGGCTCTCTCTTTGGAAGGAAAATGTGTCGAAGATCGAAACATGTTTTTTTAAGTTTATTCATTTACTATTTCTGACAGAGTGAGTGAGAGAGAGAAAGAGAGCATGCGCACCAAGTTGGGGAGGGGCAGAGAGAGAGGGAGACACAGAATCCGAAGCAGGCTCCAGGCTCTGAGCTGTCAGCACAGAGCCCAATGCGGGGCTCGAACTCACAGACTGTGAGATCATGACCTGAGCCGAAGTCGGATACTTAGCTGACTGAGCCGCCCAGGCGTCCCTGCATATTTTAAAACCTCTACTGTTCGAGTAACTGCTAGCTATTTTAAACATACATTAGGGGACAGAGAGGTGGGGGGTGGGAGGGCAGGACACAACACACCAAGGCGCACTTTCTAAATGACAACGTACTTCACAGATTGATAATGTCAACACTTCAGAACTTAGGAACAACACAGGAAAGCTGAATAGCTTGGAAAATTTTCCGTTGATCCAAGCAGTTCATGGAATTCAGGTTTTTTTTGTTTTCGAAATGTCCTCATAGGCAGAGGAGGGGACAGTAAGAAAAGAGACAAATCCCCAAAGCCATTTTTAAACTAAAGGCTTATGGGAAGATAACTTGTTTTTCCAATAAAATTTCTGTTATTATTATACTGTGTCCCAGTTAATACTGGTAAAGTTTATGCCTAAACATAATGACGACCTTGTAAAAGTAGGACCCTCCCCCTCTCCCGTTCTCAAGCGTCTTCTACAGTCTGGTGGGGGACAGATGGCTGGTCATCTCAAACCAGAAATACAAAAGTGCTTTGTAAAACTTTAAAGAACATCAGATGGTCTCATGTCACTTAAGCACTGTGAGAAAACAAGAAAATTATGAAAACACATTGGGAAACAGATACCAGGGCTCAGCCTCTGTGGCTTCTTTGCATGAGGCCAAAGGCCCTTGGATGGGAATAGCCCGGATTCCACTGGGCATGTATCATGGAAAGATCTGCAACACTGCTGTTTTACTCATCTAGCTACTTTTTAAGAATTAAATGTCACAGCGCTGCCCACACAAGCTGACCAGAAACCCGAGTGTGCAAGGCTCCTTGGTGACCGCGGAAACCCCATCAGGTCCCAGCAGTCTGTGAGGTCTGAGTTTTTATCCCCCGGCGTCCAAGCCGTGGGCATGATAACTACTACTGTGGCCCCTCTCCAGGAACCACCAAAGTCACCCCAGGATTACACCGCTGGGAGGTGACATCTAATCGATTCATTTGCAAACAGTTATGATTAAACGTTTAACAGCCTGTTCATGGCGAGCTTCTCAGGGACCTATCAGCCAACAGGCAGCAATTCATTCCACATTTGTTGAGCCCCTACTACATGTCAGGTAGAAGCCAGGTACAGAGTGGCTGTACACGGCAAAGCTGGAATCGACTAGACTCTTGTTGCATTACTGTTAGGTGTGGCACCTCGCTCTTGAAGCTTCAGCCTCACCATCTATAAAATGGGATCCGACGGGGATCATGGCAGACCTACCTCAGAAGCTTGTTGAGCTTCGCTTTGTAGGCACCAACACCCTTGAATGTCACCTCCTCCGAGAGGTGTTCCAGTTAGTACCCTGGCAGACTGTATCAGATCGCTCTTTGCAAGCTTTCCAGTTCCTCAATGGTAAGTGCTTTCTGGCGTCTCTCCCACTGAACTGTGAAATTCCTGAAGGCAGAGATTCTGTCCGATTTGTCTAACATGCTCACCCCCAGAATGGGATCATGGAACGCGTGCTCAATAAACGTTTGCTGAACCAACTGTGTTTGGTGACAAACACATAAACTGTGAAGACCGAAGACCCAGTCCCGGCCCTCCTCAGGTAGTTCATGGGCCAGTGCCGCAGCTCCCGTGTGCCGCGCACCGCCTGGGGAGTGATTTTGTGGTGATCCCAATACCTGGGCCTTACTCTAGAACGGCTCTCAGTGTGTAGGCCCGACGGACCCCTGTGTTTGGGTTTTAAGTGCTCCTTGGGTGATTCCAATGAAAAGTCAAGCTTGACACTTGCTCGTCTAATGCCAGAGAGACCAATCGACAGTTACAACACAATGGGGTGTATGTTCTCCAGCGGCAAGACGGTTTCCCGTGATGGTGGAGACGTCCTGGGACTGCACTGTCCAGTACCATAGCTGCCAGGCGCACTGTGACTCCTGAGCACTCAAAATGTGGCTACTGAGACTGGAGGACCTGAATTTTAAATCTTACTTGATTTTAATTAAATTTAAAAAGCCACACGTGACGAGAAGCTACTCTATTAGAGACAGTAGAGACGTAAGGCAAAGTACGCAGGGGACCCCTCATCCCACGAGGGGTGGGAGCGGTCACCCTCAGCTCGCTGTGGCCCCATCCACAAGGCGAGAACAATCTCAAGGAGGAAACGGCAACCAGACCACACATACTCCTTGAACTCTCCACCTGACGCACTTGCACGGACAGCCTCTCCCTCCTGCCATACCCGGGAAGCCCTCTCAAGAACGAGATGAAGCACGAACCTACCAAGAAAAAGAGCCCCCGTGGGAGCCGCTGAGGGATGCGACTGTGGTCACTGCGGCACACGGAGGGAGAGCGTCTTGAGCAAGGGCACTGGGGAAGAAAGGGGGTACGTGGAGCCCCCGGCAGAGCAAATACGGTAGCAAGGCACGGCCGCCATCAGAGGGTTCTCTTCTGTGGCTCACGAGCCGAGAGCCCCCAGGCATAAACCATAACACTGCGGACAACGCACACCTGTTCCTGAGGCGGATCGTGGCTCATGAAGCTCTTCAGAAAATCGGGCTGGTCCAGTGGCATTTGTAGAAGACTGAATTAATCCAGAGAAGGAACCCATGCCACCGAACTAGCGGTCAGGTTCCCCATGTGTGAAGCACCTACCACGTGGCAGGAACTTTGTTAGGTGGCCTTAAATATTACCTCATTGTACCCATACGAGGCTCTGCAAATTAGATGATTATTTTCTCATTTTATGGTGAGGCAATTTAAGATTCATGGAAGTTAAGTAATTTACTTAACAAGTAGTGACAGTTACTGATCTCTACTGAGTTTCTTTCTCACAAAAACTATATTTTATGAAAGAGATACACTATGATTTATTTTTAAAGTCCCCATTTGTTTTCTGTTTTTCCAACACAGACCCGGCGATCACAATCAAGGAGTCGATAACCCTACCTGTATAGACATTCTACACATACTTTCACTGATGCACAACAGACCCGCGTCAGCACAAAATAGTATTACGAGTCTTAAGTGTAGCATCTGAAGAATTTTCAAAAAATGAACTGAACTATGTAATCATCGCCAATCGAGAAAGAGAACAATACCAGCACCTCAGAAGCTCCCCTGGGGCCACCTGCTGGTTACTTTCCCATCCACCCCTCCCCAGAGAGCCAAGATCTCGAAAGGGGCTGCCACATTTTGGGAGTAAATCTGAATGAAGCTAAGGCAGAAGTTACATAATTTAGGCCAAGATTTAAAACATCTGAAACATTTAAACATTTAAAACATCCCTACATCACTAGGCAATTCTCTATTTATCTATCTTAATTAGAAGTTAACGTCTTATTGGAAATAAAGAAATGAGAGAGGGGTCAGGGAATCAGGATACAGAATGTGTTAACAGTCAGGCCCACGGGCTTTGGAGAAGCCAAGAGACAATTAGATTTCCGGCTCGTTGAGACTACCGATTCCCAGCTCTGATGAGGGGAGGACCATGAAGCATCTAACGGTCGAGTTTTTCCTTTTTCAATGTTCTTTCAACTCCATAATTTTATGACAATTAGGAGTATGAATATAAATAAAATATAAAATTTGTAGAAAATATGAATGTATGGCATTCACTGAACTTCCCTGAGGCGACAGGCCCTTCATAGACATTAGCCCCCTTTGACGACCCTGTACTAACACCACAATCTCTGCTTTAAAGAGAAGACAGAGGGTCAAAAAAGTGAAGTGACCGGCCTAAGGTCACACTGCTGGTGAGAGGCAGAGTGAGGGTGCAAACCCACACCAGTCCCACTTGAACGTCAGTGCCCTTTCTGTCATCCTCTCCTGCCACCCCGAGGGTTCCCTTCCGCGACAGACGACTGATCCCTCAGGGGTTCTCGCGTCCTGCAGCATGACGACGCAAGATGGGAGTCACAGGTCTTGAAACTCATTTATGCTTCCGAGCCTCTCCCCCCTTCCCTGGGGCGAGGAACCTACCACCCACTTCTTGTGATTACCCACTGTCGATCCTGACTGGGTTTACTTCTTCTGTTCCACCGACAACATACTTCGGTGGCCTTCGGTGGCCAGGGTCGGCCGGCCACACTAAAACACTCAGGTCCACGGGTTACCGGGCACGCCCTCGGCCACAAGAACAGGCTCTGGCTGGCAGGTCTGCTCAGGTCTCGGATCAGCCTCGCCCCCTTCCCCTCTCTCTCACCCCGTGCCCGGCACTCACGCCAACTTCTTAATGTTGGACAGGTGCTCAGCAGAAGGACCGCTCCTCGGGGGTCTAACGGAGACCCCTGAATCACAGACTGACCAACTACAGAGAGCCGCCGCCTGTCTCCTATGTCACCTGCGGCTAAATTACATGTACGCCTGCTAAGGTTTTAAATATCCAGTGGGTTTAAAAACTCACTGCAACTAATGTTCTTTCATGTTTTATTTGGGAACAATAACCAGATTAGATGGAGAAGAAACAGAGAAAAAAGGGGAAAACGGAACTTCTTTGACCTACCTATTTTTTTCTTTTGTATCATCTTCTGTAAACACAGCATCTTACAGAGAAGAGAGAACACTGCTGAGGTTATATATAATTCATGCTGTCTGCTCTGGTGAGTACTTACCTTGACCGGAATTATATATTGCTTTGACAGACTTCTTCACTTTCTGTAAGGCTGTTCTATCTTGGTCTAGAGCCTAAAAGAGAAAAACGAGGGGAGAAGATGTTGGAAACTTTGGCAAATTAAAACTCCTTCATTATGACAGGTGTTTCGCGGAGCACCACTGCGGCAGCAAGTGGACATCTTTAGGGACGGGGAACCATGTCAGAGACTGGAAGCACCCATGACTTGAGGAGTTCTGTTTTGGGGATAAAAAGAGTCGTCCCACAAAGCTCAGTGCTGGGTGAGGCCGACAGCATGGTAGCCGGTGGGTTTTCACAGCAAGTTCTGCTTGGGAAAGAAACTACAAGACACCTAAGAGAGGGGAAGCCTGGTTTTTACTGGGAGAAGGTGCAACCCGGGAAAGGAGAAAGGCATATAAGACGTGCATGACACACATCCAAGGGAACCGAACAAACACATTTTATCACCTGACGGTAATTTCAGCCAGGAAGAAAACATTTCAAAGGGCACAATGAGAGTGAGGATTCCTTTCAAAGTTTTTATTTATTTATTTATTTTTTAATTTTGAGAGAGAGAGAGACAGAGCACAAGCAGGGGAGGGGCAGAGAGAGAGGGAGACACAGAATCTAAAGCAGGCTCCAGGCTCTGAGCCATCAGCAGAGAGCCCGACGCGGGGCTCAAATTCACAAACTGCAAGATCATGACCTGAGCTCAAGTTGGATACTTAACCGACTGAGCCACACATGTGCCCCTGAGGATTCCTTTTAGAATTAAAAAAACCTTAATGACATAAGGCCAGTTGTATTTTAAAATTCTGTTTACTAAAAATGCACAGCATTGGAAATGCTACCATGATGCTGGTAATGCTTTTAAATGATTTCTTAGATGGGGAATAAACACATTACATCATTTACTTGTGCTACAAGTTGGGGGGGAGCGGCTAGGGGACTGTCACCGTACGCTGGATGTACAACTCTGCTCCGTTTGTGAAGACTGGGCACTTAGGATATGTTTCATAATATAAATTTCAATTGGAAATCAAATTTAAAAAGGGTTGAATTCCATATAGAAATACATATGGCACGCTGACCTAACTTCTTAAAATAACTAGCTGCGGCCCCCCCCCCCCCTACTTCTGGGAGGGTCAATGACCCAGAGACTGGGAGCCCCTGGATGGTATGTCAAAATTTGGAAGGCACAAGCAGGCACAGCAGTAATAGTGAACTTACTTACGTACATAAAATGTAAGCCCATTAAATGCACACGCACACCCATGACCTCGTCTAACCCTCCACACCTCAGAGGAGAACACTGAGGGTCGTGGGGCGGGGGCGGGAAGTACTCCCACCCCTGAAAGGCACCCGAAGAGACGAAACAGGTCAATGCGGCGGCAGGGCCACAGGTGATGATCATGCCCTCATCCTACAAGACGGTCTTTCCTGCCACTCTGAACCCCGTGGCTCAACTGGCACCGCCCTTGTCCTTCGGCTCCAGGCCTCTGGACCCCAGTGGCTGCCAGGGTGGGCACCAGGCCCGTGCTGGGCCCAGGCTCCTCACAGGATTTCTGGGCTTGGGGGACAGGGACCTCAGTGTACAGATCCTTGCCAGGGAGGGGCGCCTGGTGACCACCAGTGGTTCTGTTTCTAGCTCTGTCGAAGCATCTGACGGACAGACTGGTAACACACACGAAGCACCAGACACGTGAGCTGGAGGGGGTCCTCGCGGCAGCGGAGTCCTGACCTCCAGCTGCTCCCGAGGCTGACCTTCCTGAAGACTGAGTACATTTTTGCCTGAAGCTGGCGGAAGTGGAGGTGCCATCATGTGCGAACACAAGTCCCGAAAAACACAGGAACCCAAGTTTACTGCGCGCCAGCTGCACCAGGTAGAAGCTTGGTATGGCGGGCGTGCCAAGTGGGTCAGAGACACACGCTTCCAACATCTCCTCCCCTCCCACTGCATCTTCACAAAAAGCCCAGGAAGCAGCATCTACATTTTTAAGATAAGGAAACAGGCCTTCAAGAAAAATTTGTTCAAAGGGGGGAGAGAGGGAAAAGATTAAGTTGTCCGAAGTCACAGAGCCAGAAGGTGCTAGAGTCACGTCTCGCGCTGATGTCTACCGAATCTTAAACCTAACGGGACGCTGAGGTAAACCCGAGTTTTCAGACTGCAAGTCGGATGCTACCTGCACCACGCCACGTGCTTGTCACAGCCACGTCCCACCGGCATTTCTATTTGTCGTTAAACCCGTTCACATCTTTCACACCGCCCGGAAGTGTAGTAAGTGGAAAATCAGGATGACCTACCATTAACGGAAGATACCCTTTTTAAAAATCACTCTGAATCTCTCTACAAAATGCCATCTGGGGGTGCCTGGGTGGCTCAGCTGGTTAAGCGACCGACTTCTGGTTTGGGCTCAGGTCATGATCTCATGGGTTGTGAGTTCGAGCCCTACGCTGGGCTCTGTGGTGACAGTGCGGAGCCTGCCTGAGATTCTTTCTCATTCCGTCTCTCTCTGCCTTTCCCCACCTTGCTCACTGGCTCTCTCTCTAAATAAATAAATTAATTAAAAAAAAAAAAAAACATGCTCACCCGTTCTGTGCCTGCAGCCGTCCCATGTAACACTGGGCTACTGCACTCCATACTTACGGAAACAGTGTCTTACTAGACAGTTTCATGAGAGACAAAGTTTGAGTTATTTCAAAGAGTTGAGATTTGTACTTTAGAGAAAAGAGGAAAGAGAAGTAAACATTTTAATAAATGCTTACTGCGGCATAAAGCGTGCTGAGGTTGCCATAGACCGCCTATGCAATTCTCACCCAAACCCTGTGAAAGGGGTACTATTACTAAATTCATTTATAGATGAGGAAAACAGGCTCAGAAAGCCTGAGTCGCCCTGGACGACAGCGTGGGAGTCTGAACCCGGGTCCTCACGGCAGAACCCGAGCTCCTAACACACCCAGCTCTGCGTCCCCGTTCCCGGGATGTCTGTGATGAACCGCATCTAAAAACAGAGCCTCGTCTTAAGGGGGGTGGGGGGGGGACTATCTGCCAGTTTTCAGAGACAAATGAGTTAAGAAATTACGAGCCAATTTGGGGTGTTAAGAGTCTTCCCCCGGAAAGAAACGAATGCAAGTAAGTGCAAATAAGCATGCATTTAAGACACAAAATCTAGTGGGTTTAGCTTTTGATGAACTGCTTTTGTGGGAAGAACACTTTAAAAATACTCCCAATAAGAGCTGCCATTTAGTTTTTATGTCCATATTCTTGCATCTTTTTTTTTTTTTTCCTGATGAAAACCCCCAGGGTTTTAGAGAAATTAAGCAGTGTGCCTGCCAAGTGGCGCGTCCAGGAGGAGGACCGGCCGAGGCCTCTTCCAGCACGCCACTCCTCCCGGGATGTACGAACGCACGCCCGCGTTCCTCCCGGGTCTTACCGCTTCCTGACGGTTTTTGAGAAAGGAAAAAAAAAATCCTGCTTCCAGAAGAAAAGAACCTACCCGCTCAGCTTTGGGGAGTGAGGACCGCGTAAGGTGGGTCTACTCAAAGAGGGACTGTCCTTCCACAGTTAGAGAGTTAAGGGGCCCAAGTGAGCACAGCGACGCGGAAGATCCCAGCCTCACATTTTATGAGACCGGCTAGCTGCTTCCTTCTTATTCCCTACCCCTCCTTGGGAAAAGTCTCCGAATTTATGTTGAATTTTTACCGACTTGTCTATAAACTAACAGGGTGTAAAGTTCACAAACGTTAAATGTTATTAATAACATCCGCATTTGACAGCTACGGTCAGCGTTGAATCTGGGTAACACTTCTCTTTTTACACCCTAGCATTTGGCCCCTGGCAGAAAGACGGCGAGTACGATGTGCTTTTACAGGCCCCGTGTTTAAGAGAAGTAGAGGGCACTGTCGCTGAGCCACACAGGGCTCCCCTCCAGAGCAGCACACGTCTAAACGTGCTACAAAGTGCCACCCCCAAAACTGCCAGGCAAGCAACACCTGCCGTGACATCCTTTCAAATGTCACCTGCGTACAGTGAAGAGTGGCAGATAACATAGGATATAAAATTATCGTATTTCACAATGCTAAAACACGTACCTGCATTTTTAAAAATTTTTTTGACGTTTTTATTTATTACTGAAAGACAGAGAAAGAAGAGCGTGAGCTGGGGAGGGGCAGAGAGAGGGGGAGACACAGAATCTGAAACAGACTCCAGGCTCTGAGCTGTCAGCACAGAGCCCAGTGCGAGGCTCGAACTCACAAACTGTGAGATCATGACCTGAGCTGAAGTCGGGCGCTTAACCGACTGAGCCACCCAGGCGCCCCCGTACCTGCATCTGAGGCTGAACACCTCGGAAGGGTGCACGTGGCGGGGGAGGACAGATGAACGAACAACGGAATCCAGGAGCACTTGCTGGTCTCTCATAGCAGAAAGCTCCTTCCCTCTCCAGAACCTCACAGTACGGCCACTTCACGCTCGCCACGTTACTAACCAGCAGGGTCTAGAATGTAATGAAGCACTTCCGACCTGGGTAGGGAGACTCCTTAAGGCTCCTTCATTTACAGTCCGAACAGGTCTGGTCCTCTGAACTCACACAGAAGACGCGGGCTGCTGCGAATCTGAAGGACGCAGTCAGAGAAGCCGTGCCGACAAGAGGCCTTACGTGGGAGCCAGGAGAATTCGGAAATGCTATACAAACTGGACACGAGAATGCAAAATTCCTGAGGAGTCTGAGGTCACTCGGGGTGGGAGGTGGAGCCTTTGGAACCCCTCCAGGACAGGCAGCATCCCTCGGTCATAGGAGGGCACAAGGACAGGTGTTGCCAGAGACGCGCAGGCACCGGCCTCGAGTGCTCCCAGCTCAGGGAGTCTGCTCTAGCTGGTCCCTGTGCCCGGAACCCTCTTCCCTGAGCAATTCCCGTGACTGCCTTTCTTCTTACACAGGCCTCAGCTGAAAAGCCCCTTCCTCCGGGGGCCCTTCTGTGGTCCGTCGGAAGCGGCACACACCCTCGGCCTGCTTCGTTACCCCTCTCTGACACTCGGGCCGGCTTTTCCGGAGTTCTACCACGTCCCGAGATGATCCCGTTTGGGACTTGTTTATTTTGACTGTACTCATCTCCCTGCGGAAAAGCTCGAGGAAGGCAGAGCCTGGGTAACCTGCTCGTGGCTAAACGCCCATTCCCCGTGCCTAGCAGGTGACAGACGCTCAAAGATGCTCAGGAAACGAAGTAACAAATGACGAAGAAATGAATTCCTCAGTATTCACAGTTCCACAAAACAGGAAAGTACGTTCCGTAAGGCTTGCCTGGAAGATGGTTGAGCGAAATAAAGTTCTGGACTCTGGAAACGTGGCCGTCTGTAAGTCTTCCCCTGATGGTTTTGAACAGCCCAGGTCTAGACGGACGCATGCGTGACGTGTGGATAGTCATGGTATAAGAAATAAGATCAGAGGGCGCCCAAAGTAATGGTTTCACAGGAGGGACAGAACTTCTACATTCCAAGTTAATTTTGTGCCTTAAAATAGTTATTCTGGCAACTGTCTTAAAAAATACCTTACTGAAATATGATATACTTATGTTAAACGAGCGACAGCGATACTATTGTTATTATTCATCAAGATTTTCTACTTTGGAATTACTTTCTAAGTCTATGGCGCCGTCTTCAATATACTCAAATGGGAACACTGGTCTTATTTTGGATGAATGTGATTTGTGAAATTAAGCAGAAGTCTTCGGAGCTACATCTTACGCATGCACTGACGAGAGAAAGGAAACAGTGGCTGTCAATAAAATAACCAGCACAGAACCTGCTCGAGATAAGCCAAGGTGGCCTCACACCGACCTTCCGGGGATGCTGGCCACTCAGTGCATGAGCGTACACCTGCTAGCACAAAACCTCGTCCAGCGCAGGCGTTCGCTACTCTCACCTTTGAAGGTGCTTCTAGGAGAGAAATTCCTGGTGCGTCTGGAGCAGTGACAGCCAAACATCTCCGAAACAAGTGGTCCTACCAGTAACGCGGCGTCTTCAATGAAAAGAATTTCTATTTGCTTGGGGAAAAGGGGGGAGGGGGCCGTTCCCATTTTACCACTTTCTAGTCACATTTGGAGATGTAATTTCAAAAATGCATCTTAATAGATGCATTTGTCCCCTAATCACTACAAAGCAAACGTTCTTCTTATGTGTAACTCCAATAATAGGGAAAGCAAGGGAAGACGACGTGGCTCTAATTTTGGTTCATAACCTACTGCGTCCGCCTTCAGCTCACCGAGCAATCGTAATCAGGCTACCTCGCAGGAAGGAGGCAGGGCTGGGGAGCAAAGTGCTCAGGCTACGCGCGAGGCTGGGTGGCCAGTTGACATCGGCGTAAGGCCTCTGAGAACGAAAGAGACAGAAGTTCTCCTGCAGCCTTGCAGCCAAATCAATACATTCATCACCTACCTGCCGTAGGCCCCATATACTAGAGTGCACACGTGTACGATGATAATGTGGCTCAGGAATAAGCCCCGAAAGTAATCCAATGCGGTACGATAACGAAGAGCACTGTGGATGAAGGTGCCAGAAGAAAATGACAATGGAAAACATCCATTCGCTCAAAAAGAAGAGGGATCAGGCGAACCATGGGAGTAGGGGCTCCGGGGATCGTCCGGCTTGAGTTTGTACATCATCTACTCACTCATCTAGTAACTGTGCCTGGCACGCACTGAACACTGCTCTGAGCCAGGCACCGGTCAGGTGTGCCAACCAAATAGTGCATCGACCCACGCTTCCTTGGCCGCCTGCCCCTCCTGCCCTTCTACCTGCCCCAGCAAGATGGCAACGACAGAACCCTCTGCCGGGGGGCACGCGGAGCCTGGCTCTGCTTTTAAGGAGACTGATGAAGGAAGTTATTCAAAGACTGCTGATCCTTGCTACTCTGGGGCTTCACCCACACTTCGTGTCATGCTACTCTTTGCCTCGTATTTCAGGTGTTTAGGTGCCTCTCTCCTACTAAACTAACTAAACGTTCTGTAAGGACCATACTTACATGATGTACATAAAAGACGCTCAGTTAGAATTTGCTGAATTGAATGAAAACACACACAACACACGCAGCGCGCACACACACACAACACGCACGAGACGAAGGAAGAGTGAATGAAGTCTCTGTTCCTGCAATGAAACCCAAGTCCCCTCCACTGCCGGCAATGCCCTATGCGACCCAGCACCGCTGCCTCCGGACTCCTGTTGCCACGCCTCTGCTACTCATACCTGCAATCTTTCTGAACCCATCAGCTTTGGCAACTGCTGAAATCCCATTCTCGAAGCTCTTCCCCAGATCTACAGGGGCTTGGCCTGCTCCTTCCCTCTTTCTTTTCAGTGGTCTTCCTGTCCAGCTCAAATGCTGGAAGTGCAGGCCCTGTCAACTTGAGGGGTCGAGAATCACCCTGTGTGCCAGCTACACCACACCAGCACTCAGGACGAGGTTCAATCAGAAAGCAGCACACAGCAGCTGCCAACGGGAAGCGGGGCAGGGGGGCAGCAGCGCGTAAGAAAGGAAGAGGCAAAGATGGTAAAGATACTATCGTTAGTTTCGAGATTAGTATGAGCTGGATGAGGCGGCCACGCAAGGGGAAATGATCAACTTGAAATAAAGTTCAATTTGCATCACTGAGCCAAAAAATGGAAAGTTGACATGTCATGCACACACAAGGAGAGGTGTTTATCTGTGCTATTTTAGACCATAAAAGGTGTCCTTAAAGTTCAGATCTTCCGATATTCATACAGATTCCACCCAGAAACTTAAAGTCCTCTACCGTACCTACGGCTGAAGGGTGGCATGTGGGAGAATTTCACCCACAAATGCTAAAAATCTGTAGATGCTATAAATGGCTCGGGTTTGGCCCCACTCGGCAAGTTCCTTCACAGTTCAGATCTGCAGCAAACACTCCACCTATCACCTTTGGCAATACTTCCTGACGGATTCCGAGGATCTATTTATTCCATGCACGAAAACACCTACAACCTATCAACTTTCCAGTCCAAAGAAAAGGTACTGCCTAAAACTGTTAACTCACAAAAGTCCACTTTCCCGGGTATGCCTGTTACCCGGCAGGTGTGTAAACTCTGCCAGGCCCAGTGTAGGGGCTCAATAAATATCAGTCGAATGAATCTGCCTCTATATTAAAAACATCTAGAATTAAAGGTGTATTAGAACAAGACTGATACAAAATGCTACTATTTATTTCTCATGAGCTATTTAGTTTAAAAACCTAAGTGTTTATTCCTTACTCAAAGGAAGTATCATCTTAACTAATGTAAACAGAGCAGTACTTACTTTTGCTTGGGTGATGCATGTATAAATATTCATTTCCTAATCTCCCGGGGGCTCACCCTTTCAGAAGTAAGGCACACCTATGAGGCACTGACGAAATCATTAGATTGTCTTGGGGAAGGCCAGGGACCTTGATGTAACACACTCCCCTCAATTAACCACTCTGAGTCCGCAAAGGCAGCCTCGAAGAAGCCCAATATGTAACGTGGGCAAAGGAAGCTGCGCAGGGTGAAGGGCCTGCCTCCCTCCCCCGCTGTCCCCTCCTCCTACAGACGGGAAAAGCGGACCCAAGAGGGAAACAGCTGCCCCCTGCCCCCCAGGGAAGGGAGGGCCTGGCTCGCTTTCAAATTCAGTAGTCCTGTCAGTAACCCACTCTGCCTCCTGCACCGATGTCAGGATCTAGCCGTGTGAACAAAGACAGAGGAGCAGATTTCCTTCAAGACCCTTAACATCAGACTAGTCGTGAGAAAAAAGCCCGGCCATTGCATATGTTCTGTGCCGAGGCCCTACCCCATCTCTGAGGGTTAAGTCAAGTCGTGCTTTTCTCTGAGAAGCTCATTCTCTGTCCCGAACAGGTACAGTCCTTGCTGGCCCCACACCGCCTGGCACGAGTCACCACCAGGGGTGCCCACAACTATCCTAGCGTTGAACGACCACCTGTCGACAGGTGCAGGCGTTTCTCCTGTGGGCCTGGAAGCAGCAGAGCCTGGCGGTGGAGCCCGGCGCCATTCTGAGAGCACGTGTGAGACGATGGCTGTAGGCACTGAGGCCAGGGAGACCCCGCGTCACTTCCTGACTGCGTGACCGTGGTCGTGTTCGTCATCTCTCGGACACTCCTGCCTTCCTCACACGACACCTGGCCCAGACACGTGTTTCCTTCTTCCCTTCCTTTCCCTCCCTGTCCTCAGATTCTTGTATGCGCTCACCCGCCTCCGCTGCCGCCCATACTGATAATAATGATGCTGATGAAAACATATCATGAACGTGTTTTCTGTACAGTATCTCATTTAATCCTCACGGTAACTTTGAAGGAGGCTCCCGTTACCCACACTTCACAGACAAGGAGACTGAGGCTCAGAATGGTCCTAGGTCCCACAGCCAGTCAGGGGCAGAGCCAAGATCCAAAACTGGGTTTTCTGGACCCTTCAAGCTTGTTCTCATAAGTGTCCTGCTCTCCAACCTTCCAACCTGACACAGTGGGGGCCACGGGATGGAGGGGCCTTTAAAAAAACTCAGCCATCGGACGGCAGGCAACTTCAAAACCCCTCCCTCTCCAGCCCAGGAGTTCTCTGTGAGGGAGCCGAAGAGGAAGTGACAGTGGTGCCCTGTTGGACACCCAAAGTAGCTCTTCATGGAGGGGGCGGGAGACAAAAGGCGCAGTGGGGAGAAGTCAACCTACAGCTCGCTGCCCACCGCCCATTTCCCACTGGCCCACCCGGTAAGTACTGTGCGTGGCACTGTGGGTGCGAGCCAAAACCACAGAGCGGCTTGCCGCTGAGCCTCGGGTACGCCCCAGGAACAGCGGCCTCTGCAGCTTCACTAACTAGGACCCACGCGCTTGACGCTGGGCATCGTCGTCATGAAAACGGGCTGCTGGCACGTGTTCTGCACACACGACTGTGAGTAACTACTCACAACCACATACGCGGATGCACTGGCTTGGGAAAGCTTCTAGCTGCAGTGAGAAGTATCAGTGACTTGCTGAAAAACACCAGTGAGAGTGACTGGGAGAAAAATCCTTGAAAAGGAAGAACTGGATGACTTGTCTATCCTGGGGGTCAGCAAAGAAAACGGGAGCTTATTTTGAAAGGAGGGGCGGCTTCCCTACCTGGTATTTCTACTCTGGCGATGGCCCACAGAACGGGGTGCTTAGGCCATGCTGAGGAGTGCGGGGGTGGGGGGGGACGGGAACACCTACAGACTGGGTTTTTCCATCCACAGCTACCCACCCTGCCACGCGTCAAGGTCCACACTCGACATGGGGATGCCTGGCAGAAAGAGGACTGTTCTCATCCTTAAGGCGGAAGGAGACAGCAGAGGGCGTGGCGGCAGTTCTGAAGAGACACCTGGTGCTTAGGGGCAGCAGTGACACCAGGGGGCCAAAGCCACGTGGAGGCTAGAGAGATGGACGGGGGCCGGATCACACAGGAAGGAAAAGCCAAGGTGTGGACTTTGGTTTTCATTCTGAAAGCAATGGTTAAAGACGGAGTCACTGGGGTTTTAGAACAACAAGAGGACTAGTCCTGACCTTCAGAAAACGGAGTCTGGCTGTTGTACTGGAAACGGAAGGTGAAGAAGCAAGGCTGGAAAGGGAAGAGTCAACAGGCTGGGTATTTTCGCCAACGTAAATTCTAGTCTTTCTGGTGTGGCTCAATCCACTTCCGACTCTAGGACCGCACCCCAAAATTAAGGCTTCCTCCAAAAATGCTTCCTCTTCCGCATCCCACAGCTGCTCAGTACCTCAGTGGATGGCATCACGATGCCAGACTCAAGATCACATCCCTCTGGCCTAACTCTGTACCCAGCAGGCATCCTGCCAGGTCTACCTCGGTGGCAGGTCTTAAGCCCATCCCGAAGCCTCCTGACCTACCGTGGGATATGGTCACGCCCCAGGTGGATCCCGTAACGGCCTCTGAGCGACCCCATCCTCACCCACCACGTCGATGCCAGAGAAGCCTTTCTACAACATAAATCTGATGGCGTCGGCCTCACTTTAAGACCTAGAATAAAGGGCAAACCCGGCACAAAACCCTTTCCCGCCTCCCCCTAAGGCTACTGTCGCGGGCTCCGTTTGCCTTTGGACCACTCACTTCATAATCCCCTCTTGGGTCTGACTCTGGAGATGCCATCCGGGGGCTGCAATTCTCCCCCTTCTTAATAACACTTCTGTCTTTTGCTTTTTCTTCGTAACAATCTTGCAAACTCGCACTCAACCTTAAGACTGGGTTTTACCACCTTCTGTGAACCTCTACCCGCTTCCTGCTGAGAACCTTTCTTCGGCCCCTAGGGCTCCGAGAGCACTTATCACAAGGACTTTTTTCTTACACTTCTATCGCCAACAAACGGTAGCTGTTAATCGTTTAAGATACTGCACAGGTATTCACTCTCATTCCCCCTTTGTAGGACAGCTCCCTGACTCCATCCCTGGGCGGCACGTGCCCGGGAGACTGACAAGTTCCTCACGGGCAGAGAGACCCCCGTGCAGGACCCTGGTCGCCTGACGTGTAAATCTGACTCTGTCTCGCAGACCCTTCGGGTTCCCAGCTTCCTGATGAGTAAATCTAGAAAACTGGCCCATATGTATCTCTTTAGGCTCTAATTCTCTGAAAATCAAACATTTTCAAGTCCTAGGGATATTACTGTTCAACTCTCTTAGCAGGTTAGATTTTCAGTGAAAGATGGTTTCATTTTTTAAAAGTAACACAACTGGCATCAACAGTGGATGGTTTTAGAGAGAGATCATATATTTAAGATTTCTATGTAACTAAAAGATAAATCACAGCTTTGGTCTCAGACTCTAATTCTAGCCATTTCTGAGTCCTGTTTTTTGTATATCCCCTGTCCCCCCAAAAATGTTATGAAAGGTACATCCTGAATTGTGTCTTCGAGCACTCTATCAATTATATAAAATAAGCATTACTAATGCCTTTTTATAGATAGAAGTCAAAGCAAGTGTCCAGGGCCAAAAAACCTAGTAAATGGCAACGTCCAACTGTAAATTTGATCGGCTTTTACTCTGTAACGTCCAACTCTAAATTTGATCGGTGTTCTTTCTGCCACACCTGATCGCCTCTCTAATTCGAAGGCCCATCTGACCCCACTTCCTGTCGAGCCCAGGTATGCCGAAAGCTAAGCTTTCTACAGACTCATGTGCCCAGCCTTCCGAGGACAGACGTTTGAAGGGAACACAAGCCATAATAAGCCACCTCCTGTGCACTCTCCAAGACAAATCTCAGGGCTGCGGACTGCAGATCTGATCACCGTTAAGTAATACGTTTTAAAAGACAGAACTAATTTGACAGAAGAGATCAAGAAACTCCAGTTACACACTTGCCTGAAGACAATCAATAAATATGAAGGACTGTTTCTCAGGAAAAAACTGAGCAGGTGAAAAACTGTATCTCAAGTGAATTAGAGCGGCGTTTCTCACGCTGTGATCTGTAGGAAACTTTCTAGAGAGATGGTAGACAGTATTTTTGGGAAAAAATAATACACTACAGATTCAGAAACTACTACGTGCTAACTATTCCTCTTTTCTGGAGATAACCAATGTACAACGGAATATCAAAGACTGGGATACTTTTTAAAAACTTGTTTCTCAATTAAAATTAATAAATAAAATCAGAATATTTTTTTTTTTTGCATACCGACAGAACAATGTGTGTTGGGATATCAACACAGGGAACTCTATTTAAAAAAAAACTAACAAAGTTAAGCCTCAAAAAATGTACTGTATCAGTTGAAGAGGTCTGATGATTTTCCAATATAGACAAGAAACACTCAGGGAGAAGACAAATGACTGCAATCAATTTGTAACAAAACCAAGATGAACTAAGAGGGAAAACTAATTACAACAAAAAAGGGAACAAAGTTGACATCTGTAATGGATAATTAGTATGTGGAATTCTTATTTTTCTGCCTTAGGGAGCGAGCAGAATAGGAAGACAAAAGACAACACAAGAAATTGAAAATAGTTAAATATATGCAAATGATTTCAAGCACACTAATGATTTTTAAATTTCAAGTAAACCAATACCGAAGTGTCCCTTTATCCTTATACAGCTACAGTGAGTAGAAAAAGTGATAAAAATGACAAACGAAGAGGCTTCAGAGAGATGGTCACAGTTGAACTAACGGGCAAACTGTAGGGACGCCCAGGTGCTTCAGTCGGTTAAGCATCCGACTCTTGATCTCAGCTCAGGTCATGGTCTCACAGTTCGTGGGTTTGAGCCCCACGTCAGGCTCTGCGCTAGCAGTGCAGAGCCTGCCTGGGATTCTCTCTCTCCCTCTCTCTGCCCTTTCCCACTTGGGCTGTCTGTGTCTCTCTCAAAACAAAAAAATAAAAAAATAAAATAAATAAAGGGCAAACTGTATCCCAAGTACCAAAGCTGTGCTTACATTTGACCAGTAATCTCGCTCTTGGCCACTCCTATCAAACCACCGCTCTCTCACTAATAAATAAAAGGAGACCACAGAAAACACGTGAGCAGGTTTTATAGTATAAGCAGCTAGAAATAACCTGTACCTGACAACGGGGAAACGGCAAAGTAAGATATGAAACAAATAGGAGGGCATACTGTATGGTCACTAAAACACAGAATGGGTAACAATCAGGATAAAAGACTGCCACTTACTGAGCATCTATTATGTGCTGCGTGCAAATACTATGCAGTGCCACTACTTAGAATGTAAAATTACGTGTATGATAAAGTCAGGAATTTTCTAGAAATGTAAAGTGTAGAGAAGTACACAGAGGTGTTTAAAAGCTGTGGCTACCCCAGTACTGTTACTCTGAAGAAGTTTTTTTCCTTGTAAGGTAATTTCCTAGCACAGTATAAGGCTTAGTACTTAAAAAATTTTTAAGTCTTTTTAAAAAAATTTTTTAATGTTTATTTATTTTTGAGACAGGAAGAGAGAGAGAGACACAGAGCATGAGCGGGGGAGGGGCCGAGAGAGGGAAACACAGAATCTGAAGCAGGCTCCAGGCTCTGAGCTGTCAGCACAGAGCCCAACACCGGGCCTGAACACACAAACCGTGAGATCATGACCTGAGCCAAAGTCGGACACTCAACCGACTGAGCCACCCAGGCGCCCCACATTTTAAAGTCTTTTAACAGTGTCTTAGAACACGTTAAATGTTTGCTCTTTCCTTGGCAATTGCAAAAGACCCGGTAAAATGTTAACTTCCGTAGAAAATGAGGGAGAAACAGTACATACTCCCAGTAATTTCCATGTTGCCTTGCAAACTGTACATTTAAAAAATTAGTAGAATATTGTGTTTCCAGAGCTCCTGTCTGGGGCCCAGAAGAAAACTGTAATCACAGCGATTACCTTGTGAACCTCTAATTTCTGTTGCCGCTCTGAAGTTCGGAGTCGCGCACCCACCCACGAGCGCCATGCTTTCATCTTGAAGCAATTTCAGCTCCGCTCTTGGGAAAATAATAATTATAGGTACAACAAGGTATTTAAAGACCAAAAAATAGTCATGCGAACACCATTTCCATGTTATAACATAATGAGAGTCCCTTACAAGAGCTGAAACCTAGACCGGAAAAGGCGTTTCCTGAGTCCCGTCTTTTCAGGACCCTTAGAACTCATCAGGAGCCTCTCTGAGAACAGGAGTTTTTGTTGGTGAACAGAGCTAGTCAGAGCCTTTACACCTCCTACCAGTCCCGAGGTGCCGCAGCGCCCTGCTCAACCGTACATCTGGGTCCTGACCCAGTGATTCAAAACACGCTGCTGGTGGCTTGCGGTCTTTTACGCTGAGCCCCATAATTTTATCTAAAATGGAGAGTCACGTAACAGCTGACTAGATGCCGACTTTAAACATGATCTTAAGAGCCCCAAATGTGGAGCCAGACTGCCTGCAGTCAAATCCCAGCCTCACTATCAACTATGTACCCTGGGCCCGTTCCTTAACCCAGTTGTGCCTCAGTTTCCTCACCAGTAACCCATCTGACAGAGTCAAGTGGATTAAGTGAGGAGATCGGGGTAAACCAAGTGCTCAGAGTGCACTTGGCACAGAGGAAGCTGTCAACCAACGTTAGCTACTCCGATTTATTTTTTCTAAGGTTCCCACGAGACATATAGTTAGCGAGGACAATTTTTACATGGCTGGTGGCGCTGCTAGAGAAGGAAAAGAAAAGGGAGGCGCAGATCTAAATCCTTCCACTCGGATGAGCTCTTTGGACCAGTGGTCTCCCCAGAGTGCACACAACATATTCCACTGTGGTGTGGGAAGAAAAACATTAGCGCTTCTATCTGTATTGTTTTATGGCATATAATTATACAGTATGAGCACGGGAGTGTGTGTCATGTGTGTGCGGGATGTGTATGAACATGGAATGCGTGCCGAACAAGATTTCACAACGGAGGGGCCCAAAGTTTAGAAACCACTGCTCTGCTAATGAACACTAGCTGTTACTTCTTTTCAGAACCGCACTGAGGAAAATGGGCAGGAAGACTTGACCGATACGCAGCTCGGGGGCTGTCTGCCGTGTGTACACAGAGAAGGTGGTTCCAATGTTGGGTGTAAAAAAGGACATTGCCAGGGGCGCCTGGGTGACTCAGTCGGTTAGGTGTCTGACTTTTGCTCAGGTCATGATCTCATAATATATGGGCTAAAGCCTGCGTCGGGCTCTGCGCTGACAGCTCGGAGCCTGGAGCCTGCTTTGGATTCTGTGTCTCCCCCTCTCTCTCCTCTCTGCCCCTCCTCCATTCACACTCTGCTTTCTGTCTTTCAAAAAATAAACATTAAAAAAAAAAAGAAAGGACATTGCCAAAGATGCCAACGGGTTTGTAAGTAGCAGCAAGCAACCTAATGATGTTCACTGAGAACGGACAGCATCCAATGGCACGAATGTTATTCCAAAATAAAATACCTTATTTTCTTGTCATTTTTACTACTTTGCATCTGATTCCCCCAGCTGCCCAAATATTATCACAATCTTTCCTTTCTGAGGAAATGAAGGAGGCTCAGAGGGACGAGGTGACTTTTTCTAAGCCCACCCAGGTAATAAACGTTGTTTTAAAACTCAAGTCTCCCAAATCAATATTTAATTTAAAAAAATTATCCCGTTCACAGGTGTTCCATGACCTTAAAGAGATTATATTGCTAAAAGCAAATAAAAATAGATATTTCCTCCAAGTCTGCTGTTTCCTGCCCCAAGGCAAGTGGGACACATTTCACTGGCAACAAAACACCTCGGAAAATTTTGGTTTTGTTTTTTGGACAAAATACTGAACAAATGAGAAGTAAACATTTTATTTCATTTTTAGTTTTTTGAGAAATAAATATTTTAAATTTCACTCAACTCCACAACTCTAAAACATGATCTTTTTTCTTGACTTCCCATCCTACATACAACTTGATGTAATGAGAATCCGTGTTTTACGTGCAGTTTGTATTCTGCTTTTTTCACTTAGCATTACGCTCCAAACCCTTGTGCTTCTTTTTCCTGCACGGGCCGAGCTGTTACCAGTACGCCAGCCTTCCATCACCCCGATATGGATGTCATTTGTCCCCTAAACATTCCTGTTGCTGAAAGTTAATAGCCAGTTTTTGGTTTTTTTACTTTCATATATAAAGGGTATTTATTTTTAGGACCTACTTGTCAGCATGGTGGTCAAACAGTGAAGTTTCTTTTAATAAGGATCATTTTAAGTTGTGTTTTTAAACAGGATTATGAAGTGCCAGCAGGCACTGATAATGTTTTACGGTATTAATAATTCACGTGCCACTAAGTCACAACACTGACGAAAGGTCTTATGTTTTTGACTTCTAAAAAGCTGTCGCATACCAGAAATGTCACAAAGATCTAACTAATAATCCTCTTGCCAATTACAGTTGAGTGCCATTCGGGAATAGAGGTTAAAGGGAACAATGGCTAACGTGGAATGCCCCCGCCACAAACCCCTCCCCTCCACAATAGCTGGTCCAACAGTGCACTCTTTTAAATGAAGCTCCCTCGGGAAGCCAATTCAGACAGAATGTCATTAGCAGTGGAATGCTGGGACACCAGGACCCACTGACTAAGTACCTGAGGGAGACAGGGACAGGTGCTAGGCTTGGTTGGCTCTGAAGCACCAATGAATATCACCTCGACTGGGTGTTGTTTTCATGAAGGTAAATCTTCCTGTTGACACGAATTGAAGTAGTTTTCTATAAATCAAACCTTTGAAATTAAATCTTATTTCCTCAAAGACGCACATTAACATTTCAGAGAGGCTTTCCTCAACTGGTGTCATGTCGTTATTTTATCAGAAGGAGTTCCTTTGTAATGCTAAATGATCACGCTCCTGCATTCAGACTCTGGCATACCACACTCTTGAAGTGGGGATGCATCTACAGAATATTTGGGGGGAAAAGCCCTAATCTCCACTCTTCATTCATTGGTTTGAAAAATATCCAGTGGAAACAATCGCCCGGAGTCGGAGTCGAGAAATACAGAGATGACCCCTGACCTCAGGATCGGGATGAATGACCTCAATCACATTTATTAGGTAGCTGGATACGAAATGTTTTTTAGGCATGAATGCGTTCCTGTAATATGATATTTGGGGTAAGACTGCCAAGGCAAAAATTGTATTCACCTAGAAGCGTGTAGTAAATTTCAGAAAATATTTAAGAAAAAATAGAACTTGAAAGCAAAAATGATAAAGAGAATTCAAAGTCTTCTTGATAAATACATACAAAAGCTTTTATTAAACGACATTTTGTGGACTGAGCTATACTGTAAAGAAAGGGGCAAATTTCCTGTGAATGATTTGTTAAAAAGTGGTTTCCGTCTCAAGTATCAGAATTAGAAAACAGAGTGCAGTACTAAGAGCTCTAAGAAAGCACCCAGCTCACGAGCGACGGTTTTCCGAACGTCCGTGTTGGTTCAGTAAAGTAATATGTTTAGCGGACACTTCTTGGAAAGCCTGGGTGAGCCCAGTGCAGTAACTATGACGGACACCCTTACGGGAAGCTTTTTTCCCCTTTTAAATACATTCTAGCTGCCACAGTGCCACTTAGCACCATGTCGAGTGACAGCTTGTGATCTATTGATCTCAGAGATCAAATGACCCCACTTCTCAAAAGTGAAGAGACAGCTTTCCCCTTCTCCAGTGACAACGACCAGGGACAGATGAGTGGTTCAAACCCTGTCCTGGTCAAATCGTGTAGAGTCTGGCTAACGGGTCACAAGACACGACGCTGGAGGACTTGGTGATGTGGTACTTCATTCCACGAGCTTTCACCGCACAGGCGGAAGTGGGGGAAAAGTACGGGGTGGTTTTAGGGCTCTCGCACGTTTAGAACATCCTTAAGTTTGAGAACAGCTTCACTGAGATCAGTATTTCCCGAAACGTGAGCCCAACCGTGAGACAAAAGGGATCTGGAGTCAGTAAGCTCGGGAAACGCTTCGCGCCATGCATCCTTTGAAGAGTCACAGAGAATGAGTACATTAAAATACCATGAGACTCCTGTTGAAGAAAAAACATTTTTTTAATTTAAACTTTGTCTAACCAAGTATTTCCCAAACTTCCTTGGCCTCAAAAGCATACTTCCCACCTCTCTCCTTTTTTTAGAAGTGCCTACTAACGTCTCAGAACTAGTTCTCCACACAATACGCTTTGGGTAACACAGACTTGGACCATAATATTCCAGAAAATCTGGTATAATTTAGAGCAGAGAAAGCAAATGGGTGGCTCAGAGTCTAAATTCAACTTGCATGAGTTTATTTTATATGGCTTGCATAATTATCTTTTGTAAATTCTGAATTAGCTTCCAAACATTTGAAACTTGGGAGATTTAAAATAAAAATTCAGGGGGCGCCTGGGTGGCTCAGTCGGTTAAGCATCTGACTTTGGCTCAGGTCATGATCTCACGGCTTGTGAGTTCAAGCCCAGTGCCTCAGGCTGACAGCTCAGAGCCTGGAGCCTGCTTCCGATTCTGTGTCTTCCTCTCTCTCTGCCTCTCCCCCACTCATGCTCTGTCTCTGTCTCTCTCTCAAAAAGAAATAAATCTTAAAAAAAAATTTTAATAAAAATTCAGAAGTCCAACTTTCCCTATGAAAATGCCTCTGTTGAGTGGAACTCTCTGTCTCCCAGGAACAACTACGAGAGCAGGGCCCAAGAAGGAGGTGCCAGTCTCGGTGCCCCACTAGGTCCATGCCAGTCACTTGCGCCTGGCCGCAGTGCCACAGGGTCTCCTGCGGACCCCCACTGTGTTTTGGGCACCGTGACGGAAGTTGTCAGGGCATGTTTAGGAGGCTTGCAGAAAAAGTCGGTGTCGTTCCGCCCAGCTCCCTCTTATCTCCTCTGGGAAGTGCCTGCCCAGGCGGTGTACCAGGGACAGTCCCTGTTTACTCTCGGCCCTGGCGTAACAGAGCCACCCCCACTCTGTTTTGGATAAATTACATGGTCGCTCCAGCAGGACGGCCTTCCCAGGCCTCCCTGATCCTCACTTCCCCCACTCCAGCCTCAAGTCTCATGGAAATATTTCAGCACTCGGGTATGTATGCCGTTTATTACTCTCCAGTGGTTTCGGTGGCGGCTGCAGAAACAGGACCGACATCAGAGCCCAGATGACCTAGGTCTGACTTCGAGATCTACCTCCGAAGTCCCTAAATCCTTCTCAGATTCGGGACCCTCGTCCCACTGCTTCTCAGAGCCAACAGGAAGGGTCAGAAATACAGCAAGTGCCTGGGACACAGCAGGTGTTCAATAAACAGCACTCTCTGTTCTGAGAACGTAACTCCATGAAGTTACAGCCATCTGTCTCATAATTCTTACACTCCAAACGCAATGGCTTTGGGTTCTCATGGTATATGTACAATATATGATTGGTGACCGATTTGTTGATTTCTTCCTTTGAAAACCCTAGGAAATGTCCTTGTCTCAATTCTCATGTTTATGTTTTTCGATTTTGGGGTAAGCGGTAAGGGAGCATTTCCTCTATCTGTCCCATCAACTTCAAAATCAAATACCAGAAGGGAATCTGTCCATTTACTTATGGAATTTTTTTAATGTTTTAAGTGCTGGGGGTAAGAAGGAAAAAGAAATTCTCCCCACATAGTATGGTTCACAAAATTCATGCCCTGTGTGATTTGAGAAATAACAACGTGCCTGTAATTCAGAGGGAATAAAGTGATGACTCACTCCCGGACAGGCGCTGATGTTTTTCCTCTGTGCCCTGGGATTACTAAACAGCAGAGCACTCTCTTGGGATTTTCCCCAAAGTCTTTATTTGTTCCCAACAAGCTTCGAGCATTCTATTTTCCACTTCTTTTAAATGCGTACCCTTTCATTTCAGCTAATAACTGAAGTGATTTCTCACGAGTTACTGCTATGGAAAGAAAACCTCAAAGTGGATGTTTCCATGCCTCAAATTCACTTTAAAGCCTTGCCAGACCTCCTTTGCGAGACTCTGCCGAGTGGCCCTGGATCCGGGGCCTAGCCTGTGGTCTTTCCTCTCGAGTCTAAAGCTGGTATCGAAGGACTAGATGGACAAAACAAAATGAAAGACGACAAGTGCCTTTGATGGGTTGGGTTACGACGGTAGCAAATTTTCAGCTAAATTAGCATAAATTAGGAATGCTGTTCTTAAAATCAAACCTAATGAGCCATCATTATCTTGTCATGCTCACTGACTCACGGGCTACGCCGCCATCTCCTCACATGACTTCCATGCGTTTCAGTTTCTTAAAACGGACCGGAAGGTGGAAGGGGAGGTGGGAGGAACTTGCATTTCTACAATGTCTTCACTTGAGAAAGAGATTACAGAAGGTTGGATTAGAAATGAACCTCACACGTGCAGGGCAAGAATTCCAACACAAGCAAACTGTATAGATTTGGCCAACTCTTGTGTGAAGATTAAGAAACAGAAAGACTTTCACGTTAACTGCATTTATCTATTAGGCCCTTGACTGTCCAAAGATTATAAAAAATACCTAAGTGCTTCCTTCATCTTCAAAACGTTTTTGGAATAACGGATACAGAATATACTACAATTCCTTTTTATTTTTCCTTTTGGAAGGAAGAAAAAAGGCCAACCAACATTGTTTATTATGCATTGTCCAGTTAGTGAATAAAACACAAAAAAATCCCCAAGTATTCAGTGTTTGCTTTCCATTCGGTAGACATTCCTCATGTTTCTTGTTATTGCTGTGACACTGTAAGGTCTTTACGATACCAGGGTGACGATGACTTGGTTAAATAAGTAAAATCGGACACAGTGTACACATCCTGTGTTAACATAGGCTCTTCCTGACAAACACTGACCACCGCCTCGGATTATTCTGAAGGGTCGTCCGTCTTGCTGGGCTACTAGAGTATGAGCTTTGTGGGAAGAGGTGTTGAGTCTTCTCCTTCTCACGCATCTACTGCAATTCAGCTAATCTCTCTGCTAAATGATGCCTCTGCTGCTTTTCCCTATTTCTAACAGCCAAAAGTGAAGCCATACTTCACTTGACTGCAGAGCTAGGAAGCCCTCAGAGATTTCATATTCTAAGTGTCATACTATATTTTAAAACAAAAGAAAAAACTGAAATCCTGAGAGGTTAAGCGACTTGCCTAAGTTCATACGGGACAGTCTGACACCAGGACTAAACCCAGGTGTGTCTCTTACTCCCATGGCTTTTCTCTTAAACGAGATTCAACTGGAGTTCCAGAGGCATCCCAGGATGGCATTTATAGTCCTCAGCTTAGAAGCCCAGTGGGTGTGAAAGATGTTGGGAGGACGTCGTGTGTGTACAAAACATGGGCCAACCAGGCCTCTACAGGGACCTGCGGGGTCTCTATGTGCTGAACCACTCACTTCCCCCAACCAGCAGCCTACATTATGAACAGAGCTATGCCAGGGGCGCACAGAGCCACAGGGTGAACATGAGCCTCTTCCCAAGGCACTGAAGATTTGTGGGGGAAACAGCTTCTCATTAAAACAAACATAAACTATATTTTGGTACATAAAGCCAAATTTGCTTTTACCCCTTCAAGATAAAACATAACACTTTCAGGAAAATTCAAGGCCTCTTAGGGTCTCCCTCTCCTCAAGGGAAGTCATGCAGAAATGTAAACCACACAGATTCAATTGTATGTATATTTATTCAGCAAAAAGGGTGGGAGTGGGAGAGGAATTACTAGTTACAAAGCGTGCTTCACATGAACCCCACTGGAGGGGGCCATGCCACGGAGACTGTGGAAGACAGACCCCTTAGTTCCTGCAGCCGGTGTACTCCGAGGACCTCACCGACCTCACCCACCGACCGGAGGTGGGTCTAGTGCTTAAACGTGTGTATGTATGCGTATGTGTATATGTGCACTCACGACGTCATAGCCTCTAAATGTAAGCCGACCACTTCGGTGCTCGGGTGAGCAAATCACGCACTGGAAGGAAAACATACGACAGCCGATGTGCTGGCCGAGCACATCGTTCTGTTCTAGGCAATTTCAAGGGTATTCTCCCACTTGATGCCACTTTCACTTACCAGGATGACTTAACCACCCCAAAAAATTCAACCTTTCCTCTAGGAGGTTAAGTTTAAGGAAGACCAAGAAGAGAGGTGCAGAGTGGTGGGGTGCTTGAGAAATACTGGGATTAGGGGCTTCTTTAGCATAGGGGTCGGGGAAGGCTTGGGGAAACCCAGGGCATCCCTGACGGTGAGAAATGACCGCCAGCAAGACCTCGCCCATGGGATGTCTCACCCACTCTGGTCTAAGTTAAAAGCTTACACAGAAGAGGAATCTCGATCCCTCAAGAGTTCATGCAAATGGCATGTGTCGGGGAGGCCAGGACTTGCGTCGGGGACATACTGGAGGAGGCGGGTTATAGTTAAGGATTTCTTTCTCCTGGTTTTTATTCTCCCTTAGTTCCAGGGCGACTGACAGTCAACTCCCAGCACCTACCAGAGTTCTTACATGTTGCATGTACAGAGCAAACACTTGCGGAACGAATAAATGAATATGGCTAACAGATAAAAGGAAAAAAGATGAACTTAACAATTACAGCAAAAATTAAAAGACTACATGCTCCAAAAATAAAAGTAACCGCTAGGCAAGGACAATAGACACTGGGGATACTTTTCTCATTAGCGAACTAACATGTGAGAAAAACATGTGTTTTATAGATTGTCTTTATGTTTCTAGTTTTGTTTAAAAAAAAAAAAGAATACATGCGGGATTTCAGATAGGTTACAGAAGGTTTATTCACTGTCCTTTTCAGAAAACACTTGGGATGGAAAATGATTCTTTATTCAGTACGAAGAAAGCAGTCTTTGAATGTGGGTTGGAATTCCTAGTTTCTCAAATGCCTTTAACTAATATTTAGACTGTCGGAACCCCTCCCCTTCCATGATCCATGTCGGGATAAAGGCTAGCACAAAATTTCGAAGATATTTCTAAAATAGGCTCCACTGAAAGTTCCCCCCAAAAAGTTCTAGAAGAACAGTCCTCAAATACAAGTTTATCTTTGGAGGTATTATTAAATGCTTCAAATATTTTACATCTGCAGAAGGATAAACAGAGAGGCCTGTTCCATGACCCAAAAGCCAGGATTTCCTTGAATGACACGCTAATGAAAAATGCAAACCAGTGGAAGTCTTGACTCATTGTCCCAGAGTTTGTTACATTCCAACCAAAGGTCTGCCTTGCATCAAGAGGGAAGAAATAGCTTCTGAAACCAAAAGTTATCCTTAACCCTTTGCCTCAAGAATATTTCCACTTGTATATAACATGGAAACACGGAAGAAGAGCCCCCCTCAATACTTAACAGGTTTATTAACACGAATAGCTCCCGTTTACTTGGCATATAGTGTCTGCTTATGTGTGTGGACCACAACACCTGCCCTCAAAAAGCCCCAACTCGAAAGCTGAGGTAAGAGATTGCCAGGTTTTACCGCAAAGGACCACACTTTGCCTCTAGCTATTCCTAACTGGATCAGGGAAGGTGGCCTGACCCAAGGACTTCCCAGCAGCCCACGAGATGGTTGGGGAAAACAGAGATGAAGTGAGCCAATCAGAGCCAACCCTCCGGAATTTGAACTAGAAAAGAGAAAAGAAAACATGTTGCAGGAGAAGCCATAATGGGCTTGGTGTGCAAGCCTTAAGGAAGAAACACACTTTGTAGATCTCTACAAAGCACAGGCAAGTCCAGGCCGGGCAACAGCGTGCGGAGAAGGAAACATATAAATGCAAAACAGGAGCCGTCACTGCGAGAGAGATCATGAGGCAGTCTGGAACTAACTCCCACGACCCCCGCTTCTGAGTAAGCTAAGTGAGCCTCTGCTCTCCAGGGCCCGAGAGAAATGGTGTTCTTGGTTATTCACTTACATCCCAGAACAAGCCCGTGAGCGTCACTGACCTCTGCGGATCACAGAGCTATTAAGTAGCATGATCAGAACCAAGTTCAGCAACGCTTTGCTCCAGAGCCTAGGGCTTACTCACTAAGCTCCATGCATTACTCACGAATAATAACTACCCGTTTTGAGCGTCTTCTATGAACCAGACACATATACACAAACACCTGACACAGGTCACCAATTTTTTTTTTAACAGCCTTGCAGTGAAGGCATGATTCGTGATCTCATACAGAAGGAAACAGGGAAGCTAAAGCAGCTTGTTTACGGTTGCACAGGTAGAACACAGCAGCCCTAGGATTCTCATACCCGCTTTTCTTGCTAATCACCTGTGCTGCAGGATTCCTAACCATGACCGGGAGGCGATATGATGTGGGGTGAACACAGGCACACACATTTCTTGAGCGCTCCTCCATGTGTGGGGAGAGAAGACAATGAGGCTTGAGAACACCAGGGCTGGGCTTAACCTAAAAGCAAATCAAATCTGGAATGCTCGCCAGACAGCAAAATTCAACAACCGAGTCTCTTAACTTGTGGGAGAAAACTGCTGAGGTGCTCATCGCACCTGCTCCTCCCGTGTTCCCCTGGGGAAGGCCTACCACAATCCTGTGATCGCCAGCACCTCACACGGTAGACACGGTGCCCAGGCCCTCGGCTCCTCAGTCAGTGAAGGCAGTGCTGCCCCTAGTGCTGATCTGACCCTCTCCTTGCACCTCCAGTGGGAGACCAGCAGTGACAGGAGAACTGGGCCACGTACCACTCCTGGTCCGCCAGCCTATGTAGTTCCTCCCTCTTCAATACTGGAAAACAACGGGGGATGCCTGGTGGCTCAGTCAGTTAAGTGTCCCACTCTTGATTTTGGCTCAGGTCATGATCTCACCGTTATGAGATTGAGCCCTAAGTCAGGCTCTGTGCTGGGTATAGAGCCTGCTTAAGATTCTCTCTCTCTCCCTCTGCCCTTCTTCCTGCTTCCATGCATGTGTGCACACACACACTTTCTCTCTCAAAAAGAAAAAAATACTGGGGGTGCCTGGGTGGCTCAGTCAATTAAGTATCTGACTCTTGATTTCGGCTCAGGTTACAATCACACAGTTCGTGAGATCAAGCCCCGTGTCAGGCTCTGTGCTGACAGTGCGGCGCCTGCTTGGGATTCTCTGTCTCCCTCTCTCTCTGCTCCTACCCCATGCTCATGCGTGCATGCTCGCTCGCTCTCTCTGAAAAAATAAAAAAATACAGTGGAAAACAATGGTAAGTTAAGTCACTTTTTCTTAACTATAATGATTGTAATTCTTGAATTTCTTACTATAATAATTCTAATTCCTGAATTGTTACCTAGCTATTCATCTACACAAATATTGCATTTCACTCAGGAATTTATTAGGTACTTAGTCTATGTTAAGCAATGTGCTTGTCCTTCCTGTTAGCACCAACAGGATAAATGCTATCCTTGCTTCCAGAACCCCGCCAGGTGGTGACCCTATTGGTACGGCACAACTGAACTGTATGACAGCCTAAGGTGATAACTACACACAAAGAGCTCTAGAAGCCCTGCTCTGGAGGTCAGGGGGACTGTCCCGGAGAAGGTGGCGTTTCACCTGGCTTTGGAGAGTGAATGTCATCCGAGCATCAAAGGAAAGGAAGGGCCTTTTAAGAAAGAGGGGCAGGTGCCAGCGAGGAGGGGCTACGGGGACTAGAATCCCTGGTGTGCAAGGGGAGGGCTAAAAGGGGGGGGGGTGCGATCTCTCAAAGAACACTGTGAGCCGGGCCAAGGACCTGGCCCTTTTCTCAAGGCAAAAGAAAGCCCCTGGTGGCTTTAAATAAGAACTGTGACAGGGGTCAAGTCTTGTTTCCTCCACTGCTCCCCAGAGCACCTAGCACAGGAAGAATAACAGGAGATGTTCAGAAATGTTTCTAGATGTGAACAATCCAATCAGCGATCAGGATTCAGAAGGGAGTTCCCTCTACTTTCCCCAATACAAAGTAAAAAAGCAAAGAAGGGCTTCTAACAGCAGGGCTTCTGGATAAGTGTGACTAGCATCCACAGTGACCTTGCGAGAAAGGAAGAAATGAATACAGAGGAAAAGACCAGAGCAGTAAAAGCACGAGCCAATTCTGCCACGGGCCTGGGAGGCTTCGCCATTTCTTGGTAACCTTGGCAGGGCTAGGGTTTCAACACCTATGTGGAGACAGGAAGAGAGGGGAGATGGGGAGGTGTACTACCTCCCTAAGCCGGACCCCCTGAGGGGCTTGAATGTCAATGAAAGGATGACCTTCAGAAAAAAAAAAAAACTACCCACTAGACTGTGGGTGGCAGGGAAGCCTCCCCCGAACTGACGAAAGTCCTGGCAAGCAATTCCACCTGCGTGTTACGAGGTCTCTCGAGCTGAAAAGTGATTCCGGGTGGTGGGTGTCCTGTCAGCAACTCAGTCCCAGATGGTGGTGGTGGGGAGCTCTGTGACCTGTGCCTGCTACTCTCAGTAAGTCTGAGATCTTTTTCTTTAAAGTTTATTTATTTATTTCAAGAGAGTGCATGTACGCGTGAGCTGGGGAGGAGCAGAAAGAGAGATACAATCCCTCAATCAATTGAGATACACAATCACAAGCAGGCTCTGCGGCTGGGTCCCAGGAGCCGTGAGATCGTGACCTGAGCTGATATCAAGAGTGGGAAGCTCAACCCTACTAAGCCACCCAGGCGCCCCTAGTAAGTTTGAGGTCTTTGAAAAATGTTTCATAATTAAATTTGAGAAAATGCTCTGCAGCTGAAAGGACCCTAGGAGAATCAAATGTGAAACCACTCCGGAGGGTAAGGACTCCCAATCAGGCTGTCCTAACTGCCCACCGAGAAAGCCTTCCTAGTAACGAGATTACCTTTCCCAAACACAAAAACAAAACGATCCACCATGAGTGAGAACCAACAGAAGGGGAAAACAGAAAAAACAAATTTCCCGAAGAATTTGAACGATATAATTACCGGCTAGATTACACAACTGTAAAAAGCAAAGATCTAAAATAAGAATCGAAATGAGAAAAGAACGGGGTGCCTTATGGCCCAGACAGTGGAGTGTCTGACTCTTGATTTTGGGCTGAGGTCATGATCCCAGGGTCGTGAGCTGTGTGTGAGCATGAAGCTTGCTTGAGATTCTTGCTTTCTCTCCCTCTGCCCCTTTCCCCTGCTTGCGTACCCTCTCTCTGTTCGCTCTCAAAATAACAAATAAGTAAAAAAAAAAAAAAAAACCTGACAGATGTGAAAAAAAATACTAAACAGATCTTCCAGAAAAACCCCAAAAGTATCAAAGAAATGGTTAAACATTATCCATAGCTGATAAGAGAATTAGCGAACTGGAAGATACACCTGATGAAATTATCTCAAGAATGCAGCACAGAAAAAGGAGGATAATTAGAGACAGTGAAGATGGATGGGAGGGTCCCAGGCTAATCCAGCAAGGTTCCCCAAGGAGAGACTAGAGGCAAGGAGTGAGGGGTAATTAATGGAACGGAAAAGCTGAAAAGCTAACAACCACCGTCCAGAATATATCACTTATCGACCATATCTTACACACCTCCTACAGGCTCGAGAACCCGGGCAGCCACTGTCCCGACAGGAAAGAAGTGCAGCCAGCCCCTTTCATACACTCTGGGTGCGGAAGCCCTTGCAAAACCAGGAGAGAGCACAGAGTCCGCTGCTAAACCACTGCCCACAGTCAGCCCCGTACCAGTTCCTGGGGCTATTGGAATTTAAGGAAGAAGAGTTCATAATGGCTATAGTACTCAAGGAATTCACGGACTGTGAGGAGCAGGGAAAGAAATGGTGTGCCATGACAGAATACGGACAGCTAACACTTAGTCAATAATCTTTACAAGACTCTGTGCTAAGTACTTTAGACAGAGGATCGGATCAAATCCTCCCACTAGCCTAACGTGATGGGGACGGTTAGAACAGAATGCGGGCAATGGTACAGATGAGAAAGGCTGAGCACCCTACCCACGGCCACCCTGGAGGTCCTGGGGAGCCGGAAGTCAAGCCCAGACAGTCTAGTCCCACAGCGTGGCCCTCGACCATTCTGACATCTAGGCAGAACACTCTCTCCTTCAATAAAACTCTAACTTGACATTCATAAATAAATTGCATGTTGAAGGAACTCCTTTGCCCTATCCTTACAGAAACAATGAGGTTGGTGGGGGTTGGGGGACAGATCTCTTATGCCCTTTGGGTAGGACACACTTCCCTCCCAAGAGCAGTGAGCTCAGACAAATTTTCTCCTTGGGGAAAACTGCCTCCTACAGAGTCTGTTAAAGGAGAGGCCTGGGAGAGAGAGAGGCAGAGAGACCCCCCGTAAGCCGCTAGCTGGGAGCCAGCCAGAGCAGCTATGAGAGTAGTCTTTCCAATAACCATCCTTCTTTGTGACTAGTGGGGCTGCACAACACTTTGACACGGCAATATGGCAGCTCCAGTTCCAAAAGATGGCGCTCCATCACCTGTGCCCAAGAATCTCACTTCTGGGAAAGCATCCCAAAGAGATCACTCGACAGGGACAAGTGGCTAATGACTCAAAGTAGATTAATGCACTGATGGTCTCAGCTAAGATGCAGGCAATCCCTAAAGACCGAATAGCACTGAAATGGCTTAGTAAATTAAGAAACATCTATGTGACGATGTTATTATGTGGCCCTTAAAATAATGAAGATAAAAACTATAGATAGAGCAAGCAATCTTTGTGCTACTCGATAAAGTGAGAAAGTAAAATTTGAAGTGGCAATGAAGACTGAAGAGTAAGAACTAAAAACAGTTAAGTTAGGGTAGTGGGATCATGGGTGATCTTTACTCTCCAAATATTTTTAAAAAATTCATTATTGTTACATGGTCTACTAAATTTGGAAAGACAGGGGGAAGCATTCAAGCTTCTTGATTATCCTGCAGTTCAAGAATCATTTGCAGTGTCCACGGAATTCTACTACTGATTGTTAAACTCCATGCTTTCCCCCAAAGCACTGCCCCAACAGTTTTGCCAGTGGTCACTTACATTACGCAGGACAAGAGCAATATCGAGTTACTTAGCATGATTCCAGAAACCTGAGGGAGGAGAAGGAGGGAGGAGGAGAAGGAACAGTCAAAGGCACTTAAACCACCAACAAAAAAAGTACTGTGGCTTGTACATAAAACCATTATTGGCCTCCATGAGGCACTATCGGTCCAATAATACTTTTCTGTTTTAGACTTTTAAAAAAGTGCACTTGAAACCAGAACAGGCCTTGAATTTCAAACACACAGAAATAAAGGAATGCCGCGGAGGGAGAATTAAGGTCAACTGAAGTTGGCCTTTTGTCTGGGATGCATTCTTCAGACTCGGGAAAAAGGCCGAGCCTGGTTCGGCTGTGGATGAATTTGAAAGTAAAATCCGAGGTTTTCAGAATTACCCACACAGCCAGAGACAGAATGCCAGCGCGGGTTTCTGCGCTGCGGCCTCCAAATAAAATAGCCACCGCGTGACCTCGAGTGCACCTCTAGCTGCAAGGAAGTGGACAAAAAAATTGCTAACAGGACGTCCTGGGAATACAGGTAGCGGCAGTTCAAATGGCTGTTTACACACGCTCTGAGGGGCAACAGCGGGAGAGAAAACGAGGCTGCTCAACAGGCACGCCGAGCGGGGAGGGCCTGCGTGCCGTCTAGCGCAGTGCCCCCCACATCTCACCGACTCGTGGGGACCGTGGCAGCCTCCAGGAGTTCTCACAGCTCCTTCCTCTGTGCACAGGAGGGATCTGCTTCCTCAGGAAAGACGGGACTCCACCCAGAAGGTGGTGGCGGCCTCAGGGTCACTGTCAGCTGAGTCACTGTCTTGGGCGAGTAGGAAGGTGCCTAAAGGCGGGGGCTGCTGGTTTAAGAGCAGGCTCCGCACCCAGGTCAGGGCAGCGTTAGGTTTAATCGTTGCAATCACTGTTCTCTGGATTAGACGGGGAGGACAAATGTGTGTTCCGAGTACCCAAAACTCAGTATTTTGAGGCATGACTTCAAAGTGTAAGTAGTTATCAAACATCTAAGACAAAGGGCCCAAACTAAGTCACTCTCCTCTTTGGACTCAGGCTTTCCTCTCCCAGCAGATCAAACGGTTTTTTGGTAAAGAGAACACTAAATTCATTCCACGACCCACTAATGCATGATCATGTGCAGTCTGACTAGAATATTTCTTAAGTCCCTTGTACTTTGGATGCTGCCGGATTCTAACATTCTTTCAATTTTATCTTTGTGATCTTCAACACAGAAACGGCTCTGTATGTTAAAGTATAAGGAAATAACTTCCCTTGTTAAAAAGGTTAATTGGATAACTAGTTTTACAGACAAGTTTCTTACAAGACTCAAAAAGCTTTTCATTTTGATATCTCACTTTATGAGAATAAAAAGATTCTTTCAACTGGAACATGTATAAAAGTTAAACCGACGAGGCCAGATCTTCACCCTGCCTATTTCTTTGGGAGAAGGCAATCTGGTTCTGACATCTGGGTCTAAAAAACAAAAAAAAACAAACAACATCCCTCCGAAACACAGAGAAGCCTTAGGGAGGTAATTTTTGTCCAGCAGGTAGAAGTTGCTGGGAGAAAAAACAATGCTTAAACAAGAGCTACAGATTTTATTCTGGTGTCTCTCTCTGCCTTTAAAAGCCATTTCTTTGGTCTGCTCAAGTTAATGTTCCCTAGTGATTGACCTGAATCTCCCTTGTTGGAAATAGAAATCTTTCCTATAACCAATATCCAAGGAGTCCTTCGTCTCACAGCTTCAGATGAGTCCCCAACACAGAAAACAAGTATCCAACAGCCTGCTTGGCCAAACAAGTCACTGTCTCTTCCACAGGCTCCTGTGCCTCCTGATGGCGGTTTGAGGATCGCACTGTCCATCGGCAAGAACTGCTTTTCCTGGTCCCCTGGATGCCCTCACTGACCCACAGAGCCAGCTGCCAGGCTGCTGGGACTTGTCCCACCTGCCCTGTGGGCGGCAAAACTCCTTACTGCCCAGTCTTCCTTCTTCCCACCAGGAGAGAGGCTGCTCTTAAGGCTTCAGGCAGTGCCTGGGTGGCTAGGTGCATAGAGAGCATCTGACTTCAGCTTGGGCCATGATCTCATAGTTCATGGGTTCGAGCCCCGTGTTGGGCTCTGTTCTGGTGGCTTAGAGCCTGGAGCCTGTTTTGGATTCTGTGTCTCCCTCTCTCCCTGTCCCTCTCCTGCTTGCCTGTTCTCTCTCTCTCAAAAATGAATAAACATTAAAAAAAAAAAAAGACTTGGCAAGATTAAGAAGCTATCTACTGACAAGGGCCCAGACCCAGATGAAACAGGATCCTTCAGCACATGGTTAAAGGAGCAGTTTTCCCCTAGTATCTTCGCCTCATTCTGCTTTTTAAAAAAATAATACAAATGATACTATGTTACAAAGACACTGCATTGCTTATATGCTACATAACTCCAAAATACTTGTTTTTCTTTTTTTTTTTTAATTTTTTTTTTAATGTTTATTTTTGAGAGACATAGAGGCACAGTGTGAACAGGGGAAGGGCACAGAGAGAGGGAGACACAGAATCGGAAGCAGGCTCCAGGCTCTGAGCTGTCAGCACAGAGCCCGACGTGGGGCTCGAACTCACAGACTGCGAGATCATGACCTGAGCTGAAGTCGGCTGCCCAACCGACTGAGCCACCCAGGCGCCCCTGTTTTTCTTTACCAAGCAGTTATACCTTAAAGAGTTTTGGTAAAAAGAATATTTGCCACCTCAAGGAGAAAGAGTAGAGGGAACAAAACCCTTTCTACACGCAGAGCTCAGATGCTCAGGCTATTCATCTCACTTAGAAATTCAGCTTCCAGCACCTACCAACCCGCATCACGGTATTTCTTGGTCTCCCAGTTGTACATCCTTCAGAAAAACGACAGAAGCCATGAGATTTTCTTAATGGAACTAACCAAACTATAAACTATTGGGTTGATCACCCACTGAGTTAAACTTGCTTTCATATTGAAAAATGGCCCCCATCAAAACTATCGATTTTTACTTATCCCCACTCCACTGAATTACTAGATTTAGTTTACCATTCTCCCGTCTTATATTTACAACTGTGTGCCACTTTATTTGGTTTTCATTTTTCCCCCACTTTCTTATTTTTATAATGCACAAAATCTCTGTGGGAATAAAAACTTCGAGCCTTTACAACTGGAAGAAAAAAAGGGGGAAGAAATACAAGTTACTAGTCGGCTGAACGAGTGGATGCTATTTGCCCATTTATTTCAGGCCTAACTTTGTATTCTTTACTTCGTTTTCCATCGCTGGTTTGGGTGGGTTGGAGGTAGGTGCCTGCTTGAGTGTTTGGGTCAGGGTTTTGGGAGTGTTTTGGGATTCCCACCTGAAAGTTCGTTTTATAACTAGCAGTTAGTTTATTTCAGAAAAACAACAATTTTCAAAACAAGGACACTGCTGCCCAGGGCACAAATTCAGACTCTGGCCACAGAGTGGTCTGTGTTACAAAGCCTCAGAGTTGATTCCAGACGATTCATACTCAACCAAGATGTGTCAGGCTCCCCTGCTCTTACTACCCTCGATCTTATGAGCCAAGCGCTTCACGTGACTATTCTCAGTCCCTAGATAGTCCTCCCAACAAAGAAACGATGCCAGATTTGTTTCATAGTGAAGAAACAGAGAGTTGGAAGAATTAAGCAACTTGCTAAAGGTCATCTGAAAATTCAAATATCACGTTCTCACTTGTTTTCCATACCTGTCCGCCTTTCCTTCACAGTCCTCAGTGTTCAGGAAAACCAACCAAATCAAGGGCCCTGTATCTTGCTGTAATAAATCTACTTGTTTTCAGCACTGCACAGATCTTAGAGCAGATACCCCAAACCTTTGCATGACACCAGAGGTGTAAAGACAGCACTGAATTCATGGTTCTGGATCACAGCAACGAGGGTCACTACGGGGGCAAGGTTGGGAAGAGGGGAGCGGACGACCCCGAGTCCCCGGCTCTAAAAATGGTCTCCCCAAGCTAAACCACTTCAGCGCACCTCTGATCTTACCGCCGGACACAAAATTAATGGTATCAAGACAAAACACAGAAAGCAAGCGGAAGACATCCGTGCAAACACGAAGAGAATCCTCACCCCGAAGACGATAAATCTGAAGAGGGGAAAGAAGCAGTGTTTTTCTTTAACAATGTGAAATTTTCAAATTTCATGTGTCAAAAGGTGTCGGACGGAAATGTATTCTGCCGTCGGGCATTCCTGAGGGGTCTTTTTGTCCTTCATTTAAAGTGTTTTCTTTATCTGTGGAACACCGTCACCATTCCGTTTGCTCTGTAATAAGCACAATGCGAAATCCTAGAGCCGGAAAGAACCAAGTCAGTAGGGTGTAGCTTTAAATGTGCTAGAAATGAAAAAACTTAGAAGGGAGAAATACTGTCACTTTTCTTTGAGAATATTGATAATAATGGCTCTCACACATTTTTCTAGTATCACCGCTTTGTTGGATCCCTCCCCGCGTATGTTGAGAGGAACGTGGGAAAACGCTTTTTCTGATACATCGAGGTCGGTGCCCCGTGCCCAGCGACAGTCGTATTTCTAGTGAGGCTGCGAAGGGGAACTTCGCGAACGAGCTCAGAAAAAGGCTGGGCTAGTGGTGAAAGATCCGATCCCGCTGCTGACTGGCCGATGGATCGATCCTGTTTCTTTAAAAATAAATAAATAAATAAAAATAAATATATAAAGATCGTTACACGAAAAATGATCAACACTTCACTTCAGTGTTGTAATCATCACTCATCATTTTAAAATCAACAGGAAGAAAGCCTATATTCTAAATTTCTTCCTCTTTTGAAAGAGAAAAACCAAACCAATGTAACGAACAAACAAACAAACAAAAAACCCTGAAGTTCGGATGCCCCGCTTTCTCCCCTCCAGGTCTGGGCCTGAAGAAGGGGAAGGAGCAGAAGCAGAGTGGCTGGAGGGTCAGGACAGGCCCCTGGGGGCCCGGGGAGGGCGGACTTGAAGGAAAACACACCATGTCATCAGAATCACCTGGGGAACTTGCTACAGGTGTGGAAGCCTGACTCCGGACACCAGAAGACTGTACTCAGAAGTACATGAGACCCTGGAGTCTGTTTCTTAACCGGTACCCCTGGGGATCCTGATGGCACTTGGAGAAAACCTTGCCATGTCACTGTAAGATGACAGTCTTAGGGGAGACAGGTCATATGTGCAGGAGGACAAGGAGTGGTTTCAACTGGGCTGTGGGGGGGGCACGCACGTGACTGTGCCCGTGCAGCCAGGGTTGTGCACACCGCCCCGTGCAGGTGCAGCAGGCACACAGACGAAACCGTGATCTTGTGCTCTCGTCACAAAGCTCCTTATTCTGACCCCTAAGACTCGTTCGGAATCCTGTCGGCCCCAGCACCCCGCCATGGGACAAAGCGGCGACGGGGCGCAGGCACACAACTTGGGCCTTCCAGTGAAGAGACCTAGGTCCTAGTCCTGGCTCGGCCACTAACCGGCGGCGAGACCCTGCAGGCCGTTACCTGTGTCGGTGCCGAGTTTCTGCGTCTGGGAAAGGGAGACGCTGGGCCGCGCTCCGCCTGCGCATGAAGCTCTAGCCCGCAGCACCGCCTGCCCCGTCATCGCTTTGCCCCTCCCGTGCTGCTGCGCGCCTCCCTGCTCGTATGCTCCCCTGCCTTTGGAAAGAAGCATGCCAGAACGGCAGGCCTGGACTATGAGAGGGTGCCAGAGTGTGGCCACCCCGCAGGTGGACGGAGGGACGTGCCTGTCACCGAGGCGTGGAAGATGGGCCCGGCTGGCATCCTGAGTTCCCTCCCCAGAGGCCACGTCTTCACTCGCTCCGTTCATGGTGACATCATTGTTTTAGGGGGCGACGGTGCAGAAATGAAGAGGTCGGGTTCTGTTCTTTGGCAGAGAGAAGATAATACCTAGCTGACGGAGAACCAGGCTGAAGAAATCAGGAAGCTGTGGTTTCTGGTCTAGACCCGCGCACTGGCTCCCTCGATCTACCCTGAACCATCAGGTACCTTCGAGGAGGCCCGAGTTTCTTTGGTGGAGAACAGTGAAAGCGATGCTGAACCTCCTACTTGTGCCAAAGAATATCGATTTGATACGGCGACTTCTCCTCCCACCACCTCCCAGAGCGGTCGCTGTCAGGGACGGACCCTGGGCGTGAACGCCTGACGATACACCGTTCTATCTGATCGAGTCTGATCCACAGGAGGCCCTTTCCTCGGGCCCAAGAGGAGTGAATGGCAGCACACGTCTTCTCCTCGGCGCAGTACCAGGCACAGCGCAGACGTGGCTGAAGTGAACCAAAGGAGTCAGACGTAGCTCTTAAAGTCCTCCTCGCGGGCCTGTGTGATTCTTATTTCCCCCGCGCTCACAGGTGGGGATGGCCCGTGAACCTCTTCTCTCCACAGTTCCCCACCCTCCGCCTGGAAGAGGGGCAGACGAGCACAGACTCTTCAGACCGCAGCTCCACAGTGAAATGCGGTGTACTTCGGAGCTGGGTGACCTTAAGCTATTTTTTTTTTAACTGTCCTAGACTCCATGGCTTCTTCTGCAAAATACGAAGGTATTTTTAGAGAGAGTTTTAGAATGAAACGAGAGAGTGTACAAAGCTCCCAGCACTCAGAATCCAGTCACAAATGGCAATTCCTCCTCCTATTCCAGGAGCTCTGAGACCCACAGCTGGGAGATTTCCACATACGGGGTTGGATTTCGGGCCCCAACAGAAGGAAACAAATGGGCGAACAAAGGAAGCCTGTATGAGGCTTTCCACAGGTCATCAAGAGCTACAGAAAGCCCACTAATTCATTTATTCGAGGTTCCTGGAAGGCAGCAGTAATGGCTTTGGGCTGCTACTCACTTAGGCACATTCAGACTGATGACCACAAGGTCAATACCCCTCTCTCAATTACCAGTCCCCCTGAGACATCCTGGCTCGCTTGTGTGCAAAAGCTCTCCCCGTGGCCAGCACAGGAGCCAGAAAGCACTTTGGAAACGCGGGTGTGCATCGAGCTAAGTGCTCACTCTGAGAAATGAAACATTACTAAAAGAACCATTCCATAAATTTATATATATATATGTATATATATATATATATATATATATATAAAACATACATAATTTTAGATAACAACAGAATTGGAAAAAGACCCAGGTACTTATAAGCAAGTTAAAGGTGATATTAGCTACATTTTTTTTACGGAAGTCAATGTCCTTATAATGTCTGAGGTTCATCAGAGGCTCCCAGAACAGGAGACTCTAAGACAGCATGATCGAGGGAAGAGATAAGTTCCGAAAAAACAAGCAGGCCGCTCTGAAGAAAATAAACAGATTCAGACTCAAGACCTTCTATGAATGAATGGATGCTCTGCACTGAAAAAAAGATACGAAAAGAACCCTGAGGGCCTGGCTTCTAGGTCTGGCATTGCTGATGATAAGGTACGGTGTCCCAGGCATAGCCTACTCCCAGAGCCCAGTTCCCATCTGTTAAAAAAAGTAGGGTAGGAGGGGGAGGCCAAGTTCTGGGGATATAATGTACAGTGTGGTGTCTACAGTTAAAAATACTGAATTGTATTTGAAAGTAGCTAAAAGAGCAAATTTTAAAAGTTTTCACCACACACACACACAATTATAACTATGTGAAGCGATGGATGTGTTAACTAACCTTACTGTGACAAACATTATATACATACATAAAATCCCTGTGTTGTAAACCTTCAACTTACCCAGTGTTATGTGTCAATTATATCTCACTAAAGCGAGGTGGGAGAAGAGGGAGTCATCAGGGAAAAAAGGTGGGGTACTATACTTTTACAGCTGTGACAACAATCTCTTCTATTTGTACAATAGTTTATAAAGCAATTTCACACACGGTCCACTTTATTACTGCGAGAAAAGCTGCATTAGTCCCCATTTTATGAAGGAGGAAGCTGAGCCCAGAAAGGTTAAGTGACTTGCCCCAGACCACACGGCTAACAAGCGTTATGAGCTAAGACTGGAATTCATAACTCTTAATTCAAAATTCAGGGTCTTTTCTACTACACCCAATCATGAAATACAGAGCGTGAGCCGGCTAGGGCACCTGATGGTCACGTTACCGACAGGTAACCCTGAAAATGAAGAAAGGCTAGCGTGAGGCCTGGGCAGACCCCCCACTGGGCCCCCCATGGCCGAAGCCCCGCACAGCTGTGAACATCTGGGGTGAGCGTCTGACCTAAACTCTTCTAAACAGAGTCGGCGGGGCCCAACCCGAACTGAGAAAAACGAGGAAGGTGGAAAGTGGAAACGCGCACGCTCACGAAAAAGCTCTGTGGCCGCAAGCGTGACTTCCCCCTTGAGGCTGAAACAGCATCCAGAGAAGGCGAACGGCAGAAGCAGAGGGATGGGGAAGGCGGCTCACGGATGGCGCCGGGAGCGGCAGTGACAGACAAGGAACGAAATGAGCCAGTGCTGAGGGGCAGAAGGACCCTACCAGCTCCTGCTGACCGAAGCCAGTCCCGGGGTGGAGGGAACGCTCCCCACTCCTCGCCTGTGTTTCGTCTTTGTGAGGCCGAGCTGGTGCACGGGGGCCCCGGCCTGCCTTCCCAGCCCCGCCTGCACCCTGCCACACCAGAGTCACCTGTGAGTGCTCTTCCACGCAGACGCCGGGGTCCCACACCAGCCTGTCCCGATCAGAAGCTCCAAGAGGGAAGAGTCACGATACCCCCTCTGGCTGAGGACCACAGGCCACAGGAACCTGCATAAGACCGAGGAAGCCGCGGCCTCGCAGAATCAGGGCGCAAGAGGAAGTGAATGGTCTCCATCTCGTGTCGTCTGGCCTTTCACCTCCCAGGTGACAACCACTCACACCTCCCAGGTGACATCTACTCTGAAGCAAGGATGTAAGGAGGTAGTGAGGTCACGTTCACAGGCGGCAAGAGAAGCACACCGCTTCCTTAAGAAACCCAACTAGCCTTCTCTGTCCAGTGAGTTTAAGACAACAAAAATGATAAAGCGAAGTTCAGTCAAGGTCAAAGAACCAGAAAATTCAATGCAATACAACAGAAACAATTTCACAGCATCAATTCCGTTTTTGCCACATGGAAAAATGTTTAGATGATTCCATCTTTAAAAATGTAAGCAAAAACAAAAACATTTTAAAACCAAAAAGACCCAGAATCCAAAACTGGTGTCACGGTACTCAAACGCTGACAACATGGCACCAGAAAGGAGAGTCTGATGGGTGGACATAAAGGAAGTACAGAGACAGAAATGGTTTTCAAATGCTTTAGGAAACACCACGAAAGGCAGCCATTAGCTCACATTTGGAAAGGGTTTCTGTGAGATTTCTCACAGGAGTTTCCAAATTTGTCCCCAGATTACATAAATGTCTTCTTCGGCTCATGATGCGTCTACTGACGGAGAGCTGCGGGCGGTCGTGGGCCCACCGCACGGAAATCGGCAGGCCAGCTCTCCGACTACGAACGGCTTCCGCAGAGATGTCCGGGGGGCAGGAAGCTGGTCCCGTCTGGGGGGAGCTCGGCCGGGCAAACAAATGTACTCGGAGCAAGGGAGGGAGGAGATCCTGAGGAGACTGGTTCTCACTGAGGCAGAACGTTTATTTTCCCTGTGCTGAAACAAATCAAAGGGTATGTAAACTAGCACTCGCATCCTAAAAGTACGGGCCCTCCGTTCCACATGACAGTAAGCAGACGGCGCAGTAAACAATGGTCAGGCGGTGTGACGCGCGTCTGTCACTACGGTTACACGAGCGTTTCCAAAAGAATTTCCGGAGTCCGGATCCCTAGACTGGATCTAACTGACCCCGGACAGCTGTAGTCACATCCCACACTCCAGACTCACTTTACTATTTTAGAGGGGCGTGGCAGGTGGGACCCACCATTCCTGTGCTGGATGGAAAAAGAAAACACGACCTTCTCCAAAAAACAAACCCCGTTTTTTGCTGACATCAACGATATCACAGTGGAAACAAAGAAATAAACCAGAGACCCATTGGCTTCTGTTTCATTAGAAACACATGAAGACAGTATCTGCCAATGAGAAAACATTCTTTTTTTCTTTGCAAATGTCTTCCATGCAAATCAGCATTTCTTTTGTCTTTTCTTTCTTTTCAATACATGCCACCAGTTTCTCTGGCGGAGGAATACACATATATTCAAGAAAAAGGACAAAAATACCCAAAATATTTCCTCAGGTATTTAATCCACGTGCATTAAATATCCTTGTGAATTCTAAATCTAACGCAGGAGGACTACAGGAGAAACCACTATTGCTTCTGGGCCACCCGGCGTCCTCTGATCCTACCCAGTAACCGTGCTGGGGCAGAACCAGAACTCAATGAAGACAAACAAGTCAGGAACCCTCAAACCCATGTCGCAGATGAGAAAGCTGAAGTGAGGGGTGTTCTAGAAGTTCACCAGCAACTAAGGACAACAGATCCAAGTTTCCGATTCTTAGTCTCCCTGCTTCTCGGGTAAAAAGCAAAACCCCCAAACCTCCAGCACTTCATTCTCGATGAGGCTGTGAGAGAAAAAAAAGAACAGAAGTACACAAATCCTACACTTTCCTCTGAACTTTGTGGTTGCGTTAGCCCGGAAATACACGGGGGAGGCAAAGGAAACTACTCCTTTCTCATGTAAGGTCTAAATCTTACACCCGGTGGTAGGGTCTGAAGTTACCCACACCTTCTGCCACAATCGCTTCTCTGCAACACGGATCGCCATCCCACATGGAGCTCCGAACGTGAAAACCAGGAAACACGAGGACATGGCTCACACCAGGCTAAATGCTAATGGCAGGTGTTGGAAACCCACTTCTGCAGAGACGAGTAACCATGGTTTTAAAAGGGGGAGCCCCATTCCACGGGAACAAAATTTTAAAAGCAGCACGGGGTGGTGAAGGCAGATCTGCTTTCGAAACTGAGCATACGGGGTTCACCAGCACGGCTGCTTGTTAGCCGTGTGCTCTTGGGCCACAGGCTAACCCCTCGGCCTTGGTTCCCTCATCTTAAAAATACACAGATTTGACTAGATGATTTCTAGGTGTCTCGACTCTAGAAATATTCACTAATTTTTATAAGACAGATCAGAAAGAGTAAGAGATGAAGCCGTGGAGAGAGAAAAAAACAAGAGAAGTGGAAGGGAGGAAGGGCGTCTGGTGTTCAGCGGGGAGCTGGCCCACCGGGCCGTCTGGGGCATCGTTTCTAAGAGCGACCCCGCTGTACGTGGAGCCCGCTGCCCCTCTCATGCCGAACCTGAGGCTAATGAAGAGAATGGGACCTAACTTCGAGTGAATGTCGGCTGTGCACCAGACTAGAAACCCGAGTCTCGGTCTCAGTTCAGGACCTTTCTGGGGTTGCAGAACGCCTCCACCTGCCACCTGCGTCCTCCTCACTTTATGTGGGCGTCAACAAGAAACGGGCAGGGCTGATGCTCCTGTCTCCCCTTTGCAGATAAGGAAAGCATGGTTCAGAGGGACCAGGGGGCCTTAAAGGAAGGTTGCAACACCAGTGAGCAGCACGGCTGGACTTGAAGGAAGGTTATTTTACCACTGCTCTTTCTAATACTCCTTGTCCCTTTTCTTTCTTTTTTAAAATATTTATTTCTTTTTGAGAGAGAGAGAGAGAGAGAGAAAGAGAGAGAGAGAGATGGAGAGAGGGAGGGAGGGAGGGAGAGAGAAAGCGGGGGAAGGCAGAGAGAGAGGGAGACACAGAATCCCAAGCAGGCTCCAGGCTCTGAGCTGTCAGCACAGAGCCTAGCACGGGCTGGCTTGAAGCCACAAACCGTGAGATCATGACCCGAGCCCAAATCAGAGGCTTACCTGACTGAGCCACTCAGGCACCCGCTCCTTGTCCCTTTTCTACCTTATTTCTCATCTATGGATATCAAAAGAATCCATCCTCATAAAACCGGGACCTGACCTCAGGCCTAGAATACAAATTGAGAAAAGTAATGTACTATGTTGTTCATTTTGAATATATTTCCCTGAAACCCTAGGCGTGGTAATATGGATACAGTCTAATTGTGGTAACACTTATGGCGTTTTTTTAAAGTAGGTTTCCGCACCCAATGTGAGGCTCGAACTCACAACCCCAACATCAAGAGTCACATGCTCTACTGACTGAACCAGCTAGGCGCCCCCGTTATGGCATTTTTGACAGTTAAGTCTTCACAAATCAGCACTAGTACCAGAAGGAGTTCTCTGCCTACGGTCTCCGGTGACAGACAGGAGCCAATCATGTCAGCACTGTGAACATCGGGGCTAGAATGTTCCTGAAGCAGGACTCAGGGGATGTAATTTAGTCACGCCAATGAACTCTTCCAACTTTGAGCTGCAGAATTATTTATCCAAACCAATAAAAGGCAATGGAAAAGTGGGAGAGAAGGACTCAAGAGAGACTCTGTTTAAGAAAGAAAATTTGTAATGAAATAATAAAAATTATCCAGTTACTTAAAATTCAGAACAATTATTTATTAGAAGCTGGGAAGAGTATCAAAAGTGAATTTAATTTTCTACATTAAGAACTCAACCAGAGTTCAAAATTTATTGAAATTTACAAGCCAACTTGTTGTAGAATGATAGGAAGCCCAGAGGGCTGTTGTGAGGAATAAACGTCCTAGACCTGCAGACTGCCGGAAACATGGGTCCCTATCATTTCAGGCTTGGCCTCCTGCTTAAAGTTGTTACAAATCTCTTCACGGTCAACGCCATCACTGTTGCTGGATTTTTTCCACGGCAAGATTGATGTATGCTTACTAACTGGATTTAAAACTTCACTTTCAAGGGAGGGGAGACCTTCTTTAGTTCTTGATTGCTTAATTATGCCAGAGCTTTCTGAGAACAGAGGCTTCTATCTCAAAGCTGGAGGACTATGATGCTACAACTAATGTACTGGTTCCGTTTCTCAGACTCAAATATTTATCAAAAGTCACACACACACAAAATTCTTTTTAAACAACTTCATTCATTCTGTTCTGAGACTCGTCTATAGGATGATACGTGGGTGACCCGGGAATCGAGATCACGATCACGGCACACGTGAGCTCATTTTCCTCTACGAGACTCTGTCTTACACACGTTCTCCATCTGGCAGCACTGGTTAACTATAATCCAATTTGCTTTGATCGCACTATCAAAGCAGAAGTATGGAAGGTTCTGCAATTATATAGTGTTCCGGGGATTCAACGATCTATCTGGCAAGTAACCACTTATCTACTTATCGTACCAAATAAGGAAAAAAGGAGAAACATAAGCAAAATGATATTGCGACTCCATATTTGGGATGTCTTAGTCAAAACTTCATTCATTTGTATATTTATCCTTCTTTTTTGAAAAAATGGCTTAATTATTATCAGTCTCCTTGCAAAAACAAATGAACAAAACATTTTAAAAATCTCGTCTGAAACTGCTCAAGGTCTACCAACTGCAGTAAAAGCGGTGCCATCTGCCCTCCGCGTGGATATCCATTATCCATCCTGAGTTGTGAATGTAATTAGGAACACTTACTAAGGTCCCCTTTAGCAACCTGAAAAGGCTAAATATTCTAAGTGCCTTTCCCTGTTCTATAATACAAACGGCTACTTAAAGAGAAAAAAAAAAACCCTACTCTCAAATAGGACCCCAGGAGAATTTAACCAGAAAGAGGGAAAAAGATCTACAAATCAGTTGGGGGAAAAATGACACACATTCGCACTGACTTCCTTTATCAAACACTTCCTGTTTGCCTGTTTTGTTTCAGGTGCCAAGACTACAAAAATGAGTAAACACGTTCTCTGACCCCAGTAAGTTCACAGGGACACGGCACCAATCACATGAGTGCAGAGGGGTACGCTCCAGGACAGCAAGTTCGCGAGGTGGTTAGAGCCTCGGATTTGGAATCGAGACAAATCTCGACGCGAAGCACGTGTTAGGAAACTTGTTTAACTTCTTGCCTCAGATTTCCTCTCTGTTGGACAGGATAAGAGCTGCTACCTCAACAAGACTGTTATAATGATCAAATGAAATAAAGCAAGCAGAGGCACTAAATATGAGAACAGGAAGTGCTCAGGAAGTGCTCTGGGGATGCAACAGGGACACAGCTAAATTGGACCAGAGAACTTCCTGGAGCAGCTGAGGCTGGAACAGAGACTCCAAGACAAAAAAAAGAAGTCTCCCTCTCTCTCTCTCTCTCTCTCTCCAGCACTCTCCCTTCCAATTGGGAACCACCACCCCGGCTCTGTGCTCTGTGCTACCAACCCCCAGAGACGCTGAGGTATGTGGCATGGAATTTGTCATGATAGTATTAAGGTACTAAGATTTTCAAATGCTGCTAATGCCAGGTAGGGTATATTAAATAAGAAAAAAAAATGTTCCGTCACGTATACACCAACCATGGCATCCAAGCTGAAATATCAAAACCAGGCGCCTGGGTGGCTCAGTCGGTTGAGCGTCCTGACTTTGGCTCAGGTCATGATCCCACGGTTCGTGAGTTCAAGCTCCGCGTCAGGCTCTGCGCTGACAGCTCAGAGCCTGGAGCCTGCTTCGAATTCTGTGTCTCCCTCTCTCTCTGTCCCTCCCTGGATCGCGTGCTCTCCCTCGAAAAAATAAACATTAAAAAAAATATTTTTAAAAATGTGCCACGTGTGAAGTGAAGTCCAGGTGCGGACTCGAGGCCGGGTTTTCATGACCGCACGGGTTTGAGGAGCTTCGGGACGCGCAGCAGACCCCTCTGAGGCAGGCAATCACCAGAAACCAGGGGGAACTCATCTGAGCCCACAACTGTACGGATGCGCCTTGTAAGGGACTGAGGATGTGACTGGCACGGCTCTCAGCATCACCACATCCTCCCTAAACTCACGGGCATGGAGGGCGGACATCCTCAAAGACAGGACCCATCCTCGGAAAGGGACACAAGTGGCCAATCGGATGAGCAGCATTTCTTTAAAGTTTTGGGCACTTTAAAGAGTGCCTTAAAAAAAAAATTTCTGTACACAAAACTAAGAAAGTCAGTAACCATAACCCCAGATCGCAAACACCGTGGCAACGGGAGAAGGACAACAAGCACCGGACAAACAGGCGTTCTAAAAATAGTCAGACCCCGTAAACTGTATATATAAGTGGATTCAAGGGATTACGTCCAGTGTGATTCAGACCACAGTGGGGAGGCTCAACGGAAGGCCAGAAAGGTCAAAACAGGAGCCAAGTTATGGTAACTACGCTGTTCCTGGAAAGGTGGTAAGGGGGCCCAAGAAAGATTTTAAGCAGGGTACTACAGCGAGCTGTGGTTTCCGAAGAGCGAGCACTGAGCGGCTGGGCTGGAAACAAAACAGATGAGCCGGGGACAGCAGGGATTTGTGAAGACAAGTGCCGCCACTCGACAAGACCCAGGGCTTCCTCTAGTGATGTCTGGGAATCGCTGACGATGAACCATGGTGACCGTAAGACGCGGCAGGTGGGGACGAGGGGTAACTGAGCACTGCAGTTCTAAGTACCTTGGCAACCCGAGATGGAGCTCGACAGCTCTGCAAAGAAAGCCCCTTTCCTGCCACCCGCTCCCTGTGTAAAGAAACGCGATCAACCTCCTTAGGAGGTAATGAAACTGCTCGCTCCTTTCTCCTCCCTCTTCACACTCACCCTGAGTGGGGGCCCGCCCACAACACAGGCCTAAGGTCTGGGAGAGAGGAGCTGGAACCCCCCCTGCCCCACACTCTATTCAAGGACCGGGAAAGTAAAGACCAGTGGCTAACGACTCCGGTGGTTCCTTAACATCTGAGTGAGTCTTCCTGGACTACAAACTTGCAGTGAATTACTTCAGGGAACGCTAACCCAATGAGAAAAGGAAGGCCTGGAAACCCACCCTCACTTTCTCACAGGAAGCAAGAAGAGAAAAGATTAGCAAAATAAATACTAGGACATGCTAGTAATGGCTTTAAACAGTCTACCTTGTGGACTTTCTTCCAGAAAGAAACACAAATAAAAATGCAATATTCAAGGCGTTTTTAAACATTAAGTGAAAGAAAGCAAGAAAGAAAGAAAGAAGGAGAGAAGGAGGAGGGGAGGGGAGGGAAGGGAAGGGAAAAAAGACTTGGCACCAACCTCTGAGCACCAGCAGACATGGAACCTCAGGAAGGGAATGTTATGGATGTTGGCCAAAACAAAATGATCTTATCACTAGAGTCATTTTTGGTGGTCTAAACAAAACCAAGGAAAAATGTAATCATAATCATATTTACCTACTCAAGAGCAATCTTTAAAAGAAATTAATTACTAAAACAGAAAGAGTCCTCATATGTACAGCAGCTACAATACCCAGCCAATGGGGACCCTGATATTTTTGGAAAATGAAACAAACGTAACAAGTTGGTTTTGTTTTCCTGAAACCTCCAGGAAGGCACCCATGGTCAGTGTCAATATGGCTTTCAAATTCGGTTGGAAAAGAAGATGATACCCGTTTTTGTGTTATACAGGCAACAGCCACACTTCTTTAAAAACACGAAATATTTTTTTAGGCATATCACGGTGGAAGGTTCGCTGCCTCTGGATTCTGCTGGAACTTTATTACGTTTTCTCCCTGCTGAGCAAAGCACCAACAGTGCCCCACGTGTTGATTAAAAATAAACCAGAAACAAGTAGCCAAGGCCTCAGTGGCAGAGGGATGATAAATACTTCAGCGCCTGTCCTAAATTAGAAAAGCAGTGCCTACTAATGACAGATTTCTGAAATATCTATTCTTTTTTCAACTAAACATTTTTTTTTTAATTTTTATTTATTTTTGAGAGAGAGAGAGAGACAGAGTGTGAGCAGGGGAGGAGCAGAGAGAGAGGGAGACACAGAATCTAAAACAGGCTCCAGGCTCTGAGCTGTCAGCATAGAGCTCGATGTGAGGCTCCAACTCATGAACCGTGAGATCATGACCTGAGCCGAAGCCAGACGCTCAAACCTACTGAGCCACCCAGGCGCCCCTGAAATATCTATTCTTTTTAGGTTCTCGGCACCCAGGGGTGGCAGGGATGGGGCTGGGACAGAACATGTGTTGTCTCCCTGGAGCCTCACAAGCAATGTGCCAGGAAGAATCAGCATCTCTGTTTCCCACACGAGGAAACCAGGGCTGGGGGAGCACGGTGATCCGCTCGGCAGCCCGCAGCGGGTTCCGGGAAGCCGGGTGGCCCGCGGGACAGCACTGCGCCGCTTGCTCGACACTAACGAGGAGCTTTAGTGAAAATGGGGCCATAATAAAAAGCTGCTATGAAATGAATTGACAAAATTACTCTCAATTAACTAAAAACAAAATTGGCATTCATTTCGCTGTTTATCTCCCCGTTTTCATGAGATTCTATTCCCATTCACAGTTTAAAGCCCAGCGCTTGGTCTGACATAAAAAAAAAATACCATTCACAAAATCGAGAGTCACAGCAGGTGGAAGAATTCTTCATGTACCGATGGCACTGTGGTTACAGAGGGCGTCCGGAGGCCCCGGCTCGGGCGAGATCCTTACCCCTGGGTGCTTCATTTCCTCCTCTGCACGATGAGGGCCCCTGCAGGGCTCACGGAGGGGACGCGTACAAAGCACGGAGAACCTGCCGGACACCCGGTACGTGCACGTGAGCCGCCATCGCCTTCCCGCCTGTGTTTACACCAGGACTGAGGGGGGCGTTCAGGACACAGAGCATCCGACACACTTACCGAACTTACTAACGCGGCGTTCGGCCGTCTAACCGGATGCCTGGGTGAGCGGGTGCCCTCGCCGTGCATGCGCTCGTCCTTATGACACGACAGGGAAGCAAGTGCCCTCGCCCTCAAGAACTTTACCCCAGGCACTGGTTCACGAAGGCGGTAAGACAGACGGACGCTGGAGGACACGCTCAGGAGAGCGCAGGCCTTCATGCCAGAGGGAGGCGCCCGGAGGGAAGCAGGGCCGAGCGGCTGAAAAGGGGAGCGAGCACAACTTGAGGGAGGGCTCCCTGAGGGCCAGCCTGTGGGGAGCCCCAAGGAGCTCCTCTCAGGGCAGGGAGTGCGCCCCGTAACGCGGCCCCCGGGGAACAGGGAGGAGTGTGGAAGGAGAAGAAAACCAGAGGCCGTGAAGCAGAATTATTTGATTCTAATCAGACGACGCGGACTGCATGCACACCTCCAGGTCGGCGGCTGAGCCTCACACCCCTCCGCGCGTTCCCTGCCCAAGGCCAGCGCCTGGACAGGCACCCATCGGGCCCCGGGCTGGAAGCACAGAAGGACGGAAGGCCCGCCTGAAGGATGGTGGAGGACAATGACATCAGACAGGTTAGGTGAGGCCACTGCCCGTTAGGAAGACCTTGGACCGACGGAAGGAGTGCCAACACAGAGGTAGGCAGCACGCACTCTGTCGTACCCTCCTCTGATACTGTGAGCGTCCTGTCCAGTCAATCCGTCTGTCTAATCTATCTGCCCATCTGTCTTGGAGGAGGGCAGTAAGGTGATTTGCAGGGGAGGCCACGTTAGGCTACTTTCTGTAGCCCACGGGGAACGCGGTGCGATGTGGTAAGGAGGATACAAACTCTGAGGGCCCGGGACGGAAGCCCAGCACGGGCGGCAAATCCTCCAAACCATGAGCACCGGACTTTCTCACCTGCAGACTAGGAATAAGGCCCATCTCACATGGCTGGGGTGCCAACTAGCAGAGCTGGACTACGTCAGGGGCCACAACTGTGTCAGAGCACTACCGCTGTGTCCTTTGATACAGTAAACTCCCACGGGGCCACCCGTGCCTGCGTTCTGTCAGTTCTGTGCCTCCGGCCCTTTGCACTCGGCCTAACCCAGAGGAGGGACCCAGGGAAGGTTGGATAAACTGATCTGACGTTTCTCTAAAATTTCACATGTGCGCTCTGTTGTCCCACGGGGTCCCTGCGATGACCTTCCTCTGGCCCAGGTCCCTCTCCCTGGAACGCTCCACACATAGTCACTGGAGCAGCAAGCAGGAGAGAAGCATCCCAAAGCCCCGCCTTCGAGCTCTGTTCCAGTCCTCCTACATCAGGGCTCCCGGAACCCTCCTCCCTTGGCTGAGCCGGCCACACAGACCCCTCACGCAGCACCGCGTGGCTCTCCTCGGTGCGCATGTGGAGAGGTGAGCTCTTCAACTAGGCTGGAAACCGTCTGAGACTTTTCATCTGAGGCTTCTTTTTTTTTTTTAAATAAAACTGGGACTTTAATGTATTTTTAACCTTTTGGTTCTATTATCTGACTTCAAAAGCATCATTCCTCAATTTAGTTCTCCAAAATTTACTCATCGGAATAATTCCATTGTTTTGCAACAGCTGCTACAGAAAAACATCCCGTTAAAACACCTGTTAATAAAAGGATCTTTCAGAGAGCATACAGAGCCTCTGACAGGCAGGACCTCTCTGCTAAAGCTCATCGGGAAACGTCACATTTGGGGCTGCAGAGTCCTACCTACAGTCGTGCCTTTGCAGAGCTCGGCCAGCAGTGACACATTTGCTCTGGGACTGAGCGGACTGAGCGGGGAAAGGGCATTCAGGAGTCTGGTCTGTACGTCCATTCAACAAACAGGCATTAACCTCCTTCACCTAGCGTGCTGGGCCTCCCTTTTCCCCCCAGGGTTTAACCATGGGGTTTCAAGGGACAGCTGAGGAAGCCATGCTTCTTAAAAACAGAAGCATCCCTGAATCAGGGTTTTACGATGTCCTAGTCTCACCTAGTCCACCTGGGGACCTGTGCCTGACTTCGTAAAGAACCACCGAAGTCCTTCAGGCCACCCCTCATTCCAGGGGTGGTCACTCCTCCCAGGCTGTGGTCACCTTCATGAGGCCTTTCAAAGTCAACTCCCTTCCACCAATCCCAAACCTTCTGATCTTTACCTCGGGACTATTTCCTCACAGGTGCTCGGAACCACCACAAAACCTCGCATTTTAACACACACGGCATTACTTCTCCTTCCTTTCCTTGTGCCAGGAAGGCATGACCAATTGTGATACCCTATCACACATACCGTCCCCCCTTGCTCGGGCCTGCTTTCAGGCCGACGACAGGTGCCTCGGGTGAAAGCGGGTAAGGATTAGAAGGGCTCTTGATGCCTTCGACGCAGCGTTTTAACGAAGACCTTTACAGATACGAGCTACTTATGTTCTAAAACTAAAGAACATTTTGCAGGCTCAGAAACAGAAAAGATGAGTTGCCAAGTTACCATTTCAGGAATTCAGTTATCTTGACTTTTCCCCTGGGTCTTGCCTCTGCCGCAGCTAAAAATGAACCTCAGATTCTTGCATGTATTCACATACCCCTGCAGCCAAAAAACGAGGGAAACTAGTATGTAAATGGAAACATTACAGAGCACTCTTAGAATGTGAATGTCAAATTCTCCTATTGAAAAAACTCAGAGATGAAACCAGGGTTGACACCCAAAGACGAAGGCTGGAGCCAGAAATAGACAGTTGCTAGAGTATATATTCCAAGTGAATTAATTCCAGAGGAAAAAAAAATTATATAAGACCTAGGCCCAACAGTTTCTTTTTTCTTTTTTTTTTAATTTTTAAAAAATGTTTATTTTTGAGAGAGAGGGAGGGAGACACAGAATCCGAAGCAGGCTTCAGGCTCTGAGCTGTCAGCACAGAGCCCGACGCGGGGCTTGAACTCACAAACTGTGAGATCATGACCTGAGCCAAAGTGACACGCTAATGGACTGAGCCACCCAGGGGCTGTTCATCTGCCCCCTCTACTCTGCCCCCACATGTCCGCAATCTAGGACTTACCGTCCTAACTAAGGAAAAGGTCTGCAGAAAGTTATCTCCCGCCACACGGCAAAAACACTTTGGCGTCAGTCAGTGGAGCAAACAAATGAATTAGTTCCATTCACGCCTTGAGAAACGCGGCCGAAGCCCCCATTTACCTAGCAGTAAACCTTACCCCCACTTACATTTCCAGACATAAATGAATTCATGAGATCCCAAGCCACCATATGCTGAAGTTCTCCGAGCTGTGGAAAGGCCTGGTCACTCGCAGGCTTCCTAGAAGGTCACTTGTTACATTCCACTGGCTACAAGGGGACACTGAGGAAAGAGAACGTGCAAGCACTCCACATCAACCGTAGCTGCAGTCAACGCTGGTTTATTCACCGGAATGCACCGGACCATCCTCAAGCCCAAGTGAGACTCCCTTTCCTTAAAATGCTTTCCCGAAAGCTACCGGAGAGGAGCCAAACTAAAAATTGCATCTGCCACCCTTATACTTTCTTCTCCTTCAGATTCTATTTTTAAAAATCCAAGGGCACCCGGGTGGCCCAGTTGGTTAAGCATCCGACTCTTGATTTTGGCTCAGGTCATGATTTCATGGTTCATGAGATCAAGCCCCATGTTGGGCTCTGCACTGACAGCAAGGAGCCTGCTTGGGATTCTCTCTCTCTCTCCTCTCTCACTCTCTCGGCCCCTCCACTGCTTGTACTCCCTCCTTCTCCCTCTCTGCCAAAAATAAAGAAACTTAAAAAAATCCAGAAAAAGCAGACAATGGGGGTAGGGCAAGAAGGGCGAAAACAGAGCCTGGACCATGCATGCGTTCGTACAATTAACGTGTATGCAGAGCCAAACAAGCCAGGCTCCGGGGCTACAATGGTGAACGGGACGCTTTCCAGGTCTCCGGGGAGTTTCCGGGCTGTCTGGGTAGGTTGTAAGCCAGGTAGTTAAGAGGTAGTGATTAGCTGTGTAACAGGAACATGAATGAAACATTCACGGGGCACACAACTACCTGTCCTCACCCCCGAAGGAGGTTTTGCAGAGCAGGGTCCTCTGAGCTGGGCTGCGAGGGAAATGGTTTGCTGTTCCAGGCTCTAAATCAGAAGCAGCCACGAAACTTTCCAGAAGTCGATTACTGCAGAATTCCATTCCTGGTGCAGATGCTTCTCCACCTAAAACTGTCTCATGTACCCTGTGTGCACAAGCGCACCGACTCAAAAGCAATGGTACTGACAAAGGATTTCTGATACCTCGATATGGAAACCTTAGATGATGGAAAAAAAAACAAACAAACACAAAGCAAGCTCTGGACTTGAGAGTGTTCAGACTTGGGTTCAAACAGTCCAACGGCATTTGACTGTGTGAGTTCAGGCATGTCACATAACCTCTCTGTGCTTCAGCTTCGTTACCTAGAAAGCAGAGATGAGACACGCCCACAGGAGTCCTCTGGGGCCCAAGGAGAGGACGCAGGTAGCAACGGTTTTACTGTCCTCCTGTTGGCAGCGGCTGCCATGCTGCCTTCGTGCAGTTAGCAGGGCAGTCTGGAATTCTGTTGCCCACAGTACCTGGCAGATATTAAAAAGCGAGGAAAAGTAGCCCTAGCTGGCAGTGCTGCTCGACACCTGATACTCAGTGACGACGACAATATCTTGTTCCTAGGCTCAGTATCTACAGAGCGGCCTTTGCTTTTCCAAAGCTTGCCTCCCACACTGCACACATGCGTCTGGGGTTCCTACTGAAGTCCACACTGGATTCGACAGGCAGGTCCGTATGGACAACAGCAAGCATTCCTAGGAAGCTCCCTGGTGACGATGGCACTGCTGGTCCCCAGACTCCACAGCAAGGACAAGAAACCGAGGGATTTACCAAAACCTTTTCAAAGCACGAGTGGCTGCCCACCTGATGAGAGTGGACTTTGTCACCCGACTGAGGCAGCATTATAATTTCTAGCTCTTTCCTAATTTCCAGTCTCCATCCCTTGTGCCTCAGCAAACCATCATTTCTTGAAACCAAATGGCCTCACAGAACACATTAGATTGTCCTTCAGTCACAGAGCAGTGACAAGACATGGCCCAACCGGGCTTAGAATGACACACAAGGTCCAATTCTGATAGCAAAGCCAGAAGTAGTAAGGACGTCCCCACCCCGGCATAAATCAACCACAGAACTGAGGAAGGATTTCAAAATCATCTTTATACTCTATAACCTCAAAGGTCACCACCTGACTACCACTCATCACTAGGGGACTTTCCTTGGATTATGTTGGTAAATGATCGTGTAGCTTACAAGGCTAAAATGCCCGTGGTGTGTCACGTGCCTATGGCCTCCCTATGGCGCAACAGTAGGTGCTCAAATACCTGTGTAGTAAGTGAAGGCGTAAAATAGAGTAACTTGACATTTACTGAACGTGCACCACGTACGTGGCTTGCAACGGCTTGGGTGCTGAGAAGCAAGGGTGAGCCAGCTGGGCGAGGCTGCGCCGTACCCACTGACGCAACGGGAGCCCCTCTGAGTGCAGGGCTCTCTGCTAATCCTTCACGTCACTACCTCACTTCTCCATCCCACAACAGGTATTAACATCCACATGCTGCAGATGACGGACGCGGGACAACACAAGCAACACTCCGTGAGAGGAAATGTCAGTTGTTGTTGTTATCAGTAAGTTTTCTCTCGGTCAGCCACAGAGGGTTTTTCTGTCCACTGCTAGGAGTTCTGGGACTTGAACTCCTAAGACTTTCAGAGTAGGAGTATGTAAGCAGGACCGGGTGACAGGTCCGGAGATGGAGAGAAAACGTGGAGCCCAGAAGGCAGCAGCTCCCGGAGGCCTCAGTCGTGTCCCCGGCATCCCGTGAAGCCTGCCTTCTTAAGCCACTGTGGCCTTTCCCTGTGACACCGTGGAAATTAACAGGAGCAGGACAGAGCTGAGTCCGAAACCCACACCCGCTATGTATCAAGTGCGCGTACACCCTGGGGGCAGCAACAGCAGCCTCCTGAGACTGTTGGAGAGTCCATGAGACAATCCGTTCCAAGTGACTAAGATGTCTGTCGCACAGTGACCTTCCCACAGACCCGGGCTCCCAGACCTCCTACCTGGGCCTCCGCTTTGCTGGGGGAGTGTGGGGTGGGGCATCAAGAATCATGTGTCCTCTCTCACATGGCCAATGAGACAGAGAACCACTTTACCATGAGTCAAACCAACAAAAAAGGCCAACTCTAGCAGTCATTTAAGTCATGGTCCAATTTTTTAAAAAATATTTTGAGAGTGAGTTCAAGCAGGGGTTGGGCTGAGAGAGAGAATCCCAAGCAGGCCCCTCACTGTCAGCACACAGCCCAATGTGGGGCTCAATGTCACGAATCTCGAGATCATGACCTGAGCGGAAATCAAGAGTCGGATGCTTAATGGACTGAGCCACCTAAGTGTCCCTTAAGTCACAGTCCAATTACTGAGGCAAATGACAAGTGATTCTTTGATTCGACCTGGAAGAAAACGGAAGCCATTAAAAAGATGATGAGATGCCTTCTTTCTAAAATTCGTGTATCTGGAAGTGGAGAAGATGAAGGAAGCCTCATCCGCGGGAAAGTGGATAGGGCCGAGCACACAGCAGAGAGGGCAGTAGTAAAAAGGTCCTACATTTTCTCCCACGTGGATTTGCCCCGAAGTTAACTCCTTTTTCTGCGAAGACTGTACGAGAGTTGATTACCCAGGAACTACTGTGGAAAAAGCAGTGGTTCCTGAATCACACAGAGCTGCATTCCCTAAGCTCCAGGTTCTGTAAGTTCTGAGACTTACAGGGTGGCGACCCTAGGCAAGCTCTGTAAAAACCCTTAGCCGTGCTGTCCTCGCCTATGAAACAGAAATAACCATAAGCGCCCTAAAGGGTGCCCTGAGATTTAAATGAGATAATGTATACAAAACATCTGGCAAAAAGGCTGGTGCCGGGAGGGCCTGAGACTAGGAGCTTATTTTGTAGTAAGCTGCGTACCGGCCGATGGGCGCCAGGGGGCCTGACGCTGGGCTATAAACTGCGCTGCCACAGGTCTTCAGAATGCTTCCTAAAAATATCACGAAGCTGTGGCACAAGATTTGTCATAATCAGTCCTTAACTGGGTTTCATGGAGATTTCAGGAACATTTTTGGACCAGGTCCTGGCTGTGCTACACTGTAAAATTAAATCTATTAAGTTCAGGAACTGGGTTTGTTAAATAGAAAAAAAATTTTTTTATCAGTCCCATCTCTGCTCCCAAAGCCCTTCCTTTTAATTTCCAAAATACCGCCCACCAAAGGGACTGCTGGATTATCCCACAATGAGCCAAAGGGCCACCTTGCTCACCTCTGAACCCCCTGCCCAGGGCTTTCCCAGGAGCTGGCCAGACTTCAAGCCCTCACCTCATCTCTTCTCAGAAGAACCTCAGACCTGTCGAAACCCAGCCTTCTTTTCTGTATGCAGTCTTGCTCGGGGTCCTGACTTCTCAAAGGACAAGGTTCCCCCCACTCTGAGGATGGCGCTACTCACGAGCAGAGATTCACCTGAGTGAAGGCCACATCAAGTTGATGTTTGCATCTGGATGCTTCTCTGTAACAAAACAGGTTCTCTGTTCGTGAGATTTAGCCTTAGCTCCATGAAAACCTTCCTTGAAGGCCATGTCGCGCTCACCCCAGGGCGGAGCTCTTAGGGAGAGTGGTAAGCAGGCCTTACTGAAATCGGTATTTCCGCTGTCGCTCTCCTGTTCTCTTTCACTAAGACCACGTGGTGACCCGCTGAGCAGAAGCTGGAGGTTCATCTCTCCTCACATCTCCCTGTTCTGGCCTCAAATACTACCCTCCTGCCACTTTCTAATCCTGCCTCTAAGAAGGGTGGCTCTTGCCCTTTCTTTGTAATCATTCCTGAGTTTCTTCAGAGCACAAGGGGGACTGCACAAAAAGTTTCAAAGAAAATAAAAATGAAGCTAGCTTCCAAAGCAGGGAACACTAGTCTCTGTTCCCCTGCTTCGGCCACTTGTCCCGAAGGCAGAAGGCCCTCACTGCCCACTGGTTCTCACGGTTTCCAGAGCCTGGTAGCTTTCAAGGCTAACTGACACGGTTCAGGGAGGGGGAGAGAGACAAGAATTCATCATCTATCACTCAGAAGGGCGGAAACAAAGATCCTACACTCCTGAAATCTCATCAGGGAGTTGACACAGGGCACCTGGCGGTCAACAGTTGTGAGGTGATTAAATCTACGGTTTGGCCAACTGCAATACGGGGACAGAGGACAACGATCTTGTGCAAACAAAGTCACTACCTACTGGGCATCAGCCATGTGCCAGGCACTGTACTGGATTTCTTAACATTTATTATTTTTTAAAGGGTTGTGTTTTTTTTTTTTAATGTTTATTTACTTTTGACGGAGAGACAGAGCGTGAGCAGGGGAGGGGCAGAGAGCGAGGGAGACACAGAATCGGAAGCAGGCTCCAGGCCCCGAGCTGTCAGCACAGAGCCCGATGCGGGGCTCGAACCCGCAAACAGTGAGATCATGACCTGAGCCGAAGTCATGCTTAACTGACTGAGCCACCCAGGTGCCCCGACATTTATTATTTTTTAAAATCTGCAGTCTGACTGTCCCTATTTCACTGGTGAGAAACGTGCCCAGTGGGCAAGTGATAGAGCCAGGATTCGAACCCAGTCTGATTCCCAAGGCCAGGCTCTTGGCTGCCGGGCTGTAAGGACAGAGATGCAGCACCACCTCTCACCACAGTAACGCCCTAAACGAGTCCCCAGAGTCCTGATCCCTGCCACCCGCCAACGGCTCCATAAAGGGGAATCTCGGATTGGGGTCCCCGGCTTTCAGAGATAAAGAAAACAAGCAGTAAAAAAGGACAGAAAAGGCAGAGCTAGAAGATAAGACACCGTTCCTCGGGGAGAAGCCCAGGGCCTTCAAAGAAGGGCACGCCCGAGGCTGACTCTGATTTATCTACCTGCCACACATCTTCAGGGGAGTCACTGCGGTTGAGAAAGCGGGGGAGACGCAGAACGAGCAGCGTAACGCGCTCACGTAGTCAAACCAGTCCAAGCAGCAGGCGTTTAAGCCCAAAGAATCACCTCCCCGGGAGCGGAAACATCTAGTCCAGTCCCAATACGCTGCGGGGGTTTGAGGAAGTCATCTCCCTCGTTTGGGCCATCAAGTAGTCACTGCTAAGATGTGGAGGACTGGACAGGACGAACCTCAAGGAATCATTCTGCTCTGACTTTCTGGACTCCAGGGTTCTACAGAGATGACAAAGAGCGCGGTGGTGACTATGCCATTGCACAACCAATCCAATGCTTTGGCCCTATGATCTGGAAACCAGAAAGGGACAGGGAACCTGTATCCATGAAGATGTCTTGATTAGTACGGAGCTAACGTGCATCTTCTTCTCAACAGGATGTGGAACACAGATGGAGACCCGAGGTACAAGCTAGGTGGGACAAGCCCTCATTTTCAGGGGCCAAGCATCATTTGTGTCCCTAGAAAGCAGCAGTGGGTTAAATATTCCTTGGGTCCCTTCTCCAGCCTTCCCCGTGCCATCTCCCCTTGCTGGGCCAGGCCACAACAGCTTCCGTTGGCTCATCTTTCGCAGCCTAACAACTGGTCACCCTTCGTTTATGCTTGCCCCGTCCAGTCCATTCTCCACCCTGCAGCGGGAGACGTCTTCCTCAACGGCGAGTCATGCCAGTCCCTTCTGCGAACCCCGAAGGCTTTCTGTCGATCTCTGGATAAAGCCCTGCTGTCGTTCCTACTCTTGTTCCACCCTCTCTCCCCGTCATGCTCCAGCTGTAACAAACAAGGTTTCTCGAAAGTGGCAGGTTGTCCCCCTCTATTCTTCAGGTTCTAGCTGAGGTGTCACTCCCTCTGACAATCCTCCTTTGAACCAGTAGGTTAGGTGGTCCTCTGTCCTGGGGTCGCAGGACACCCAGCCCCATTCTCGTCGCAGCACTTTCCACGCGTCATGTAAGTTCCTGCTGGTCTGTCTCCCCCACCAGTGGGGACGTAGGAACCACGTGTGTCCTATACTCAGCTGCACCTCGGCACCCAGCAGAGTGCCTTGGCACAGGCGATGGACTTTAGAAACAAATAAACAAAAATCTTTATTGATGAAATGAATGGTTTCATAACTGAGAGGGCTGTCGGAGGTGGTGAAAGGTAAATGAAGACTAAAAGGAGAGACTGAAATGGGGTTGGGGTAGGCTGGGCGCCCACTAGGCTGTGTCTGTGCCCAGGGGCCAGGAGAGAACAGGCACGGATGTGGCGGCAACGACGGAGGCTGTGAACCGTTCAAGGGCAAGCTGTGCACTGTGCTGTGCGTCGATGAGCCCGCTCCACACTGCACGGGGCCCAGGGACACGGAAAACCCGGTTAGTTGTCTTCTCAACACTTGGAGGCGCTGGCATGAGAACGTTGCTTTAGCGCCGCATGTATGCGTGGGGACTGATGATGTAAAAGCAAGTCACGGACAGGCTCAGCAGGGCCAGTGCCCAGACATCGCCGGCAAGCCACGCCTGCTGCCCGCTTTGCCGTGTGCCAGCATCATCTGTCCGAACACCGTCACCCGCTCCTTAAGGACACATAGCCGGGCAGGGCATTTGCTAGAAAACAGTGATACGTGGGCTTGGCCGCTGTACTACTGAAGGGCACACTGCTGTCACTCCCTGTAAACTGTGACAAGACAGAAAGATAGACCACCCAGTGCACTTCAACAATGGGGGGAAAACCAAGGGACTGAGGATTTCAAAAGACGGTAACCAGGAAGATGGAAATGTAGCAGGACCTTTCCAGAGCGGGATTAAAGGAGTTCTGAACCAGAAGGAACCACAGCACCAGCAGCAAAAGCATTTCAGAGAACAAATTCCTACTAAAAAACATATTTAGGGGCGCCTGGGGGGCTCGGCTGATTGAGCGTCCAACTTCACCTCAGGTCATGGTCCTGCGGTTCACGGGTTCGGGCCTACACCGGGCTCTGTGCCGACAGCCCAGCGACCGGAGCCTGCTTCGGATTCTGTGTCTCCCTCTCTCTGCCCCTGCCCATGTGCTCATGTGCACGCTCTCTTTCTCTCAAAAATAAAAACATTAAAAAAAAATTTTTAACCTACCTGAAAACATTACGTTTCGAGATCAGAAATAACGTGTTTTAGAGAAACAAACGTCGTAAACAGACTAGGTGGATATTCTTCCACACGAACCTCTGTGGTGGGATCCCCCGGAGGACGGGGTGCGCGGGATGAGCCACACGCTCAGGACAGGAGTTGGTCAGATGAGGAGTGAAAAACAATTCAAGCCAAAACAAGGAATGAAAACTAAACCAGCTAAAACACATACAGTTTCGTGGCCAAGTAAGAAAAAGAAAAATTCACACACACGCACAACTGCGAAGTCAATACAAAAGAGTTAACGAGTTCCCAGAACAGCCTGTTGATCAGGCCATGAAGCAGGTGGACATGAGATGTAACTTTCAGCCTTAATTAAATGCGGGAGTTTAAAATCAAACCAAATTAGGACATCCACATGAACTCGCCCTGTCTTATGTTTCTCCCAAAAGGAAAGGATATGACTTTTACGTTACTCCTGTTTCCTAAGCTTTAGAAGGGAAACGCCTGTGTGGCTGGTATGACCTACTGCAGAAGATCTCAGTGTGGGCAGCACAAAGGAGTCACCCAGGGCCACCCCGGCCCTCCCCTAAGTCTCTGATTTAATTGGTCTGGAGAGTGGCCTGGGTGTTTGTTTGTTTTAACAGTTCCCAGCACGATTCTTACGTGCAGACAAGGCAGAGAACCACGGTCACACCATTTCTCAGACTAGTATGGCACGTTCTCAATTTCTAGAACAGATAATGAAATTGAGGCAACTTGAACTTGACCATTCTATAAGAAAAATCTCGCCATAATTTCCATAAAGAAAATATCTTTTCCTGCTTTATTTATCCCCCTTTTAAACAACTGAATTCATAAAATATAAGCCCACCCCCGGTTGACCCCCTTGGCCAAGACAGGGAAGAAGAGACACCGGCCAGCCCTTTACCTCTGGTTCAGGCCAGGTCTCAGCAGAAGAGCATCTGTCAGAGAGTGATGATTCATCTCTAAGAAGGGGGTTGCTGGCAATTAAGGACCGACAGGGACCCTCCCCCCCGCCATCCTGCGCCTGGAAAGCACATCGTGTTATCGCTAAATCAAATCCCTGTCTGACAAAGCTATAATGGGGGTTCTTAGGAGACAAACTCATTCCCTATGATGCATTTGAGGAGATGATGCCAAAAAGCCCATTAGTTCAGATGAGCGTACGGGGAACCAGCATAAACGCAGGACATGACAAGAAATAGTACCTTGTATTTTATCCAGACTATCCTAATGATAAGTGGCTTGCATAACTGATTAGGCTACCTTCCTCCTCCTCCTAAGTATGAAATGACATGTACCAAAGCTTACTCTAGGAGAAAACCTCATTTTTTCAACATGTGTAATGAACACGGTGGCTCCCTTTATTATACCCACAAACAAAAGTGTGCTCTGCAAAACAACAGGAAATCTGGTGTGACTCTAATCCACGCACACCACTGCTCCTGCCCTATTAGCGAGCAGCATTTTATACACGTCTTCATAATTAAGCAGAGATGAATATAAACTATGTTCTAGAATGTCACTCTAAGAAGGCAAGAACTTTGGTCTACTGTGTTCACAGCTGTGGCCTGACTTCCTAGAACGCTGCCCGGCATACAGCTGACACTTAATAGTTGCCGAATGAAGGACAGGCATCTGCTATACTGAACGGTCACTGCTATCTACAGGAGTCTGTCCAGGGCAGGCACGTTTGCACCATAGTTTTTTCTTGTTCAGTTTCTGTCTTTATTCGATAAAATCTACATCACACGTTCCTGATGAAATCATATTAGGGAAAAAATTCGCAGAAACAGAATGACTGGGTCAGACACGTAGTGACGGGATTGCAAGCTCCCTGAAGGCAGAGGTTCCCGACACCAGAACCCAGAGCCCGCTCCTAGGCAGGTGCTCAAATACTTGCTTGTGATCCCTGTGCTCCAGGAGCCGACATTCCGAAAGGAGAGGAAGGCACGGAGACCAGCGAGCTGGCCGCGGCTGCCATCCTGCATCATACAGAGTATGTGCTGCATGCAGAGACTGGTCCTCTCTCATTTGCACAAAGGCCTGAAAAACCACACACACCCTCTTTCACCTTAACCAATAAAAAAAAGGCATTGTACCAGCCTTATGTTTAAGAAAATTCTCTGAAGATAAAATAAACAGAATGGAAACCAGCCTCGGTTGCTAAAAAACAAGCAGATATTTTATGGGCTGTGTGTCTGTGTAGTGTGTTCGGGGCGGGGGACGCTCATTTTCCCCAGACACAGAAAAAGTGCCACTATGAACAGCTATCTCCACGGCTGCAAGAGATGAGAGAAATGCTAAAAATGAATAGGCAAAAATCCCAAACAAATAAAAATGCTGGCTTTTAAACCAACACTGGCAGCTGTTCTTCACAGCAAACAGGAAGAACAGATCGAGAGGGCAGGCCTCTAATGGGCACTGAAAAGAACAACCGACTTCTTTATCCAGATCGGCTGCCGCGTGCCAGGGAAGCGGATCCGCGGCCACAGGAGGAAGGCCGGAGCCGAGCCCGGAGACAGACACCAGCCGGGGCGCAGGGGGTGTGGGTGCCTAAAGTTTCATGACTTCATTAAGTAAATGGCTCTCTAGAACAAACAGGTTTTCGGTTCTGGGACCAGGAAGGGCTGGGTCACCAGAGGACACGTGTCACTGTATCTCTACCTGCTGGGGCAGCTGTGTCGAAGGGGAGAGGAGGATGAAGAAAGAAGGAACCGGAAGACAACCAGATTGAAAGTCCCCTGAGGACCGTGGTTTCTTCATCTTTGCTGCTCCTGCAGCACGGGGTGACCTAGCATGTACTCCAAGAATGTCCACAGAACTGAAAAGATTACAAACAAGACATTCAAGTCACGGAGGGGAAAAAAAGGAAGATCATTTTGGTTAAAAACACAACCAAAAGAAGGCATAAATAATGCAGGAGGGAAGGCTGAAATAACGCCTGGAAGGGGGGGAGGGTGCGAGTGGCCTGCTCAGGCTCAGGGACAGAAGCTGAGGGTCTGGATCCCGGCTTCGGCCATTCACTAGAGAAGGACAGGAGGCGTGTTGTCGAACATTCCCAAGGCTGTTTCTTCATCTGCAAGGTGGAACTTTCGTGTCTGGGGTTGCTATAAGGTTGAGGTTCTCAAACTACCCTCTAGCACAGCAAAACTGAAAGTGTGTGATTAAAATACTCTGTCTCCTCCTATTCAGAATATATTCCGAACAGGGCTTCTCCACCTCTGCGATACTGAGTTGGGTAATTCTTTGTTGTGGGGGTGTCCTGAGGGATGTTTAGCAGCGTCCTGGCTTCTTCTGAGGTTAACAATCCAAGACATCTCCAGAGAAGCGACCACGACGTCCTCCATCAGGAGATAAAAACACCGCGGTACACGTCTTACACATCCGACAGTGAAGGATTATTCAGGGCTGAGAAGAAATGAGCCACTAAGCTAGAGAAAGACACGGAGGAACCTTAAACGCATATTGCTGAGCGAAAGCAAAGCCAGTCTGAAAAGGCTGCATACATACTGTACAATCTCACACACTGATATTCGGAGACGGGCAAAGCTATGGAGACAGTGAATACATCAGAAGGAGGGGAGCACAGGGGATTTTCAGGGCAGTAGAACTACAGTATATCATACCGAACCCTGGGTACATATCATACGTTTGTCAAAACTCACAGAAGGTGCAATACAAAGCGTGAACTCTAATGTACACCAGGGACTCCAGTTAATAATAATGTATCAATGTTGGCTCATTAACTGTAGTAAGTGTACCACTCTACCGCAAGATGTTAACAGAAGCGGAAACTGGGGGACAGAGGCAGTGAGGGACTATACAGAAACTCTTCGAACCTTCGGCTCAATTTTCCTGTAAACCTAAAGCTGCTCTTTAAAAACAAATCTAGGGGCGCCTGAGTGGCTCAGTTGGTTAAGCGTACGACCGGCTCAGGTCATGATCTCACAGTTCGTGAGTTTGAGCCCCGAGTCCAGCTCTGTGCTGACAGCTCAGGAGCCTGAAGCCTACTTCCAATTCCCCCCTCCTTCTCTCTCTCTACCACTTGTGTGCGCTTTCTCTCTTTCTCTCAAAAGTAAATAAACATTAAAAAAAAAAAAGCAAATCTATTAAAAAACAAAGTTTACAGACAAGGGCAAAAAACACCGTCTGATATTGCTGAATGTCCCTGGGTGAGGGGCAGAAGCAAAATCGCCTTTACCCTCAATGAGAACCACTGATTTAGCATAAAGTCTCCGTTTTTTGCTAAGAAAATGATTCTTAGGGGCACCTGGGTGGCTTAGTCAGTCAAGTGTCCAACTCTTGATTTCAGCTCAGGTCAAGATCTCATGGTTTCTGAGTTTGAGCCCCACGCTGGGCTCTGCGCTGACAATGTGAAGCCTCTTGGGATTCTCTCTCCCTCTCTCTCTGCCCCTACCATGCTCTCTCTCTCAAAAAATAAACTGTAAAAAAAATTTTAAAAATGATTCTTGCATACTGAGTGTATTTATTTTATGATAAAACTGAATATACCTTAATCTTTTATGGTGTTTAGAAAAGAACACCTTGCAGTATTATTTTTCTGTTCCAGTTCTAAGTAGAAACGAGTATCAAATCTGACCCCATTCACCCTAAAAAGGAATATCACTCCCCTCAATTTCTTCTCTAAGTCTGCTCTCAGACTAATTTCAATACTAAATATAATGCTAATAGATTAGATGAATAAAAACAATTTTAATCAACGAATGTGACCATGTCCGACAGTCTCATGTAATGATGGGGCAGGGCAAAAGCAATTTTCACGACTCAGCCCTTCCTGAAGCATGACGTGCAATTTACAGTTACACGACCAGTGATCTTCTGGGCACCTGCTCACCCCAGTGGTTGTAACTGACAATCTTAGCTTTATCTCCATCTTGTCACATGTTTGCATGTTTTCAGTACCCTCACAGTCTGTCTTCCACAGTAGCCAGAGGGACCATTTTAATTTTAATTTTTTTTAAAGCTTTTTTTTTTTTTTAAGTAATCTCTACACCCAATGTGGGACTCGAACTCACAACCCTGAGATGAAGAGTCTCATGCTTCACCAACTGAGCCAGCCACATGCAAAGGGACTCTTATTTTCTTTTGTTAAGTTTATTTGTTCATTTATTTTTTTACTGTTTATTTATTTTGGGGAGTGCAAGTAAGGGAGGGGCAGTGAGAGGGGGACGGAGGATCTGAAGCGGATTCTGCACTGACACTGACAGGCTGACAGGAGCGAGCCTGATGTGGGGCTTGAACTCACTACCGTGAGATCATGACCTAAGCCAAAGTCGACACTCAACGGCTCAAACGACTGAGCCACCCAACTACCCGTTTGTTTATTTTGAGAGAGAGAACGAGTTGGGGAGGGGCAGAGAGCGAGAGGGAGAGAGAGAATCCCTAGCAGACTCCAGAGTCTGACGCAGGGCTCGATACCCCAAAGCATGAGATCATGACCTGAGCTGAGATCAAAGGTCAGACACGTAACTGACAGAGCCACCCAGGTAACCCGCAGAGGGACCCTTGTTAAAGGAAAGTCAATTCAGGTTTTTTTGTTCTCCTCAAGATTCTCCAAAGTCTCCCTATTCAATCAGAGTAAAAGCCAAAGTCCTTACAACGGCCACAGGGCGCCGCTGCCAACCTCTCCTTCCACTTCTTCCTTGGCCACACGACCTCGCCGCATCTGGATCATGCCAGGCACACTTCTTACTACCTTCGCACTGCCCTGCCTTCACAGCTGGGCAGCTAACTCCGTGTTTGCTCCTGAAGCCGACCCTCACGCCCTCGTACCTCTCTCTTCATTCTTTCTTCACGGCACTTATCACCACCTGACACACTGTATTTGCTGATTTCTTGACCACCTGTCCCCCCTCGAAAACAAGCTCAACGAGTACACTCCTTGATCTGTGTGTGTTTTTTAAAGTTTATTTATTTGAGAGAGAAAGAGAGAGAGAACGAGCAGGGGAAGGGCAGACAGAGAATCCCAAGCAGGCTCCACATTGTCAGTGCAGAGCCTGCCCGACACAGAGCTCCAACCCACCAACTGTGAGATGATGACCTGAGCCGAAATCAAGAGTTGGACACTTAACTGAGCCGCCCAGGCGCCCCCTCCTCCACCCCAATCTATCTTTCACTGCTCTACACATGGTACTTAAAAAATTCCTGCTACATTGTGGGCACTTCGTGATGATGGATTATTTCATTCATTCTTATAATCAATCACCCCCATTTCATTAGTGAAGACACTAATGACCAGATAGGTTACGCTAGCCTCAAGGCACAATTAGCAAGTGATATGCGGCTTAAGAAACCCCAAAACTCCACTATTCAAATGGACTTGTCTGTCAGCATCTCACTGCCCCCCAGGACACTCTAAAAGGGAGGTATCACGGGGTCGGACCGAGAGCCTCACATCCAGCAGCCCCTCTGCCACTTCCCCAACGCACTTTATTAGCTGTCTGGGGGCCCTGGAGTCACGCGGGTCTCCTCAATCATACTCGGCACTTCTCTCCAGACTACGTTCCCACAAGGTCCCTGCTTACAGTGCTAACGTTGTCAGGGGCAGCTACGACTTGTCATGATCAAATGGGACTCTGAGGTCAGAAAGACCTGGTTCTAGGTTCCACTCAGCCCCGGACTGGTTGACTAGGAAAGCTTCAGCAAGATTTAACTTCCTTAAGCCTCAGGTTTCTCACCTGAAGAATAGCAATGATAATCCCAACCCATGGGGCTCTTGGGAGGAGTCAGGAGGTAGGTCTAGAAGGCCTTAGTGGCTCAGCCAGTTGAGCATCCAACTCTTGATCTCAGCTCAGGTCATGATCTTGCTGGTGATGCAGAGCCTGCTTGGAATTCTCTCTCCCTCTCACTGCCCCTATCCCGCTCATGCTCGCTCTCTCTCTCTCTCTCTCTGTCAAAATAAATAAGCTTAAAAATTTTTTTAATAAAAAAGAAAGAAGACCTCAGTATTGCAGGGAATCTAGCAAAGAGCTGGGCCCTTCCTATGCTCTAGCTTTTAGTTTAAGTATGATTATTTAGCAAGTCATTCACTCATTCACTTGCTTTCTGTTCGTGCAAGTCACTGTAAATGTACGTCCTAAGTGACTCCCCCTCCACCAGTCATTTGGATAATGGCTTCTTTTTTAATGCCCCTCTCCCCACATTGACAATCCCTTTAGCCTTTGATAAATGTCCTTTTTTAAAGCCACAAAATCAATTCAGAAACAAAGAGAAAACCATAGCCATTGTCATTAGTCCAAAGCCCCCTTGAGGGTTCACATGAGCAACTGGTCAAAGGTCTGAGCCAGAGCTGGTCCTTCATCTCCTCTTAAACTTTCTACACGAGAGAGACACAGAGAGATGTGGGGATAGAGGCCAATATAGAGGCCAATAACCTTAGGGCACGAGGCAGACCAGACCCAGCTCTTTGCACGAAATGAAATTAGCAGATGTGAAGATGAAAGGGACGGAGCTGGGAAGCTATCTCATGCATATATTTAGGGTACGCTCATGAAGCAAGTTCCAGTGAACCACATAAATGTCTTAGGACTCATACTGCACCAACCACGTCACTTAACATTTATATTCTCCATCTCGACCGTTTGCTCTCCATGCTGCTTTTTCTCCTCCAATTAAACATGAAGTCTCTCAGGGCAGAGACCACAGAGCGAAACAAAACGAGAAACACGTCATTCGCCATGCCCCCGCCACCCTCGTCCAGGGCCTCTGACTAGATGCTCCCTCGGTCTGGAGCTCTGGCGTCCAGGACTCTAACTCCTTGAGGCATGGTAGGTGCTTTAGTGCACGCGTGCTGATCAAGTACTAAAATGTGATTGTCTGCACGTAAGGTGCACGGTGTGGGTTAAAGTTTAAAGCTCCAACCAGCCCTTTCCTTTGACGCCCTGTGATTGCTCCCTCCTTCTGCATACTCGCTCCTTGTTAGCTGATACGTACTGAGGGAGTTGAAATTACTTCTTATGTCTGTCAAAAACATAGCACAGATGTTGAAAAAACTAAATCTACAGCTAAACGGACCACGAAAATGACCTCTGCATTATCCGTATTTGGGGATATTCCTCTCCTTCTTTCCTGAGGATGTTAATTAAATTTGACTACATCCTGCTGTTTTATCAAAAGATCTTGCACTTGCTAAATTTTTGCTTATGATCCACAGTAATTTCTAAAAGCGCAGGTGTACCTCACTCTGAACGGGTGTCATATATGCGTGCGAATGCTTAAGAGTCACAAATGTGCTACTTGACCTTATTCTCTTTAATATACATTTTATTTACTGGGTAGTTCACTGCACCCCTTGAATCTGCCTATGTTCAGACTTCTCCTTTTCATCATGACATGGGGTTGGCTATCTGGATTTGGAGTTAGGAATCTGTTTTTAGAATCCAACCGAAGGAAACACTATTATCTTATTTTGAAATTAGGCTACTGTGAACATCTTAGCTTCTGGAATATCACTTAAGTGTGGAATAGAATTCTGAAGCTGTGACTCGCAAATCCCCTCATTAGGATGGACAGCTGTATGTGTTTATAATATTTCTGTAATAACTAGAGGGTTTGTGATCGCATTATAAATTCGAGAATGCATTTGCCAGGAGCAAACTGAGTTGTAAATTTAAATTGTGAACTTTTCTTAAGAAGAAACTGGAGACAACTGTTGAGGGAAGAATATGCTTTCTGGGCAAACGTGATTCCTCTCAGGTGTATTTTAATACTAACGCTTTAAAAAAATCTATTTTGTATGTTTGGAAAGGCAGCTTACTATAGTAGAGGGAGCAGGCATTTTGAAGTCAGAAATACCTAGTTTCAGGTCCAGCGTCACTGCTTTGTGACTTTGGCTTTGTGTTTCTGTTTCCCTGAGCCCTGCAGTTTCCTCGTTGGCAGATGAGGGCATGGGAACGGGATGAAGGAGATGCTTTCGTCCTGTGCCTTCCTCCCTCACAAGGCGGGTAGCAGATCAAAGGAGAGTTGTAAGGGAAACAGTTACACTGTGGAGCACCATACCCATGTGTACGTAATGTCTCTCCCATGGAGGCGTGGAGAGGGACAGGAGCTCTGCCAGGAGAGCCACAAGGGCTGTGCCCAGGTGTGATCTTGCCATGCTCTGTGTGGTAGAGTGGCGCGGTCAGGAAGACCTACACCTAGATGCACTTGGAAAGCGCGGACACCAGCCACGTTCGCAAGTGGGGGAAGTGGAAAAACTCTAAGCTGATAAAGACTGCCTCCAGGGGAAGCAAGCAAGAACGGACTCTGGTTCCTCCACCAGCGACTCTAACACTAATCGACCTGAAGCTGTGCTGCCGCATGAACTCATGGCCAACTGCGCAAAACTGGAAGATGTGACCAAGCCACCTTCCTAGGTGCAGCTGAAAATCTCAAACTCCAGTACTTTACTCCACAGGAGCCTCTGACGTACATTCAGGGTGTGAACACCACGGCCACCCCAGGGCTCACAGACAACAATGAAACAGGAGCTTTTTTCTGAACTGTAATATCCCAACTATCCGCATCCTATACTGGGAGCGTCCCAGGCCTGCCATCTACTAGCCACAAGGACCCAGCATACTCTCCCTATCATTTCTCTACCTCAGTTTCCCCACCTGCAAAATCTGAGGATAACAATATCTATCAGATTGGGGTTTTATTTGGAGGGGGGGATGTTGGAACGATTACATGGTAGAATAAATACAAAAGGACTTTATAAATTTGAATTCTCTACAAATAAAAGAAATAACTTATTATAGGCTCAACCAATAGTATTAGGGAATGGAAAATTATCAGGAAGAAGTAGATTCAAGGCACTAATTAAAATTTAAAAGATTATTTTAATTAAACAAGACAGGTCAGCCTATGCAAACAACCACTTATTTTTAATAGCATAAAACCACCTCTCGACCTCTCCTTGACCCCCAAGAGTCATCAAGCAAATACTAGGACAGAGGGGGGTGACCAGTGTACAACTTCACGGTGATGGATGTGTCATGAAGTGAATTAAACCACAAAGGCAATTAAGTCATAAAAGCGGCAGTGATAGAATCAGACACAAGGTTCAGAGGATCATCTGTGAAAAGATTTCATTAGCTAAACCACAAAGTCCTGCTGAAAAGCACGCCAGCAATCTAGTTAAAAATGGGTCGCTTTATTTATAGATTCCATCACCAAATCACATATTCGTCAGTTTTAAAAAACACGTCTCTGAAAACTTTCTGTGAACAGGCAGGTTAAACAGGGCTGCTGTGTGCCCATTAGAGGAAATGAGGAAATAAGGAAATAATCTGTTTAAATTCTGCCCACACTCAAAATTTTCTTAATGGGCTCAATGCAGAAACTCCCCCAGATACATATGAGCTTTACTATAAATAAACAAACTTCACACAATGTCAACACAGTGCGTAGATCACACTTTACCAGAGAACACTCTGTACTCGTTTGGGGCTCAAGACTAACTGTAGGGGGCTAGCGTTTCCTCCGTCAGGTTCCTGTTTGGGTTCATTGTGAAGGTGCCTTATCTGTTAGATCCCGCAGGGGCTACTGCTGTGGGGGAGGAGAGTCCTTCTGTGGAAACACAGCCTTGGGGAGACGGTCAGGACCCTGTGCACAGGGGGAAGACTGCGGGTCTGGGGAATGAAGTACAGCTGCTAGTCAGAGACAAGTGCAGGACGCCAAAATGCCAACGGTGGCGATCGGAGTGCTGGGGTCAGGGGCCATTTGTAAATTCTCTTCCTTCTGTTTTCCCAATGGTCATGTTTTGTAAAATTAAGGAAAAAAATATCCATTTAGATAGAGATTTTGGAAAGTGCAGACAACCTAACCCTAAGATAGCAATGGCTAGTTCTACCCCACAGCCCATCTCTACGGACCCTGTGCTCTCTCTCTCCCAGGTCTTTTCTCCACGCATGCGCATTTCTTTTCATTTGTTAAACCATTATTTTAAAAGGGCAAAATAAGCAATATCTGTTAAAGGTTACCTACATTCCAGAAAGCAATGCTATGAGGCCAAGCTATCATAAGCCAAGTTAGATTAAAATTCTATTTTCGAAGAATAAAACAAACAACTCCAGCTAACAATGGGAAATTTTTACAACAGCAGTAATTTAAACACAGCCCCAAAGGATTTGCTATTATTTATATTTCCTCTAATGGAAGTGATCTGGACCGAGCCTGGAATGTCTCTGTACAAGAACATCCTTGCTTATTCTAACCCTTATGACACCGTCCACCATAAAGCTGGAAGGGAGGTCTAAGGGAGCTGGCCACCATCACGGTGGACCCCTGCAGCTGAGCCCCTGGCCTGGGACACTGACGGTGCCTCTGAAAGGGAGCTTGAATCTGACTGAGACCAAAATGAAACCTCATCTGACAGACTTAAACAGAAGATGACGTTAAAAGGAGGAAGAAAACGAAAACATCTGGACTCGTGGTTTAAAAGTCTGGGTGGCTCAGTCGGTTAAGTGTACGACTTCGGCCCAGGTCATGATCTCACAGTTGGTGAGTTCGAGCCCCACGTTGGGCTCTGTGCTAACGGCTCAGAGCCTGGAGCCTGCTTCGGATTCTGTGTCTTCCTCTTCTCTGCCCCTCTCCCGCTCATGCTCTCTCAAAAATAAAGGCTAAAAAAAGAAAAAAAGAAAAAAAAAAGCAACACTACAAGCTGCACCGGCTCCCAGAGGCCCTCCCTTTGAACCTGAACATGCTCTGTGTGGGGACCTTCCTGGCCCCAAGGATACACGTTGTTTTAGGTGGATCACGAGGCAGTGTTTCGGTCCAGGAGGTCCTGTGTGGGTATGCATGGTAGAGGTTTAAGGGCAGATAAAAGGGACCCTGTAAAAGAGTGCCCAGTCCCTTTAAAAGATATCCTCCATTAACACTTCCCCAAGGCCAGTACATATAAGACACCTGGCACCGGTGCCGGCACCTGGCACTGCCACCGGTAAGTGTATGTCTATGCCTGCATCCGTAGGCCACGGCCTGCCCAAAAAGCATGGGCTCCTCACCTACCAGGAAGAAACTACTGACCACCTCGGACCTTGTCTTCCGACTGCTTCTCAGCCGTGGTGCTGAAGCTTCTCCTGCGCCATTCCTGGGGCCCTCCTGCGGCCACTTGGTATCAGAATTAAAGAACACAACAACACGAGCCTGTCATACTGAGTTAGAATGGAATAAAATGACATGCCTTTTTTTAAATTTTTATTTATTTTTTAATTTACAGCAAAGTTAGTTCACATATAGTGCAATAATGATTTCAGGAGTAGACTCCAGTGATTCCCCCCCCCATTTTCTCTTAATGTTTATTTATTTTTTTTTTGAGAGAGAGAGAGACAGAGAGACAGAGAGAGAATCCCATGCAGGCTCTGTGTTACCGGCGCAGAGTCAAATGTAGGGCTCAATCCCATGAACTGCGAGATCATGACCTGAGCCGAGATCGAGTCGGACACTTAACTGACTCAGCCACCCAGGAGCCCCACTGACACGACTCCCTTAATCTGCACCAGTTATATAATCAAGGCTCCGTTTCCTCATCTACACAGTGGAGGCAACAGTGGCACCTATTATCTTGCTTTGGAAAGACGATTAGATGAAAACGAGTCCAAAACGCTCAGTGCAGTGGCCGGTACAAAGAAAGTACCCAAGAAAAGGTAGACATGACTCTAGCGCAGGCAGCCTCATGAACACCTTGCTTCCTAGGGACTTAAAATTACCGTACTAGGAAAATACAGACCTGCAAACAGGACGGAAACCAGGTGACCAAGGTGGACCCCGGGAAAAGGTAGGAGGGCTGCCTTCCTTCCCACTCTGGCCAGATGTCTCCTTCCTGGCAAGAGTGCCCCACTGTGCGACACCCTGCCTTTCTCCAGCTCCCACACTCACTTGACACTAGGGGAAACAAAGTAACTGGCGAGACAGGAGGGATGCTGAGCACCACAGAGCTGCGTCACTCCCTCGCACCTCCCTCTTGGTCCCTTCCTGCCCAGCAAGTGAGTCTTCCAGTCCTGCAGCTCATGCACTGGCCCAGGACAGAAGCCAGGCCGGCCAGGATGGGCTGCACACTAACCGAGATGGTCTATGCGGCTCCCATTAGCCTCATTGCTTGGTCTCATTTTACGACGTAGCCCCAAACTTACGCAGAGGCCTCCTCCAGTTCCAGCAAGTGCTTCTTCCCTTCCTCATGGTTCGTGAGATTATTTTTCTCACACTGTTACTGAAAAATCACAGTAAAAACAAAGATTCTAGCTTACAGCCATTTTTGCAGTTTTGCTTTTATACCTCTAAACTGGGTATCAGTTACAAGGAATCCTGAAGTCAAAGACCAGGAATTAACAAGGAGAAGCATGAGCTGACAAACACTCAGCTTCCCAGACACTTTTACCCTCTTTCTTGGGAGGCGTGTGTGTGTGTGTGTGTGTGTGTGCGCGCGTGCGTGCACGCACAAGAATTAAACAAGAGTTCCAGAATGTTGGCAGAGAAAAAAATCAGTCCAGTCTCCTAACTAGGCATGAGAAAACTACTTCGGAGAGGTTAACCGAGGTATTGTAGTCACAGAGCTGGGCCAGGACAGAAAAGCCTGAACGATGACTGGCCCACATGAAGAGACAGGCCCAGCAAGGTGGACACACTTCTTTTGCTCTGCTTCTGGGGGCTGTAAAAGGTTGTTATTCTGTCTTCAAATGTTCTGGGATGCTAACGCCACTTGCCAAAATACATTGCACTTCAAATGGCATGTGTCAAGTTCCGATGGCTCAAGGACACTGACCTCTGCTCTTAGACCTCTGTGGCTCTGAGTAGATGCCAGGACCTTTTCTCAGTCCCTGTGGAAAAAGAAATGGCTTCTTTTCCTTGGCAAGAATTAATAGGTGTTAACTATTGGAGACACCTTGGCCAATCCAGTTTTGCCACCATAAAGCGTGGCACCTTAATTCAACGAGAGATCTTGAGGGAGTCCCTTCTCTCAGGGCCTCGGGGATTTGATTAATTGATCATTAAAGCTCCTTCCTGAAGTAACATTATTTTATTATATTGGGGAAGCAATGGTAATCACTCTAGTACAATGTGACATTGTCCATCAATGTCTAACTCAAATTCTACAGTGAACTATGCCTTGGTCTTTCGACTTTTGTGTAGGTTGAACTGGTCTGTTTTTACCTTTATTTCAGAAAATATGACAATATGAGCTCAGTTGGTCCTGGACAGCCACACAATCGAATGATACTGCCTAAACTGTGTACATGTGCTTGTATCTTAGCCACTAACTCAATCTGTAGGTTCTCGATTCCTGCTATATCCCCTGTCTACCCAAAAGCACTGTCCTGGGCATACGTGTCACGGCAATAAACAGTTTGCAGTTCTGGACCAATGTACCCAAACTAAACTGGAAGCCACTCCAAAGGAGCTATCACAGGTACGGAATGCTAATATGAATCCAAAGTAAGAATAAAGTCTTTGCTAATTAAACAGAAGATCACAGATGGTAAAACCAACACAGCAGGGTAAGAAAACGGTGCATGGGAACAGCACGCACCTAAAGTTAAAGGATCAGATGACGTCTCTCACACTTCCCTGTATTTTGTTCCTCCTGAAAGCCGCTAACCCCAAAGACACTTTAGATAAAAAAACAAAACAAAACTGGCCTCTCTCACATCTGAACTGATGGGTCAGTTACAGCATCTGAGAGAGGAAGGGAGAGGATGAGAAGGAACACACCAGGCTCCTAAGCCTCTAGATGCAAATAAACAACATCGGGTCATCAGAAAGGCGGTACTTTCACCCCACCCACACCCCCTCCCAACAAAGACCATGAAACTTGAAGCTGATTCTAAACCAGACCTCCTACTCTGTTTTCAGGACACCTAGGAGCAGGAGAACCCATTAAACACCACAGGGATGCAATCAGCAAAATCCCAGCAAAGAATATGGGAAACTCTAGGAGACGAATGAACAGTTGCTTTAGCAAATAAATTAAGGGGAAAAAAGGTTGGGGGGTGGAGGGAGCGGGCAAAGGACGCATCAATCTAAACAGACTGTAGGACTCTTATTTGAATGCTGACTTGAACAAACCAACATCTGAGACTAATGAAGCAATATAAACACTGAATATTTAATGGTATTAGGGAATTAAGTTTTTAAAGTGTGATAATAATATTGCAGGGGTTTTTTTAAGTTTTTTTTTTTAATTTACTTTGGGGAGGGCATGAGTGGGAGGGGGCAGAGAGTGGGGGAGGGGAGGAGAGGGAGAGAGAAAATCCCAAGCAGGCTCCGTGATGTCAGCACAAAGCCTGACACAGGACTCAATCTCACCAACCAAGAGATCGTGACCTGAGCTGAAATCAAGAGTTGGGCGCTTAACCAACTGAGCCACCCAGGCGACCCGTGGTTGTTTGTTTTTAAAAGAACCCTCATCTTTCAGAGGTACATCCGGAACTACACCATCAGTGAAATGGTCTGTCTGGAACCTGCCAAATCATCCGGTGGGGAGTATCCCACCCAGGAGACTAACCTGGTGGGATGGCAGTGAAGCAAGAGCAGCCATAAACTGGTCACTGCTGAAGCTGGGTGCTGAATGCGGGGGGTTCATGATCTTCTCTGTCTTTTCTATATTTGGACATTTTCCAGAATAAGACATTTTTTTGAAAAAATTATAGACATAGGTACAGATATGCGAGTTCTGCCAAAATCACAAGGGGAGTGAAAACCAAGAAACTCACAGGCCATTAATGAAAACAGACGGACAAATTCTCAAAATGAGGATAAGGATAAGAGAAATGTGGCCTCTCCCACAGAATTCGTTTTCTTTCTTCCTTTTCTTCTTCCCTTCCCTCTCCTTCCTCTCCTTCCTCCCCTTCCTCTGTTCTGTAGTTTTGAACATTCAGCTCTGGAGCTCCTGGGGGGCTCAGTCGTTGAGTGTCTGACTCTTGATTTCAGTTCAAGTCATAATCTCACGGTTTGTGAGTTCAAGACCCATGTCAGGCTCTGACAGCCTGGAGCTTGCTAGACAGTCTCCCTCTCTCTCTCTCTCTCTCTCTCTCTGTCCCTCCCATGTTTGCGTGTGCACTTTCTCTCAAAATAAATAAACTTAAAACAATTTTAAACATGCAGCTCTTTGCTGTTTCTAGACTTTACGAGTCGATCCTCCTAAATGGTCTGGCGAGCCTAGTACAGTGACTGCTTCACGGGTAGAATGAGCTCTTGAACTTGCTTTGCTGATTTCCGTGGCCCGCAGAGGGTGGTCCCTGGATGAGAAATGTGAGCATCACCTGGGTGCGTTTTGGAAATGCTAGTTCTTAGGCCCTATCCCAGACCTCCTGACCCAGAAACCCGGGGCCGGGGGCGAAGCAGGGGGTTTTAACAGGCGATTCTGACGCACGTTTGGGGAGTGCTGGCATATTCCATCCTTTGAAAAAGGCCTCTCTTTCAAGTTAAAATTGGATGGACCAGGAACGAGAAGAGCTAACTTACAAAGAAGCGAACCAAGGTGGAGAGGCAGGGCGAGTACCACATAGGTGCCAAGGTGACGACGGAGGCGGCCTCCAGGTCATTTCTAAGTAGATGTGGTGGGTCCCTGTAATAAAACCTAGCCTCCGCACCCATCCATTGCCGCCTTCAACAAAAATCAATAAAACAACCTTAAAATAAAAAATGTTAAAGGTTGTCTGCCGTTCCTCCCCTCTGCGGCCCTGGCTCTCGCTGAGACCCCGTGTACTTTTAACCCTCCTTCCAGACCTCTCCCTTAGAACGGAACTGCTATTCTGCTCTGCTATCCTGGACTGGAGAAGAACACGGTTTCAAAGTGACACCTTCGTGCCAATTTACCGCGGGTTACGCGCACAGTAGCCGCCAGCCTGTGGTCTTCTCAAGTTACAGTTATATTGCCCAACTAACGGGGCTGCCATTTGAAAACGGGAAACTCCGTGAGGTGGCAGAACACACAGGTCCTCACAGAAAACCAGAGGTTTCAGTTAAAGAAAAAAAAAAAAATTAAGATCACTGCCTAAAACCATCAGCCCCAGAATATCCAAAGCTCATGAATTTTTATCTTAATTAAACACTATTTTCTGAGCAAAATAAACAAGACTTAACGCTATCAGTTCTGGCCGCTTACTAGTCCCTGCAGAGGGAAGGGGGCAGGAAGCCTCCAACATGAAGGCTCCCCGTCTGCACCCCAGGCCACCTCTTCCCCGCACCCCGCTTCGGTGCAGCCCCGCAGACCGCTGGCTCCCCTCGCACGCGCTTCCTGCGGTCCACCCCCAGGCTGGCGGGCAGCCCCCCAACCACTAACGCAGTGTGACAGGAAGTCAATTTGGAAATAAAAGTACTGCATATAAATGAGCATTATCAATGGAGGGCTAGAGTGAGTCATCCTCAATGGCATCTCAAATTGGTCAGAGAAGGCCAGGGTTCAGAAAAGAGTCATTTGCAAAGCTATGTCTCTGGGTCAAACAGGTAAGTTTGCTCCCCACTCTCAAACTTCACACACTAACTGTGCTGAGAGTGCAAAGTGTTCGGACTGTGACATCCTGGACTTGATTTTTTTAAACTGCATGTCACTTACAAAAAAATTTTTTTAATGTTTATTTCTCAGAGAGAGAGAGAGAGAGAGAGAGAGAGAGAGACCTAGTGCGAGCGGGAGGGGGCGCAGGTAGAGAGAAAGGGAGACACAGAATCTGAAGCAGGCTCCAGGCTCTGAGCCGTCAGCGCAGAGCCGACATGGGGCTCAAACCCACAAACCGTGAGATCATGACCTGAGCCGAAGTCTGACACCCATCTGACTGAGCCACCCAGGGGCCCCTCCATGTCACTTTTCATGAGGCTCTCCAAATACTTTAAAAAGATGAAGTGGAAGAGAAACAGGAAGAAGATGAAACATTAGCTAAGTTCCAGCTATACTGCTAGGCATGGTGCTGAGTTCCAATTTACTTAATCTTGGCACTACTGTGCAGCAGGTATCATCACCCCCAGTTTATAGACGAGAGAGCCGAGGTTTGCAGGGGTAAACAGTGGCCTAGCAACTACATGTTTCTACCCTAATTGTACCATGGCAAGGTAGAGGGCTGGAGATATTCAGTGGTATGCCCAGGAGAACAGAGTTAATACCCTTGCTGGGAACCTGCACAGTACCAATGCCGGGACACACTACACTTGCTGTGATGTCGGTGAGGCTGGGACTTGCACAAACCTGCTCAATCCAACCAGAATGGAACTGCACTTAGCAGTACAGGCACGACGCTCTAAATGTGCTCTCCATGTTGCCAACCGAAAGGAACTGGGCCACAGATGATACCAGACACGAACAATCAAAGGCTGGTTTAGATGCGGTCGGATATGCAGACAAATGTTTCGGCCACAGCAGATCAACTAAGTAGATTCTGTTCAGGCCGAGGACACTCATCTGCTTACTCTGAATTTCCACACTTGAGAACGAGGGACAAGACAACCTGGGTTCAAACCCAGGTCTTCCACAAGCTGGCTGGGTGACCTGAGAGAGACTAGGCTTCTGACTGGAAACAAGTAATAAGGTACGTCTACCTCCAACACAGTTTTATTAAAGGGATCAGCGAAGCAAATGTGTGAAGAATGCCTGTAAACCGTGAAGCACAACACGAATGGAAAGAATATTATATCTTAGCTGGACACGTAGAGAGTTTTAAAAGGAAGCGTTTAGCAGCTCCTAATCATGCTAGAGGCCCAAGGAGGTCATGCCAGGATTTAGAAAAAGCAGCAACGAAACCAAAAAATGCCTGTGAATAATCCACAAAATGGCTACTCCCTTTGCATATAAGCAAGACAGACCATGTAAAATAATTATCCTGCCCTGTCCGGGATGTGAGTTGAGACCTGGAAACAGAAAAGTCAAACTGGGTCGCGTGAGGTAGGAGCCAGGAACTGGGGTTTAAGGCAGGGCGGCAAGTCTCAAAACCAAACTACCCACAAATCATGTTCGTAATGAAGACAGCTGCATACAAGCGGGAAGAAAAATCCTACGAGGTGAGCAGAACCCAAGCAAGAGGCTCTTCCTTTCCTTTCTCTATGGAGAAGAAGGCCCCTCTAGGTGAAGTCAAGCTAATTAATGGGTCGCTCTGTGCTCCCCAGGCCTGTGTTCCCATGAAGTCCACAAGGAAACTCACCCATCCATCAGCAGGCCTGCCACCTCCCAGGTCCGGCGGGACACAGAGACAAGCCTCTTGCCAACAGCTGGCCTACCCGAATGGAGTTTTCAACGGAGTCTCCTCCTTTGAGGCTCATGCAACCACCTCCCTCTGCTGGGGTCAAGGTCACTAATCTTTCAACGACTCCGCCATCTGACTGCAACGGTCTTCACCCCAACATCACTCTTCGCAACGTCACCGTCCATGTGGGGAACGTTCAACCCTGACCTCCTCCAGCTCTCTGCCGCACTGACCTTTGTCTCTTCTCCACCTCAAGGCCCTTCTGATGCGGCCTTTGGACGGACACTGTTGACTGCCTGCCCCAACACACGTTCTCCTCTTCTCCAGAGTACCAGAGCCCCCGCTTTTAGCAGGATATTTTGCACGGGGCACAAAAAATATCCATTTCCCAATCTTTCCTGTAGCCAGATAAGCCAGTAGGTTGTAGCGTTGTGAGGGTCACGGAAGAGGATGGATTCATTTGAGAGGGCTCAATTTTGTCTGTCTTTCTTAGTGTCTACATCTCAGAAGTGACAGCCAGAGCTCCAAGCATCTATCTTGAGCTAAGATGTGAGACCTTGTGGACAAAATCCATGTGCTGAGGAAGGTGTGTAGAAAAAGAAGCCTGAACCCCTGATTCCAGGCCTATGTCCAAACTCTCTTTTGGTGATTGAGAAATAAATGACCATATTGAAATCTCCTTTGTTTCCTGCCTCCCCCGCCCCCATAATGTGCAGATCAACCTGATCCCAGCTATTATTGGCCAATGACCAAATAACGGCAAACGGTGAAAGGGCAGGTGTCTCTAACATGGCGATTCGTTAAGAAGGGTCCAAAGAGATCAAAGGCCAACGTTTCCTCACCTTTTGCCAGGACACTCTACTGAATATTCCAGGCCCTACCATCATCTAAGACACTACATACCTTGAGACTTATTCCCATTTTGCCTTTACTTTCACACTTCTCAATTTTTCTTTTAAATCTCCATAGTTGTCTATACATTACCTTTTCAGAAAGGTACCATAAATATGTTAAAGAGAAAAAAAATCAAACTCGAAAAATGTGCATAAACTGTTTCTTCTCATACAGAATTTAGAAGGTTAGCACTCAGACAAGTGAGGGCATGTTTTATTCTTTACTTCCCCACCCTACACATTGCTACGTGCTAACAGCATACAGTCAAAATAGTCACGATAGCCTCCTTCTCAATCAGAATCTGGGAAGAGGGAATGGCCCTCGCAGGGAAAAGAAATCTCTCTGATAAACCAGAATACACTGTCGGGGTTTCAGTTACTGTATGAAGAGGGCTGAACTCTAGGGTTCACTAAGCTGCCCCTCGGTTTCTAGGATTCCACCATGGAGTAATTTAAAGTAAGGAATGAAGCAGCTGGACCTCTGTGTGATTCAGGATGAGCCCACAGCCTACATGAAGGCTTTGTATAGCCTCCTCCCCCAAACGGAACAGTCAAGTCCATCATTTATGCCCTCACCAGCCCATATGGGTACTATCGTAACACCGCCCACAGTTGACTGCACTTAAAACCTAGACGCTGGTCAACTCCATCATGAGCTTCTGAGCCCTGGGGCTGGGTTGCCACCCCATTTGCGTTACTAGTGCTAAGAGCGTCTGGAACACAGAAGTTCTGGTGATGACATAAATGGATAGAAGTGATGAATAAATCAGTGAGCCGGCCAGGGAGTTGTGCACCTGCTCCCGAGACTTTACCCACCACCCTTTGCAGGTCACCTCTTGGTCTACCAGCAACGACCACTAGCCTCGTATTGCTGGCTGAAGCTACGAACGTGAGATGGGAGAACTAACGGTCGCCCACAGATGCAGAAACAAGAAAGACCTGCTCATAATGAGGAATGAGGGAGGGGGCGGGGAGCTGAGGAAGGACCAGTGAAGAAATGGTTGCCGCACTCCTAGCTACTTTTACAAAAACAGCTAAAATAAGGAACAGGAAACCGTTTGCAAATGGGTGTGCACAAGGCCCCACTGATAGTGTCCTGTGACAAGGCAAGAAGGGAGAGGGCACTCCCCTGTGTGCTGGGCTCCCTGGAAGAGACGGGGCTTTTCTGAGGGGCGCCTGCGGCAGGGGTGAGAGGGGCCGGGAGAGGGAGGTGTGGAGGGGAGAAGTATGACGTGCCGGACACCCCCACTTCGGCCTCATCCAACAGGCCAAGCAACTGAGGGCAGCGGCACGTGTTCACAGATTCCTCTGAGCACTTGCGACAGGCCATTCCGCGTGGCCTCCCACAGCCCCGGGGGGGGGGGGGGGGACACGGCTGTTCCCGTCCACGGGCCAGCAGGAGGAAGGCCCCTTTCCCAAAGTCTTAAAACAGACATGTGAGAGCTGGGGTTCGGCCCATGTCTGCATAACTTCAAATAAGGGCCAAATACTTGAAGAAATCTCCCCCCCCCCCCCACCTTGGACATAAGACGCTGAGTCTAACTCAAAGGAGAGACGGCAGGTCCATGGAAACAAAGACAGGCAGGTGGGAGCAGCAGGGCCTCCATAGCCACCCGGGCTGGCTTCAGGCCAGCTTGAAGGCAAGACGCCTCTAGCACCGGAGAGAGTAGAGGCTGGGGTGTCTCTGCAGCGGAAACTACAGGAAAATGAACGGGGTTTATGAGAACTCAAGGGTGGCCCCGCCTACCAGCAGCAGGACCCTGCGTCTTCTGCAGCGTTGTGACAAGCTCACTTCCTGTGTAACGACCGCCGCGGTGACTTGGAGGAGGGGCTGCACCAAGCAGGGCACCTGGTGAACAAGGCACCGAGGCGCCAGGACAGAATGGCTCCCTCACCTAAGTTACTGCGGCGCAGCATCACGCGGCCAGAAGCAACCCCAGCTGCTGCTAATTTTAACAGAGCCATTTCCATCCTGAAAAGAAAAGAAGAGAAGAGAAGAGAAGAGAAGAGAAGAGAAGAGAAGAGAAGAGAAGAGAAGAGAAGAAAGGAAAGAGGAAAGGAAAGAGGAAAGAGAAGAGGAAAGGGAAAGGAAAGGGAAAGGAAAGGATGCTTAGGAAAATCCTTGGCACTTCCCAGACAGGTGAAACTACTAGTGAATAAAGACTAAAGCAAACAGGGAGAAGAAGTCAGTTCTAAGGGGGATGAGGACTCACCTCCAGGCCCTCCATGAGCGGCGGGCCACCCTCCATGCAGGGAGCAGGGCAAATGTGTGCACCCGGGGAACGGGGAGCCAGGACCCACCCTGCCCGGAAAGAGGGGACGCATTCGCACCCCACTGGTGGGAACATTAGCTGATGTAACATTTCTGGAAAGCATGTGGCAATGTACCCAAAAAAAAGCGTTAAACTGAGCAACTGAAATCCCTCCTCATAGAAATCCTCAGAAAGAGGAGCAAAGCAAGGTGTGAACTACAAGAGTAAAATGGAAAAACCAGCATCGGCGACAAGAATATGAATAGTAAAGTAGATAAATCCATAAAATGCAATACCGTGCAGCCACGAAAACAGAGGGTCAAATTGTTAATGGGGAACAAACTTCCTAAGTGAAGAACGCAGAACGTCCGGCTGTATATACGACACGGCACGAGGGCTGCTGCATGCCAGGATCCTCTGCATTGCTATATGGAATCTCAACTATTACCACGGAATACACAGAAAAGTGAACTGTAACATACTCCTGTCTAGGTAATACTACTAGAAGTCTCAAAATTGTGGTATGCAATTTAACAAATATTTTTCTGAATTTTCCCTAATCTTACAATTAGGAGACAGTACTTTTCAGAAGAGTCAACATATTTTAACGCAGACACCAAATTTATCATGCCCACCAAGCAGGCTGGTATCACTGCCAAAACAGAATATCCATGAACATACGTCACCCGCTTCTAGGATCTGTGACCACAAGCAAGTCCTCATTCCTAGATTTAGAATTCGGACACTGAGAAGGCCAAAGCTACAGAAGGCCAAAGCTACAGGAAGAGTTGAAAAGAAAATTATAACCAACCTAGTTCTAAGCTTTCCAAAACATTCCCAGGACAAGTATCTTTCCTTGCAGTGTCAGGTAATAAAACAGTGGAGAAAATTCATAGCTTCTCACAGGTTCTAGTAGGCCACTCTGAAAGTGGAATTTATCTACGGGCGAGAGTAAAATTATCTACTTGGAGACACCGATCGGGCCTGTGGACATCAACACCACTGCCCTAGTTCACTCCCCAGAGAGAGCAACACACCCCATCTTCATTCAGGTAAAGGCATCACAACAATAAAATGGGTAAACAACTAACAGACTGGCCACCTGTCTAACTTCAAATAGAGAACACTAGAAATTTAAGGAAACCTTTTTATCCCATCCTATATAAAACAAAGACGTTGGCCTAGAAGAACTAAGCACCTTCTCAATTTTTAAATTCTGTGATTCTAATACATAAATTTGATCTTGGGCATGTTAAGCCATTTTGTCTTAGAAGAACAGCTAACTAAATCTTTCAAAAGGTAGTCAATTTCCTACAAAAATGCACAGATTATAGTGGAATACAGTATGGGCCCCGGTGGCTGCAGAGACAGGTGACTGCAAAGAGCCAGACCTGGCATTTACAAGCCACTGTGGTATTCTGGTACTTCTGTGAGCACTGCTGACTTTCAAGTTCTGCTCCAAACAGCTACCTGAGTTTATACACAGGTACCTGGTCGAACGCCAAGGCTTGTGAAGGGCAAGGAGAAGCAGGCAGCATGGCAACCAACGAACCGGGAGTTCAAATCCCACCTCCACCACCAGGGATGTAAACACTGGGACCGGTTTCTATGTCTTCAGGAAGGGAGATGGAGCCACTAGACTGGGTCTCTCCACCTCTCCCACAAAGTACCCAGTAGAAGTCAGAGGGGGCGTCCTCAAACATTCATTCTAAGTACACGATCCTCATAAAATCTGTTTTAGCACCAATACTCGTGTATATTTTGCTTTCTTCTCTGTTATTTTCTTGATATTTGTATATACTTCTAATTATGATTGTTTAAATAGACGCTGACTGCTGGTCATTTAACTTGCCTAAGTTCACCCATCCCTCTCTCTGCCCGCCTCTTTGAGTAACACTGATACTCCAGGCAGACATCCACGCTTGTCCTAAAACAGCCATCGTCCCGTCCCGGTGCATCAAAGAAACCCCCAGAGAACCCATTGCCTAGTGTGAGATGCCAGGTTCTTAGCAATCAGAAACATTTCTCCCTGATATAAGTTTCTCTGATGAAGTGAAAGTAGGTGCAAGTGCCTGGATCATAACAGACGGCTGGAAGAGACACTCAAACTCAACTCTGAATCTAACTGACTTGTTTTCTTTATCAAACTAAACTTGCTTTGAAAATGTGCAGCGAAGAGTCCTGAGCTGGAGAGCAAACCATAAATACTGCCCTGAAGATGCTACTGCCGACATGATTCCTAATCTCTAGAATTTCCTGTTGAGAAGACTGAGGCGTGGGGGAAAAAAGAGAGGCAGTGAGCAAAACACAGAAAAGAAAAAAAAAATCAATGAAACGACTCAGGAAGGAAGACTGACCAGGTAGCCGTGCACTGTGACAAGCTGCATAAGGAGCTGTGAGAGAGAAACTCACACTCCAGTTCCAACGAGAAGTCTCCTGCAGATGAATTCCATGCCATCCGTGGTAAAAAAATGAAAGTGTCGTAATGAACCGTGGTTCCCCATCCGTCTCAGACACGAATACGTTATGGGGTTCCTGTAATCTGCCGAACTCATCCTGAGCCCCTGCAGTCTCCTACGCAGCGATAGCCTAATCTTATCCCAGACGGCCTTGTCTTACCCTGTCTCCTAATCTTTAGGCTTCCCTATTCTTCAGGATGCTGATGGGACACACAGCTTAAATAACTCACTAAATACAGAACCGGGGGCAAGGAACTGGAGAGGGGAAAGTAAGTTATTATTGCCCTTTCTAAAAACAATTCCTGTTATACTCTGATGAGGACTCAGCTCCAAATAAATAATGCTGTCTGGATGCAGTTCAGCAAATATTTGTTGAGCGATTATGGCAAATCCTCCTGCTAGGGACTGTGAAGAATGTATAGAACACATATTCCTTGCCAAGGTGAGTTTACGATCTGGCAGGAGAGACAAGATGAACATATAAATAACTAATGAGGGGTAGGATGTGATAAGGACAAAAGAGATACAAACACCGGTGCTGCAGAGAAGTGGGGAGAGGCCATTTCCAGGCGAGGCAGACAGAAAGCTTTGGAAAGATCGTGACACAACAGGCATTTGTGGAATCCATCTGGATGAGAAAGGCCAAGAGCAGAAAGGGCAACGGGAAGAGGGTACCATTGCTGCTAAGGAGAGAGCCCCACCCCCAGTCACTAAGGGCAACTAGGAAAGACGGAAGAGAACTGGGTGGCCCTTTAAGCACCGAGAACCGACTACTCTCCATGAGGGCGCGGTAGCAGTCCCCGGACTGTCCTGGCTCATCACCAATGTGCTGCAGAGCACGTCTCCCAATGCTGCAGCAAACGGAAGCATAAAGATGGCACTAGGGACACTTATTTAGGGATGGATGTGGGTTGAGAAAGAGGAGTGGAAATTCTTGGTGCTTTTAAGCGCTGGTACAGAGCAGACAGACAGAATATATGAATAAGCCTTCAGAAGTTATAACCAATACCAAGAGACGCGGGAAGAGGCAGTATTCAATTGTCCTGACTCTCCCAGACAAATACACGTCTTCTAAGGCACAGGTTTCTACTTGTTAGTCCCTGTACTGCTGGATAAGGAAGTGAACACCATTCCAATGCCATCTGAAGCAGAAATGAGATGATGAGAGTCCCGTCTCATAAAAAGCCACGTTGGACCCCCCTAACTTCCCTCTGCTGGCCACGTGCCCCACTCCCACCTCCAGCCAGAATGCTTCCCTCCCTCGTCTATGTTCCCATAGCCCTCTGCAGACACCACTGTGAACAGGTCATCGCGCCATGTCGGGGTAAGCAGATACGTGTCTGTAAAACACCTGGAGTGATGCCGGGTGCTCTGCAGACACAAAGTGGGCGCGAGGCATCTCCCCTCTGGTCTGCGGGGTCCTTCGGTGCCTGTGCCCATCTTTAGATCTACAGCTTAACAGAGTAACAGGCACAAAACAACTTAATCTGGATAAATAAAGACCCAGAAACACAGAGGAGCCAATAGGAGAGAGCTTCTCCCTTTTTGCCCAGGGCTCCCAGAGTTGCCTAGAACTTCTTTACGGCTCCACACCCCTCCTTCCGCCAGGCGCCCTGCCCGCTCTCCTGCCCTGCCCTCTCTGCTAGATGCCAAGTAACTTAACCCTCAGGATCAATCCACAGTCAGCAGAATCCAACTTTCTGCAGAGGGCTGGCAGTGTTATCAGGAGATCTGGCCAGTTTGGGCGGGGCCCTCTGGGTCCTGCAGTCCCACTGGCTTCTCCTCAGATTGTTCCCTTCTCCTGTGCTTACAGAAGTAAGAGGCTGGCTTCTCTTTTTCCAGAATGAGATTAGAAAGTAAGCACTAGGGATCAGCAAACCCTGGTCTGGGAGCGGCTGCGAGACTCAAGTCTGTCCTGGAAACAGGTAGAGGTTAAAAAGTTTGAATCCCACATTCAACTATAGAGAGCTGGCTCCTCTTACAGAAAAGAAATTCTCTTAAAACTCCAGTGAAAAGGCTTCAAAGTCTGACCCCTTCCTTCTGCAGAAGAGGAAATGGAGGAACGGACGCGCAGAAGATGCGGTGACTTGGGGAATTGCTTGGATGGAGCAAGGACGTCAGACAACAGGAGCCGACTGCACATGCCCCGAATGACTCAGATGGGTTCAGGGAGAATTAATATATCCTACTTAGCTCTCCAGCAATACAGGAAGCATAATTCACAACATCAGTTAAAACGGAGGCCTGATTTTATGGATGAACAGGGCTATGAACTTCCATTGAAACTTAAAACTTCACCTTTTATCCAGCTGCTAAGGATTCTGTAACAAACACTCAACACAGCCCTCATGCTAACCGCCCCGTTTCTAAAGCATTGCTTTGAAAAACAAATGGCTTCTGACTAGCGCGACTTGCTTCCTTAGCTAGAGGCAGCAGATCGTGGGCATTGAGTGCAAGAAGCAGAAGAGGCCTCCTCCAGACAGGCAGCTCTGCAAAGCCAAGGTGAGGGAGCCTGTCAATCACGGGCTGACGGCGGAGACCAAACTTCCACAAGCCCAGCCGGGGAGTGTGTCCTTCCCTACCTGGCCACTCTCACTGCCCCAGGGCCCGGAATTTCGCGGGTATTTTGGGGTAGGAGGGAAGGTGAGGGAGAACAGCAGGAGTAGAAATTAATGTGTGGGCTTCCGGCCTTTCTTTTTCTGAAAACTCAGACACGTTTACATTAGCTCTTCCTTGGGGCCAAATTTTAATGGGGAGGAGAATCTGACATATCAGAGAACTCCTCTTTCAAAGGATTCCAAAAGCAAATAAAATGCCTAAATACTGGCTCGGATAACACGGATTTCCAGTACTGAGGCCAACTGCAAATAGCGCACGGTGAGCGTGCTGCTCTGCGCTTCCCTTGTGCGAGTCTGGGCAACCGCACCTCAAGCATCCTTGTGAAAAGAAAGACATCTGTGCCATCTGTCCCTTCCTGCTCTCCCCATGAGCATATTAAGAGACACTGGTTCTTAGACTATGTGCTCCGTAAGACCACACACACACCTGTCTGCATGGCCCTCTGCTGATGAGCGACTGTGTGAACAAGGCGTTCTGGGCGAAGGTGAAGGCAAAGGTGAAAGCTCACTTCTCACGGGGCCACACCTAAGCAACTACTCAGTCTCAGAACATGCGGCAGAATGAAGTGTCATAATCACCGACACGCCAAGCACCCTACACAAGTGGGGAGCGACACTCGTTCTTTTCCGGCACCGTCTCACCCACTCACCGCACAACTGCTGTAGAGACAGATATTTGACCCTCCTACTGTACACGACGAAACTGAGGCCCAGAGAGACTGAAGTGACTCCAAATCGTACTGTCAGTACCGTGGGCCATACTGCCAGTTCCCGAGCACCATCTATGCCGAAGCCACGCCACGCTGGACACCTGACATGGGATCTTCTCACTCCATCTTCCGGCACTCCTTTCGGGGAAGCACTACTCTTATCCTCAACTCACAACTGACGACACGGACACAGTTAAGATAGTCTGCAAAGCAGTGCTGGGATAGGAACCTGGGTCTCCAGACTCCACGGCACGGGCCCTGAATCACCACCTCTATTTCTAGATGGTGCATCAGAGAAGGCTTGCGGAGGTGGCGGCCTGTGACTGGTGCAGAACCTCACTGCCGACCTACCAGGCACGTCCTTTGCTATACCGGGGGGCTGAGGAAAGAGAAAAGCCCCAGCATGCTAATGCATGACACAGTCTGCAATCAAGTTTGCTTTGAAGGCCAGCTGTCAGGATTACTGGATACTACCCTTGTGCCTGCTTGCAAAGCCTGAGAAATCTACTTCATTCTTTTATGAAACAGTCGACACTGCACTAGGATCCCCGACTTAAGTGCAAAGCAGCTGAAGAGCCTCGAGCAACTTTCTGCCCCAAAGAAAATACAGGTTTCGATACAAACCCTGAGCACAGACCCACCTATGTGAAAGGCGGTGCAACACTGCCGAGCCCCTGCTGCCAGAACTTTCATTTCCATCTACCCCAAAAGTCGGTTGAACAGCCTACGCACCGCTAATCAAACCGAATTAACACGTGGAGGCCAGCAAAGGGTCGAGAAAACACGAGAACTAACAACGGAATGTAAGTGTTCTAAACTGAACGAATTAGGATGGGCATACAGCAAACATGCAGAAACAGATTCTGTGAGAATCCCGACCTCTGAAAGCAAGGCAGGAACCTGGTGCACCCCTCCACAGCACGTTCCCTCGCCCCGGACTTGAAAACGATCCCCCTGAACAGGTTCAGAGATGCAGAGTGACCTATTTCTTCAAGACTGCTTCCTTTCCCAAGTCATCTGAACTTGAGCCTGCTAGTGGCGGGCACGGCAGACCCCTGCGCCTACCACCCCACCTTAGCCTCTGCATCGTGGTAACAGGATTCTGATGGGAAACGAATGGATGGATACCTACGGCTCGTCACACGTTCCCTCTCTCCTTTGTCACGGACTGCTGCTGCTGTCCCCTGAACAGCCACGGCGTGACCGCGAGTGGTGTGGTAGTGAGGCTCGGGCCTGGTCTCCCTCAGGGGCTCCGGGAGCATCTCACAGCACAGGCTGTGGCCCTAAGTACAGCTGAAGAGTTCATGCTACTTAACTGTGAGTATAGGACTACCAGGTGACTCTACTGACCTGGCAAAAGGGGCCCAGCATGAACATTTCCTGTAACAAAGGAAGTAACTTCAAAGTCCAATGGCATGGGGGTGCCTGGCTGGCTCCGTTGGTAGAGCGTGCGACTCTTGACCTTGGGGTTTTGAGTTTGAGCCTCACGTTGGGTGCTGAGATTACTTAAAAATAAAATCTTTAAAAAACAAAAACAAAACCCCAACAGCAATGGAATGGTTGCCAAACTGGGGACTTCCACACAACAAAATACTACGCAGCCAGTAAGAGGAGTTTGGGAATGTCCAGAAAAAGCAAATCCACAGAGACAAACAGTAGGCTAGTTGAGGATCAGGGAGGGGTGCTAAGAATGTTCTGAAATTATACAGCTCCGTCAGTATACTAGAAACCACTGCTCTGTATACTCTAAAAGGATGAAGTGTGGTGTATGAACACGTCAATAAAGCTGTCATGAAAAATGAGGGTTTGGGAGACTAAGGACTAGAGAAACACTCGATACAGTGTTACGGGGAAATGGCAGGTTTTACGACGTATTATGGAGTAGGATTCCACTGCACAACTCACTCTCTCGCTCTCGCTCTCGATTTACTGCTTCTACTTCTACCACCGCTGCTGCAGCTGGTGAGCACTCACGGGGCCCCTAAGCTGTGTGCCGGCCTGCTGTGGGAAGCTAAGAACTGGGCATCCGCTGCTCATCTACTGTCAGGACGCGCCTTGGAGACGCTGCTACTGCAGAGAAGGCCCGGACCGTGCCACCGGGAAACAGAAAGGAGCGTGACTGGGTTCACACCCTCGGGACGTGGGGTCCGTCCAGCAGACATTCAAATCCAGCACCGTCAGACCAGAACCTGTGCTCTCAACCACAGTGCCGCAGGACACGCGGGCCGACCGTTTCCGAAGCAGTGAAAGCACAGGTGACTTAACCTTCGTCATCTTGGGTGCAACAAAACTGTGTTAATTTTCAGAATAAGTGAAGAAAGAGAATTATTTGCCATTTTGCCAAATGAAAGTAAGAAGTTCTGAGTGCGTGCCCTCCGTGATAGGCCCCGGGCACAAACAACACCTCGAACGCACAACACTGCACCAAACTGCTTCCGAGAGGAATATGAGCAGTGAGAAACCAAATTAATTAGTCACGGCTCAGGAGAGAGTCTTACGGCTGGACGACACAAGGCCTCCTAGGCTAGCTGGAAGTTCAGGCCGACACTTCCCTCTGGCCGGACTTCTCCGAGCTGGATACGGCACCTGCTTACATCATCCCCGCGGGGCCTTCACTGCTCTGAGGCGCCTCATTTCAGTTCAGGCCCAGAGGCGGGTCCCCTTCCTCACAACGCACTCTCCACACGGGGCGTGTGAGCTTCCCCAGCTATCCGGAGGCTGGCGTCCTCGACTCCCGCCATCCCTGCTTCTTCTCTGGGGGACAGCAGCTCCCTGGGCCACTTCCACGAAACGATGTCCCGCTCCGTTACACGCTGGTCTCTGTCACTCTGCTCCCTGCACTTAAGACTGCGAATGCGCACTGGCTGCTACACCAACCAAGTGCAGAGCAAGGACCCAGGACCTGGACAGATTCACTCCGCTTCCGAGGGGCTACCGTGTAAGAGGCCCTCTGAGTCAGCAGGTCTAAAATGTCATCTTACAGACGGAGAAAGTGGCCAGGTGGGTGGCCACGGTGACACTGATCTGCTGACTCCAATCTTCCAAGCAAATACGTTAATGGCTCGCACAGAATGTGTAACTAACTAAAAAACTCCAGGTGCTTTCAAACTTTAAAAAGTTAAGAGTCCTTTCCATTTTAAGAAGAAAGAGAAGAAACAGGGAAAAAATAAAGTCACACGAATGTGTCGATTCTTTCAGTGACTCCTTCTGACCACCGATGATGATGCTATACTTCTCCTCGGGGGTGGGTGCAGATGGCACCGTCCTAAGTTCTCCTTGGAGGACATCCCCGTGGCTTAGTGATGAGTCTTATTTATTAATCAACCCAAGCGACATGACCCTATTTTTTCAAATAATTTCCAAGTCAACACACCCAGCAGCCCTAAATCACCACTTCTCTCCTGTCCTGCCCCAGAGGGAGGGATGTTTGATGTTACAGCGAGTGCCCTAGCTTTCAGGGAGAGGTGGCTGTAATCTAATTCCACAATTTGTCAAATAGGACACTTTCATTGCAGCTGGACCCAGCTGGTAATGAATCTCTCCCACACACGTCCCACCAAAACATAAAACATAAAAGGCATTTAAAAGAGAGAGAGAGACAGAGAGACAGAGAGATTGACTGCTTCATCTAATCAAACTGAACAGGCATGAAATAAAGCCAACACCCCTGCCAAGGGGATGCTGACCCCTACCCCCCATCTAACAGTGGACGTCTCCATGCCACCCTGTGCTTACCCACGTCGGGCCTTTGCTCAAAGGTATCTTCCGTCTGGAATGTTCTATTCATCTCTCTTCATTGTGTAGGTCAGAGAGAACCTTCCGACATCCCTCCAGGTGGAACTAGCTGTGTCCTCCCAGAGTAGCCGCAACGCCGCAGCACTGACCGCAGTCTGGGCTGTGTCACTGTGCACTCTGCGCCCTACCCCAGTCCTCACTCACCCAGGAACACCACTGGAGCAAACGCCACATCTAATCCATTCTGTCGCCTTCTCACCAGCATCTACAACACGCTAGGCACACAAGAGTTGCTCAAACAATGTCAGAATCTAACAAAATCAACTTAGTACGATGTGAGGGCTTCCTGAGCAATGAAGATTTATATTGCCGAAAAGAATCTGGCCTGTGGATAGGCTTTCTGACGGGTCACTGTTTCCATTCCCGCATTAAATGTGTGTATATATATGTCTGTAAGGGGGAGAGGGGGAGAGTACAGGGCTCTATCAAAGAAATCCATGGTTTTTTTTTGTTTTTTTTTTTTTGTCATCTTATGGGAATTCTGCCTGTCTTTATGTACATCCATCCTGAGCCTAAAAAGCACCCCAGATTGAGGAGTATACATGAAACCATGAAGAATAATATGTTGAATCCAACTTTCTACAGTCCACGGGGGCTGGGGGGAGTGCTCCTGAACCTGCAAACAAACTTACTTCCACTTGGACTTTCGCCATTTTTCTTCAGCAGCAGCCCAAAATGAGCTTTGGCGTCAGAAAGATCAGAGTTCAAAACTCGCCTCTGCCATTTTTTTAGCCATGACCTTGGCCAGACAAGTCTCACCAATGTTCACTTTCCCTAGCTGCAAGATGAGGAAGACAGGACTTCCCAGCAGACTCATGTAAGGGGCAGACAAAATATAAAGGGCCCAGAACCTAGTGGGCACATATGCGCTGGCGGCTAACCGGAACTTTCGGGGAGGGGGGGCGTTCCAGGGTTAAGGGGAAGGGGAGCGATGTTTTAGTTAAGGCAGAGAGGAGGGCTGTGGCTGTTTTCAAGAAGGCAAGGAAGGTCCCTACCCCGACCTGGACCACACCCTAGAAGGTCAGCTGACACGGCAATGCCGTCTTGCTCTCAGACCCGCCCCGGCGAGCCTTGCCGGAAGTGCACACCCAGTGCAAGGACTGCAGGGAGGCAGCCTGTGGAGAGGAAAGGACAGTGGCTCTAAGCGTTCCTTACTGTGTCGACTTGGTCAGTTGCCTTCCCCTCCCTGGGCACCAGCTGAGGAAAACGAGCCCAGATGGTACGCAGAACGGTCCCACACGGCATTCGAAGCCACCCAATGACTCCCACAGTCAACCTGCCAGGAGCCCCCTGGACAACAACTTACACTGAGGCTTGAAACACGGCCATTGAGTCCATAGGCTGTAGCATCGGCAGACGGGAGATCCAACCTTACTTCCTGCCTTTTTTAGGGAGAGAATTACTTAATTTCTGAGCCTGTTTCTTCATTTGTTAAAACATAATAGCATGCTCACCCCCATCAGGTCTTACAAGGAAGGAACGAGATAAACACGCAAATAGTTTAGCACAGGGACTGGTGTCTTGCCAAGGGGTACCAAACCCTCAAGATCGTGCAGCTCATCATTATTATCAACAATATGAAGTACAAGCAAAGCATTTTATTTTCTTCTGAGCAAAGCTTTTTGAACACACACACGCCCACAATCCAATACGCGACGTATCTAGGCGCATGTGCACACACACACGTTATGCACACCAAGTGCAGAGAAGGATTGGAATCTACAAAAGCTAGAAAAGGAGAAGCCTGAGGTCTAGGTTTGCTTTCTCAGAACCACTACTTCCCGAGAGTGTGACAGGATACATTAAATCACAGGGTTCACACAGAGAACACACGATACTGCTATGGTGACTATTTCAAATCCAAGGGGAAAGATCTCTCTCTCTTTGAAGCTTCTCTGTTTACTGCATATTGGGTGATAAAGTAAAAGTTTCAGAACGAAAATCAGGAATATTTTGTCCAACTTTGATGAAACCATCGGACTTGTCAGAGCTTCTTGGGAAACGTGCTTCTGCTCCGAACTGTTAGGTTCCTTTCACTGAAGACATGGACCCTGCACCAAGGCGGGTCTACACCCCATCCCCACTGGCAGTGTGTATAATGAGACACTCCAGCTCCCTTTCCCCTGCTGAGAAAGCAAACCCAAGTTTGCCCCAAAATCCATCCATACCACCTGCACTTTTTGAATATTCAATCCCATTTCAAATTAAATAACCACTTTTAGCTAGTTTCTGTGATTGTGGAATGGAACTTTGGTTTCCGGTATTGCTATTTGTACACTGTCGCATAAAAAATAATACAAAGAACAAGTAATTTCGCTCCAACAATTACAAAACTTTGTAATTCCAAAGCCAAAATGTAATTCAACATCAACAGCGATACATCTGAAGTATTTCAGAATGCAAAAAGAACTTGTCTTTTTCTCATTAAAAAAAAAAACGCAATTTTTCCCTCTAAATGGCTGAGAGTAGAATAAAAAGCCTACTTCTCTGGTTAACTCAACCCTATCTGTTTTTAAATTTTTATTTTTGAGAGTGAGAGAGCAAGCAGGGAGGAGCAGAGAGAGAGGGAAAGAGAGAATCCCAAGCAGGCTCCGTGCTATCAGCACAGAAGCTGACATGGGGCACGAACCCACAAACCGTGAGATCATGACCTGTGCCAATATCAAGAGTCAGATGTTTAACTGGTGAGCCACGCAGGTGCCCCCCTAATTTGCTTTCTACTTCCTTTAAAATTTTTTTTTTCATGTTTATTATATTTTTGAAAGAGAGAGAAAGAGCCTGCCAGCGCAGGGGAGGGTGGGGGGGGAGGGTGGGGGGGGGGAGGGACACGAATCTGAAAAGCAGGCTCCAGGCTCCGAGCTGGCAGTACAGAACCAGACGCAGAGCTGTGAGATCATGACCTGAGCTGAAGCCTGATGCCCAACTGACAGCCACCCAGGTGCCCCCAACTTTCTACTTCCTTTATCACTTCTTTCAAGTGAAAGGGTGATCTTTGTTAATGTCCCCATATGGAAGGAGAAGTCCATTAACATAACAATGACGATAACTTGAACACACAAACCGCATGGCAGGTACAATTTTCATTTCACTTTTGTAACAAATACTTTAAAAAACAGTTTTATACAAAGATCTACGAAATCTGTAGTGTTTAGAGAGAAATGTTTTTTAAAAAGGGAAAATAATCAAGTGATGAATTATCCAAAAAAATATGTATTCACATTACAGAAAACACTAGCAACAACAACACTCACAAATATTCTAGTACAAAATGGTTCAATCTTAGGGCGCCTGGGTGGCTCAGGTGGTTAAGCGTTCGGCTCAGGTCATGATCTCACAGTTTGTGGGTTCAAGCCTGATGCCAACTTGGCTCTGTGCCAACAGCTCGGAGCCTGGAACTGCTTTGGATTCTGTGTCTCCCCTCTCTCTACCCCTCCCTGGCTCATGCTCTCTCTCTCTCTTTCTCTCTCGAAAATAAAACGTTAAAAAAAATTTTTTTAATAGAAGACAAAACAAAATGGTTCGATCTTTCATGCTAAACTTCTGGCTGGAGCCAACCATGTCGTGCTCTGTTTGGCCAAGTGGCTCTCAAAAGCTCAAGGGGAAGTGACACGACACTAGGCTCTCCTCCTGCCCACCCTCACTTCCTAAGTGCTCTACCCCTTCCAAGCTGGCTGGATTACCCAAAAGGTTATTCTCCAAAGAGTTCTACACCAAAACGCTAATTTTGAGCGTTACTTCTGTAACAAACAGGGAAGGCATAAAAAAAGAAAAAGTTAAAAAAAAAAAGTTATGGCAGGGCACTTCCCATCCTGAAGCAGAAAGGTTTACATCCACCGAAATGAACTACTGGTTCGGCCACGGTTCTGGAGGGCCTGAGTGCGGTGGGCACCGTGCTGTCCCAGAGAAGCTGAGGCTACGGGAGCACGCACAGCCATGAGCTAGCCTGTGGGGCAGCCCGGGGAGGGGCCTCGTGTGCAGGAGGGCAGGGAAGAGGGAACAGCAGTTAGGAGAGGACTCTTCAGGATGCTAAGGAGAATGGACGTTACCCCACAAACACGGAAAGCTACTGAGGCCCACACGTAAGGAACTACACCTTCTTTTCCAGGTAACAAACACTGGGTGCATCGAGCAGGCTTCTTGGGTGATGGAAAGAGACGAGCACGTGATGAAATGCTAGCTCCAGCTCTTCATTCATTTACAAACCCCAGCCTCCAAGTCCGCCTGCACTCCACTCAGATTCAGCAAGAGTTCAGGAAACAACATATACGGTCGGCTTCTTACTTTTTTTTTCTTTTCTTTTTTTAACGTTTATTTATTTTTGACAGACAGACAGACAGACAGAGTGTGAGCATGGGAAGGGCAGAGAGAGAGGGAGACACAGAATCTGAAGCAGGCTCCAGGCTCCGAGCTGTCAGCACAGAGGCCGACATGGGGCTCAAACCCACAGATGGTGAGATCGTGACCCGAGCCGAAGTCGGCCGCTCAACCGACTGAGCCACCCAGGCGCCCCCGTTTCTTACTTTTAAACTAGAGCACAAGTCACCGAATTTGAGCAGACTTCATGCCATAAAACAAACCACTCCGATGGCTTAAAAATTACTTCTAGCTATGGCATGTGACCAAAATAAACTTTTACTTAACAACTGAGAGCAACACAAAATGAATGAAAGATCTATTATATTTCACGTGTAGAGTGACTGCCTGTTGCTTTCACACTCCCGACAGCCCCACACCACAAAACATCAACAGCATCAACAAAAATCCCTCTTCACACTCTGGAAAAACTGGGCATCTCTCTCAAATACCAACAGCTCTCCATTTACTGACAGAAAACAGCAACATGATGAGGAACAATCAGCTTACTAACAAAGTACCTCTGTCACTAATAAATCTTCCCTTCGGATCATGCAAGTATGTATCAGACGCTCACACTTCCCCTTCCGAATATCAAGCCTCTCTCCTTTCCTTCACTAGCTTCCTGTGCTCACTCTCATTCCCGAAATTCCTTGTCACTGCTCTGTCGCTGACACGAGAAGCATAAAGAGGGGCGATTTATTCTCTCCTCCCCTCAGAGTGAACTGGGGGACCAGAGAGCCAAAGCATACGCCCTGTTCCCGCCCCTAACGTGAGCACTGTCTGCCTCACACTGGATCTCAGGCTGGTTCCCTTCCTTTTTACGTGGAGACAGTGACCATCCTCACACCAGAAGGACCATTCAACAGACACCTGTCATGAAGCAGACCCTCCACCAGGCATTCACGTGATCAATTCATTTCATCTTCACTATCGCGCAACAAGGTCCATGTAGGCGCCCTCTTTTACAGATAAAGAAACTAAGGCTCAAAGAAACTGAGGCACAGGGAGGTGCAGCAACTGACGAACCGTGAGACACACAGCCAAGCTCCAAACCCAGGTGCATCAGATCCAAACCTTGGCCAGTCACACTTACTTCTACTAACAACTGACAGAGCAAAAGACAGGAAGTGTCCTATTCGCGTCCAGCACATATGGAAACACTGTGATCTGAAGCCAGAAGTCAAGTATCTGGAGAGTATACAACCACCCAAGTGGACCAAGACACAGAAAGAGCTGGGCAGGGCATTCTGGGACAGACTGGGCGGGCAAGGGGGGTCCAGCAGCCCCTGCAGCTAGGGGTGTGTTCTCCATCCCACCCCGCTGGTGACTCCTGGAGCTCTCTGGCCAAGGAGAGACATCACAGGGCAGCTGGGAACCCCAGCTCATGAGATAACCCTGTGGACACACCAGGGGTAACTACTTACAAGTATGAGCCCAAACAAGAGGTCATTAAAATTGTTAGGGAAATATTTCTTTTACAGTGCTGCCCAGTTGGTCTCAGTCCATGATCTGCAGTAAGTTTTTAGGATGTTAAAAGTAAGTGCGAACTCCAGGCACTTCAATGATTATGAAGTATGACTGCTGGGAAATGAGATTTCCAAGACAGATATGGGGAAGGGAGGCCCAGAATGGGCACAAGCCGCATGCAGTGGAAACTACTAGACTCCAAATGCCATCCAGTCACTGCCCACCAGACATGGACACCTGGGATTAAAATATTGCAAAACAAAGCCTCAGAAGCAGGCCTCTCAAAACAATCATGCCTCCCACTCATTTGACCCAAGATAAATGTTTGCTGAAAGAATGGAACGATCAATCCATCCAAGGCAACGATCCTTGCCTCACACGAAACAATCACAAGGGCCTGCGTGTGTGTCCGTGTGTGAGCACGCACGCACACCACACACCTAAGGACGGACTGTTTGCATCCTTGCTATTTACAGTGTGGTCTGTGGACCAGCAGCAGCAGCAGCAGCATGTGACAGGCTGTGAGGAATGCAGAGTCCTGGGCCGCAGCCCACACCTACTAAATGAGAAGAAGCCGTGGAATGAACTCCCCAGGTGATCTGTGTGCATGTTAAAGTCTGAGACACACGCGAAGCAAGCTGCACAAAGACGAGACAAACCAAAGGAGCCAATCTGTGACGAATGTCTCCTATGCGCCAGATATGGTATTTAAGAGGAATCATAAAGAGTGAGGCAAGATGGATGATGTCGGCATCTTTCATGTGATGCAACCGAAGGATTCAGGAAACCTGCAACAGCCTCATGGCCTGGGCAGAGCACGGTGGAGGTGACCAAGCGCAAACGACGTTCTGACGGTCCTCACTGCAGTGTTCGTTACCAGACCAGAAAGCACCTATCCGCATCCCCAGTAAAAGGTGACAGAGTGTCAGAAAGGGAAATTTTACTCTGCAACCAAACCAGTGGTTACTCAGCTGGAATAATGTCAAACCCCAAATGAAGCCACTAGAAAACACCGAAGAGGAACTGTTTCTCCATCCAACCGCTCCAGTTAGAGGCAAAAATCTCCTCACAGCTCACAGTAAGAAAGCAGCTGGAGGGCTTCAGCCAAGACCGAACTTCCAGTAGACGCGGCTGCTGGGCTTGCGTATGACAGCGTGCCGAAGGTTTGGGCCCGGCAACAGGGACAGAAGGATCCCTTCCCAGTCAGGCTGCTGGCTTCTGGTGGCCAAACCAGCCTTCAATAAAACATCAATAATTAAATAGCACTCAACTAAAATTAATAATGCAATAAATGGACTGTGATGGGGGAGCTCCCCTCTTACTGCAAAGGGCTTGACAAATGCCTTGTGGGAAGCCTGAAAAATGTTATCAGAGATGCTGGTTTTTTTTTTAACAGCCAATGCAAACACAAAATGCATGGCGTATCTGTTAATCAAAATACACAATTTGGCACCAAAACAGGAAAAGTCCATAATGCTTCTAATATGAAATCACCAGTTCTTAAAAATAAACATACAAACAAAAACAGTTAATATTCTTCCAGAAAAGTCAACCACATAGGAGCCACTAGCAACTAAACACAAGGCGATAAACCAGCTCCAGGGAAATGACTCAGGGGCAAGAGCGTTCCCCACACCCGCCCAGGCCTTCCCTGCCCCGGGTGGAGGGCCCCACGGCAGTCTGCTCTCCCTCCTGACTTTCAGTCCCGGGGAATGGAAAGAGAACAAAGCTTGGAGATCAAGAGAAGAAGAGTGGAAGGTCCAACTCTACTCCTTCCGCTAAAGCTAGGAGTCTGCATAGGTCCTAGAATTTACTTGTCAGTTAACAATGGCGACAATTACACAGTACAGCCAGGATGAGAAAGGAAAGAGTAATAAAAGGAAGGAGACAGAGATAGAGACTCCCCTGCAACTGGCCCCCATAAGTAGGAAAGAACTACATTAATGCAAAAATATCCTCATGTTCCCTTCCTACTTGAATCATCCAGAAACAAGAGCCACTACAGACCTCTCCTTATGTCCTAGCTCTTCTCTTCAGGGTCAAGGTCTCCCCAAGATGCCTAATGAGGTCAGCTTCCTGGCATTAATATGCTAATAAGAAGGTGAAAGCTGGATGCAGCCCAATGCTCTTAGGCATCATACAAGCACATCCGTTCATTCTGGACGTGTCATGGTCCGTTTGTCTGCGTGACCTGTGCTGGCCGGGAGACCCAGTGAGAACTCAGGTAAACAGAAACAAAACTACGTGCTGCGATGGGCACCCTGCTCAAACTGCTTGGAACTAACCCAAAACAAGGTATGCCAAAAGGCCAGCGCTCAGGGCACACGTGTAAATAGGGCACTAAAAGGCGCTCGTGCACGGTGACTAGGTGGAGGAGAACACACCCTGGTATTCTCCTCGAGAGGAGCTCTGAATGTCGCTGGGACGAATGCAGTGACAATTCCTCAGGGTAAGATGGCCAGGGCTCCATGGGGCACATCACATCAACAACGTGCGCATCACTAAACTGCCTTCGCCAAGACTGAGCTCACCACCTGCAGGGCCCCTACTCGGCCGAGCGAAGCATGCAAGCTTGGGGCCAGAGCAAAACTGCTCAGAACGAGAGCAGAGAGTTGGTGGGTCCCAGCAGTCTCTTTCTCTGCTGGCTCAGCTGCTGAAGAAATATGTCACTCTGAGAGGGCTCCCTGGTCTCAGGCTGACTCCACCTGGAGAAAGAGGCCACTGAATGACTGATAGAGTCATTCAACGAATAGTCAATGAGGCACACGCGCTCTGTAAATAGGCACTGGGTAACCAGTATAAATAAAAAACCAGCGAGACATGGTTATTCTGTACATTTCAGTCCAGTTTTTGTCTAGACAAAGACAGGCCTGTAAATAAGCCGCAGAAGTGGAGGGTGCTGGGTGCCCCTGATGGTTGCTCAGGGTGCTGGGTTGAGTATCCAAGGCTTTACCAAGAAGGACTGCAAGCTGTCTGAGACAGAAGGGCTTTGTAGAGGCCCAGAACCATTCTTTCTTATCAGATAGAGGCTGACACTTAACACTGCTCTGTGGTCTACACCTCTAATGTGTCAAAAGAAGGAAGAATTTCACACCAGGAAAAAAGGGGGGAGGGGAAAGGGATGGTCTCACAGCAAACCACTGAGAGGAAGGAGGAAAAAAGGGAAGAGGGACTGGAAGAGCAGTTGGTGCTATTGAAATTCTACCCTGCAGACCACAACAGAGTCGCACAATAAAAGAATTCTGAAGTTCTATAATAGAAATCACCAGAAAACCTGCAATGGCCAACATTTCATCTCATGCATGTATCGCTGAATTTCCAAAGAAAACTGCTAACTCCACAATTGCTAATTTATTTTCATTCTGGAAACAACCTGTGTAAAACAGCTGCCAGAAGGGATCCAACTCTACTACACCCTAGTCCTTTTGTTTTCAAGTTCTTTGTGTGTTAACCGAAATTATATCTAGCACAAAAAAGATACCGGGCCTCGAGGAAGACAGGCAGAAACTACTGCATTTACAGAAATAAAAGGTCCTCTGGGCACAAAGGAAAGAAAACAGACTTGGTGGTCTAGACGAGACACGTAGTCAACGTGACTGCCATGCCCAGTGTTCCCCCGGCTGGGAGAACACAGCCCTAATGCTCGGTGCCCAGGGTGGGCATCTCGGACCAGGGCAGACACCTGATTCTTGCGAGGCTCCTCCACCGGCTGGCCAGTGACCCTCACGATGGCCTGCACAATAGGGTGATGGTTCTCAACCTTTTGGGTCTCAGCACCCCTTTAATTCTTAAAAAATTAAAAGATCCCCAAGAGGTTTGGTACTCTTTGAAAGCAGGTTGTGTCTACTGATATTGGCTGTACCCAAAATTAAAACGGAATTATTTTCCAAACTCAAAACACACATTTAACTAGCTGTCACATATCACATAGCCTCTAGAAAATTCTACTATACATTTCTGACAGAATAAAATGAAAAAGGCAAATAAATAATGCCTTAGTATGGTTATGAAAATAGTTTTGACCCCACAGAGTCCCTGAAAATGTCTTGAGACCAGCACAGACTCCAGACCATCCTTGAGAAACCTCTGTGACGGGGGCAATGATAAGCAGCTGAGCAAACTCACGCCAGAACTTGTGTTGGCCAACCAACAGAAAACATCGGCAGGCTAGTAAAAGAATGAAACTGATTCCAAAATATTTTACAAGATGTTCATTTGTTTTCCAGCTAAATTACATTTATAAAGTTTGATTTAGCACCTTATGACAGTGATCGTATTAACTCCAAATGAATGGTACATGCTGCAAACAGATTCTAGAAGTATCAGTTAGCAGGGGCGCCTGGGTGGCTCAGCCAGTTAAGCATCCGACTCTTGACTGCAGCTCAGGTCGTGATCTCACAGTCTGTGAATTCGAGTCCCGTGTCAGGCTCTGTGCTGACAGCTCAGAGCTGCTTGGGATTCTCTCCCTCTCTCTCTCTCTCCTCTCTCTCTCTCTCTCTCTGTCTCTCCCCTGCTCATGCACTCGCTCTCTCTCAAAATAAATAAATAAACTTTTTAAAAAATCTTCTTAAAAAAAAAAGAATTATCAATTAGTGTTTGGGTTCATTTCCTCTATCAACCACTTGCCTCTGATTCCTCGGTAATAATGCAACACACCACATTTTCAGAAATAAGTCTCCACAATGTACAAAAATGAATACACTTCAAAGAGACACTGCTATAAATTCTGAATGCTAATTAAGCCTGCTAGTCGTCCTCCCCAAATAACCAAATATCCACAATAATTAATCCTAACATATCCATCCTAATAATTATCCTAACATATCCACAATAATTAATAAAACAAACAAACAAAGTTATTGTAATGGACTGAATATTTGCATCCCACCCCTTGCCCCAAATACATATGCTGAAACCCCAATCTCCCAGAGGGGAGCTGTTAGGAGGTGAGGCATCTGGGACATAATTATGTCATGAGGATGGAACCCTCATGAATGGGATTAGTGCCATATAAAAGGGACCTCATAGAAAGTCTTTGTTCCGCCACGTGAGGCCCTCCCAAGAGACCGACCATACTGGCACCCCGACCTTGGGTTTCCAGCCTCCAGAACGATGAGAAACAAATTTCTGTTGTTTATAAGCCACCCAGTCTACAGTACTTTTAGCGGCTTGAATGAAGACAGAACTATAGTCCTATCAGGAAGTAAATGCTTGGGGGCACCCGTCTGGCTCAGCCCGTAGCGCGTGTGACTCCTGATCTCAGGATCGTGGGTTTGAGCCCCATGTTGGGTGCAGAGAGTCTTAAAACAAAAAAAAGGAAATAAAAGCTGGGTGTGCGTAGAAGTAGTGGGTAGGTGGTCTCCTTCCATCCCATGAAAATTAAAGCACTAAAGGCTGGCAGAACCTTACCCACAGCTTCTCAAAGAGGTTTTGTAACACCTTTTTTTCTTGCATTAACCTTTTATCTTTCCTCTACTCCCAACCTGAAACTTTCCCTTTCACCAAAACACTGTCCTCTGTTAGAACAGTGGCCGGCCTTGCCAACAGGACCCCTTGAGCCTATTCGCTAATTTACATATAAAAGGGTGGGGACTGGGGACGCCCTGAGAGTTTACCACGTGCCAATGTAGCACACAAGATGCCCAAGAGCCATTATTTCCTTTCGGCATCAACCGTCCTTTCAATGTCTATCATGCCCATTTGACAGATGAAGAAATAGGCTCAGAGGGAGACAGGTGCTTGCCCTTGGTCACACACTGAGGCACTGGGGGGCGGGGGGTCAGGCTATCCAGGAGCTCGTGATCTTTCCCTTGCATCTGCTCACTTCCCCGCACAACAGCCTCGTGCAATAGGACACCAAGCAAGAGGGTGGCACAAACACTCCAGCTGGGAAGAAGGCACATATTCGCAGGTTATGCTGGCGGCAGACCGTCAGGCAGAGACATCAAGCATCTTGCCCAAAACAGCACAGTTCGTAAGTGGCGGTGGCAGACACTGAACAGTACCGACCTCACATGGTGGTGGGGAGGTTTCAACAAGCGGATGCCCACAGCCACCCCAGCCAACAGTCTGCGACACCCTCAGGGACTCTAGCTGGTCCTGCACACACCTGTGCGGAATTTTTTTCATTTCTGCTGCTCGGGCCAGCCTGCAGCTCCAACAGATCACAGACCTCCTCCACGATCTCCCCCCAGGGCTCCTACTGCTTGCTCGGGGCTGGGGGCTGGGTCCAGAACTGGGGCTGCTGGCTTGACAATCAAAAACTCACAGGGTGGGGTCAGGGGACACAACCCCTAAGAACTCACGAGCATGGATCCCCCCACCCAAGGGGAGTGTGGGAAATAAATGTTCAAGTTCAAGGAATTCTAGGTAAGCTTAACAAATACAGAGTAACTCTGCTTCATCAGGGAGGCTTTTAAAGAAAAAATATGGTCTTTGTCAAGTAAAAAGCCAGAAGCACTAGAGTCACCTTACCAGGAATCATTATTTAACCAGCGCGCACCCCTCGTGAGCTTTTAAGCAAGCTAACTTCTCTGAGCTACTGTTTCTTCATTGCTACCTCACAAAGTAAAAGAACATACCCAGAAATTCTTTGTAAACTGTAAAGTGCTGCATAAACCTAAGATGCTGGGAACCCATTCAGCTGTTAGAGGGTCGTGCTATGGAAAAGACATGCACAGATAATTTAGGTCTTTGTGGAGAGCAAGTTCTAAGAGCCGGCAAATTTACAAGCGATCTTGAGTAGAGCAAGGGGGCCACAGGGGACCTATCAACCAAGACCGGGAGGGGGGAGGGGGGAGGGGGGAGGGGGGAGGAGCCGAGGTGGGAGGCGTGGCCGTCAGCACCGGGCTCAGCATGGGAGATTTCTCTCCCACTGGCAGGCTCTGTTCTGTCCTTAATCCTTAGAATTTTTAAAATTCTTTTTCCTTCCTGACAAAAACATCTCGGAGTTCAAACAGGAAACAACATCGATTACTTAAAACGCAACACGATGATCAGTAATTGTTTAAATCAATAAAAGCACTAATTAAATAAAATTTTTTTTAATGTGTATTTATTTTTGGGAGACAGAGAGAGACAGAGCACGAGCAGGGGAGGAGCAGAGAGAAAGGGAAACACAGAATCCGAAGCAGGCTCCACGCTCCGAGCCACCAGCACAGAGCTCAACGCGGGGCCCGAACCCACAAACTGTGAGATCATGACCTGAGCCGAAGTTGGACACTCAACCGACTGAGCCCCCCAGGCACCCCAATGAAAGCACTAATTTAAAGAGATCTGTCTGGTTCTGTGCCCTGAAGGAGGCAGGGGCGACAAACTCCAGGTTGACGAGAAATCTCGATGCTCTAGAAAATGAGGTGGTTGACCTCCAGGATCTCTGAGGCTACTTTTGGTTCTAAAATGCCCAGATTACATGATTTCCCGCGAACTCCTACAAGTCCTGAAATTCCCCCCAGCTCCCCTCCTGATCAGTCCTACACACAATACTTCTCCCAGACTCTCCTTATTCTCAATTCTTCCGCACAGAGTCAGGTTCACCTTGGCCTGAAACCCTCGAGGCCCCTCCAGTATGTGTGTGAGTGCGCTTCATTCAAATAGGGCTCATTCTACGGGACGAACAGATAAAAGAAAGTCCTGTTCTCAAGAGTAATACAACAAGCTTGGAACCAGCATCTCAACACAGTGGGTCTCACAAGAAGAAAAGGCTGAGCAGAATGGCTGTTGGAGGGAGTGACCCCCAAACAATGGGCTGTTTTCCAAGCATCACACAGTCCTGAGAAAAAAATGAGTGGCTTCGAGGCAAAGGGGGAACTTCCCAGGAAACGAGAAGCTACCCCGTCTTCCCTGAGAGGCAGAAAACAGAACAACATAGCAACTTATCCTACAAGAGAGTCAAAGGAGATTAGGCCCTCGGGAAGAAACCACTATTGCTTCAAAAATAAACACAAATTAACTCACCCTGGGTAATAATTTAGCTGGTATGGAGCAAATCTCTCTCTCTCCCTTCATACTATGTTTCTAGGGGAAAGGGCACAAGTAGAAATTAGATATCTGATAATTGATATTTTTGGTAATCATACTCTTGTAGTCAACCCATAAGAGACATATATATTTTTAAACAATGAAATTTCAAATTTTTCGTTCAAGGCCCACTTTATTTAAGCAGGCTACAATGCCTCAGGCAGTAGTGTGACACTGAGGGCCCAACAGGCCTGGTCTGAACATGAACTCCACCACAGACTACCTGTGCCATCAGGGCAGTCACGGACTGTACCTAATTTCTCCCTATAAAATGGAGAAACTCATGCAAAGCTGCTTTCAGGATTAGCAAGATTTACCTACAGAACTTAGGTTCCAAAGAGAACTGGGCTCCAAAGAGAAGCTTAATAAATTATGGCTACTGTAATATTATAATGCCTCCTGAATGCTTAGGACACCTCAATGGATGCTGAAACACTTCTAGAAGGCTTTACGTAAAATACTGGGGTTTTTTTTTTTTTTGGGTGAGGGGGAGAAGAGGGGACGGTTTCAGAGTAGGGTTCTTTTGATTTTGGGTTTTTTTTAAACCAGTATTTGCTTTAGTAATGCCACATGGTTGTGGGGGGTGCTAACAGATCAAGCTAAGTCACCAAGTGACATGATGCGTTATGGCAGGAAGTGAAATCGACACTAAGCTCTCAACTGACAGCTCCGGAGCAAAGCACGCCCGCCACCCGCAGCATGCCTGGATAGGCGCAGGGCCCCGGGAAGGCCACCCTGCTTCCCGGAATGGATAGATGATGTACGTGTCGCCATGTCAGGCTCCTGTCCGTCACTCGTGCTTGCAAGAGCAAGCCTGGGTGAAACGCCCGCAGTGTCTAGCGCCACAAGCAGACATGACCAAGCAGCAGTGTGAGCTCCTGGGTAAGAAATGCAGGCAGAGCCGTGAGGAACTTGGCACCTCTCCGAGTCTCTGTTTCTACCATCTGCAGAACGGGGACCTGAGAATCCACCTCCTGAGGCTGATGCGAAGATTAAATTATGCAGAGTCTTTAACTTGGCACTGTTTCTAACGGTTCGCTGGACTCAGATGTGGGGAGAGACTGCCAGCTATACCGCAAGGTATGAGGGGGATCCCCATGCTCACCTGAAACTACCTCCCAGCTGCCTCCCCACAATGCCTGAAAGCCCACCCTTCTGCTGGGTCAGGGCATCAGCACCATGAGAGGTACAAACAGCTCTGGGGGGTGGCGGCGGGGGGGGGGGGCCACTCTAGCACCTTATCACATTAATGCCTTTAGGTGAATCATCGGTGACATTTTCTTCCAGGGGAGTTACCTGAAAGCAAACCTGGTAAGGAAGATATAGGCCCTCAGCCAGGGCGATCTCGGTGGGGTGGGGAGGAGAAAATCCTGGGACCCCAAGAGGAAGCGAGAAGCCTCAAATGGGCAGGAGGATGAAGAAAGGTACCAAGTAGGCAGGGACGATGACACCAATCATGGAAAGACCCTGGGCCTCAGAAACACAATCCAGCTTCCCTACTGACCACACACACACCTGGGTCAAGTCACTGTATCTCTCTAGGCTCAATTTTCTCATCTGAAAAAGTGAAGTTAATACTGTTTACTTTCCTGATGCTCTGAGGCTTCTGTAAGATACCACATGTAAATTGCTCAGCAGGGAACCCAGCAGATTCCATCAGAGCAGACGCGGACCTGAAGAAGCCCACTCTCTGCTGAAATCCCGAGGAGAAAAATGTCCCCCTGAAAGCCACTTCTTGAAAGCCCCTAGGAGGCAGAGGCCCCACACAGCAGAGGCCATCTCAGACTTAAGACCGGGCCTCTCTGAGAAAGCACCACCCTAGGAAAACATTCATGGTTGAGTTTCCAGGTTGGCCCAGGAAAACCGCCTTACAAACCTGTAATGTACCAAATCCACAGGACAAAGTGATGCGGCTCCCGAGCCGAGGCCCGTCTCAAGGACATCCGAAATACGACCTGGCTTCGGAAAAACTACGTGCGGACTCTCAGAAGAGACCAGTTACCAGTTGCTTTTGGCACCTTCTCCTCCCTTCTCCTTCCCTCAGGCTGCTCTCAAAGCCCTAGCCCCAGAGCCCCAGCAGGCTCACCTCACTTCTAGGGGAGCCCCCTCCCCTCCACTTCTCAGCCAAGTCTATGTAGAAAACAATCCAACTGGCTCACAACCATGTGTGAATGATGTGGCAAGAGCAGGTCGGCTAAAGATACTTACTAGTCCAAAAAAGCTCTTCGGCTGGAGAAAAGTTCCCTGGGGTTAGGAAAGGGGAGTCAAACTGTGGATGGGGCAAGGGAGACAGCAGGCGAGCTGCCCGTGGCTGGGTGACAGCCTGGTCAGGAGCAGTCTGCTCTGCTACCCCTGCACCCCTTTCAGCTCTTTATTCCTGAACCCATGAACTTATTTCCAGGGTAAGTGTGAGTTTCGGCAGAGAGGCTGGACAGGGCAGGGAGGTCGCCACGAAGGGGCTGGCGGGCTGGTAAGATGATCGTGGCTCTCAGTCACCCACTCCTCGAAGCAGACAGCCTCGAACACCCACACTGGCTACTTCTCTCCACTACTCGATAATTTCTAGCACACCAACACACAGATGAGGGCAACAGCACACCCAAACCCCGACTGTTTCTTTCGGGGAAACTTTCAGGTCAAGGCCTCACTCGAACCTGTCCCTGTGTGGAGAAAAGCTCTTTTACAGACTGCCCCGGCTGAGGAGGGTAACATGACACAGACTTCCGCGGGGGATGTTGCAACATGACAACTGTTTCGGAAACTTAGGAACAGACCTGGCTTTGACCCAGTAACTCTACTTCTAGGACTCTGTCAACACCTGCGCAGGTAACAAGAGACACAAATATTCCCTGCTTTCTTTTCAACAGCAGATCCTCCTTGGGGCAACTGCTGAGCCAACTGTTTAAAACACACAAACTCCTCGTTTGGGGCAACTTAAGGGAAGGAGGGAAACAGCATTAATACAACGCCATGCCTTATCAAGTGTTACTGAAGACTTTCCCATGATACGGGGAAAATGCTCACAACCGGTCAATGGAAATTAGCTGGATACAGCTGAGGGACAGCACTCCCCACCTCTGGCGGATGGGATTATGAATGACTTTTAAACTTCAGGTTTCCCTAGTCTTCTACAAAGGGAATGCGTTGCTTTTATTCTTCACTATGATAAAACTATTAGCAACAAAAGTATGTCAATAACAGGTGGTAGCACACGTTAGATGACACCAGAGAGATGCAATCAACACCATCCAGACTAGGGGAAACTCTACAGGACAAACCACCCATTTCCTCAACGAAACACTGCAAGGGAAAAAAAGAGGGAGTACTCACAGATTAAAAGAAATTTAAATATACACCAATTTCAACAAATACATTTGGATCTTGATTTGAACAAACTATTTAAAGGAAAAAGAAATCACTTTGAACACTGAATATTTAATGATCTTGAGAAATTATCTTTTTTCCAGATGTAACAACAGTAATGTGGTTCTCCACCCCCCCAAACTCCTTATCTTTTAGGACTGACAAAGAAAACAGTATCTAAGGCTAATTTAACAATTCGCAGGTGGGGGGTAGAGATGGAAACACTGACCCAGAGCAGATTATGGTGAAGCGGATGCCAGTGACGATGACAGCCATGTGCAGGTTCGCACCAGCCTCCCTACTTCTGTATAGGTATAAAAGTAAAAAAAAAACCAAATCAAGAAACTAAAAAAGTAGCTCCTAAGGAAGAAAAAAAAGGACTACAAACAATGTCTGTGTGTGTGCACTCAGGGGGGAATCTAATAATCTAATAATGCAAATAATAAAATACATGTTTTTTATTCAATAGGTACTCCTTAAGTTAAAAATTATCTGACAGAACATCTCCTACCATGTAAGTCTGCTCCTTCAGAAACACGAGGCTGATAACCGACCTCAGCATGCTTTTTCAGTCTCGCGACCACTGACAAATCATTTTATCGTTTTGAGCCTTAGTTTTCACATCTCATAAACGAGGAAAAGGTGGTTTTGTTGCCTAACAGACTGTTCTGCAGATGAAATGAGACAAGACATAAGAAAGCGCCTAGAAAATTGTTAAGAGTAGGAAAAAAACGCTGGAGAGTAAACCGAAGCACAATTGCTCATTAAATCATATGATTCACCACCTGCCACTCATGAAGAGAAATCAGAGGGGTCAACTCTTGCTGAAAATACTAATTCTCTCATTAATCCCTCTGATACCACATCGTGAATTGGCTGCCCCTTATGTGGGATATAAATTATCTAAATTTAAACACCTCCCACTCAAAGGAAACAAATACGGAGAGGAAAGTGCTTTGCTTTTCCACCGGCAGAAGCGTGTCTTGTTTGTGTGTGTGTATGTGTGTGTGTTTGTTTCCACTAAGAAAGTAAATGCCAACCTGACCTACTGCCATTCCCTCGCACTCTGCAGCCGAGTCACAACAAAGTGAGGTGGGCTGGCAGGGGGAAGGTGGGGACAGGGGAGCCCTACAGGCTCCATCTCGCACTAGCTGGACGATGGGAAGGTTACAAACTATGCCCGTAAGGTACCCAGGACAGAGCTGAGACTCAAGACTGCAGGGTGCGGATGCTGAAAGGACAGACCACGAATCAACCTCAGCGGCCAGATCTGCCATAAATACGTGGCAGAAGCTTCAGGAAATCTGGTGATGGAGGGCTTCCCAGTCGCTCCCTGCAGTCAGTAGGCACACAGCTGCGTACAAAGGGAGACAGCAGTATCTGGAAAACCTTCACCAGATCTGACCTCGGCTATTATAAATCGGATAGTTTTAAGGTAATCTTACTTTAGTCAAATCTCTGAGCGCCGACTAAGTTAAAAAAGAAAGGCGGGAGGGGGAATCCCTGGCCCCAAGGTGCTTACAATCTACTAAAAGTGAAGACATGTATGAACCTAAGTACAAAATTTAGTTCGTTAACCAATCAACGACAAAATTATCCTAAAATCACTTTCCGGAAAAAAATGCGATTTCCGTGGCCATCCAGTTGGCATTTACCATGTCAGAAAGTTCTTACTCAACTCTAACCTAAAATCTCCTGCTTCAGCTGAAGCCTATTTCCTGACTGTTCTATCTCATTAGCATTCCATTCACAACAGAAAGCATTTTTCTTAAGGACAAGTTGGAGGCAGAAAGAGGCTGGATTGGGCTAAATCCTTTCTAAGCCCAGCTCATCCGCTGTAAAATGGGGAAAGAGCACCCATCCCCACAGAGTTAGCGGAAGGATGAAACCGAGCGAGGTGATGTGTGTAGGGCGTCCAGCACAGCGCCGAGCACAGAGAAGTTGCTTCACTGTAGTGTTCGCAGATTCTGAATTTGTTCAAACTCTTAAACACAAAATGCAGACACCTTGGGACGGTGCCGGCATTGTTTGACTTGGCACCATTTTGTTTACTGGGAAGCAGTGCCTTCACTTGCTCTGCTATGAAAAATATTACCGTTATTAAAGCAAGAGCAGCTGCTGGGCCAGCAGTGAACGCTTATTTTGATTTGCACTTTGTGGAAATAAGGAGTATCTAATTTTATGTAAGCGCTATTAATGTGAATAAACATTCCAAAGAAAAGGAAATGGGGCTTCATAAAAAAATGATTAATGAAACATAAAGGAAGACTCCCCACATATCAAAACAATGCAAATGCTCAAATTTTATTTTGTGTATAAGTGGTCAGTGAAGAAGCCACTTAATGGAAGGAAAGCTGTCAGCCGCATCGGACCTTTGTGCAGTTCTGTTATTTAACACTGGGCGCACGCCACTCAAACCAGGAAGTTTCCCAAACAGAACCTAGCGGCCCTGCAGTCATCCACCCATCCTGGGTATCTACGGAGGGTTACTTTTTGAGCACCATGTCATCACCGTGGATTTAAACAGCAATCGGGTGTTTCTTCTCTGCCCACACCCTGTGCGGAATGTTGGTCTTTCTTGACCACATCAGGAAAGCTACAACTAGGCAGCACAGTGCTCCGACCGCAGCCCTTCAAAACGTCCCGAATGAATACACTGCAGCAGGGTCAAGGGGAGGTGAGACTTGTAGAGGGAAGGGCAGAGAAGTAAACATCTTCCCAGTGCCGCCGGTGGAGGCACGGAGCTGCCTTACCTTCCTCACTGCTTCCCTCAAGAACCCTCGAGAACCCACTCTGCATTTTGCTCTCATGCCAATGAAGGAGGAAGACGTGGGGCTAGAAGATCCGGATCCTAGTCCAGACTCTGATGTGTGGTCCGCGTATAGAGAGAGGGAGCTTCCCTACCCGCTTCCCTTCTCCGAGGATCGGTGTCACATCCCGTCCCTGACGAGGCTTAAGCCCACCCATCAGGTAGCCCCAGCAATCTGGCCAAAGCCGACTGGATTAGTGCTGGAGTCCTGACCCAAGCTGGGCCGATCCACTCCTCCCTCGTGGACCTGTGAATCAGGCACGATGACTCAGCTGGCGTGGGGGTGGGGGCACTAGAGGGAGGGAGCAGGTAGGGCCAGGGCTGCCGTCCTCTGCCATTTGTCCTGAAGAGACTATCCACACTGCCTACCGTTCCTGCCCCTCAGGTCTAGCAAACAGCCCTAGGAACCCTTAAAGCAAATCCCCATTTTGCTTGAACTAGCCGTATTTTGTTTTGTTGGGGGGAGGTGGAGTCTGTTACAACAAAAGGGCCCAACTTCATCATCCACAGAAAAGAGGAGTTGAACCAGATGGTCGCTAAAGCCCTTTTCCAACTCTGTCAAGTTGATTTCATAATACAGTCATCAGGTCAGGTGCTATGCCGGGCACTGGGGACACGGGCATCCTTGCCCTCGCCCCTGAGCACAATGTTACAGAAACACAAGGTATCCAGGCTGTATTAATAACAAAAGGGCTCGGAAGAGCTTATATTCTTCTCTGCAAAGCACATGCAGCAGTGAAAGGGATGATCTGGCTTGACTTCGCCACCTCTGCTTTCTTTAATGCAATCGTCTTTTGGGCTTTACCTCACTGGTGCATGAGGTTCTGATTTTGTTTTCCTAGTTTCTGGGTGGCTAAATCGGGTGCTATCTTATCAAAGGGACATATATTCCAGTTCTCTGGGGAAAATTACACCATAGCCCCAGCATTAAAATTCAGTTCTTACATAAGTGACCACAAACAGCACCACGACACAGGGCAGCTCAAAATGTGCTCTGAGCTGGAAGAGCCTACTGTGAACTCAGATTCCATGAAAACCAAGTGAGGTCAAGTGCCTCCAGGACTGACCAAACCCCTGCCCCACAAATAATTAAAACTCCTAGTACCGACACTGAAAAGAAGTTATGAGACACACAGAAATGTAAATTTGAGGGTAAGTCCTTTTCACTTTAAGGCGCCTGCCTCCAAACCAAAATAGAATTCCTTGTGGTCTCCCGGCTTCGGGCTGTAATCAGTAAAGCACACAACAGAGCTGCCAAGCTCGGTCCCTGTCAGGGCCAGGCATAAATGCTTCCCCCAGCGCCTCCCCATAAATGACCAAAATCAAATACCTGCATTTATTATGTAACAGAGGAAGGGGTTCACTACCCCAAAGCCCCAGCCCAAACCAAAAGGGGCGGCACGGTCATGGCTTAAGTGCACGAATGGAGGGGCAATGGGCGGGGGGGTTGGGGGGGGAACGGAACTGGCGGCACCGAGGTGTGTCTGCACCAGTAGAGCCCGCTGGGTGGGCCTGGGTCAGAGAGGCAGCACTGGGCAGTGGTTCCCTTCGGAGAAGCAGTACCAAGAGCAGAGGATAGAGGGAAAACTGAGCTGCCAGTCTGTTTCAGCTGAAACTGGCTTTGACCCCGGACGGTCACTGTGCTGGTGCTGCCCCAGGCCTCCCTCCGGCCTCATCTGCACTTCCACCACCTAACTCCCGGAAGGCACGCGGCTGGCCCCGCCGTCTGACCTCTTCACCCACCCTCCTGAAATGAATCGACCAAGTCTTGTCCTCTCAGCTACACATGCAAAGGTCTGATCCGAAAATAATAACCTGCAACGGCAGCAGGATAATAAGAACAATTAGTTCTAGAGCACTTACCACGGCAGGCCCTGTTCTAAGCACCTTACATACACGGACTCACTGAGAGGTAGGTACTGTCCCCAGGAGGAAACGGAGACACAGTAGGGTTCAGGAGCCTGCCTGACACGGACTGCAGGACAACAGGGCTGCAAGGAACCCAGGGAAGGGAACCCGAGGGTGGCCACTGGTGCAGGCAGAGAGAACTCTGCCCATCTCCCTAGCAGGGATGCCTCTCACCTCCTTCCTCCCCGCCCTACAGAAGGCTGACTAACCTGACTGGTCAGACCCTGGCATTCATCAGGCCAGATATTACCAGTAATGAGGTCATGTGAGGAGTGCCTCACGTGTACTCTCCCTTGAACACTCAAAACAAGGCCATTTATTCATCAAATGAGGAAACCCAGGCTCAGATGCAAAGTGGTCTTCACCGAACCACTTACTCATGTGGGAATGGCTGAGGCCAAGGCCAGCTCTAGTCACCAAATGACTAGGTTACATAAATGGAAACCACCCCTCTGGAGGCTCCCTTGACTCACAGACCGAAAGACGAAAGTCTGGATGGTACTGGAACATCCAGGACCAACAAGCTTCTGATGAAAGCTGCAAACCCAGCATCGGGAGGGCTGCTGTGGCCTCACGGCATCTCTTGCGAGACCAAAATTTACACCAGCAGACTGGCTAGCAAGACCAGGTTCCTAAATTCAGGTTTACTCTCCACTCCTCTGACCTGCAAGCAAGCTCTAGAGAGAGAGCCACCACCAGGCATAAAGAGCCTCCACGGCCCTTTTGGAAAGCACAGTGCAAAGAGCCTGGGCTGGAAGCTGGGAGACCTGACTTCAAATCTCTGCTCAACTTCCTTTCCATTTCAGGCTTCAGCCTATGTGGGTCCTCATCCCTCCCGGGGAGCTTTCTCCCACGGAGATACAAAACTCGAAGCTTCTTCTAGCAAACCAATCACAGGAAGGAGATCGTATTTTGCTTCCCAATATTAGGAATCTCTAACAGGCAATCCAAGCAACTGATCGGCAGAAGATAATCAGTGCTAGGCCACTGAGCTGATTTATTTCAGCACAAATCAAAGGCAGCTGGGGCGCCCGAGGGGCTGAGTCATTTGAGCATCGGATTCTTGATTTCTGCTCGGGTCAGGATCTCAGGGTTCATGGGTTTGAGCCCCACGTCGGGCTCATTGCTGACAACACAGAGCCTGCTTGGGATTCTCTAACTCCTTCTCTCTGCCCTTCCCCCACCTAAATATATGAACTTAAAAAAAGTGGTTAAGATGGAAAAATTAAAAAAAAAAAAGCCAGTTGGCACGAGAGGTAGACTGAACCACGTTATTAATTTTTCTATTAATATTTTCTGAAATATTGCAAGTGATTATTAGACTCCCATCACCACTTCCCTGGGGCCCTCAGAGATCAGGCTCCTCGGCTGGGAAGCACCAGACTAGACTTTCCCCAAGCTCCGTGAGACTCAGATGTGTGGTGATTGGCAGGGCTGTGGATGACCAAGAAGTCAAAGGCAGGTGGTCAGACTCCTACGGCAAGCCCAACCGAGGGTTCTCTGGCCGGAGTTGTGGGCAGCCGGCAGGGAAAGACAAGGTGGCCAACAGTCCCAGACGAAGTATTCCAGGGTGGAGCTGGAAACCACCAGGCGCTTTTCACTTCCACCGAGTCAGGGGTTTCGGGCGGCCCCATCTCTAACTACAAATGGCAGAGATTTCCCGAGAGTTCCAACAAGAGGTCTTTGAAGAACAGAGAAAAGGAACGGTCTTTCCCTTTTTTCTTCTCTACCCCAAACTCTATCTCTGGCACTAGATATCAAGTGGGAATAAGAAAAATCAGTAGATGTCTTTTTTATGGGCTCTGAAAGACAAAAAAAAAAAAACTAAACTAAACAAACTAGCAAACGGGACTGCACAAAAGACAGTGAAATACAGAAGAAACAAAGCAAAGATCCTGCATTCAGAGCCCAAGTGTATCAATTACTACTGTGTGGCTTTGGTCAAGTAACTTAACTCACTGAGCCTTACTTGATTCATATGTAAAAGAACGATAAGGGTGCTACCACGAAGTGGCTTTAGTAGACAGTACACGTGGAAAACGTGTTTTAAACCCTAAAGATGTCCACGAAAGGCAAACAGCATTAGTTTGGAACACGTGGCTAACCGTTTGAGCCTTGTTTTAGAAAAAGCATAAGTTCTGCTACCTAAACCAAGTTTCAGCCTCTCTCTGCTCCTGCAGGAAAATAAATGTGTTCCTTGCTCACTGACCTTTCCTGCTTATGTCCAGCGAAACCTCACCCTCAGCACCTCTGAACCGTGTCAGAGGGCTGGACCACAGAGCCCAGAATTCTGTGGAAGACAGCAGCACCAAGAGAAGACTTCCTGGTGTACCCGGGCGGCTCACTTGGTTGAGCGTCCAACTTAGGCTCAGGTCATGATCTCGCTTAAGGGTTCGAGCTCCACATCAGGCTCTGTGCTGACAGCTCAGAGCCTGTAGCCTGCTTCGGATTCTGTGTCTCCCTCTCTTTCTGCCCCTCCCCTGCTCACACTCTGTCTCTCTCTCTCAAAATAAATAAGCATAAAAAAAAAGAGAAGACTTCCTCATCTTTTACTGTTTTATCCTTAAGAGGTCAGAGACAATATATATGCTTAAATATATATATATATATAAAATTTTTTTTACCCTCAATTAATGTACAGGACCAACCCTGATTTTATCTAACCCCCGCCTGAGATTTACCTTTCTTTAAGACCACAACCAACTTTGGCAGCTGCTGTATAAACTAACGCTTGCTGCTCAGTTTATCGGCTTTCAAAATTTAAGAGCAGTAATGCAACTGCATTCTAGCACACTTGGAGCTGATGAACAAGATCGGACTTCAAGCCCTGGCCCAGAGGCCCTACGCGTGAGGTTGCACAGACAACACTGGAGGACCTAAAAGCATTTATCAAAGATTAATGACCTCTCATCATCCGCGTAGCAGATGATGCCCAAATGAACATGGATAAAAATCTGAACTTACTTGGAGAGGAAAGAAACACATACAGATGACGTCCGACTAGCACGCAAGGGGGCGCTACAGAAACAGGATTCGTGCCCAAATCCACTACTCAGTGTGTGTGTGCCCCTGGACAACAGAGTCACTGACGGAAGATGGGGGTCACATGCAAGCATTAGGTCATCGCATGCATGGGGCTCCCACTTAGTAGGGAGGCTAATAACGGTCACTGCAGTTACCAAGGAAGAGGCCTGGAAAGCGGGTGCACATTCCGCACCTTCGTTCAGGGCTTCATTCAAACATCGCTGCGGCTTCAGAAAAAGTAAACCCATCACGTGTGTTAAGACAAGCTAATTTCTAATGCAAGACCCCCGCGTGTTAGCCCCCTTAAGAAAACTTTTAGACTATGCGCTTCATGAGGGCAGGGATGATCACCTCGGTACCCCTAGGGCCTACCACACTGCTGCGCACTGGACAATTTGTGTACTGAACGGATGGTAACTTGAGTGACTCAGCGTGCACTGCTGGGACGAACGTCCCAGGTCATTTCCTCCACCTGTGCCCTGTCCCTCCTACTCGTTAAGCATGACAGCCTTATTTACCTCTTTCTCGAAGACCACTGGTTTCTCCATAACACAACCCAGACAACTCCAATATCTCAGCCAGACTGAGCAACATGATGCGTGCTCCCCAGAAACGCTTTGAGTGAATGCTGTTCTCAGACTAGGCCCGAACAACTTCCCACATCTGAATCTGAAACACCACACCCAAGGTCTTTAAAAGCACAGGGGAAAAAAAAAAGCAACATATTTAAGTATTACTATTAAGAACTCCCTGGAATGTGAACATGAAAAAAAACTAAGCCACTTAGGAACTTAGGTACCTCGATTTCATAAGATCGAAACCAGAGGGTACAATGAAAATGAAGCCCCTTACCTTCTCTACACAGCCACGGAACTGTGTCTTCGTAGACATTTAGAACATCTATTTTATGTCTTCATTGTTTAAGGATTTCCTAACTCCATTTACTTACTAGCCATTTGACCCTGGGGACAAATCACTTCTCTCTAGGCCTCAATTTTCTTCTCTGTAAAATGGACACAAGTGTCCCTCCTCCATAAAGCTCAAACGAGGCTCAAATGTTCATTAAATGGGCAGAACATGCCCCCTCCGTCATCACGAAAGATAAAGTGCTGCCCCCATATTCAATAACCAAGAGGCCCTGCATTTACCAAGCCGACTCTCCCCGTCACCAAGCACTAAGTGTTGACCGGCCTAAGCCTTTAAATGGAGAGTGTCTCCTACCGTCTGCCCGCACAGTGGCCCTGGAATGCCGGCTTCCCTTCCTTCCTCAGCAAAACGGTCTTCTCCTAGTAATCTACTCATAATTTCCAAATGGTCACGAGTAAAATGGCACACGTCAGTGCGCTCTGCTGAATAAGCAAAACACTGCCGTTCTGCCTGGAAAACACTCAGGCATCGGGATGAAACACGGGCAGCGAATCCATCCTGCGTCCCAAACGCTGACACTCCTTGTGCGCCAGCCTAATCGCAACTCCCACGGTCATGTGCGGCCCTGGGCCCCCAAAGGTGAAGCCCGGAAGCAAACTCTTCTCCTTTTTACTACACGTTCCTGACCCGTTCCCCAGCGTGCTCATCACAGAGAGATTTAAATAAAAGCACCAATATCTGCAAAGCACAGCACAAGCTTTGCCAACAGGACACACCAAAAGGGGGAATGCGGGTCCCAAGCTTAGGGAGCTACAGTTTTTTAGTTGAGACTTCTGTAGGTGGATTAGGAACCCCCAAGAGCAAAAAAAAAGTTTGCAAACAAACAGGAAGCATTTAATAACTAGAACCAGAGCAAGGTTTTTTAAAAAGAATTCCAAACTGCCCAAATGAATTCCTCTTCCTAAGTTTCCACATCACCAAAAAAGTACCCAAAAGTCCTATTCCTAAGAATAACCACAAAGTAACACAAACAGCATTCTTAAAGTTTCCAAGTATCTCACTTGTAAGGCATACGTCAACAAGATTTTGCGGTTTGCCCCAAAACTTTTTCTTACATTTTGAGAGTAATACCCTTAAGGCTCCATATTTTTTTAAGAACTGAATCCTGATCCTTTTAAGATGTTTATAATAATGTGCCCTTCAATATATGCAAACTTAGGGGAAAAAATAAAAATTCAACTGTGCTGGTTGTCAGTAAGAAACTACAACGGGTATATTTCACATTTATGCAAAAGGCAATTCCTCGTGAGTCCAACTTCGTCGCATTGGACTTGAGAGGTAAAGACGCAAATGGGGGCAATGACTTCCTGACCAGTCCCATACTGACATTCGGAAAACGAATTACAAAATTACTGTGTCATTCTGACCGACACACCTACTGTCATGTTTTTCAGCGCGTGGGTATTACCATCTCAGGCGACACTTTTGAACTCCTCGCCTGATTCTGATTCCTTCTCAAATTCATGGTGACCGCATTTGTATTATGATTGGATCTGTTTTTCTACCTAAACTTGCAGAACAGTATTCATTTAAAAAAAAACAACACGTTATCTGTTGCATTCACTTTTAAATTTAGTTACCTCAAAGGAACAGGGAGAGCAGCTGCATATAATTAACATTAACCCTATCCTCTCCTGCAGCAAAATACCTGCGTACACCCCCACAAACAGCATTATCAACTACTTCCCTTATCACGCCCCACACAAACAGAACAGAGTAACCCTATCTGAACGTGCAGCAAAGGAAAATTAAAATAACTGACAGCTCCATTAGGAGGCACTGAAAAATTTATCTAGAAGGAAAATAACCAGTCTAATCGATGTCCCATCCTTCAGAGGGCATATACAATTAGTACGAAGAAAGGATGCAAAACGCTCCTGTATCAGCATGTTCCAATTTATCACAATTAACTGAAGGACAGACCCATGATGGGGCTAAATGCCCTGCAACTCCGTTTATTCCCAGACACTAAATGTCAGGCTAGGGCAACAGACCGCTGACAAGTCACAAAGACCAAAAAAAAAAAAAAAAAGGTAAAATCCATTTACCACTATCTGGCTTCCAAACAACCTTAGGTAGGTGGTATTTCTCCAAATACATTTCAAAATTAGTTCGATGACCCGACATTAACTTCACAGAGAACTCTAGAAGCATCTTTGGCTGGCATAAAACGTTCAGACTAATTCACTGCACCCGGCAGGCACGATAGCACCCGGCACGCAGAGAATTTCCTAAAATTTAGGACCTTGCGCTTCAGAGAGCCAGGTCTGTGCGTAAGCTGGCCTTTTCAAAGTAGCAAAGCCTGTACCAAGAGCAGTTTGCCCGCAGAAGCCCAAGCTTCTAAATATGACCGAAGGGCTGGCTGTGGTAAGCTTATATCAGAAAGAGTTCCCCAAACCTCAAATAAACCAACCACAAGATAATCCACCCCAGGAAAACGATCTGCCTTCCTAGGTTCCCCCAATGCTGTCTCTTCCTGTTGAAATAGGCTGGCTTGGCTGGTTTGGAGGGGAGTGGTGCTTTATGGCACTTACAGATGGTGCCGAGTTCCAGGACAAATGTCCTATTTTTACTGAGGTTCAGAGGCTTCTGCAGCTCTGGGGCTTGCGGGTTCCTCCTTACCTACCCACCCTGCCCTATCACTCATTCACTTAAATTTTAAAGGAAATGGCTCTGCCCTTGGCCCTGCCCAGGGCACCCACGATGCCTCCCTGGAGGGTCCAGATAAGCGGAGCTGGGAGCTGCTCTTCTGCAGTCTCCGACCCCCTTTTTCCCCCGTTCTGGCCAGCTCTTCCCGGCAGCCTCAGGTCTCCCTGCACAGCTTCCCAGTGCCCTGCGGGCAAGTCCTGCTGGCGCAGCAGCCTCGGCAAAACCAAACCCTCGGGTGAAGGGAGCCGGGTGGGGACCTGTCTGCACAGATCTCTCTTCCCACCCGGGATTTGGGAGACTGAACGGGGAGGAATCCTAGGGTGGAGGCAATCTCAGCCTGAGTTTCCCCTCATTCCTTTGGGGTTTTTCCACCGGCCCTTGCCTCTGCAGCTAAGCCTGTCGGGCAGAGCCGGGCCCTGGAGAGGGGCATTCACTGACCATCTCCCGGTCCCTTGCTGGTGACCTTGGCCACATCGCTTCGCCTCCCTCTGCCCTCTTGCCTGACACCACCCACTCTGCGGGTTACGACAGGGTCAGAAGGATGCGGAAAGCGCCGAGCAGACTGTATGGCACCCATGAAGGGTACAAGACGCGGAGAGGACTTCCCTCTTCTTTTTCCTAGGGGTGTCAGGAGCTCGCTCAGTCCTCTCCCCACCTCCAGCCCCCTCTCCATCTCCAGCCCGGAGGAGATGGCGCCCCGGAAAATGGGGCAGGGGGCTGCACATCTTAAGTCCCCTCTTCACCAGCAGTAGGGGGTGGGGGTTCCGGAGGGGGTGTGGCTGCCCCAGCCCCCAACATCCCCTCCCTCCCCGCTCAGAAATCACAACAATCCAACGGCGAAGGGGGCAGCGAGGCTTCCCGGCCGGCGGGCCGGGGTCCCCGGTGGGGCGCGCCGGCCCCGACCTACCTCCTCCAGCAGCGTGACGGTGTTCCTGCAGTTGTGCAGCCGCGTGGTGAAGCTGGACGTGGTGGGCGAGTTGTAATCCTCGGTGGTCTCGGCGATGAACTCGGAGACGGAGATCTGGTCCGGCATCCTGCCGGGGGTGCGAGACACAAGCGGGGGCGGGGAGTGAGTCACGGCGCAGGCTCCCGGGGCCGCGGGCCGCCCGGCGGCTCATGAACGCCCCGCGCAGCCCGCCACCCGGCGCCCGGCCTGGCGCGGCTCCCGTCCCCGGCGGCGGCGGGAGAAAGAGCGGGCGGAGCGGGCGGCGGCGGCGGCGCTCGGCGCGGGGCCCTTCAAACTCCGAGCCGCGCGCGAGGCTGAGGGCTCTCTGGGACCCGCCTCCCTGTGCTCATGCCGGCGGCGGGGGAGGGGTGCGGTGCTATGAGGGGGCTCGGGCCGGCCGGCGCTGCCTCCTGAGACGCTCTGACAGGCGGCGGCGAGGACACCGACTGACTGAGCGCACACTCCCGCGGGCGGGCGAGCTGGCGGCGGGCAGGCGGCGCTCCCGCTACAGTCACGGGGACAAACAAGGAAGTGCTCTGCGCACGCGCCACCACCCCCCCGCCCCGCCCCCGGCCGCCCGCGCCCCGCCTCCACCCGCGCGCCTCCTCCGCCCCCGGCCCCGCCCCCGGCCCCCGCCGGCGCGCCGCCTCCCGGGCCGCGTTCCGATGCGGGCGCCGGGGTGGGGGACCGCGCCTTGCAGGGCTCCGGAAGCCCGCTTCCCGGCGCCGCCCCCGGAGCGGTTACTTCAGCAAGCTCGTTACGCCAGCGTTCTGCTAGAAGAGGGACCAAAAAAAGTTGTGCGCGTTCTTTTTTAGTCCCGAGTGGGTGCAGGAAGCGAGGCCGCAAGAGCCGCCTCCTGCTGCGAGGGCCGCAGGCCGAGCGAAAGGGGTGCGGGCGCAGGGGCGGCCCCGGGGCCGGGAGCGAGGAGCCGCCCCGTCGCCCGGGCTTGCAACCGCAACCGCGCTCTCGCCGGGCTCCCGCCCAAGGTCCCCGTGCAGGGCTCTCGCCGCCGTTGGACGGCGAGTTCTGTGCAGTTTGCTTAGGTTGCTAAAACGCTAAGACAAATGAAAGGATTTTTACTTTTCGACAATTTTCTAATCTTCCATTTGCACTATAATTTTTTTTTTAACCCGCAGGACACACGAGGGTCAGGAGTACAAAAGGCATTTCCGGAGGTGCAAATGGTGTACAATGCTCAGCAGATGCCAAATTTCAGCGGAGAAAGTACCAACAGATTGCTCATTCCCTGGTCCCGGCAGATGGCTATTTTAACTAGCTGAATCTACTTAGTCCAAAGAATCCATTTAATTTCTCACCACTGATTGCGGATAAAATTGGTTTAAAAAAAAGGGAAAGAAAAGAAAAAGAAAGCTAGGCCCTTGGGAAACTTCCCACAGTCAGTTTCTGTAATTGGAGTCAATAGGAGCAGCCTTATAAAGTCATCTCCAAATGCGCCCCCTTAAGGCAGAAGGCTGGCCCTGGGGCCTCCCCTAAGATTGAGTTTCTGCCATCTTGTATGGTTAAGTAGTCCCTGGTCCTTACCCACAACTACAATGGCGTGCCCCAAGGCAGAGACCTTGTCTAGCATTGGGCCTGGCACAGAGAAGTAGCCCAGTGTCATATGAAAGTGCATCACCCCACTGTCAGCAAATATTTACTAATGGCCTACTACATGCCCTGGAGATTCAGTAATGACAGTGTCCCTGCTCTCAGGAGCTTACCTTCTGGGTAGGGAAACATTCGACCAACAAGTATGTGACAGGGATAAAGTGCATATAGGATAAGAGAGTGATGGAGGTGCGAGGGGACAAGGAATGTTGCGAGAAGACCTCTGTGACACGGTGACATCTCGGGCAGGAGGGGAACGAGAGGCCGAGTTCCAGAGATACCCTGTTGGCTATGGGATCCAGGCCTTCGATCGCCTTCCACAAAGATGAACCAACTCCACAAGGCTGTTAAAGGAAAATAGATGAGCGGGCACCTGGGTGGTTCGACTGGTTAAGCATCTAAAGCCGAGTTTTGGCTCGCATCATGATCTCCCGGTTTTGTGAGTTCCAGCCCCGCGTCGGGCTCTGTACTGAAGGCGCGGAGCCTGCTTGGGACTCTCTCTCTCCCTCTCTGTCTGCCCCTTCCCCACTTGCACTGTCTCTCTTGAAATAAATAAGTAAACTTTACAACATAATAATGGGTGAGAAAGGACTTTGTGCCCAGGGAAGCCAGCATGATGATGAAAGGAGTTTGAGGTGTTCTGTCTCCCTGTGTGGGCTGTGCTGAACCTGCCCTACGCTTCCAGCAAAGTGCTCATCAAATGTTAGGTGGGCAAGTGTTTCAGGCTAACTATCGGACGAAGGTCATTAGGCGGCATATATGAATAAAGATTTTTCTGTGGCAGAGTCAGGGGGTGAGAAATGAACCTTGAGAAGCATTCTAAAATGTAAGTAAATAAATAAACAGGCACTCACTTTCTCCTTGTAGGTACTTTGCATGTTTGGTTTGGGACACACTGAGGTTGAGGTTCTGGGCAGATAGCCAGATGGCAAGAGCAGGCAGTCGGAAGACCAGCACCTGGAGGTCACTTGCGCGTGTGTAGTGGTTGACAGAGAATGAGCTTTTGGAGTATGAGCCACTCAGAAGAGAATCTTACCCCTTTCTCCACAAACTAACCAGGGCATCATGCATCTGGAAAGCTCTGTGACTTGGAGCAAATATGGCTCCTACTAGCCTGAGCTAGTTAAGCTCTTTGACCTCAGTGACCCTCTGCTACCCCCTGGACCAGTTGAGAAGAAAACCCAACACTAAGACTTCCATTCACTCCAAGAAGGCCTTCCTCGCGGCTGGAAGTCAGTTTGGACTTTGATTTTGCATTTATTCTATTCTCCTCTGTACGGCAAGTCATCGAATGCCTGTCACTTCCTCTGGGCTGGGCTGCTCCTTCCGTCCTAAATGTATGACATGGATACACACGTGATAAATACGAGCTGTTATGAAAAGACTTAGAGCCAGTAAATAATTGCCTCAGTTCCCAGAGCCCTGGGTTTCCCGAGCTTTCTCTCCTAATAACTGACACTGTCACCTTGGGCCTTAGGGCCATTACTTATAAAATAATGGGGCGGGTGTGCCACAGTGGTCACACAGATCCCCCCCAGCTGCAGCTGAGTCTGTGTGATACACATCCTCAGCTCGACAACGCAAGGAATCAAGTTTATTACAAGAAGCTAAGCTAACTGCAGTGGTAAACAGTCAGGGATTTCGTTCGAGACTGAATTCCCAGGAGCGCTCAAAACGCTGCCGTCGGTTGTTTCAGTTTTACTTGGAGACTATTTTCTACGGCCTCCTCCCCATCTCCTCTGGCCGGGAAAGGAATACGTGAACAATGAGATATTGTGCCCCGGTAAGCATATACCTCCTCAGACGGGTCTGCAATCAGACTTTCAAAGGTTCACACCTCTACCCACAATTTCTGGGGTTCGTGGACCACAATCCTCTTTAAATTTGAAGCCGTGTCCCAGTGCAGGCCATCGGCACCTCTCATTTTCTCAAATACCCTGGAAATCATTCCTGGAGTTCTGAAAGCAAAGAGAGTCTGATGGAGGCAAGACTTAAAACGCTGGATTCCTTTGTGTGGAGCCGCTCGGAAATATACATCATCCCTTTTCGGAGCCAGGAAACACACACGCATACGTATGCTTATGCGTGCCCGGCTCTGTGTAGAGCACGCGTCATCTTTGTCATTACCGTCATCCCCATCAGGGCACACTCAAGCTCCTCGTGCGGTTTCTTACTCTGAGCCCTGCTGACGGGTGGAAGACAGTGGTCCTTGCAGCATGCTTTCTGCCTCCTTGCAAAGACGCAATGAGAAGGGCTGTGGCCTATTTTCATGGACAACGATGGCATTATTGACCCCAGTGTCATCAGGGAACTGGCAGACTTCTCTTTCCAAGTTCGGGCTTCGCTCCAGCCTACCAACTAACGACCAAGGGGGGCGGGGGACTGCATTTGCAAGATGGCCAACAACATACCAGGGATGGGAGAGGAGGGGTGGGGAGTTTGGGGTGCTCCCGAGTGTAAGAAACTAAGAAGAGCTGATCAAGAGTGCCAGCCAACATCCCGCTCTGATGGGATGGAATCTGCAGCATTCATCTGAGGGTCCCAACGCCTCCGTGGGACAGGAGCAATAGCGTAGGAAGAGTATGCTCTGTGTTCCGTGGACGGAGGTGGGAATCTCTGTTCTGCTCATTATCAGTCTCGTCTTCTCAAACGCGAAATTAGCGCAATAATAAAACTACGCTCCAGGCTGTTAGGTGAAATAAAATGAGAGACGGTGGATAAAGTGGTTGACACATAGTGAATAATCCACCAGTGTTAGTTCCCTTTGAACCCCCTTTTTATGTGAAGTATGACTAAAAATATATCTCTTTTCATTCCGGGACTCGGATAGATCTCTAAATTAGTCACCTGGAGGAGGAAAAAGGGTGCGGGGGGAGGCCACAAAGCAATTCCAAAGTATGAGATCTCAGAGTTGGGAATCATCTTCAGAGACCTAGCTGATTCTTGTTAGCATCCTTTGTGAGGTCAAATCCATGAGTGATGCTTTTGGACTCTGGAACTAAATAACCAGGATCTAGAGTCCAATAGAATGAATACTAATCAGGATCAGAAATGAGTTAGGGCTGGGGCGCCTGGGTGGCTCAGTCGGTTAAGCGTCCACCTTCAGCTCAGGTCATGATCTCACGGCTCGTGGGTTCGAGCCCTGTGTCGAGTGCTGTGCTGACGGCTCAGAGCCTGGAGCCTGCTTCCGATTCTGCGTCTCCCTCTCTCTCTGCCCTTCCCTTGCTCATGCTCTGCCTCTTTGTCTCTCAAAAATAAATAAACGTTTTAAAAAATAAATAAATAAATAAACATGAAAGAAAAAAAAGAAATGAGCTAGGGCCGTAAAATGAAAGCTTCATTTCCACAGAACATAGTTCCTATAAAGGAGGACATTCTAATCAAGGCAACTTCTAGAGGACAGAACAGGGCGTTTCCTTTGCAGAAGCATGAGTTACAAGCTGCATGGATTTTATTTCTTTTGAGTTTACTTATTTTTCAGGAATTTATTTTGCGGGAGCATGAGTTCTGGCTAAGAAAGAGGTGGACTCCTATCTCTGCTGTGTAGCAGCTCTAAGAGCTTGTTGAAGTAATCCGCTTTTCTGGGTCTCAGTTTTCACCTCTGAAAGATGGGAAAGCAGTGATAATACCTATGTTTTAGTGCTCTGAGGATTCAATGAGCTAAGCCACCTACAGTGCTCAGGAAGAGACAGTGCTTATCTGAGATAGTACAGTAGGCAATACTTTTCAGATAATATGGGAATATTGAAAACCTTAGCTGGAGATACAACTTCTGATATTCCTTCCAAAAAAAAATGAAAAAGAAATGGAGACTTGCTATGTACCCGATACTCTGCTAAGCGAACAGAATTAGAATTTTGGACACACGTGTCCTACCTTTAAACTTCATGACGATGTATTATAAAGTAAGTATAATTATCCCAGGTTTACCAGAGAGAAACCTACGGCTCCCGAGGTATAAAATGCCACTTTCTGGACTCTTCTCCTGGGCCAGGCACTGTACCAGTGGTTATGCATGCAGCATCTGAATTCATTCATGTAACAGTCCTGACGTGGGAGTATTATAATGGAAACTGACACGAACGAAATCTCACTGCAAGTTAATATTCCTGAGCCTGGCAGGCTAAGGGCAAAGCTAAATCAGTCTCTTGACTATAGCTCACATAGTGCTACTCTGTTAAGATATTTTTCCCAGCCTGGGCAACTAAGAAAAGATTCGGATTTCCTTATTTTACCTGATAATTTATGAATTCGTTTTCTATCATCTGAACGAAGTGCTAGAAGAGAGGAAAGCACTGTGGGCTGGGGAGGGCAGGGGGAGGGAGGGATGCATTTGATTTCATGCGTTTTACTCCCAGGCTCATGTGGCCGCGTTCTACCTAAGCTAAAGAAAGACTGCTTTTGTCGTGTGCCTTGTATGACTGCTTCCCAAGTGCACTCATGCGAGTTCATGCAATGAAAAAACTAAAAAGCCTCTTCTAGTCCCAAATGTACTTAATTTAAATACTCCAAGTAAACCACCCGAGCGTTCTCAAAAGTCAAGAGGAGAAAGAACACGGTTTATTTGGAGACAAAAAAAACTACTCTCTACCTCCCTGTTTCCTGACCGCTCCTTCTGATGGAGAGAAGAAAAGTCAGGCAGAGTGCTGGAAGCTGGAGACTCGTGGTAGAAATACCGACTAAATGGACTCGGGAATAGATTTCCGTCTGTCCTGTGAAGCCAGAATAACGCGACTTACGATGGTTGCGCTTATTACGTGCCCTGCACTGTTCTGAGTCCTTGCAGGCATGACCTCACTAAACAGTGGCGGCGACCACACAAAGCAGGGGTATTCTCTCCCTTTTTATACGGAAACCTGAGGTCACCTTAGCAAGTGGTGGAGCAAGACTGACCAGTCTGATTTCACAGTCCGTGTGATTAGCCACCTCGCACCGCAGGCTCATCCAAGACCGTGGGTCCGCAGTCCCGGGCGCGTTTCCTCTTCCATAGATGGGTTATCTTTGTTCTCCTGGGGAGCTCATCACAAACCCAACTCAAATGCAAGCTTGTCGGGTCTGGAGAGCACTCCCCTTGCCCATTCCTGCAGTTGGGCTAAGCTTGCCATGCATGTCTGCGATAGAGCCTTTCTTGCTCGGTATAAGCGATGGGGATGCTGGCTCCGTGCGCGGGGACGTCAGACTTGCTACACGTGGAGACACCGAGAATCTCCCCAGGGACAAGTGGCTCTGTGGGTGGCAGGGCTCAGCTCAGAACTCAGATCTTCCTACTGACTTTCTTGCACTACAAAATTCCCAGACTGTCAATCCCTGAGGGCTCTGGGGGACTGAATCTATCCTTCTCTGTGTCATCACCTGTATCCCCGAGGTTCCTGGAGGCCCAGGCTTGGCATCTCAGGAGCACCATTTCCTGCCATCTCCCGTGTGGCCTAGTGAGCTACCACGCTTTCTGCTGAGAGAACGCACGCAGGGGCACGAGCTGCTCGAGGTCAAAGGTCAATCAGTGGAGAACTACTGCTCACAGCCACCTTAAAGGCAAACCCCGCGGACTTCTCCCCCACGGGAGGCACTGCTCGGTATGGGTCCCCTTACGCATCTGGGATTGAACTGGCTCCCTTTTACGGACTGTATCATTTCTTTCTCTCTCTTTTTTTTTTTTTTTCGCGAGAGAGACAGAGAGCCAGCCGAGGAGGGACAGAGATGGAGGGAGACACAGAATCCAAAGCAGGCTCCAGGCTCTGAGCTGTCAGCACAGAGCCCAATGCGGGGCTCGAACCCACAAACCGTGGAGATCGTGAGCTGAGCCGAAGTCGGACACTTAACTGACTGAGCCGCCCAGGCGCCCCTGGACTGCATCATTTCTAATATGAGCAAAACAACCTCCAGTGGAGAAAAACTGTGGTGTCCTCTGGGGGTTCCTAAAAACGTTCAGTCTAAGGGGCGAGAGATTTTTAAATCTCAGTTTATTTCTGAAAAAGAAACATCAAGTTGAAAAATGAGAAGAACTTCCAGAACCTCCAGGTTTCTTTTTCCTTTTTTTGACGAATGTGTTTTGTTTTCAGTTTGGACTTCATCACACTCGTGTCCCCTTCTGTGCTCTCTGAAGGCTGAGACTATGCCTCTCTTACGACCCTTTTCCGTGGCAGCGTTTTTCAAATATTTGTATTTCTCGAACTAAACTGTGAGCTCCTGGACAGCAGGAGGTCTTACATACACTGATACAGTCCCAGAGCCCCCGATGCTTGAGAGATACTCCTTGGATAGATGAAGAAAAGGATGAATGAACGAACGAACGAACAAACGAACGAGCATTTACAGGAGAAAGGATGTCGGAGGAATCGGGAGAGGAGAACTGGAAAGAGGAATCCTGGATCTTGGAGTCCCCTGCATCGCTGAACACTGTCGCAAACTATCAGACCCAGTTCCCTGGAAGATCTGCGGGGAAGCAGGGCCAGATCCCAAGTGTCTTGGCTCCAAGGCATTCCCTACTCCTCCACCTTTCCCACTTACATTTCAAACAAGGGCTTGAAGACCGTCTCTTCGGAAGAATATCTGAAACCCCCGGGTTGAAAACAGACTCTGCTCGCCTCCCCGCGTTGCGGTGTCCAGGAATGCATACAGACCCTCGCCTACTATTCCAAAACCGTAACTGTGTAAAATCTAGCACAAGATCCGTTACCGGACACCCCTCATTTTGAGCAAGAAGACTGTGAGTGCGCTCTGGGACCGGAGTGGTACTCCGACTTTCGTTTATATTTTCTCGTCTCTTTCTTCTCTTTCCTTCTCTCTAAAGCCAGGGAAACCGAGGGGCTCGTGGGCCGTCGGCGTCAGTGGATGGACCTTCTACCTCCTCCCATCCGACCCTCACTCCCTAGAGAGCCCCTTTATAAGAGGTAAGAGATCGTGAGAAATAAGGAGAGAGATGTTTTGTGACAACACTGGGTGGTGGTGATTTTTTCTTTTTTAAACAACCCCCTCCTCCAGCAGCCCTGCAGACCCCGCAGGGCGTAGATGAAACTTCTGCTTGGACCAAATCCACTTTCTTCTCTGATCGACACATCCTTTCCCCCTTGGGCACTTTCAGAGAGGAGACTGCCGGTGTCCTGAGTCCCTGAAGACATTCCCCAATGGATGGAGGGATATTCTGCTGGGGCCATCGGTTCAGTTCCATCCCACAGCACTAAGCAAAACTACAGCCCTTCCAATGGGCTGGATTTGTGTGTGTGTGTGTGTGTGTGTGACCTGGATTTAGATTCTCTGAGTTCAAGTCCCAGCTCTGCCACTTCACAGGGACTGTTAATCTTAGCCAAATTACTTAATGTCAACTTCTTTACCTTTAAAGGCAGGATCAGGGGCGCCTGGGTGGCTGAGTCAGTTAAGCATCTGACTTCAGCTCAGGACGTGATCTCGCGGTTGATGGGTTCGAGCCCCGCGTCAGGCTCTATGCTGACAGCTCAGAGCCTGGAGCCTGCTTTGGATTCTATGTCTCCCTCTCTTTCTGCCCCCCCCCCACTGTCTCTCTCAAAAGTAAACAAACATTAAAGTTTTTGTTTTGTTTTGTTTTAAAAAAGGAGGATCATGAGAAGATCCTTCTCTCCTAAGGTTGTTGGGAGATACAACTGCCAGAATCCATGCAAGATGCTTAGCACAGTGCCTGGCATATAGAAAATTCATCAATAAATGTTAGCTACAAATATCATTACTTGCATTCTGGGCAGTTCCTATGTTAGACTCTTTGGGAGCCAGGAAGATACACAAGACAGCCCCCGTCCTCATACTAAGGCCCAGGCACAAGTTTTCAGCGTGACTGATGAAATGTTCAAAGAATTCAAACAGAAATAAATATATATTTCAAATATGAGACCTATGATTATAAAGTTCAAAAACACCATTTCGCGCAGGGCTAGCTCTCTGATTTGCCCAAAGCCCAGTTAGAATTTTTTTTTTTAACATTTATTCATTTTTGAGAGACAGACCACGAGCAGGGTAGAGACAGAAAGAGAGGGAGACACAGAATCTGAAGCCGGCTCCAGGCTCTGAGCTGTCAGCACAGAGCCCGACACGCGGCTCGAACCCACGAACCATGAGCTCATGACCTGAGCTGAAGTCAGACGCTTAACTGATTGAGCCCCCCCAGGTGCCCCCGGTGAGACCTATTTTTATGAGCTCTTTTCAAAGCTGCCAATCACCCTCGAGAAGAAAAGTTTGATGAATGACGGCGAGGTACGACTTCGGCACTGAGGAGGAACACAGAATGCCAGGGTGGCCAGCTCCTTTTCCAGAGCCCAGTCATTTCACCTTCTTTGGTCTCCTTTCCCTTATAACGAAAACGAGGAGCCTGGGGTGGAAGTTCTCAGATCTTAGGGCAATAATGTCCTATAATCTGATGAATTCCTTTTTGACATCAGTGTTACAACCAACCCCGGCCACACCAGGCTTCCGGCCTCTGCTTCAAGATCCACTTGCGAAGCCAAGAACAGTCTGGAAGTCACCAGTGCTGGGTGGGGGGCCCCTGTTACAGGCACCCTACATTATGTGAATGTATCAGAGCCTGCAGTTGTTGCTTTGCGAAAGTACGATTTCACCCGCAAGGTATGTCAACCCCCGTAACAATGAGCTGTGTTATAACAGGATTTTTTCCTAATTATGTCAAATGTAGGGCATCGCTCTATTTGAAAAAGGAAAATGGCCCACCCACCGCAGAGCTTTCTTCTTAGCATATGCGACTTGGTTAACATCCTTCTCACATGTGAACATTCCACATCGCACTAGGGGTTCTAATTAAAAAAAAAAAAAAACCCTCTACAATTGTTAGCAAACCTTCTGACAGACACATCTAGCCTCTGTCCCCTGCTTTTTCTTCTACTTTCTAGTTTTTGGAAAATTAGTCTTCTTGCTCTGGCTGTCGAGATTTAGAGGTTATCATACAAACCGCTTTCTAAAATTGCTATGTTTAAGGGGACGGCCGAGAACGCACTGTTGATTGGATCTGGAGACGGTTATTTTCAGGGTCTTTCATTTTTATTTTATGAGCAAACTGATTTTTTTCCCCCTAGTATCTGCTTTTGGGAATTAACTTTCATTTACCCCCAACTAATTTCAGCATCCCGAATTTAGCAGTTCAGACAGACCCTGGAGGACACTGGCTATATTTTTCTGTCTGCCCTACATACATATCCCCTTCTTTCGGGAACTACCCCCTCCTGACTCCACGTGATTTTCCAGAGACTGTCAATCACAGAGGGGCTCGGCCCCGGCTGTCCAATCAGAGTCTCCCGGGCTCCTGAAAGCAGTGCTAATGGGCATTCCCATCAATAGGCCGTGAACTCCAGCAAGGCCAGTCAGGGAGCCTGAGGGCTGATACGGTGCTGGGGTAAAGAGGAACACGCCTCTTCTCCAAGGGCCTTAGTAAGCCTGCCGCCACTGGTGACCATCTTTGCCACACAGGAGAGAGCCTGCTCAGGAAGGACGCTCACCAAAAGACAGCAAGAGGTGGAGGGAGAGGTGGAGGGAGAGGTGGAGGGAGAGGTGGAGGGAGAGAAGGAGAGAGAGAGAGAGAGAGAGAGAGAGAGTGAGTGAGTCCCGGTGACATCACTGGAATCACTGGCCCTGCATAATCCATATCGCGCCTGATGCCAGTCCTCAAAGCTCCCAGGTATGTAAGCAACCAGACGTCTCCTTTAACGGAAGCTGGTCTGAAATGGGTTTCTACCAATAAAACTAGAAGAGCTCTGACTAATCTTTTCCTGGATTCCAGCACCGTCTTCGGTTAGCAGATGTGTTACCCCGCCTCAGAGCCTCAGTTTTCCGCCTGTAAGATGGGAATAACAACATCCACCTCCCAGGATTGTGATCAAGAGTAAGTCAGATAATACGCGTAACCAGCGGGAGAAAATATTCGCAAGTCATGTATCTGCTAAGCGCCTAGTGCCTAAAATATGTTACCTTCTCACAATTCAACAATAAAGACAAATGACTAATTTTTAAAATAGGCAAAGGACTTGAACGGACATTTCTCCAAAGAAGATACAAGCACAAGAAGAGCTGTTCCATGTTATTAGTTGCTAGGGAAATGCAAATCCAAACCCGAAACGAAACACCACTCACACCAGCTAGTGTGGCTATGATGAAAAAGATATAAAGTAACAAGTGCTGGAGGGGATGTGGAGAATCTGGGAGCTCACACGTCCCTAGTGGGACTGGAAAATGACGTAGCAGCTTCGGAAACAATCCAGTAGTTACTCAAAGGGTTAAACACAGCGTTGCCATATGACTAGCAATTCCGCTCCTTCGTATTTAAAGAAATGAAAACACACACCCACACAAAGACTCGTCAGTGAATGCTCATAGCAGCATTATTCGTAGTAGTGGAAACAACCCAAACGTCCATGAATAAACGAAATTGTGGTATATCCCTAGAGCGGAATATTATTCACTCACCAAAAAGGAATAAAGTACTGATATGTGCTACAGCATGGGTGAAACTTGAAAGCACGCGATGCTAGTAAAAACACAGAAGGCCACAAATTATAATTCGCTTTACGTAAAATGTCCAGAATAAGCCAATCAGTAGACACAGAAAACAGACAGAAAGCCGGTGGCCGACGGGCCGGGGGAAGGGAGGACAGAGTGACTGCCAGTTGACACAGGGTTTCCTTTAGGGAGCGGAATTGTTATCGGGATGATGGTTACACAACTTTGTGGACACAGTCGAAATGACTGAATTATATGCCTTAAATGGGTAAAATTTACATTAGGTGATTTATTTCTCAGTTCGCTATGCTGACGCAGGAGAAAGGTACATCTTATTCTCCACTAATAAGAATATAATAACTATATCGTGTGGTGGCGGATGGTGGCTGTACCTGTGAGCACAGGGTAGTATGCAGAGAAGCTGGGTCACTGTATTGCAGATCTGAATCTAGTAGAGAACTGTGTGTCAACTCTACTCAAATAAAAATTTTTTTTAAGAAAAAGAGTAACAGCTATAATGGCTGCCATTCGGTATCTCCTACGTACAAGACAATTTACAGACATGATTTTGTTTAAACCGCGCAGCAACTCTACGACGTAGCTGTTACTCTCCTCTAGTCCAACGGATAGAAGATTGAGGCTCAGAAGTGGTTTTGCAACTAGTGAGCACAGGAGCTAATAAGATTCAAATACAAGTCCATCTGATCTCAGTGTTCAAGCCCTCTGTATTACACTACACTCTTTGTACAAATAGTAACTTGCCATTGGCGTGGCTTGGATGTGGCAGGGACTACTGGGTACATGTGTCCCCTCTATTTGGTCTCCCTGTCTTCAGGCCAGCTGGTGTGGTTGTGTGCCTAAGGCTAGCTAGTGAGATGGACGCTGAGGTGCTACGCAGGGCTTCCGAGAAAGTACCTTAAAAAGAGCTAATTCAGCTAGTGGAGGACCCCTGTAGCCCCTCCCCTCTTCCTCTGTCCTGCTGCCTGTAGTGAAGATGTGATGGCTGACACTCCAGCAACCATTTTGGAACATGAGGTAATAAGATGGATGGCACAACCAGAGATGGAAAACAGCTTAAATCTCTGATAACCATACAGGGACCATCTGGCTTTGGACTATCTCTAGACCTCTCTGCTCTGAGAGAAAGAAGATAAAAAACCCTAATTGCTAATGTTATTTGGATTTTTGTTTATATGCATTTGGGATCTAGTCTTGACTTAAACAATGAGCCTATGAAGACTCTGAGCCCAGTAAGAATATAAAAAATAGCTCATCTCAGAAGTGGCCAAATTAAAAGTATTCTACTAGAGTCATTTCCCCCACCTTGCCCTCTTTTAGAGTCTATATTCAGAGGCACAGAGATTCTACCGAATTATTCTGAAGACAGTCACTGTGGCCTACTTTATGAAGTTATAGAATCATTGAAAAGACTGATCTCAATTTGCTGAGTACAGGCTTTACATATCATAAGAGCCTAAATTTCATCTTAGGAATTGCTTCAGAAAATACAGCCACAGAGGAGCCAACAGGCTCCCGCAGAGTGGATTTCTGAAGAAGGAAATTTATTTACATAACCTTTGCACGATTTGGTTAAGAGAGACGAGACAGGACAGATTCCAAATAGAAGTAAGATGATAAAGCTCAAAGACGTCTTTGCTTTCAAATCAATGTTCTGCTCCATCTTTCCAGAGTAAGCACTTAAAATTCCAGAATTATTTTCCCTGCCAGAAAGATAAATGGTGGGGGCCGTTTGCAGGGGACCCGGGACCGCGGTTTTGGGGGTGGTTTATTTGTTTACATAAGGCAGATTGGATACTTACTAGTCGCAGTAAGACCCAGCAGCAGGTTGGTAGAGTATTGTTGGGTCAAGAATGGGTTTTCTTTGGTTGTCCTTCTTTCTCGTTAGGGTTCTTAAGGATTCAAGCTGCGGTGACGTAAGTGAGGATAATACATTTGGAGGAAGGAAACATTTTTCCACACTGTTTTTTTCGGCAGCTTAATTTATCTGCTTTTGTACACACTATGGATAGCTGGAGCTGTAACTCGAATATTCCTTATGAGGATAAAAAATTCTACTTTTATTTTGTTATTTTGTGTCTGTATATCTGCAAATAAGCGAGAAGACTGAGAATCGAGATGAACACTTATTAGTTCTTTCTCCAGACCTGGGTGGAATATTTTCTCCTACTTTTTCCTTTTCTTTCTTTCTTTTTTTTAACGTTTATGGATTTTTGAGAGAGACAGAGCATGAGGAGGGGAGGGGGAGAGAGAGACAGAGACACAGAATCTGAAGCAGGCTCCAGGCTCTGAGCGGTCAGCACAGAGCCTGATGTGGGGCTCGAACTCATAAGCCTTGAGATCACGACCTGAGTCGAAGTCAGATGCTTAACCGACTGAGCCACCCAGGTGCCCCCTATTTTTTCTTTTCCTAAGAGGAAAAGGTATATGCATGTGGATGGACACACACACACACACACACACAATCCAGAACACAGGAATCAGGGAGCAAACCACACAGATAACCAGGAAGCCAAAATCATTTCCACAAAGTCCATGCACTGAAACTCATGCATTGCAATCACAGGAGCACCCCTTTAGCTCTCACCTGGACCTTGTTTTCTCTGGCCATATACCCAATTCGACAAGTCTGGTGAGCTGGGTTTTAGGTTTCCAGCAAACGCAACACAATGGTTATGCTGGGAAGAGTGAAGGGGCAACAAAAAAGGGGCACAAGACCCCAAACTGGAGAAATTTGCTAACACCGCCACGAAAAAGCAAGTCTGCATTACGTGCTTGCTAATGAGGGCAAACCATTCTGCTCAACTGATGCCAGCCTCAATAAAAAGTGACGTGCAAGACGATGGACCTTTGTAATCAAGAGGAGTTTTGAGACATGATGCTCTAGTCTAGGCACCGTGCCAGGTGCAGGTCTTTTAACAGGGTTTTCAGTCAGACCAGCAAAGATAACACAAAATAAAAGAATAGTTGGTGCTCAAAGGCTCTGCAGAAAATGCGAATTTGTTAAGGGAAGCAGCAATGGCTGAGCGCAGATCAGGAGTCAGAGGACCCGGGATCGTGGGGTGCCTGGGGGGCTCCATCAGGCGAGCGTCCAACTCTTTTTAAAATTAAAAATTTTTTAAGGTTTTATTTCATATTTGAAAAAGAGAGCGAGCGAGCAAGAGAGAGAGTGCGAGCAGGGGAGGGGCAGAGAGACAGAGACAGAATCTGAAGCAGGCTCCAGCTCTGAGCTGTCAGCACAGAGCTCTACACGGGGTTCGAACTCACAAACTGTGAGATCACGACCTGAGCCGAAGTCGGAGGCTTAACCGACTGAGCCACCCGGGCGCCCCTAACTCTTGATTTCAGCTCAGGTCATGAGCCCGGGGTCGTGGGATCGAGTTCCGCACCGAGCTCCACACTGAGCATGGAGCGTGCTTAAGATTCTTTCTCTCTCCCTGCCTCTCTCTCTAAAATAAAAATTAATTAATTAATTATTATATTAATATTAATAATTAGTTATTATTTTAATTAATTAAAAGACCTGGAATCGAATCCAGACACTACCATTTACAAGCTGTAATGGCACGGGGAGAAAAGATTCAGCTTCCCTCTTCCCCACAATGGGGCTAACGACAGTGCCTTCAGAGGCTGTTGCGGATATTAAATAAGCTAATACATGTGAGACTACAATGTCTGTATCCCATAAATGTTCATTCAATCCAAAGAACTGACGTTTTACTTCGCGTGTGAATCTCTGGGTTTTTTTCCACGAAACGGTCATTATTATTTGCTCTGACGCTGTCGATTAAAATCGAAGAGAAGTATGAGCCAGCAATTTCACTCCTAGGTGTATACCGACAGAAATGCACATATACGTTCATCAAAAGACATCTAATAATGTTCACAGAAGTAGAGCATATATAATAATGCACGTACGAAGGCTCAGAAAGAAGTGTGCAGTTTCAAAGTAACAACTGTCTAGCATCCTGTGGTACCTACGCAGCTACACTTCTATTCGTGGTTTTCACACTCCACACGCTTAAGGTCCGGAATTGTATGCATTTTACGAATATATCCTTCCATCCGTTCATATATTGTATACTATAATTTGCCCTATTCTCTGAGGAATATGATGGAATATAAAAACATACATAAACACATGCGTGCACAGGCACGTGCACACACACACACACACACACACACACACACACACACACACACACATCTGGTTCAGGCTGTCTTTCACATTCTCTGATCCTAAAAGGGGCCCCGTCTCTGGCGAGAAAATGGTCCCATGATCAGGAAGGCATGCATGTATATTCATAACAGGACAAACATCAACCAATGTAAGGAGAAGCTTGAGAGTTTAAGGAGGAAGGAAATGAATATGTTTACACTTTTAACATAGCAGGCAAGTGACCTAGCGTTTTCAAATATTCCTCATGTCATCCTCAACACAACCCTGGAAAGAGTATCACCGTACGGAGGTTACGAAACCTACCCACCACCAGGCAGCCACTAAGCGTTTGCCTATGCCCTTGAATCCAGTTCTGACTCCAGACACTTCTCTTCCACCCACGCCACGGCTGGACACCACCAGTCAGAAGAGACATAGAGGCACCACGGATCCGGGAGGGATTTGGTCTGGGCAGGAGTTTGCGTCCTTGTGTTCAAACCCTAGTCCCCCTATTACCACCCCTGAGACTGCAAAGTTGGGGAATCACGGTCCCACGTAACGCAATCTGCTCCTCAGAATGCAAAAGACGTCTAGTTTGGGTCAAGCTTCTGGTCCACTGGGGCGATGCTTTTTCAGCCTAATTGCTTCTTAACAACCACATGTATCTGCTGACTTTAATAAACGGCAGGTTTTACCCAATTCAGCGAGTTGGCTTCATCGGCGCTTGGTTCTTGCTGGGGGACCAGCACAGATGTTAAAGTCAAGCTGACCTGAGTCCTCATCCGTGCCACGGTCTCTGGCTTCCATGCAAGGTGCCCGACACCCCTCCCCCACAGCCATCCTCATCCGTGCCATCATGTCTGGCTTCCATGGAAGGTGCCCGACACCCCTGCCCCCCAGCCATCCTCATCCGTGCCATCATGTCTGGCTTCCACGGGAGGTGCCCCACCCCCCACCCCTGGAAAACAGCAGAAGCCAAAGGCATCTTGGCTTCTTTTCATACAAAAAGGGTAACCGAGCCACAGGGCTTTATCCCTCAAGAAGAGAGGCATAAGTGCTCACAGCCCCATCTGCATGGCATCTGGGACTACCCTCAAGGCAAAATGTGAAAGAGGCTTCTACTACAAAGAATTATCTGCGGCCTCCCTCAGGGATCTGTCCCGAAGCAGAGTCGAGTTGGCTTTGGGACTTGAGCCTCCTTGAACCCAAGACCGGCTGCCTTACCTCCCCTGCTTCCATTTTTACTGCCCCTACTTCCTCTCAGCTGTAACCTTCCCTGATAGATACTTGGGGATTGATGGGCAGAAAGGACCTAGGCCAATGTCAAGGCTGGTCTATGGTTGCTGACTAGCACTCAGCCTCAGGGTTCTATACCCTTGGATGCTACGGTCCTCAGGCCACAGTGCACACTTCCTGCTTAACATTCTAGTGGCCGCTATAGGATGGCCCATGGCCAGGGGCGCTAGAGAAGCTGAGGAGAGAGGCCCCAGCAGGCCCTGGTTACGGCTGGGGGTGGGACAGGGGAAGCAGAGGAGGAGGCAGGCAAGTAATAGAAGCAAGCCAGCAAGATTTCACCTCTTCCTGGCTTCACTGGAGAGGACTTTGAAAAGCGTAACAGACAGAGTCGGCTGGTGGAGTTCTACCAGCAAAACACCGAGGGAACAGGACAGAAGGGCCCATGACTACCCGCCCGCCATGACTCAGAGCTTGGCCTCCATTATGTCTCCTTCAATTCTTACACAACCCTGTGGTGTCAAATGATCCCCATTTTACGGATGAGGAAATTGAGGCGCAGAGAAGTTAAATACTTGGCCCATGTCCTAACCGGCAGGTCTGTGGGACTTCAAAGCCAGCACTGGCTTTCAACATCAGGTGTCTAGGGCTTCACCCCTGCAGCCGTGTCTGAGAAACACATGGGACGACATCGATTTCCTCTTGATCTGATGTCCTTTTGGGGGGGCACGTACCCCTCCTCCTTCCTCTTCAGAGACACCTTCACATGCCACACCCAAATTGGGGGAAAAAAAGAAGTGTGATCGATTTGGATTTGTATTCGCTTTTGGGTCCCTGCACCCAGCAAGTGTGGCCCCCGGGTGCACGTCCTACAGTAACTCGCCCTCTCTCTCTGGCTGGGAGCTCTTCTTCAGAGGATTCAACGTGAAAGCATGGAGACGGCCTCCTGACCACGAGGTGTGGGCACGTGGCCACCAGGCTGGGCCGGGCGCTGTGCCCTGGGTGCCAGCGCCTCCCACGGTCCACACGGCGGGTCTCAGTGGACTCGCACTGGGCCGGCTCTTCCCTGCCCTTGCCTCAGGGACCCAGGCAAAGGCCGCCCGCCCAGGCCCACGTCTCTCAGCGACTGTGACCCGTGTGCCGCCCGTGTGAGATCAGCGTGGCATTCACCGGCTTCTTCTGTTTTTAAAACAGTCGTTTCCCACTTGCATATCCCAGTTCACGTGGGGCCAGGGGTGTGAAAAGTTTCCTGAGAGCCACTGAAAAAAAATCCTGTGTCTGAGTTGGGAGGACTTCCTCTTCCCCATCACCAACCAAACAGGTACAGGGGAATGGAAAAGCAACAGGGCAATGGTAAAGAGAGAATCAGGAAGGACTGCCTGGAGGAGGTGGTGCTGAGATGCCTCCTGGAGTTGGGAGGACTTCATCTTCCCCATCACCAAGCTCGGAGATAACACAGACAGACACACACATACACACTCAAATAACATGGACAGACACATACACACACACATACTCACAACATGGACAGACACACGCACACACACACATACACTCTGAAATAACATGGACGGGGGGCTTCTGGGGGGCTCAGTCGGTTAAGAGTCCGACTCTTGATTTTGGCTCAGGTCATCATCTCAGGGTTTGTGAGACCGACCCCTGATGTGCTCAGCGCTGACGGCACGGAGCCCGCTTCAGATCCTGTCTCCCTCTCTTTCCACCCCTCCCTTGCGCGTGCGTGTGCACACGTGCTCTCTCTCTCTCTCTCTCTCTCTCTCTCTCTTGAAAATAAATAAATGCATTTTATTTATTTGTATTTTGCATTTTGAGGGTGCAGGATACAGACAGAGAATCCCGAGCAGGCTCCGCGCCTGACGTGGGGCTCGAACTCACGAACTCTGAGATCACGACCTGAGCCGAAATCAAGAGTCAGATGCTTCACTGACTGAGACACCCAGGCGCCCCAATAAATAAATGCTTTAAAAAAAAACACATTAAAAACAAGAAGTCACGTGGACGGACACACACACACACACACACACACACACACACACCCAGACTCTGGAGTGCACACGTGACCAAGAAGCAGACACCTTGGAAACAGCCTTTTTCACTGACTACCAGTGGCTCATTATTTACATACGCCAAGCACGGCCTCGTGGCTTCGTGCGAGCTGCCGCGGGCGTGTGTAGGATCGGGGCCAGGCAGGCCCTCGAGGGGCCTACAGTCAGTCAGAGAGTGTGCAGGAGGCCCACCAGGCCCCCTCCCTACCCTTCCCTGTCTTCCTCTGGACTCTAGGGGCCTGACCTGCTCTGAACACATCACGGGGCCCCTTGGCCTTCTGGCCTCCAGTTGGGTTCATCCAATGAGATTTCTAGAAGGCGAATGCAGGAAGTGGAACGTGCAGCGAGGCAGTGTCCCCCTCCTCTGCGGAACCCCACCCTCTCAGATGCCGGCTGCGGGTCCTCTGCACACAGCCCACCGCTGTGCCCACCACGTCCCAGAGCCCCCACACCCCCTTCAGAGGCGCCTGGAGTGCCCCGCCGTCCCTGGCGGCTTCCCTTCCCCCCGCCCACACTTCTCCAATGAGTCCTTTATGAAACTCTGCTCGAATTATCCTATTTTGAGTGTGCCATCTGCTTCCTGCTGGGACCCGGGCTGATCCAGGGCGGCAGAGTAAACAGACAATTGCTGTAGAATGCACAACAATAAAAAACGACATTGGTTCCCAGCGAAGCACCAGAGCTCTGGGGTCTGACTGCTTGGGCTGTGCATCCTGTTCCACTGCTTACTATAGTTTGCCCCTTTAATCCTCGCTCCCACTTCTGACAAACGGGGTAACCCCAGGGCCTACTGCACAGGGGGGCCATGAGGATTAAATGAGATGGTAGTACGGCATCCGGCACTCTGTCGACGCTGGTAGATGCCAGCAGGGAGCTGACTGCGCAGTCCTTTCAACTTGGTAAGTGCCCAATATATATCTGTTGAGTGGCTGATGCACTAGAAGGTGGTACAGGGAACATAGGAAAGCAACAGGGCAATGGTAAAGAGAGAATCAGGACGGACTTCCTGGAGGAGGTGGTGCTGAGGAGCCTCCTGGAGAAGCCGGCTAGCGGATGGCTGGCCAAGGGTGTTCCAGCAGAGGGGCCAGCACGCACGAGTGTGTGAAGGCCTGACAAGCACAGCGGACGTGGGGCGGTGCCAGGAGCTCAGAGCAGGAGGGCGAAGGCTGCCGGCCGGGCAGTGTAAGGGCAGGGGCCGGAGGGGGAGGCAGGGCCGCCCAGGAGGTCAGGCCAAGGAGTTGGTCTCTGTCCTAAAAGCCAGGGAGTGCTTCTAACCTGGTGGGTTTGAGGCCGAGAAGGTTCAACCAAGGCTCCGCCGAGAGCACACGGCGGGCGCTCCGCATACCTGCTGAGGAACGGGCGCCTGCCGGCTGCTTCACACGGCGACATCGGTCACCGCCTGCCCGCCCTCCTCCTCAGACGCGTGTCAGCAGACGCCACGCTGCGATCCAGGCAACACGCCAGCCACAGGTCTCTCGCGTGTCCTCACCTGATCTCATTAGTACCATGGCCCACAGCGGGACAAGGAAAATACACTTGGTCTTGGTCCCTAGCTGCTGGCACAGAGCCCCCAGTGCCCTTGGAATCTGCGGACTGCCGACGGAGTCTTCTGTATGCCACAGAGCCGACTGGCGGGCAGGAGGCGAGGCGGCTTCAGGAGGATCACCGGGACGATGTCAGGCCGGGAGGAGGGGCTGGGCACCATTCAGTCGCCAGCGGCCGGTGATTTAGTCAATCGTTCCTGTGCACTGAAATCTCCCCAAAACCCCTACGCTGTGCGGATCGGGGAGCCTCAGGGCTGGTGAATATACCAACAGGCGGTGAAGGCAGGGAGCCCCCCGAGAGGGCCTGGAAGCCCTCGTGCACCCCCAAACCCAATATCTTCCTCTATTCACCTCTCCCATCTGGCTGTTCCTAAGCTGTATCTTCTATAATAAACTGGAAATAGTTAAGTTCGGTGAGCCATTCTAGCACGTTATAGAACCTGATTAGGGGGTCCCGGAAACTTCCGAATTTACAGCCCGTCAGTCAGAAGCCGCCCCGGGACTTACCGCTGGCATCTGAAGTGGGGGCAGTCTCGTGGGACTGAGCCCTTACTGGTGGGGCCTGTGCTAAACCCAGGTGGACGGCGTCAGAATTGAACTGTTGGGATGCGCGGTTGGTATCGCAGAACTGGAAAGCGGCCCGGGGTCGGGAGTGGGAGAAGAAAGAAGGCGCTCTCATCAACACTCTCCTTCACGGCCTGTGAGGCCGGCCCGGCCCCGCCGCCACACTGGCGGAGGAGGCCGGCACTCTCCGGCCGCTCTGCCCTCACTGACTCAGCTGCTGATTCAACTGGCCGTCCGGGTGTGGCAGCCGGAGGCACCCGGAACCAGCCTGACGCCTAGCCCCAGGCCTGGGGAGCGGCCCTGCCCCTTGTCCTCTGGCTCAGAAGTCCAGGAGCTGGAGAAGACTGGCCAGGAGGCCCATCCCCCTGCCACCCCCCCCCCCACCCCCTATGGCCGTCACCAGTGATGTGCTGGAGAGACGATCCCTCGCCCTTTTTTTTTTTTTTCAATGTTTCATTTATTTTTGAGAGAGAGAAAGAGAGAGTGTGAGCAGGGGAGAGACAGAGAGAGAGGGAGACATAGAATCCGAAGCAGGCTCCAGGCTCTGAGCTGTCAGCACAGAGCCCAACAACACAGGGCTGAAGCTCATGGACTGTGAGAACATAACCAGAGCCAAAGTCGGACGTCCAACCAACCGAGCCACCCAGGCGCCCCTGCTTCTACTGAACACCTGCCCGCTGGGCACCCCAGTCTCGGGCTGGATTCCCCCACAATCCTCCCCCACATGAAGACTGAAAGAAATGGACCCAAGTAGACGAATGGGGAAACAAGACGGGAAAGGGAAGAGAGCCAATACGGGTTCGTTGCAGAGCAGGTCATCACCATGGGCAACCGCGTCCGGTCCTGTGGAGACTTCTGGGAAAGGCCACAGGACAAGCTTCAGAGCTGTGCACCTGCGGGGCCAGGGAACTGGAGTATTTATTCCCCAACTCTTGTCCTTCGTGGGCTGAGGGCTGCTCCCGGGGAACTCTGGGCACCTCTGGCACGCAGAGGGAACCACGAGGGGCGCAGCCCTGGGCGCTCAGTACATGGGAACCCGTGTGCGCCACGGAGATCCAGACGATGCCAACAGTGTTCCTGAGGACCCCATGCTGGGAAGAGGACCGCCGACCAGAGACAGTCAGTCCTCAAAGAGGGATGTGGACGAGTCAAGAGGTGATTATAACCCAGGCAGGTAGAAGCCATGGCTGAGGGTGCTTCTAGGGCACTGCTGTTCAGCGGGAATACAGTACAAGAAAAAAAAGAAGTATAACACAGCACAGGCCAGGGATATAATTTTAGATTTAAAAAAAATTTTATATTTCCTTTTGAGAGACAGAGAGAGGCTGGAGGAGGAGTAGAGTGAGGGAGACAGGATCTGAAGCAGGCTCTGCACTGACAGCAGAGAGCCTGACGCGGGGCTCGAACCCACGAATCGCAAGATCATGACCTGAGCCAAAGTCAGGCGCTTAACCGACTGATCCAGGCACCCCTAATTTTAGACTTTTGATCGTCACATTAAAAGTCTAAAGAGGGGCGCCTGGGTGGCTCAGTCAGTTAAACGACCGGCTTCGGCTCAGGTCATGATCTCACGGTCCGTGAGTTCGAGCCCCGCATCGGGCTCTGTGCTGACAGCTCAGAGCCTGGAGACTGCCTCGGATTCTGTGTCTCCCTCTCTCTCTCTGCCCCTCCCCTGCTCACGCTCTGTCTCTCCCTGTCTCAAAAATTAATAAATATTAAAAATATTAAAATAATAAAAAATAAATGTCTAAAGAGATGAAATTCTTATTTTTTAAAGTTTATTTATTTATTTTGAGAGAGAGAAAGGGAAAGAGAATCCCAAGCAGGCTCCGGACTGTCAGCGCAGAGCCCAACACGGGGCTCGAACTCACGAACCGTGAGATCACGGCCTGAACCGGACATCAAGAGTCAGATGCTTAACCTACTGGCCCCACCCTGGTGCCCCGAGGTAAATTTGTTTTAATAATAAACATTAGTTAACCCAAGGCATCCAAAGTATTATTTTAACGTGTAATCAATAGAAAAAATATTAATGACACAGTCGACATCCCTTTTTTTCATTCACAGTCTTTGAAAGCTGGTCTATTTTATACTTACGGGACATCTCAATGGAGTTCAACTGCATTTCACGTGCTGGGTAGCCCCACGCAGCTAGTGGCCACCATACTGACGGCACAGGGGTCACTGACGATTGTGGACCCAAGGCTAGACAAGGAACTGCCAACTGTGCCTTCCCAAAGCACTCAGAATAAAATCTAAGCCCCTTACGTGGTCTCAGCGCCTTACCTGACCCGGCCCCTGCCCGTCTCCATGACCTGACTTTCCAAACCTTCCTCCTCCCTGCCCACACTGCAGCCTTGCGTCCGGTGGTCACTCTTGGAATGTGCTACTGTAAGGGTCTTTCTCATGCTGTCCCCTCATTTGGACTTTCCAGGACCCAGACCCCTTCCTGTTTGCTTCTTTCTGTCCTTCGTGCCACACTCCACAGGATCCCCCTCCCACCCCACTCCCCGATCGCCGATTTTCTTAAATTATACACCATTAACGTTATTTATTGATTTTATGGTCTCTCCTGCTACCTACCGAATCCCCAGGCCCTAGAGCAATGCCTGGCAAAGGAGAAAATGCTTAATTTAAATACTGGTGGGATGCATGAACACATAACCCTCACGTAGAGGAGAAACAGCAGAGCAGAAGGACCAAAGTAATTCTGACACAGCCGCTGTGATTTATTCTCTTCTGCGTTCCCAGGACACAGTGCTACCAACCCCCAGAGCTTGTTACAAAATGGGAAAGCAATGACGGGGGAGAGGTGCTGGGGGTGGGCAGTGGTGGTGGCTGCTAGGGCCAGGGAGGGCTTCACAGAAGAGCAGGGTCTTGGGGACTGAATGGGAGTGTGCAGGGTGGGCATGGCATCCCCGCAGAGGGAACGGCGTGTGCAAAGGCACAGAGGCACGGAAGAGCACGTTGTATGTGGCCAATACGCATTAACACAATACACCTTCCCTGTTGGTATCCCGCCTCACAAAACAAGGGTTAGCAAGGCTCCTCGCTCAGTCTTCGCCTGGAAATAACACGCTACCCTGAGCCTGGTGCCCACTCCGTCCTCGCCCAGCCTGGCGGACAGGCTGCTGGCTTCTCCGACCTCTCCCTCGAGGGGCTCCCTGAGCTCCTGCCACCAGGAGGACCCCTTTCTGGCCGATAGCAGCATGAGCCTGCTGCCAGTGAGCCTGAGACCCACACCCCTATCACTGACTGCTTTCAGGAAGGGACGCTCTCTTTACGGCACGCAAGCAGCCAGGACGCTGTGAGCCCCGAATCACTAGGGTCCAACGTGAAGAAAGTCTGCCTGTGGGTTTTGAAGCCAGCAGAAAGGGGCACAGAACCAAGAAGACCTACTATGTGCCGGGCACTGTGCTAACTGCTTTCATGGACTGGCTCACTGAATCCTCACTGCAGGAGGAAACGGAGGCTCGCAGGGGTTAGTGGCTTGCCCGAGGTCACAGAGCAAGGAGGTGACAGGAGAGTCTCTTAACGTTTAGGTATATATCCCAGTAAGATGAAGGGAGCAAGTTCAGACCACCCTCAGGGCGTCCCTGGGTCCAAGACTGCCTGAAGCCAGCCCCAGCGGTGGGATTTTCTGTCTGTTCCACTGCTGCCACGGCCGAAAGACGCCCCACTGATACCGAGCGCTATTTCTCCCAGAGAGGTGGAAGGACTTACCCGGATCTCCCCGTCAGTCTGGGGACCACAGAAGGACCCGGGTCCCCCGGCTCCTCTCCAGGACTGGCCACCTGCCCTGCTCACGGCTCCCTGTGAAGACTGCCCTTTGTGTACCGGTCAAACACACCTGAACTCTCATTTGAACCCCTGGCAAGGGGGAGCCGGAGCCCTCTAAGATTACACGTGCTCCTGCCAGATTTCAGCGGTTGCTTTATCCCTGAGTAAGATCATGCATTCACCCCAGGAGCGATCAAAGACTCAAACCAGGTAGGACGCTCCGAGGTGAAGCGGAATGGCCTCAAGTCACCAGCAGGAAAGGCCTTCCCCGGATTAAAATAAACACACGTGCATAAGATCTGCTGGAAGGAAGGGGGTGATCACAACTCTTCAGCGCAACGTCAAAGCTGCCAGTGTTGCTATGTAATTTACGACCCGGTCTGCGGACAAGCATTCACCCCCTGTGATAACTGTCCCCTTCCCTCTCCTGCTACTCAGGAGCCCCACTGCTGGGCAGGGGAGGAAAAGCGGGACGGTGGGAGTCAGAAGACGTGGGCTTCAGAGAGAGACGGTGGAGCCCAGGGGAATCTGCACACGTCACACCCCTCAGGGGCTCCCAGTGCCCCGTCATTCATTCACTCAACAAACATTTACTAAGTGCCTACTATGCACTAGGCAGTGTGAAGCTACGGATGGTGGGAATTAAAACTGTGACGGTCCCCACCCTCGTGGCAGTTATAACATAGCGAGAAAGACTGACACGAATAAAAGCCAGATAGTCATGTGTGCACACGCACACGCGCACACACACACACACACACGCACCACGGGAAGTCACCCAGGGTTCCACAGTGGTGCACTGTGACGAAGCTAGCCAGGTTGGGAGGAGTCAGGTAAGGCTTCCCCAGGGAAGAGCCCTTTGAGCTGGGGCTTGGATGAGCAAGACTAACTCGGGAAAGGGGAAAGCGGGGAGGGGACCCCGGGAGTCTCCCTGCCAAGGGCGGCATCTGGAAAGGTCCCAGGAATGGAGAGAAGAGAGGTCTGTAGTGAACCGACAGAACCCGAGTCCGGCTGGAGCGCAGACAAAGCGAGGTGGGCACAGAGACGCGGTGCAACGGCGGCAGGCCCCCCGAGGGAGGGGGGCGAGGGCGGGCGAAGGTTTACCCTCGGTGAGGGTAAGGGAGCCCCAGGCGGGGGCCTCCACGGCGTCCCAGCCCCGGCCGGGGAAGCCCTCGCTGCTCCCGGACCTGCTCCTGCTCCCGCCTATCTCCTAACCCTCAGAGCCACCTCTCAACCCATCAAACTCCCGCCTGACAGCTGAGGATGCTCTCGGGGAAGGAGTACAGGTCTGCGGGCTGCTGGGGCACACACTGGGGGCAGAGACCCAGACCCACGTTTCAGAAGAGACTGCAGTCAAAGGCAGGGCTCGAGGCCCAAGCTCTGTCTCTGACCCACTGGGACGAGCTGAACAAAGGAGGTGGGCATGGGGAACAATGGGCAGACTCTCGGCACACACGGATAACGGCCGCGTGATTCCAGAGGCGAGCCAGACGTGGCTGTGCTTGAGGTCCTCTTAAAAGAGCCAAAGCAGGGGTGTCTGGGGGGCTCCGTCGGGTAAACACCCGACTTCGGCGCAGGTCAGGATCTCACAGCTCGTGGGTTCGAGCCCTGCATCGGGCTCTGCGCGGACAGCCTGGAGCATCTACGAGTCAATCACCTTGCAGCTGATGGAGCGGCAGCGGTGGAGACGCGCACGGCGGGGCTCACGGTCACGGCAGCCGGGCGTGCTAATGACCTGTCTGCAGGAACTTGCAAGCCTCCACCCGCAGTTCCGCCGAGGGGCCGCAAACACTAACTGCACACTGCCCCGAAGCCCGGCGGGCACGCGTCTACTTTGCGAGCCACGGTGCGTTCTCGCTGTGTCTGTCGATTTTCAGGAAAACCTGTGTAGTTTACCATCACCAAACCCCAAATATTTGCGGAGAAGCCCTTTCGGGAGTTTCTGGCACTCCGGGAACCCACGCGAAGTGTTACGCGTCTTTTTTTTTTTTAAACAGAGAAAATTGTTCTCTATTCATACCTGTAAAATGCATTAGCTCATAGCTTCCATGTTAAACCAAAACCGAATCACTGGAGTATCCAAGGCTGCTGCTTTCTCTAAGATGATCTTTGTTAGGTTCTAACATTATGGGTGACCCAGGAAAGAAAAAACGTTCAAATAGAGACCAAGGTCCATACAAAAGGCCGGGTCCCATTCCATTTTCAATCACTGTATAGACCTACGACGGCCACCTCGGCTATGAAAGTGTTCTTCAAGTAACAAGTCTAGAATTGGCATTTTCTGTTGGTGATAGGCTTCGGGGCCACTGATGTGATATATTTTTTTTAAATTTTCCCTTTTTAAAAAATTTGTTTAACATTTTTATTTATTTTTAAGAGACATAGAGACAGAGCTTGAGCAGGAGAAGGACAGAGAGAGAGACGGAGACACAGAATCTGAAGCAGGCCCCAGGCTCTGAAGAGCCGTCAGCACAGAGCCCGACGCGGGGCTGGAACTCACAGACCATGAGATCATGACCTGAGCTGAAGTCGGCCGCTTAACCGACTGAGCCACCCAGGCGCCCCCACTGATGTGATTTCAACAACAATTTGTATTTCTTGAACATCTACTATGTGCCAGGCTCTATGCCAGGCACTGGGATAACATGAGTGGATAAACAGCCATCACCACTGTCTGTTGGGAGCTGGCGGTCTTGGCCGGGGGTGGGGGTGGGGGGCAGACACACACGAGTAAACAAATAATTCCAGATTGTCACAGTGCCAGGAGGAAAACACAGAGGGTGCAGCCGGAGGGAATGCAGTGCTGGGAAGAGGTCGGAGGAAGCAGCATTTAAGCGGAGACTCTAGGACGTGACTTGTCACCTTACAAAGAGCAGGGGTTTGGGGAGGGGCGGGGGTGCAGGGAGGGTGGTCCTGTAGGCAGAGAAACAGCACGAGGCAGAGTCCTGAGACCAGCCAGTACTCACTGCGTGTGACAACAGAACCCCGTGGAGGAAAGGGAGCCTTTGTGGGCCATGGTGAGGAATCTGGATTTCATTTTAAGTAAAATGGACACGGGGCCCTCGGGGCCACCGACGGGTGTTAAGCAGGGGCGAGCATGGTCTCACGCAGGAGCAGCGGCAAGAATAACCCATGTTGGACGTCGGAATCTTGAGGCGCCTGCTAGACTTCCAGAAGGAGATATTAACCAGGTGTCTGGGATCATCAAGTCTGGAATTCAGAGGACGGGCTCGGCTGGAGCTAGAGTTTGGAAGTACGTAATTAGTCGGCCTACGGAGGGTCTCCGAGAACACCGGGGGGTTGGCTGGAGGCAGGGACGCCCTACTGAGAGGCTGGGGAAAAGGGCAGGGTCCCAAGAAGAAATCCCAACAGGCTTGGTGCCATGCCAGCCCAAAGAAAACAGAGTGTTTAGAGACAGGGAGGGGCCAGCGGGCACAAATGCCTCCTGGAAGTGGAGGGGACCTGCAGAACAACTCTGAAGCTCTGGGATTTGAGGAGGGGCCTCATCTTAAACAGCTTTCCTGAGGGCCTGGGGATGAGACAGTGACGCAGTGAGTGGAAGAAATTCCAGGCTCCAGGCTCGGACCCCCTGCCACGGAACTCCGCCTCTGCCCTTTCGCAGCAACGCGTCCTCACCCAACTTCCCAAACCTCCATGAGCGCCAGCCCGTCTTTATAACAGTATCTGCCTCCCAGGGTTGTTGTGGGATTTAAATGAGCTAATAAGTAGCAAGCGCTTGAGAGAGTAAATTGCCTGGCTCAGGTTAAATGCTCAGCTATTATTGCTGTTGTTGTTATAGTAATGAACGCTGAGTGAGTGCTGGGTTTTACGTGCACAGTTGATCTTTGAACAACACAGGGTCGAACTGTGTGGGTTTTTTTCCAACAAATACCGTATGGCATTGTAAATGTCGTTTCTCTTCCTTATGATTTTCTTAATAACGTTTTTTTTCCTCCAGCTAACTTGATTGTAAGAATCCAGTGTACAGTACATAGAACATACAAAATACCTGCTAATCAACGATTTACATTAGCAGTAAGGCTTCTGGTTAACAGTAGGCTATTAGTAGTCAAGTTCTGGGGAGAATCCAAGGTTATATGCAAGGTTATATATGACAGCATGAGGGCGGAGTCAGCGCCTCGAATCCCTGTATTGTTCAAATGGCAACCGGGCGCCTGGGTGGCTGGGTAGGTTGGGCATCTATCATCGGCTCAGGCCATGATCTCACAGTTCGTGAGGTTGAGTTCCCCATGGGGAAAGCTCGAGTCCACTTCTCTCTCCCTCTCTCTCTCTCTCCCTCCTGTGGGATTCTCTCTGCCCCTCGCTCACTTGCGCCCTCTCTCAAAAAAAAAGCGGGGGTCAACTATAGTCACTCATGTGGCAGATACCGTTACGCCCAGGTTGCAGATGGAGAAACTTGCCTAGGACCCCCCGGTGAGTTCTGAGGGTGGAGCTGGCATTCACGTACAGGTGAGACCCCGTGCTCGTAACCACCGCCCTACAACTCCGCATAGGATGCCAAGGCGCGTGGTTAATGTCCAGCGCAACGAAGAAAAAGGCCCACTAGTGTATCAATTGTGTGCTACGGGTGCAATGTTTGTGTCCCCCACCTCCCAGATTCCTGTGCTGAGATCCTAACCGCCACTGTGATGGTAGTAGCAGGTAGGACCTTGGGGAGATGCTTAGGTCCTAAGGGTAGAGGCCCTCATGCAGAGCATTTGTGTCCTTGTCAAAGCGACCCCAGACAGCTCCCCTGCCCCTTCCACCACGTGAGGACGTGAGGACGCAGCGTAAAGACAGTCATCTGGGAACCAGGGGGCGGGCTCTCACTGGACCTGGAATCTGCCAGCACCCTGACCTTGCACTTCCCAGCCACCGAAAGCATGAGAAATGAATATCTGTTGTTAAAGTCCTTTAGTCTGTGGTACTTTTGTTCGAGAAGCCTGAGCTGAACATTGCGATTCTTCCGCTGGCATTTCCAGAGGGGACTACTGGTTTGAAATCGGTTTTGGGGGCGGGGAGAGGCGTGGGTGGCTCAGTCGGTTAAGCACCTGACTCTTGGCTTCGGCTCGGGTCATGATCTCACAGTTGCGTGGGTTGGAGCCCCGTGTAGGGCTCTGCGCTGACAGTGCGAAGACTGCTTGGGATTCTCTCTCTGCCCTTCCCCCGCTCGTCCTGTCGCTGTCTCTCTCAAAATAAATAAGTAAAGAAAACTTTAAAAAATTTGGTTCTGGAGTGCGTATGGTTACTGGAAAACCCAATCCTCCCCTAGGCCTCGCAGAATCGCGGATTCAGGAAGAGATGAGGCTGGCTGGATCAGGGTGGTCGGCCCTGGCCTGCAAGAGGCTCCAGGGGGCAGGGGGCGTGGTCCCCCACGCACGGAGCTCCGCCTCCCGGCCCTGCCTGCACCGGAGCCGCTCTACTACCCCCGTCCGGTGCATACACTGAGCCCTCTCTTAAGCTTTCACACGAAGAAAATACTCTGCAGGTACAAACGTCTGGAAACGGCAAGACTTGGCATTTCTCAGGCTGCACCTGCGTCAGAATCACCTGTGGTGGCTGCTGAAATGCGGATTGCTTGGCCTCACTACAAGCTTAAGGCCATCGGAAGCACCAGAGAGAGTCTGCTCTCTAACCAGAACCCCAGGTGACTCAGGTGCATGTTCAAGTTCGAGAACCACGCGAGAATCTCCATCACTGCGCTGTCCAGCACACTAGCCATTAGTCATTTATGGCTAATGTCAATTTCAGTTCATTAAGATTAATTAAACTTTGGGACCACCTGGCTGGCTCAGTCCATTAAGTGTCCAACTCCTGATTTTGGCTCTGGTCACGATCTCCTGGTTCTTGACATTGAGCCCCGAGCCCCAAGTGGGTGGCGCTGTGCAGACAGAGCAGAGCTTGCCTGGGATTCTCTCCCTCCCTCTCTCTCTGCCCCTTCCCTGCTTGAGCGCATGCTTGTGCATTCTCTCTCTCTTTCTCGAAATAAATACACTTAAAAAAAAAAAAGCAAACTTCAAAAGTCCCATTTCTCAGCTGCACTAAGCACATTTTAAGTGCTCACCAGCCACATGTGGCTAATGGACACCACACGGAACACCCATGATTCTAGAAAGTTCTGCTGAACAGCCCAAACATCTAGACCTCTAAATCCGCTTGAATAACGTACCTCCTATGTTTTATACCATGTCGCTAAAGTCAGTCATCATTTCCTACCATTTTTAACTATATTCAAGGCCTCATTTGCTACCTAAGGACACATTATTATACCTCCTGTATTGGACAGAAGTTATCTGCCAAGCATCTATTTCCCCTGACACACTCCGAGAGCCTCAAAGGCAAGAATGAGGCATGCATTATTTAGGTCTGTACATTCAGTGCCTAGGGCTTAACTAAATGCTTGGGAATTGCTTAATTGGCCCCCATAACATAAATGAAATATGAAGCTGACAGTGATTTGTCCTTGCTAAAAGCACTCGCCGGCATACCCATTAGGAGGGCTCCTATTACAAAAACAGAAAATAACAAGAGTAGGCAAGGATGTGGAGAAATAGGAATCCTTGTGCACTGTTGGTGGGAATGTCAAATGGTGCAGACACGATGGAGGTTCCTCAAAAAAAGAAAGAAAGAAAGAAAAATACCATATGATCGAGCAGTTCTACTTCTGGGTATATACCCAAAAGATCTGAAAGCAGGGTCTCAAAGTCATATTTGTACACCCGTATTCACAGCAGCGTTATGCACAAGAGCCAAAAGACGGAAGCGACCTGCGTGTCCATCGGGGAGTGAACGCATAAGCAAAGGGAGGTACATCTGAAACAATGGGGTATCAGCCAACCTTAAAAAGGGAGGAAGTTCTGACGTGTGCTATGACGTGGATGCATTTGAAGACGTCGTGGTGAGATAAGCCCACCACAGAAAGACCGATCCTGGACGACTCCACTTTTATGGGGCACCGGGAGTAGTCCAATTTATGGAGAGAGAAAACAGAACGGTGGCTGATGGGGCCTCGAGCAAGGGGGACGTGAGGCGTCGTGGTTTAACGGAGACAGAGGTTCATTTTTGCAAGATGAGAAAAGTTCTGGAGATGGATGTGGTGATGGTTGCCCGACAACATGAATACATTCAATACCACTCAAAAAATCGTTAAGATGAGAGGCGCCTGGGTGGCTCAGTCGGTTAAGCGTCCGACTTGGGCTCAGGTCATGATCTCACAGTTTGTGAGTTTGAGCCCTGCGTCGGGCTCTGTGCTGATGGCTCAGAGCCTGGAGCCTGCTTCGGATTCTGTGTCTCCCTCTCTTTCTCTGCCCCTCCCCTGCTCATGCTATGTCTCTATGTCTCTCAAAAATAAATAAAGGTTAAAAAAAATAAAAGATGGTAAATTTTATGTCATGTGTATTTCTGTGTCTCCCTCTCTTTCTCTGCCCCTCCCCTGCTCATGCTATGTCTCTATGTCTCTCAAAAATAAATAAAGGTTAAAAAAAATAAAAGATGGTAAATTTTATGTCATGTGTATTTCAGCACAATTAAAATATTTTTAAAAAGTAAATCATATATATGTATAATGTATGGATGTATGTTAAAGCAATCATCAGTACCAACTAGAGCAAACGTATCAGTCCCATGGCTTAGTGACAATGGCTTTGGAAGAACCCGGGTTCACAGTCTACACAATCTATGCACCACAGGTGAGCGCTGGCGGCGGAGGGAGGGAGGAGCAAAGGTGAGCCACAGAGAGGCATCGTCAAAGGCCTGACCTGGAGCCACGCCCCCGCAGAGGGGGCTTCTGTGACAATCCCAGGGCGAAAGGGAGCGTCTGGGTTCTCCCGACTCGCTCTACCACTTAGTCCTCACCAGCCGCGCGGCCCGAGCTGACCGTCAGAACTCCCGGAAAGACCTCCCCCGGGGGGTTCTGATGCCATACATCTGGAGGGCTTTATGTGCACAGGGCTCTGCAGGGCAGCCGGAGTTGGGAGCCCCTCACGGCACGCTTTATCTCGTAACGCGCCCGCGGCCCCTGTCTTCTCATCGGGTCTGCCGGCTTCTCCAGGGGGTGCTGGTGCCGCATCTCGATCCTGAGCATTGAAATCCCCCGTGGAACGGCGTTTGAAGACTGCAGATGCTGGGTCCACCCAGCTCGTCTATTAGGTCGGCGTCCCCGAGCATCTGTATTCTTTGAAAAGCCCCCGAAAGCGATTCTGAGCACACTCCTAGACAGACACCTACTGCTCTGCGGGCCAAGAGTGCTTGATGCGGGGTCTGCTCCCCGTTTGCGGAGCGAGAGAACGCAGCCCCTTTGCTAAGTATCTCAAAGAGACAAAGTGTGCGTTTCATCTGTTACCGATTCTAAATATTTTACTATGAACATTTTGCACAGGATTTAAACCAAATGATAAATAAAAGACAACAATTAGTGCCTCGTATGTGTTCTCCTACTCGGTCCTCGGTCCTGGGTCAGGAAGGTACCATGACCCGTCTCCCTCTCACAGACGAGGAAACCGGAGCACAGAGTAATTAATTCACTGCCTCAAAAACTAAACTTTTTAAAAAAAAATAATTATTTCTTCAAAAAAATTTTTTTAATCTTTATTTTTGAGTGACACACAGAGAGAGACAGAGCACGAGCAGGGGAGGGGCAGAGAGGGAGACGCAGAATCCGAAGCAGGCTCCAGGCTCTGAGCTGTCAGCACAGAGGCTAAGGCAGGGCTTGAACCCATGAACGGTGAGATCTTGACCGGAGCCGAAATCGGACACTTAACCGACTGAACCAGCCAGGCGCCCCTTTATTAAAATTTTTTTTTAATGTTTGTTTATTTATTTTGAGAAAGAGAGAGTGCGTGCAGGGGTGGGGGAGAAAGAGAGGGAAACAGAGTATCCTAAGCAGGCTCTGAGCTGTCAGCACAAAGCCCGATGTGGGGCTCCAACTCACAAACCGCAAGATCATGACCTGAACGGAAATTAAGAGTCAGACGCTTCACCGACTGAGCCACTCAGGCACCCCGAAAATTTTAAAAATATTTTTACATGACATTTAGATTACAAGCATCCTCCGAACTTTAGAAAAGTGATCACAGTGTTCTTTTTAAAGCCTACATTGTTTTTCAGTGTTTTGCCCTCATTTTTTTTTTTATCATCTAGCTCTAATTTGTCGACTCATTTCTCCTTATAGGGCAGGTTTTTATCTTGTTTACCACGGTTTCCCATTTTAAATGCACATCTTTGTGCTGGGGCGGGGTGGGGGGATATTTTCCGTACTTCCGAAAGCCTTTCCTTAGGAAAGATTACGGGGAAATGTTCTCATGGTGAATGGCGTTATGGCTGAAGAAAAGGGGGCGCCTGGGTGGCTCGGTCGGTTAAGTTCCGGACTCTTGCCTTCGGCTCAGGTCAAGAGCTCACGGTTTGCAAGTTTGAGCCCCAAGTCAGGTTCTGCGCTGACAGCGTGGAGCCTGCTTGGGATTCTCCCTCTCTCTCTCTCTTTGTCTCTTTTCCTCTCTCTCTGCCCTTCCCCTGCTTGCGCTCCTCTCTCTCTCTCAAAATAAATAAATGAACATGAAAAAGAAAGGTAATAAATAAATACTGAACCAAAGTCTCCGTTGAGGGGGGTGTGCCGAGCCAGCTGGGCCAGCCCTCTCTCCTGGATGGGCCGTTTTGCTCGGCACAGGGCCCACCAAGGAGCACCAAACGGCTACTCTGGGCCAGGTGCTCTTGTGAACACTTCAGAGATCCGATCCCCCCTGGTCCACACGAGACCCCTCGGGGGCCTGAAGCAGAGCAAGGTGACGAAACGCACCCGGGTTCACACGGTCAGCAAGGGCAGAACCAGGACACGAGCTCACAGTTCTAAACACCAACCCAGGCATTTCCGGTCAAGGCAGGCGCCCCCATGACGCCCTCGTCAACCACCCCAAGACATGAAAATAAATGACAGTGGCAGGAAAGAGCCCGTCACCCGGGGCCACACAGGAATCTCCTTGTAAGCGCACCATGGAAACGTCCCCTTCACTTCCCTGGCACGAAACCCAGAATCGCTCGCTCAGAGCAACACGGAGTCGCTGACCTCAAGGGTGCGTATCCTCCAGGCGCAGAGAGAAAGTGAGGCAGGAAGGGGAAGACGATCACGCTCACTCCGGATGCTCTGGGGGGGGCTCTGCATCATTATATACATTTGTGATACGCTGAGTCGTGTACCCGCCCTCCCCCCCCACCCCCGGAATGTTGATGTCCTGGAGGCGGTACCCACGAAAGTGAGTTTACTTGAAAACACGGTCCTTGCAGATGCAATGAAGAGGAGACCACACCTGACTAGGGCAGGCCCTTATTCTAACGTGACAGGTGTCCTCATAAGAGAGAAGAGGGACGCACAGGGAGAAGGCCACGTGACAACCGAAGCAGAGACCGGAGGCTGTGGCTACAAGCCAAGGAGCACCAGGCAGTGTACCGGCAAACCCCAGAAGCTGAGAAGAGGCAAGCAAAGGGCCTCCCCTTCGGGTTTCAGAGACGACCCGACCGTGCCAACAGCTTGATTTTAGGCTTCCAGCCTCTAGAACTGTGAGATGATACATTTCTTTCTTTTTTTTTTTCCCAACACAATAAACTTCTATTGTTTTAATCACCAAGTTCGGAGTACTTGGTTAGAACAGCCCCAGAGATGAATATACGATTCCCTAGTCTTCCAGCTCGAGCAAGACAGAAGAGGTATTTTGTTCATCTCAGGATCCCAGGAACTGGAACCGAGTCCCTGGTGCATAGTAGGCCCACGATGTGTTTGAGTGAGCGAGTGAAAACATTAATAAAGTATAAACTCGGTCGGAGAAGGAGCTAGAGCTTTAATCTTTACTAAGAGACCAGAGCAAATTAGGTGCTCAGTAAACTTCGTAGAATGAACGAATTTTTTCCAAGTGAGTGAATGCTAAGCTCAGGGAGGCTTTGCAACGGGTCTCGTGTATCTCTTTCCCCGGGATTCGGCAGAGGGCCTGGCACATGGTAGCTGCTTAATATATTTGAAGGAGGGCAGGGGGGGAGTGAAGAGAGAGAGGGAGAGCATCAAGACCAGAAACACAATGTCCCAATCCTCGCCCAGGTGAAACCTTCCTCCCTTTATGTATCTAACCAAGGAGTGGCCAATGCCGTGAAATAGCCCGGTGACTTTTAAGCAGCCTCGGTGATACTGAAGGGGCTTTCGCGGTGGAACCCGAATGTGGTTTTTCTAAAGCACATTTCTTTTTCTTTTACATCCAGAAATCATAAGGCTTTCCAACTCTCCCAACAATGTTAGAAATGCAGCTTGGAGTTGAGAGGTCAGCACTTCTGTGTTCAGCCCGAGGGACCCATTTCCCGTCCATGCACAGCCTTCATTCCTGACCCCTGCTCTGTGGCCAAAAGGGGACATCGGCCGGGCTCAGGGAAATTCAATTTGGGTTGACAGCTGGCAGGACGATAACCACAGGGTGTCTGCCTTGACCCTTTGGAGAAGCGAAGAGCGGGGGTGGGGCTGTCATGTAGGTTTCTCTGGGGCCTGGTAACCCTCCTAAAGGGGGCTCTAAGGTTTCGGCTGGTTCGTTTCTACATTGGAGGAAAGCCCTGAAAATGAGGCCAACTGATTTCTACCGCTGGCTCGGAGTTCGATTCCGCTTCAGGTCGCTCTGCTGGTGGTATGGGGGGGTGGGGGGTGAGAAAACGGAAACACCTTGTTCTTCCTTCCCCCGGACCTGAGCTTTCCCAGGAGCGGCAATAACCCCGTGGCGAGGCGTGACTGTAGCCACTCAGCAACACGTTCACATGAACAGCCCGCCAGGCCAAGTTCGAGGCCGCTGGACTTAGGTCTCAGGACGTGTGGAAAGTCTCCGCTCCTGTAGGTCCCGCCTTCTTGTCCCCTGAACTCCCAGCTCCCGCTCTCCTCTGCTCCGCGGGACACCACGTGTAGAGTAACAATGAGAAAGAAGAGCTGACCCCTTCCCGGTGGCGGTTAACAGGGAATGGAGGAAACGGCGCTGTTACGGGGTGTCGCCCTCGAGTGACTGGCTCACCCCTCCCCCCCCCCTCCCCGGCTGGAACTCTTCTGCCTATTGAAGGAAGGAATTAAGGCAGACATCACCTACCTTAACCTAGGAGGTACAGACCCTCCTGTCTGGAGTAGTTTACGTGCCCCCCACCCACCGTGGCCCCAGCGGGGGGTCCCACACTGGGCCTAACCCCATGGCAGTCGACCCTTAGGGCATTTAGCCCCTTCCTTTTTTCTGAACAGAAAGCCCCATGAGGAACGGGCCATGCCTGCTGCTTGCTCCTTCGTGTCCCAAGCACCCTGGCCCAGGCCCCCTGGCACCGAGGTCATAAGCCGCGGGTCCACATATTATGTGAAAGACCCAACGCACAAACAAAGAGAAACAAAGGTAGTAGCTTATGGTTAAGAGAGTACGGGCTTGGCAATCAGGCAGCTGTGGGTTTCGCTCATGCTCTACCTGTTCCGTGATGTGTTTTTATTGAAGGATAATACAAATACATACAATTATTTGTGTCACGGGGTGCCTGGGTGGCTCTGTCGGTAAAGTGTCCGACTCTTGGCTTCGGCTCAGGTCAGGATCCCACAGTTCATGGGTTCAAGCCCCGCCTCGGGCTCAGTGCTGACAGTGTGGAGCCTGTTTGGGATTCTCTCTCTCTCTCTCTCTCTCCCCCTCTTTCTCTGTCCCTCCCCCTTTTCTCTCTCTCAAGTAAATAAAAACATTAAAAAAAAATTTTTTTAAAGATCTGCATCACAGGTGTGCCATTCGAGGGATTTTCGCATCCGCGTGACCGGCACCCAGGTCGGGGTACGGAACATCCCCAGAACCTCCGCGGCGGCCTCGGGCTCTGTTCCCGTCGCTACCCTGACCACCCGAGGGTCGGCCACTACCCTGCCAGCTGCTGGGCGCCTCCTGAGTCACCTGTCCTTGCTGGCTCTTCGCCGCACGCCGGGAAAACGACACTCCCCACGTTGTGTCTACAATGTATGTGCGGCGCCCGGCCAACAACGGCGGCGCGGTGGGAACGCTAGTAGTCGTGGAAGTAGCAGCGGCCACGGCACTGGCAGCAGCCACGGCAGCGGAAGTAACGGGAGAGGGAGTCAGGAGAGGGGGTGGCAAGGTCTCCGAAGCAGCAGGACCGGTAACGGGGAGAGCGGCGGTGGTGACAGCAGAGGAGCGACGGTGTGGCAGAAATAGCAGTGTTCACGGCAGAAGCGACAGGTGCGGTGAGAGCTAACACTCAGACGGCACTCAGGTTCCAGGCTCTGTTCCCAGTACCCCGCCTTCACTCATCCAAGGCTCGAAGCCTCCCTTATAAAGATGCACAAATATGAGGCACAGAAAGGTTAAGGAGCTTTCCCAAGGTCATGTTAACCACGGAGCCATGGATCTGGGATTCAAACACCAGCAGTCTGGCCACAGAGCCTCTCCTCTCTCTCTCTCTCTCTCTCTCTCTTTTCCTTCCTTCCTTCCTTCCTTCTATTTATTTATTTATTTTGAGAGAGAGAGAGAGAGAGAGGGAGAGCAGGGTAGGGGCAGAGAGAGAGGGAGAGAGAGAATCCCACGTAGGCTCCACGCTGTCTGCACAGAACCTGACGTGGGGCTCGAACTCACAAACCGTGAGATCATGACCCGAGTGGAAATCAAGAGTTTGACGCTTAACCGACAGAGCCACCCAGATGCCCTGGAGCCGCCCCTCTTACAAGCCGTCTTTCAGGAACTATTTGCTTGGCAAAGAAAGGTTTGTCCTCCAACGTTCTCTTCTTTGTGTACAAGGAACGACTTCTCCATTTTGGTAAGCACGCAGTCTCGCAGACTAAAGCCCCCGTTTCCCGGCTTTCTGAAGTCCAGCCGACAGAACATCCGTAGAAGCAGCAGGTGCATTACCCAGAAGCGTCCTTAAAGGAAAGAGGCTGCCTTTCTTCTTCTCGTGCCTTCTTCCTGCTGCCAGAGACGATGGCCCAAGCAGTAGCAGCTACAATGGACCAGGAGGTGACTTGGGAATGACGGCCCGCATGGCAGAAACACAAGAGCAAATGCCCGGGTCTCTCGCAGGCTGCCGGAGCAGCCCTGCACGACCTGTGTCTGAACTTTCAGGTGACGGGAGAAACATACCTAATAGCTTCTTTCAGCCAACGTCCCTTCAGATGAGGCAAAGCCTGATCCTCAATAATGCACTGGGTTTTTGCAATTATAATTAATGTCACCTGAAAAGATGCCGGCAAAACTATCACTTTTTTGTGTCGGACTCTTAAAAACAAAACAAGGGGCGCCTGGGTGGCTCAGTCAGTTAAGCGGCCGACTTCGGCTCTGGTCATGATCTCATGGTCTGTGAGTTCGAGCCCCGCATCAGGTCTGTGCTGACGGCTCAGAGCCTGGAGCCTGCTTCGGATTCTGTATCTCCCTCTCTCTCTGCCCTTCCCCTGCTCATGCTCTGTCTCTATGTCTCTCAAAAATAAATAAAAATGTTAAAAAAAATTAAAAAAAAACACAAAACAAAATAACACATGAGGGAGGCAACATGGCGGAGGAGTAGGGGGCTCCAGTATTTCGCTTGCCCTTTAAAGGGGGACGACTGAAACCATTGTCTCTCTCTCAACTACAAAAATCGGGGGGAAAAGGTGCTAGAGCTGACAAGAAACTAAGGCGAACACAGACACGACCCAACTGAACTCCCTTTTTCTGGAATAACCAGGCCGTATAAGTTCATCTAGACGACATCGATCTTTATTCCTTTTCCCTCGCACCTGTCCTTATTCTGATTTCTATCAGTCTGGATTAAACCCTTTAGTCGCTCTACCTGGGCAAAGTCCATTTCCTTCTTCTCCCTGCACCAGTCATTATTCTGTCTATATATGCTCTGCCACCAGCACACTACATACCCTGTCCTTAACGTGTAGCTGTTACTTCAGGACATTGCCCTCAGAGAGTCACTTGTTATTTTTTTCTGTTGTGAACTGCTTGTCTGGACCATTTGTCGGTACGTTTGAGTATTTCTGTGTTCTGTGTGTCTGTCAGTTTTCCTTTCCAGGGCAACTTCAAGAAACAACCCATAACACATCCAGCCAAAATGACGAGACGGAAGAATTCTCCTCAAAAGAGTCTACAAGAAGCAGTGACAGCTCAAGAATTAATGAAAAGAGATATAAGCAACATAACAGAACTTGAATATAGAATGTTAATCATAAAACTAATTGCTGGCCTTGAAAAAAGCTTAGATGAATGCAAGGGGTCCTACGAGGCAAAGTTCAAAGACCTTAAAAACGGTCAGGAAGAATTAAAGAAGACATTGGAAGAAATACAGGGGAAACTGGAAGCAACCACAGCACGGATTGAAGAGGTAGAGGAAAGAGTTAGTGCATTAGAAGACAAAATCATTGAAAAAGAGGAAGCAGATAAAAAGAGAGAGAAGCTGATCCAGGAACAGGAAAGGAGAATTCGAGAGCTGAGCGATGCAGTCAAAAGAAACAATATCCGTATCATAGGAGTTCCAGAGGAAGAAGAGAGAGAGAAAGGAGTCGAAGGGGTTCTGGAACAAATCATTGCTGAGAACTTCCTCAACATGAGAAAGGAAACGGGCATGGAAATCCAAGAGGCACAGAGAACTCCCCTCAGACGTAACTTGAATAGACCTTCTGCACGGCACATCATAGTGAAGCTGGCAAAATACAAAGATAGGGAGAGAATCCTGAAAGCAGCTAGGGACAAAAGAACCCTAACATACAAAGGGAGACCTATAAGGGTAGTAGCAGACTTATCTACGGAAACTTGGCAAGCCAGAAAGGAATGGCAGGACATCTTCAATGTGATGAGCAAGAAGGACATGCAACCAAGAATTCTGTATCCGGCTAGCCTGTCATTCAGAATAGAAGGAGAGATCAAGGTTTTTCCCAACAAACAAAAACTGAAAGAATTTATCACAAATAAGCCAGCACTGCAAGAGATCCTGAGGGGCATTCTATGAAAACAAGGAGGCAAAGAATACAAACTACCAGACACAGCCTTACAAACATGAAACTTACAGATAATACAGTGACTGTAAGCCCATATTTTTCAATATTAACACTGAATGTAAATGGACTAAATGCGCCAATCAAAAGACAAAGGATAACAGAATGGATTAAAAAACAAGACCCATCTATTTGCTGTCTTCAAGAAACTCATCTTAAACCTGAAGACACCTTCAGATTGAAAGTGAGGGGATGGAGAACTATCTACCATGCTACTGGAAGTCAGAAGAAAGCCGGAGTAGCCACACTTATATCAGACAAATTAGACTTTAAAATGAACGATGTAATAAGAGATGAGGAAGGACATTATATAATAGTCTCAGGGACCATCCAGCAGGAAGAGCTAACAATTGTAAATATCTACGCACCGAATTCAGGGGCACCCAAATTTGTAAAACAACTAATTACAAACATTAGCAACCTCATCGATAAAAATGTCCTAATAGTAGGGGATCTCAACACTCCACTCTCAGCATTGGATAGATCAACAAAACAGAAAATCTCCGCAGAAACAATAGCCCTGAATGACACATTAGGACAGATGGGCCTCACAGACATCTTTAGGGTCCTTCATCCAGAAGCAAAGGAATTTACATTCTTCTCATCTGCACACGGTACATTTTCCAAGATAGACCACATTCTGGGGCACAGGGAAGCTCTGAATAAATATAAAAGAATTGAGATCATACCGTGTACAGTGTCAGACCACAATGCTTTGAAACTTGAAATCAACCACAGGAGAAAGCCTGGAAAATATCCAAGAACATGGCGGCTAAGAAATAACCTACTAAAAGATGACTGGGTCAACCAAGCCATCAGAGAAGAAATTAAAAAATACATGGAAACAAATGAAAATGAAAATACAACAATCCAAACGCTCTGGGATGCAGCAAAGGCAGTCCTGAGAGGGAAATATATTGCAATCCAGGCCCATCTCAAGAAACAAGAAAAATCAATAACACAAATTCTAACAGCACGCCTAAAGGAACTAGAAGCAGATCAACTAAAACAACCCAAGCCCAGCAGAAAGAGAGAAATAACAAAGATCAGAGCTCAAATTAACCATATGGAGACAGAAAAGGTAGTGGAACAGATCAATGAAACCAAAAGCTGGTTCTTTGAAAAAATAAACAAAATAGACAAACCTCTAGCCAGGCTTCTCAAAAAGAAAAGAGAGAGAACTCAAATAAATAAAATCGTGAATGAAAAGGGAGAAATTACAACCAATCCCTCAGAGATACAAGCAATCATCAGAGAATACTATGAAAAATTATATGCCACCAAACTTGGCAATCTGGAAGAAATGGACAGCTTCCTAAATAGCCACACGCTACCAAAACTCAAACGGGAAGAAATAGAAAATTTGAACAGACCCATAACTAGTGAAGAAATAGAATCAGTTATTAAAAACCTCCCAGCAAATAAAAGCCCTGGACCAGATGGCTTTCCTGCGGAATTTTACCAGACATTTAAAACAGAGTTAATTCCTATCCTCCTCAAGCTGTTCCAAAAAATTGAAACGGAAGGAAAACTCCCGGACTCATTCTATGAAGCCAGCATCACTTTGATTCCCAAACCAGATAGAGACCCAGCAAAGAAAGAAAATTACAGGCCAATATCCCTGATGAATATGGATGCAAAAATTCTCAACAAGATACTAGCAAATCGAATCCAACAGCATATAAAGAGAATTATCCACCATGATCAAGTAGGATTCATCCCTGGGTTGCAGGGCTGGTTCAATATTCGCAAATCAATCAACGTGATACATCACATCAACAAAAGAAAAGATAAGAACCATATGATCCTGTCAATAGATGCAGAAAAAGCATTTGACAAAATACAGCATCCTTTCTTAATAAAAACTCTCGAGAAAGTCGGGATAGAAGGAACATACTTAAACATCATAAAAGCCATATATGAAAAACCCACAGCTAATATCATCCTCAATGGGGAAAAATTGAAAGCCTTCCCCCTGAGATCAGGAACACGACAGGGGTGTCCACTCTCGCCACTGCTATTTAACATAGTGCTGGAAGTCTTAGCATCAGCAATCAGACAACAAAACAAAATAAAAGGCATCAAGATTGGCAAGGAGGAAGTCAAACTTTCACTTTTTGCAGATGACATGATACTTTACATGGAAAACCCGACAGAATCCACCAAAAGCCTACTAGAACTGATTCATGATTTCAGCAAAGTTGCAGGATACAAAATCAATGTACAGAAATCGGTGGCATTTCTATACACCAACAATGAAGCAGCAGAAAGAGAAATAAAGAAGCTAATCCCTTTCACAATTGCACCAAAAACCATAAAATACTTAGGAATAAACCTAACCAAAGATGTGAAAGACCTCTACACTGAAAACTATAAAAAACTTATGAAGGAAATTGAGGAAGACACAAGGAAATGGAAAAACATCCCATGCTCATGGATTGGAAGAATAAATATCGTCAAAATGGCAATACTACCCAAAGCAATCTACACATTCAATGCAATCCCAATCAAAATTGCACCAGCATTCTTCTCAAAGCTAGAGCAAACAATCCTAAAATTTGTATGGAACCACAAAAGACCTCGAATAGCCAAAATAATACTGAAGAATAAAACCAAGGCGGGAGGCATCACAATCCCAGACTTTAACCTCTACTACAAAGCGGTGGTCATCAAGACTGTATGGTATTGGCACAAAAACAGACGCATAGACCAATGGAATAGAATAGAAAACTCAGAAATGGACCTGCAAGTATATGGCCAACTAATCTTTGACAAAGCGGGAAAATGTATCCAATGGAAAAAAGACAGCCTTTTTAACAAATGGTGCTGGGAGAATTGGACAGCAACATGCAAAAGAATGAAACTAGACCACTTTCTTACACCACTCACAAAAATAAATTCTAAATGGATAAAAGATCTGAATGTGAGACAGGAAACCGTCAAAATCCTAGAGGAGAAAACAGGAAAAAGCCTCTTTGACCTAAGACGCACCAATTTCTTACTCGACACGTCTCCAAAGGCAAGAGAATTAAAAGCAAAGATGAACTATTGGGACCTCATCAAGATAAAAAGCTTCTGCACGGCAAAAGAAACAACCAACAAAACGAATAGGCAACCAACGGAATGGGAAAAGATCATCGCAAATGACATATCGGATAAAGGACTAATATCTAAAATTTATAAAGAACTTACCAAACTCCAAACCCGAAAAACAAACAACCCAGTGAAGAAATGGGCGGAAGATATGAATAGACACTTCTCCAAAGGAGACATTCAGATGGCCAACAGACACATGAAACGATGCTCAATGTCACTCAGCATCAGGGAAATACAAATCAAAACTACACTGAGATACCACCTCACACCAGTCAGAGTGGCTAAAATGAACAAATCAGGAAACTATAGATGCTGGCGAGGATGTGGAGAAGTAGGCACCCTCCTACACTGTTGGTGGGAATGCAAACTGGTGCAGCCACTCTGGAAAACGGTGTGGAGGTTCCTCAAAAAAATGAAAATAGAGCTACCCTATGACCCAGCAATAGCCCTGCTAGGAATCTACCCAAGAGACACAGGAATGCTGATGCATAGGAGCACGTGTACCCCAATGTTCATAGCAGCACTTTCGACAATAGCCAAATCATGGAAAGAGACCAAGTGCCCATCAACTGACGAATGGATAAAGAAGTTATGGTACTTATATACAATGGACTACTACGTGGCAATGAGAAAAAATGAAATCTGGCCATGTGTAGCAAGATGGATGGAACTGGAGGGTATTATGTTAAGTGAAATAAGTCAGTCAGAAAAAGACAGATACCATATGTTTCCACGAATAGGTGGACTTTGTGAAACTAAGCAAAAACCAGGGGGAGGGGAAGAGGGGAAAGAAAAAAAAGACACAGAGAGGGAGGGAGATAAAACATAAGAGACTCTCAAAGACTAAGAAAAACTGAGGGTAAGGGGGATGAGGGAGGGGGGAGAGGGGGTGATGGGCATTAAAAAGGGCACATGTTGGGATGAACACTGGGTGTTATATGTAAACCAATTTGAAAATAAACTATTATAACAAAAAAAAAAAAAAAAAAAAAAAAAAAATAACACATGAGTTTGTGTATCCCCCCAATAGACGAATGATGACCGGAAGCACACGGAGCCTCCCTGGCCCTGGGAGGTAGTAACAGTTCCTGGTCAACTCCTGTAGGGGTCACACTGCAGCCTCTCTGGCTGGCCTCCTGTCTCCAGCCCCTCTCATCCATTCAGGACACTTTTGCTTGTCTTATACTTAAAAACTATTTTTATCCTAAAAGTTTAAAAAATTACAGTGTTCTCTATGTGCCTATTGTACAGAAATCACTTCACTGTCTAGTTTTTTCTAACCTACACGGCAAAATAAAGAACATAAACACCATGATTTCCCTTTCAGAGATAAGGAAATGAAAGAAACAGAGAAGGTCAGTGATTTGTCTGAGGTCACACAGCAAGTTGGTGGTAACGCTGGAACTCCGCCACTCCCTCCAGCATCCATGCCCTTCCCCGCACACCCAGCTGATTTCTGGGAAACACCAGCCACGGCAGACCCATCCTGCGTCAAGAAGCCCTGGTCACTTTAAGATTCTCGGACTCTATGACTCTTCTCTGCCTCGTCTTGCCCAGTCTAATTTTTTATCATCCTTTAACACAAACCTCCACCCGCTGAGGCCAGACGCCACGGATTCCATCACATGCCCCTGCACCAGGCCTCCGTGTTTCCAGCTGCAAAATGGGGCAAATCATACCTCCGCGACAAGGCATAGAGGAAAAAGGCGGGAGACCTGGAGTCAGGAAAAACTGACTTCAAACCCAGCTGGGCGCATTCTTGTCCTGTACAAAGAATGTAGTAACTCCTGCCCGGTGGGATCGCCGGGTGGACTGAACGATGTTTCTTTCTTTTTTTTTTTTTTTTTAATTTTTTTAACGTTTTTATTTTATTTTTGAGAGACATAGAGATAGAGCGTGAGCAAGGGAAGGGCAGAGAGAGAGAGAGGGAGACACAGAATCCGAAGCAGGCCCCAGGCTCTGAGCCGTCAGCACAGAGCCCGACGCGGGGCTCAAACTCACAGACCGCGAGATCATGACCTGAGCTAAAGTCGGCCGCTTAACCAACTGAGCCACCCAGGCGCCCCCCCTGCCTTTTTCTTCTTAAATTTTTTTTTATTCTTTATTTATTTTTGAGAGAGAGACAGCAAGACAGAGTGCGAACGGGACGAATGATGTTTCTAAGAGTCGCTCGGCTGAAATAGCACATATCCTTGCCGGTGTCATCCTCGTGACTATTCCTGACGGCGCTCTGGCACCGCCACCCTGACACCTGTCCTTCCGCACAAAGGACACGGGTGACGTGACGGCAAGCGCTCTGCAAAGCCTGCAGCCTGTCTGCCACCAACAGGCACACCCACGGCGTCTTTGTCAGATTCTAGGCTGCAGACTCTGCGGATTCTCGTTTGCGTTTCGACCCCCCGCCCCGCGAATCCCTCCACGTTTCCCCAGGCCGGGCTCTCTGGACCGGGTGGGCTGAGACCACTCACCGATTCCATAGTGAATCTCTCGACGAAAAACTGGAGAGCCTGGAGGCTGAAGATCTCATGTCTCAGCCGTCACATCAGAGGGTTACCTGCATGGGGGCGGGAGAGAAGGTGACAAGCGTCATCCAGCGGGACCGGGCAGAGGACGCAGTCTCAGACCAACACCCGGTTTCATTTGGAGGTCGGGAGCCTCATCAGGAATGTTCCTACACCACCGAGGGGCCATCCAGGACCGGAAAGGAAAAGAGCCGGCAAGCCACGGTTGCCTCGATCACTTTGGAGCCAGCGTCTCCACCCCCGGGGTCTGTGCGAATGCTCAGCGGTCCCTCATGCGTTCTATTTCTAGCTCTAGAGTGGAGAGCAATTTATAAGTCATTCACGTCTCTAAACATGAAATAAAGTGTGCTCGCAGGTGCGACAGACGACAGACAGACGGACCCATGCGGCTCTGTGCCCACGGGGGAAGCGGAAGTGTGCCCCCAGCCCAGGGAACCAGCCCAGGGAGGAGGTAGAGCTACACGAATATACGTATTTCAGGACAGCCCCTCTGAACCTGAGAGAGGGTTTTAATTAATGTATGCAAACCAAGGCTTAACTGCGGAGTGCACAGGGCATGGGAAGTCTGGGATGAAAGGTGTTATGTGAGGGAACGGCTTCAATATTTGCAGAATGGAGGAGAAATACAGGCAGGGAGTGAAAACAAGATAAGTCAAGGGACCCGCTGGGTCCTTCTCCAGGATCCCTAGCTCCGAGTGGCACCTCCGTCTGGGGCCAGGACCCAGGGACACTCCGGACCCACCGTCTTCCTATCCCCACAGCCAGTCGATTCCAAGTCCTGTCTTGTTTACTTCCTAAAGGTCTCTCGGCCTCTCTCTCTCTCCCCCGCTTCCCGACACAGCCCTGGACCAAGCCTCCACCGTTCCCACCTGGGTCCCTTCAACTGCCTCCTTCCTGGTCTCCTCTCATCCCCGTTTCTCCCTCTGAAACCTGGTCCTCCTGCACCGAAGCTAGAATCATTTCCTATTTTTTTTTGTAACTTTGTATTGTAGAGAATTCTGTAGACACAAAAGTAGAGAAGGGTGATCTGAACCCCACACGCCTGCTGCCGAGCCCCGACCATCATCAACTCACAACCAACCCCTCCTCCCCCCACGTGACTATTTCAAAGCAAATAATCTTACCGTTTCAGTCACAGACAGAACAGCATGTATCTGCAAAAGCAGGTCTTTTACAAAACTATAATTGCAATACCATTACCACACCTAAAAAATTATACGTTCCTTGACATCAACAAAATACCCAATTTTCAGATTCCTAATAGTCCCACAAGTGTCAAAATGTTTTTTAAACAATGATTTTTAAAAATCCAGACCCGAAGAAGCTCTACGCCTTATGATTGGCCAGTAAGCAGAATGAAAACTTTTAAACATGAGTCTAATTATATCGCCCCCTAGCTCTCCACCCCCGCTTAACATTCCTCAGGGGATTCTTAGCGTTTTAGGATAAAACCGGCATCACTTAACGTGGCCTCACTCTCGTCCATCTCTCTGGCCTCCTCTCGTCCACTCAAACTCACTGCTGTCGGCATTTGGCCTTTTTTCAGATTCTGGGACTTGCCAAGGTCCTTCGGTTTCAGGTCTTTTGCTCACGCTGTTCCCTCTGGCTGTAAGGCTTCCTCACTAACCACCTCTGCCTAGTTAACTCCTGTGCTTCCTGAAATCTTACTTCTTCCGGGAAACTCGTCTTGCTCCTCCAGATTAGATCATGGAGTGCATTTCAGTTTTATTCATAATTATGCATTCGTTAGTGTGAATGCTGATGAACGCCTGTGATTTGATTCAATTAGAAGCTATATGAGCGTGAAGAGTGTGCTAGGATTTCCTCGTGCACCCGCCACACAGTGCTCACCACAATGTTGATAGGTATTTGTGGAATAACTGATGAAACCACTTCCTTCGAGCTAAAATGCCAATAAGGATTGACCGAATCTTCCCGAACCTTGAATTAGACTTTTATGTTGGATGGGGAATTGACAGTCTTATCCGAAACGCCATGTGTCCGGAAAGCCAAAGTGATCTTTAAAAAGAAGGGCAATGTCGGAGGACTCCTATCTCCCGATTTCAAAACCTACTATGAAGCTATAGTTATCAAAACAGAGTGGCACCCGAGTAAGAAGTAACACGCTCGCCCTCGCAATCCAAGACCTTCCTGTGATCCCTCCCGCTCCCTCCCTCGCTGTGCACAACTCAGGCCCCGTTATTTGCATGAATCGTCAGTGCCCCTCCCAGCCGGTCCTCGACCTGCCATTCCTGTGCTCTCCTCGCTTCCCCCAAGCGTGGAGGCTGCAACGCTGGACGGACTGAGTCACTGCCCCTACTCCTTCATTCCGCCCTGAATGTGAATGACACATTTGCGCCCTTGGTCATGTGACTTTGCGCTCCTTCCCACCAGGGTCGGCGGTGTTCGTTCTTCTTCCCCACCGGATTCGGGACCGGACCGCTGACTTATTTAAGCGATGGCTTGCGGATGCACGTGGCAGACACTGTGCGGTCCCAGGCCCGTCCCTCCTGCACCCCCGGGACGTGCCGCGGGAGGAATACGTCTCCCGAGACCCTCTCAGTCCGGACCCCAGGGTGGTAACATGCGCAGCAGATCGGAGCCCAACCAGACGGCCACCCTGAGCAAGCCGAGCCCGGCCTGGATCGGCCGAGCCACGGACCCGCGAGCGCGAACACGGAGATCGGTTGTCGAGCAAGTCACTGCGGTTCCGAGGTTTTTTAGAAAAACTGATGGATACACATGGAAACACTAACTTATGGACACTAACGAGTATCAACGCGGGCTGGAGAAAATGAAAGCCATGCACACGGACGGCACAGGCGACTGGCAAAGAATCCTGCTTACAGAATATCTACTTGGTGCCCATGAGGACCTCCCAATGGTCCTGGAAGGTAGCCGGCACTGGGCCAGCTTTACAGGTGAGAAAATCGAGGCTCTGAGATGCGGGAGGACGTGTCCACGACGGTGTGCGGCGGCACTGGGATTCCACCCTGGGTTTCCTAACTCGAAAGGCCCAAGCCAGGCTTCTCTTCCACGAAAGGGTCTCACAGATGTTCAGAGACAGACCACACGAGCCCTCAGTCCCAGCATCCCACCTCTATTCTCGTCCCATTTCCTTCGGTGGGTCTTTAGGAGAGGCGACCGGGCTGCAGTGAATGGCCGCTGGGCTTCAAGTCCCGTCTCCCCCAGTTCCCATCCCACCTGCCCCCTGAGCAGAGCCTCATCCCGCTCAGTGAGCTCAGGCCCCTTGTCTGTGAAACGAGGCCACTAATCCTCGCCTCGCCCACGTCCCTAGGCTGGTGTGACGCTCCAGAGAGGTGGCGTGTGACAGCGCTGTGTGAGGTGTGACACCAAAGTCACCTCGCTTCCTGCTGCCCCGACTTGGAAACCACTCACAGCAGGTTAGCGGCGACGTACATGGCGGTTTCTCGCCCACGTGACTTTTAGACCCGTTTATGCTCTGAGACTGTTTGGTTTATTTTTCAAACAGAGAGGTTTTCTATTTATAAAAGTGATCCGGGTCCATCATGAAAAATACTAAGGCATAAAACTAAAATCTGGTGTCATCCCAACACCTGCAGATAAATCCTGTTGGGATCTGAAGGCTGTTTTCTTTCTGGGACTGGCTTTTGTAAGGATGAAACCGACAGTGCCTTTCAATTAACGCGATCTCCTTAGAACCAGGGAACTGCCAGTAATTTTAAAAAATTCCCCCCTGCATTCGTTCTTTCGATCATTCATTCATTCAACAACTATCTGTTTTTGTACCTACCACGTGGCAGAGACCGTTCTCACTGCCTGAAGTCAGAGCCAAGAGCAAAAGAGAGTTCGTGATGTCAAGTAACACATGTTCATGTTTTCATTATTTTATAATTGAATGAATAGAGAGAGCCTACTAGATGTTGGGCACTTGCTGATAATAATAGTAATAATAATAATAATAATAATAATAATAATAATAATAATAGCGACAGTTTCTTGGCTAGATGCTACACTCTAACAGCCTTGCTTATTATTAAAAGTTGGCCCTTCAGGGGCGCCTGGGGGGCTCAGTCGGTTAAGCGGCCGACTTAGGCTCAGGTCATGATCTCATGGTCCGTGAGTTCGAGCCCTGCGTCGGGCTCTGTGCTGACAGCTCAGAGCCTGGAGCCTGCTTCACATTCTGTGTCTCCCTCTCTCTCTGCCCCTCCCCCACTTGTGCTCCATCTCTCTCTCTCTCTCTCTCTCAAAAATGAAAAAACATTAAAAAAATTTTTTTTAGGTTGGTCCTTAAAACAAATGCATCCGGGGGCGCCTGGGTGACTCAGTCAGTAAAGTGTCCGACTTCAGCTCAGGTCATGATCTCACAGTTCAAGAGTTCAAGCCCCACGTCAGGCTCTGTGCTGATGGCTCAGAGCCTGGAGCCTGCTTCTGATTCTGTGTCTCCCTCTCTCTCTGCCCCACCCCCCCCCACTTGTGCTCTGTCTCTCTCGCTCTCTTTCCCTCTCAAAAATAAATAAAAATATTTAAAAAACTAAAAAAAAAAAACAAAACCAAAAACCTAATTGCATCTGGGCTAGAACTCAAAACATGGCTCTTTGACGAGTTATTTAGCTCCTCGTACTACAGTTTCCTTGTATTTATTTTAAAATGTTTATCCACTTATTTTTGAGGAGAGGAGGGGCAGAGAGAGAGACAGGGAGAGAGAATCCCAAGCAGGCTCTGCGCTGGCAGTGCAGAGCCCGACGCGGGGCTCAAACCCACAAGCCATGAGATCGTGACCTGAGCTGAAGGTGGCCGCTTAACTGACTGGGCCACCCAGGGGCCCCGACAGTTTCCTTTTAAAATTGGGATCATTAAAGTCCCTGTGTCATACGGTCGCCATGAGAATCGGTGAGGAAATGCAGTTAAGGCACCGAGCAAAATGCTCACTTCCCAGCATCCGATGAGTGACCGGGAACTAAGGGCGGCGGTGGTGACACGGCGGGCTCGTCTGATCCTTACAGCCAGAAACTCCGAGGTTAAGGAACTTGTCCAAGGCCACGCGGATTCCCGCTTAGGCGCCCAGAGCTCAGTCCCACGGGGGACCCTCGGACGCAGGTGGAGAACACACCACAAGACCACAACGGTGGGGCAGGGGAACTGGGGCATTTCCGCACCACCGCCCACGCCTCGTGCCCCGCCCCCCAGCCGGGGCGTGGCCTGAGGCAGAAACGTAGGAAGTCCTCCAGGGAGACAGGCACTTGCCTGCAGCGCCTTCCGGGTTGGGCTCAGAGAAGCGAGGAGGAGACACACGGCACCTATAAATAGGTGCTCAATAAACACACGTCAGAGTCAGTGAACGTGGGGTATCAACCCCACGCTCTCCTTCACAACCTCTCATTTCCCGCTGCCACCAGGCACGGGAGGCTGAGAGCAGCCGCCTGCTGGAGTGAACCAGAACTCGTTACCACCGAGCGTCGCCTCTTTTATCCGCCGTGTTTCTGCTTCTTCTATTGAAATTCTATCCTGTGGCTTACAGTGTGTCATTCGGGACAGCAACTCCTGCATGCCACGCAGGAATAAGTGAAGGGTATAATTCACTTGGCACATAGACCCCCCTCTCCTGCCAATCCCCGAGTGGGTGTTGAGTTTTACTCAACAGAAGTGACTTCGTGGATGTTGGGACGTGTATCCTTTCAGAGAGGATGTCATGAACTCTGGACTCATCCGCCCCTGGCTGCGGCTTGGACAATGTCCTTTTTTCCCCTAACGTCATAGCAAATACTTTGCCTGTTTACTGAGGTGAGTCTTTTCCGGTCTGTAGAAGGTATAACTTAGAAAATCAAGGCGCTAGAGAAAATAGAATACATATTATTTAGGTCGATCTTCCTCTTCTCCCGAGAAGCCCAATTTGTCCAGTCCCACTTGAAACTCCCTCTCTTCCAAGAGGCTTCCTCCAACAATCCAGCCATCTTGACCTCTCGCGGCAAGTAATAGCAGCAACAGTGACCCCTACTGGGCACCTTCTACCCGCCAGACCCGCCCCGCCACGTTGGCCACCTCACTCAATCCTCACCCTAATCCTGCCAGGAACTGAGACTGTCTGTATTTTACAGATAAGAAAACTGAGGCTCACAGAACCTAGGTAACGGGCGGTCACGTGGCTGGTTGATGGTGGCAGATTCAGGATTCTAACCTAGAATGGCTTGACTTCGAAAGCTCAGCATTTTCCTCACTACGCCACATAAAACAGTATAAATTAAGACTCCCTATATCCCGTTATTACTTCCTGATGGTTTAAAATTGGTAAGTCAAACCTCCTCTCCTCCAGCAGCTGTTGAACGGTGATTGGGTGAATGCTGGGGCCGTCCTGAGTTGGCCGTGGGGATTCCGTACCAATTACTACGTCTCCATTTCCATATCCACTAGGAAGCAGCGAGTCCTCCCTCCCTAGTTGCCCCCAGGAGCCCCGACTTAGGCACCTGTGGCCTCTCTGGCCAGGTAACTCTGGACTCTGCTGTTTCTCCTTGTCCATCTTCCCACCGCCCGCCAGCAAGTGGTTGGGATGGGCCACTAGAAGGAAGCGGACAGACTGTGGAAGTCCACCCCAAGGAAGCCAAGAAAGACCGAGGTGCTGACACCTCTGGACCTTAGCCTGGGCCCCCTCCCCCCCGCCTCACTTGCTGGCCACAACAACAATCGAAGCTGGCTTGGGTCCCTCCTCTCCAAAGAAGAGGTCAGTGAAGGGCCCACGATCCAAAAGACTAGACAGAATCACTGTCTTGCTGGATTATAAATTCAAGATGACTGTGACCAGGGAGCTTACCTCCTATGCCCTGGACGCACTGCACAGGGCAGTGAGGAGGCGAAGTCGGGGTTGGCTGAGCTCACCTCCCAGTGGGGGCGGGTGGCACAGGGACAGAAACAAGAGACGCTATGAGCGCTCCTGAGCAGTCTCACTCAGTGTCCCAGAACCTGCCTCGCACATCGACCAGGTGCCTACTGTATACTCTTTCCACTCGGCCAGAGCTTCCTGTAATGACGCCCATCCTCTGGAGACATGGGTCTGTCCACGCATCTATTCGTTTACTGGAAAAACAGATGTTACGCTAAATGTCAAGGAGATAATGATGGTTAGCAAAACAGCCACGGTCTCTGCTTAGAGCCCCTGTTTAAGAGAATGAGACGTTAATCGAATAACCCCGCGTGTGATGACGCAGAGGCAAAGCACCGGGTGCCATGGGAGCCTACACCCCACAAAAAGTAACAGTCCTCACCAGTTTAAAAAGTTGCACCCTGAAAACTAATAAACGAACACCAGACACGCAGCTTCGGTGGGCCGAGGAGACAACCACCACGTCCCCCTGGAAGCCACGTGCTGGGCGGCAGGCTAGGCGCACTCGCTAGCCACGTGACCCACCCCTCGCCCCCGCAAAAGCAGGCTGACCTCAGCCCGTGCCTAAACAAGATGGCACGTGTCCTCCAGGGTCCCCCCGGGAAGAACAGCAAGCATGGAATGTGTGGGGGCCGGGGGTGTGCTGTGCCGCCCGGTGTCGTAACGGTGCCGTCGGGGTCCTTTCAGACAGTCCGTTTGCTCCCGGGGAGCGGGAGGAGCACGGAGCCGTCTGGGTGGCTGCGCCCCCGGTCGCTGCGCAGACGGGTGCCGCGGGCAGCCCGGCGCTGGGGGGGCCTCGAGCGGTGGGGAGAAGATAGTCTCTGGGGCAGGAAGACTTCCGCCCCAGCACTGGCGCTCGCAACTGACTGCCGTATGACTTAGGATGATAAACTTCACTTTTTTTTTTAAATTTATTGTATCGCTCACGAGTCCACTACAGGCCAAGTGCATCCTACCATAAGCCACATCTGAGACTTTCCGCCCAAAGGCTTGCTCTCGGGCGCCAAGGGGCAGGCCGGAAGTGCCAGGGGACTGATACCCACGGAGGTGGCCCTCGGACGAGGATGTGAGAAGCGCCAGCACGGGGCAGATGGGGGACGGACAAGTGCCTCCATCGTGACCACCTACAACTAGGAAGGGCGCCCAGGGCCCAGGGTCCCGACTCAGCAGCCTCTCAGCCAGGACAGAGCCACGGACACGGTCATCACACTGTCGTCCACTGTCCACGCTCGAGGCCTGAGGGTCACCTTCCAGAGGCAGCACCTCAGGGGCCCAGGCTCACCCTGCCCGAGGATGGAAAGGATTTTGCCTGGAAAGGTATTCACCCTCCCCCCTCCCGCCGCTGCCACCCCAGCAGGGAGCCCCGCTGCTACGCGCTCACTAGGTACCCCGCAGGCCCTGTGCCACCTCTGGTTATGCAGAATCTCCCCGCAGTCCTGAGCAGGGAGGAGCCCAGCTGTCACTGTGGTCCCCATCTCACAGTGCAGGCAACAGATGACACGGGAACTGAAAAATAACACGCCTAACACATACCGGTGTTTCCTACGTGCATCGGACATTACACAAGCCATAACTTCTTTCAGCTTCATAACGCCCCCAGGAGACAGGTATCATCTGCTCCATTTTACAGGGAAGGACACTGAGGCTAACACAGGAGGGGCGCCTTGCTAGAATCTTCACAACCCATAAGTGGAATCTGGATCTGCCTGATTCTAGAACATTCTTCTTTCCCTTAAATCCCACCTGCTCTTCAGAGCGGCAGGCAGCCTCGAGAGAGGTCTCCACTGTACGGATTTCTCCCCCACGCGGGGACCAAAAAAAGACCTGTGCCAAGCTCGTAAGACCAGCCTCCCAACGCGAGCGCAAGCGCCCCCCTGCCTCCCCGGAGGAGGTGCCATCGGCACCAACCACCCAGCAACACTCCCTGGAATCACCTTGCTCCTTCCGCTCCGGCGACGGCCGTAGTTTCCACTCGCTCCTAGTTCTGAAACACGGCGCGTCTCACTCTCAGCGCGACGGAACGTGGCAGGGTTCCGCGGTCTCCTCCAACCGCGAGAGGGTGTCAAGACTGCACCTCACGACCGAAGGCGTCGCGGAACCAAAGGAGAGAAAGTATACCTACGACGGGTTCAGAACTCATCCCGTGAGAAGCCCAGAACAATCCTCGGAGGCGGTAAATCTGAGACACGAGCGGCCTGAATGGTCTCCTTCGGACCATCCGAAAAACCCGCCCGAGCGCGCCTGCGCCTGCCTGCAGGAGGTTCTGCCCCGCAGCCTCCCGTCCACGCGCAGCTCGGGCTCCGCGCACATCCGCACGTCGGCTCGGAAAGGAAGTGAAGTCCTCACGTGCCGGTGCGCAGGTAACGCGACCCAGCGACTGCCCGTCATACGGTAAAAGTGCGAAACAAATATTCCACTCTGCCTCCCATCCTGCCATTCATCCGTTCACTCCTGCGACAGTTCAACAGGCGCCGTCGCAGGCCAACCCAGGGGGGGCCCTTCCCCGCCGGTGAGGCAGAGAAGTCAATCGACAGTGATTAGTACCTGCGGAAACGGACGTGGGCACCCAGCACAGAAATGATTCCGGCGATCGGACACAGAGCGGCTGCCCAGGGGGAGGTGGCGGTGGCATCGGGTTCTGAGAGAGGAATGGGGGAACCAGACAGGAAAAAAAAGAAACAGGAAGAGGGAACTTCTTTTGTTTGTTTGTTTTAATGTTTATTTATTTTTGAGAAAGAGAGAGAGAGAGAGACAGAGCGCACAAGCAGGGGAGGGGCAGAGAGAGAGGGCGACACAGAATCCAAAGCAGGCTCCAGGCTCTGAGCTGTCAGCCCAGAGCCCGACACGGGGCTTGAACTCACAAACTGCGAGATCATAATGTGAGCCGAAGTCAGATGCTTAACCGACTGAGGCCCCTAGGGGCCCCCAGGAACAGGGACTTTTAAGTGCACGGAGCAGCAAGTCCAATGCCACAGCCCAAGACACAACTTCTGTTGGACAAATGTTTGCTGACCACCGTGCCGCATCGAAGGCACGGCGGGTGGCTGCTGAGCCGCTCCCTGGCGCTCGGTGTGGCGAGCCGGGCCCCGCCCAGTGCGTCTGAATGCCTGCCACCCCAGCCAGGCCGCCTCCCACTCTGGGTTCTCAGCGCTCCTCCCCCTACATACGGTTTGCACTCTGGTGGTCTAGACAACTTGTCCCACTGCTCAGCTTCCACCTCCTTGTCCGTGCGCACAGGACAGTTAGCCACTAACTCCTGGGTTGTTGTCCAATTCCGGGCAGGTAGTGTAGACGCTTAGCACAGCCAGAGGTGCATGATGGGAGGGGCCTTGTACGCCAGAAAACATGCCTGTTCAACGGGCTGGCTACGTGGATTTTTAAAATATTTAATTGTGGCTTAAAAAAACACACGTGCACACACATAACCGGGGCCCCTGGGTGGCTCAGTTGGTTAAGCATCCCACATCAGCTCAGGTCACGATCTCATGGTTCGTGAGTTCGAGCCCCGTGTCGGGCTCTCTGCTCTCAGCACAGAGCTCACTTGGGATCCTCTGTCTCTCTCTCTCTGCTCCTCCCCCACTCATGCTCTCGCTCTCAAAAATAAACATTAAAAAAAAAACAACAACTACATAACATAGAATTTGCCATCTTAACCACTTTTAACTGTGGGGTTCGGGCGTATTAAGGATATCCACTTAATCATGGCTGCACAACAGATCTCCGGGAAGTTTTCATCTTGCAAAACCGAAACTCTCTACCCATTTGATGAAAATTCCCGTGTCTCCTGCCCCCAGCCCCCTGGCGGCCACCGCTCCACTTCTGTCTCTAGGAGTTCGGCCACTTAAGATACCCCATAGAAGCGGGAACTGACAGCCTTGTTCTTTCTGTAGCCGGCTTCTCCCACTAGCGTATTGTCCTTCGGGTTCATCCACGGTGTAGCAGGCGTCCAAACTGGCTGCTAGTCCATTGTGTGGGTGCCACGCTTCGTTCAGCTACTCAGCCACCGATGAACATTCGGGTGGCTCCCACCTCTTGACTATTTGGAATAGTAACTATTGCGTGTGCAAGTATCTCCATGAGATCCTGCTTTTACTTCTTTTGGATAGATGCGTAGACTTGGAATTGGTGGATCATAGAGGTGTTCCGTTTCACTCTCTGAAGAACCAGCATACTGTTTTCCAGAGAGGCTGCTCTATGATCCCACCAACAGGGCACAAGGGCTCCAATTCCTAGCCCTCAAGGACGAATGAATGATGTATCTGGTGGATGAATAATGGGCACAGCATAGTACCACAATCAGTACTTCTTGACGGGCTGACACTTCCTCTCCAGTGACCCAATCTCCGCAAGTTTCCCCGAGACTAGAAAGTATGAACAAAATGCCGCACTAACAGAACTGCGAGAACAGACTTGAAACCTCCACCTAAGTACAAAAGCTACCTTTGCTCCATGACCACACTCGGTACTAGAAGCTCCTCCAGGACAGGGACCATGACTTACCTTCCTCTAAACCTTTGGTCTTGATTTTAAGGCCCTCCCAGCTAAGGAGCTTGAAGACCAGCAGACACACAGCACTACCTGCTGAATGGTTACGCCGGGGCAGGTTCAATCAAGGAAGCCTTCCTGGAAGAAGACGGCTTTGAAGGAGGGAGAAGACAGTCCAGCTGAGCAAAGGAAGCGCAGGGGTGGCTACAGAGAGGAGCCTGACTCATTAGTTTCATCTCACTCCTGAAGGCAGAGGCAGTTTGCGGATAAGCCTGAACACAATAATAGAATCACCTGACATGATAAAAAAAAAAGAATCACCTGACCTGGTGATGCACCATGCTTTCCAGGTGCTCGGTAAATACCTATGGACTGAACAGATGCCCAGAATGAGATAAAAGCAAACAAGTGTGGGGGGGGGGGGGGCGCCTGGGTGGCTCAGCGGTTTAGCGTCCGACTCCAGCTCAGGTCATGATCTCACGATTCGTGAGTTCGTGCCCCACATCGGGCTCGCTGCTGCCTGGGCGGAGCCTGCTGCAGATCCTCCTTCCTCTCTGCTCCTCCCCTACTCATGCTCTCTCTCTCTAAAATAAACTTACAACACAAAACAAGGAAACATCAGAACGACTTCTGTATGAACAGGCAAAATGGGAAAGGGGGGCACCCTCTTACACGCTAGGGAAACAGTCATGTGACCTAAACTCAGCCTTCCGCCCCACCACCTCCGGTCACGGTCATGGTCACGGGAAGCCCTAGGAGAAACCCCCTGTCGGCCCCGCCCTTGTGACCAGGCGACAACGCTGCTGGAGCAGTCCCAATCCTCAGAGTTCTTTCTGGAATTCCACCTTGCTTCTTAGGAATTGGACTGTCTGTGAATCTAGAAGGAACAGTCAGTGACTACAAACCTTCTTTCCAAAAGTAAGTGTCCCCCGAGCCAAGGCCCCTTCCTTCTAAGGAGGATTTACATCGCTCCTATTTCACAGCTGTTTGTCCCCAAGGCGCAGGGGGGGACACCTGGGCTGGGCGCGAAGCCGGGATGTTGCCGACTCCCTGCAGGCTTGCGGCCACTCCCCTCATCCCGCAGTGTGGCCGGAGACGCCGAATTCAAGATGCCCCTTGGACTGCAAGGCCCCCTGGAAAGTCATCCAGGTGGGCCCTGCAGAGCAGTAAGCAAAGGAACCCCACGCCCTGTCCCTATTCTTCCGGAGACCTTGGGGAAAACAGAAGACCCGTGGCTGGCACAGTGTCTGTCTCAGAAAAGGCTGTGGAGGGGTGCCTGGGTGGCTCAGTTGGTTAAGTGCCTGACTTCGGCTCAGGTCGTGATCTCGCAGTTCATGGGTTCGAGCCCCGCGTCGGGCTCTGTGCTGACGGCTCGGAGCCTGGAGCCTGCTTCAGATTCTGTGTCTCCCTCTCTCTCTGCCCCGCCCCCATTCGTGTTCTGGCTTGCTCTGTCTCTCAAAAATAAATGTTAAAAAAAATCTTTTTAAATAAAGAAAGAAAATGTGTGTCGACCGAATAAATTAATAACGCCCTAAACACCACCCTCACACCAAGACCTTCCAGGCCCGCTTTCATTTCCTATCGGAGCCCAGTCACCAGCCAGTCAGCACCAGCTGAACAGCGTCATGGGTCCCCTGGAGCCTCTTGCTTTGCAACGGTCTCAAATGTAGGTTATTTATCCTGGGCGTCATCTTCTGGGGCCTGGCGTGAACCGAACTCTCTTAGAAATCAAGGCTTCCCACCTTCCCCACCCTGTTTTCTCGGAATGACAAAGAGCCACAAGCAAGTGGTCTGAGGCAGGAATGTCGCGCCCGGAAGCGGCAGGAGTTTGGCCTCAGCTACCTGTCTTGGAGCCAGAACCATCGAATGAAAGTGCAGGGGCCCCTCAAAGCCTCAGGTGCCATCATGCCCGGGTCCCTAACTGCTCGCTGTGGTCTCCTGGGAGCCAAGGAGACAAAGAGGAAAGAGCAGAGACTTGCCACTCTGGCGCCGTGGCGACCTGTGTTGACCTGAGTCCCCTTCCCCCTTGTTTTAAACCTTTTACTGCCTTTTTTATTTTTGACAGAGAGAAAGCGTGAGTGGGGGAGGTGCAGAAAAAGAGAGAGAGCGACAGAGGATCTGAAGATCTGAAGCAGGCTCCGAGCTGTCAGCACAGAGCCCGACGCGGGGCTCGAACTCACGAACCGTGAGATCATGACCGGAGCCGAAGTCTGACGCTCAACAGACTGAGCCACCCAGGCGCCCCATGTTACAGCCTTGAATGAGTATGACTCAAGTGGTTTACATATAGCCTGAAATGGAAAGAGAAAAAGGGGACCCCACGCCAGAACAAAGGCCTCGGCTCCCGTACACAGCGGTGTCCGGCTGCCCCGCCCCAGGGCAGCACGGCCCTCCCCGTGGGCACGAGGCACGGCCGCCGGGCGGTCCCCAGATGCCCATCCAGAGGCCCTCACAAAGGACTTCACGTGCTGGGTCCGGACGCTCTGGCGTCAGCCTGTTTCCTCTGCGTGTGCAGTTTTCTTGGCACCTTCTGATGGAAGAGATTTGCACGGTCCCACTGCCCCCCACCCCCCATCGAGACCCTGGGGCGGTCATGGAAAGGAGTTGGCTCAATCGTGCAAGCCTGGAGGGCCCACGGTTGCCGAAGCCCCCGCTAGACTTATTCACGGGAGACAGGCAACCCGACAAACACCGGCTTAAGGAGAAAACTGGAGGGGGACTGGTGAGCTGACGAAAACCGAAGGGGCCGGGGTCAGATGTAACTCGGAGGCGTGCCTGGATTCAGGCGCTCAAACCATGTGGTCAAGGGAGCTTGACCTTTGCACCCGCTGGCTCTGCATTCCTACAGGGAGGTGGGGGCGGTATGGCAGGCAGGCTTGCCCTGGGGGGGGAGGGGGGCCGCCCCGCGGAGGAACCCCCCCTCCCAGTTCTAATGACGGGCCCATGTTGCCTCTGACTGAGAATCCTGGAACAGACCTCTGTGGCCAGTGGGGGGAACGGTGGGGGGAACCGGTGGGGGGAACGTTCGCCATGCATCGCTCATGTGCCCGGAGGGCTCAGGGGTTGGGTCAGGTCAGCAGGACCCACACAGACTGAGGGAAGGAGAGCCCTTCAAAGGAAAGTACGGCGGGGGGAGGGGAGAGAAGGAGCAGGAGAGGGAAAGGGAAATGTGGGGGAGGGGAGAGAGAGGGAGGAAAGGGAGGCAGAAAGGAAGGGAAGAAGGAAGGAAGGAGGAAGGCGAGGAGGCAGAAGGGAAAAAACCTGGTGTCAGCTACAATTTTTTCCATCAGGGAATAAAGCAGCAATGGACTTGAACTTTAAATAAAACTGAGAACAGACGCCGACTGGGAATATCTTTATGTCTCTTTTTCCCCCTGTAACAACTGTATCAAGCTGTAATTCATACACCATACATTTCGCCCGTTTAAAGCGTGCAATTCAATGGTTTCAATAGAATTCACGGAGTGGTACGGTCATCACCACGATCAATCGCAGAACTTTTCCGTCGCCCAGAAAAGCAACCCCAGATCCATCAGCAGGTACGGCCCCTTCTTCCCTCGGCCCGCTCCCGGCAGAAAACCAGTGTGACTTGTGTCTAGAGGTTTGCCTGTTCTGGGTAGTTCATTCAAGAGGAATCTCACAAGTGGTGTTTTTTGTTTTTTGTTTTTTTAAGTTTATTTATTTATTTTGAGAGAGAGAGAGAGAGAGAGAGAGAGAGCATGAGCAGGGGAGGGCCAGAGAGACAGAGAGAGAATCCCAAGCAGGCTCCGCACTGTCAGCGCACAGCCCGATGCGGGGCTCGAACCCATGAACCATGAGAACCATGACCTGAGCCGAAATCAAGAGTCGGTCGGACATCTGACCAGTGGAGCTGCCCAGGCGCCGCAACGTGGGTTTTTTAAATTCTGCCCTGGGGCGCCTGGGTGGCTCAGTCGGTTGGGCGTCCGACTTCAGGTCAGGTCATGATCTTGTAGTTGGTGAGTTCGAGCCCCGCGTCAGGCTCTGTGCTGACGGCTGAGAGCCTGGAGCCTGCCTCGGATTCTGTCACCCTCTCTCTCTGCCCCTCCCTTTCTCACTCTCTATGTCTCTCAAAAATGAATAAATGTTAAAACAAATTTAAATTTTTTTTAACATAAAAAGATGAATAAAAGTTAAAAAAAAATTTGCCTTTTGTGGCAAAATCTGCAAAAAGGCCCCATTTCCCGAACTGCTGGTTGAACTCAGGCCTCTGGCTCTGGTGGAGTCAGGCCTGGCTCCCCGGAATGTTCTTATGGAGGTGGGCCCCGGGAGGGACGACGGGCGCGGGGAGCCCCTCCCGAGGGGGCCTGAGAACACCAGCACCAGCCGGAGATGGCTCGCGGCGGCCCGGCCCCATCGGCCCCACATCAGGTTCATGCCTCCAGGAGGCCTTGGTTTGCGCTTCTGTTCTGGCCTCTGGCCTAGTTCGTGGCAAAACCCACAGAGCGAGGGCTTTCGTCAGTCATGTTCCCAGGAATTCCCCAGGAAGGGCCCTGAGGGTTTCTCCCGTACCTTCCTCCTTCCTGAATTCATCTGGGATTCCCCGTCTCTCCAGAAGCACACGTTCCAGCACGTGTGGGCCTGACTGATTTGAAACCAGGCCGGCAACTTGCCAGTTACTAGTCTGCGGGCGTCGGGGACCCGGCTGGGGCGCTGGAGGCCCGGCGCTGGAGGTTCTGGGGAAAGCTCTTCCTTGACCTTGGAGATGGTGTTCTGGCTCTTCCTCTGGAGGGCACAGCACACACAGGGGAAGCTCAAAGCAGCCGCCGCCGGGCTCCCGACCGGCCTCGGGGAGAAGCCCACACGCACGAAGAAGAACAGGCCCGGAGCACGCCCGGAAATGGGAGCCGGGGCCCCTGGAATGGAAGCGATTTCTGGATCCTCCTTCACCACGTGTCCCTCACATCCCGCTCTCCCCCGCTCTGTGCCCCAAAAGGACTTCCAGGGACTAATGTAAGGGCTCCGTACCCCTCTGGCTGCAGGATGTTGTTTTCCCCAGCTGGGGACCCGAGCAGGGGAGGGTAATACCGGAGTACCAACGCCTCCCACCCCACGGCCGCTCTGGCAGTCACTGTGAACTGGCGGCCACCCTAAACCCAAGTCTCGGCTCTGGTCAGGCCCCTCCCCCACTGCCCTCACTGTCTTCAGGCTCCGGTTACAGTTCCCTCCCCATCTCCAGCCGGGCATGCCACAGGAGTCCCAGGCCACCTGCCCCAGGCCCTACACTACCCCAGGAGCCTCGCTACACCTGCTCACACCTTCTTTATTTATTTGAGAGAGAGAGCAGGGGAGAGGCGGGGGGGGGGGGGGGGGAATTCCAAACAGGCCCCTCCCTATCAGCATGGAGCCTGACATGGGGCTGGAACTCACCAACCTTGAGATCATGACCTGAGCCTCAATCAAGAGTTGGACGCTTAACCGACTGAGCCACCCAGGTGCCCCACCTGCCCGCGCCTTCTTAAAGATCCCTTTATGTGGTCCACAAGCAAAGGAATAGATGCTCAAAAGCATCAGCCATTAGGGAAAAGCAAACTGAAACCACGTTAACACACCATTCCTACCCGCTAGCTCAGCCGTAGTAAACAACAAACACGAAACATAAAATAACAAGTGTTGGAGAGGAGGGAGAGGCATCAGGACCCTCATTCGCTGGCTGATAGGCATGTAAAATGATTCGGCCACCTTGGAGAAGTCTGGCGGGCCCTCAAAAAGCGAAACCTAGAGTTACCAGGGGACTCATCGGTCCATCCCTACATACATACCCAAAGAATTAAAAACAGGTTTTCAAACAAATACTCGTACGTGAAGGTTCACAGCGGCACTATTTACACCAGCCAGCGGTGAGAATAACCCGAACGTCTACCCGTGGATGAACGCATCGAAGACTACAATCCATCCATGCGGTGAAACATCATTCAGCCGTAACAAGGAATGAAGGACTCACACATGCTACGACAGGAGTGAACTTCACAAACGTCATGTCCAGAGTAAGCCAGACACAAAAGGGTACCTACTCCATGCGACACCCCAAACAGCTAATTCCACAGAGACAGGAAACAATGGCTGCCAAGGGTTCGTGGGGGGGTGGGGGGGAGAGATGGGGAGTGACTATTTCATGGGCACAGGGTCTCCTTCTGGACGATGACGTGATGGCTGAACGACACTGTGAATGTTCTAAATGCCACTGAATTATCTTCTTTAAAATGGTTAATAATTAATTTCATGTCAATTTTACCTCAGTTAAAAAATCTTTTATGAACTTCTCCTTGAATTATCTTCATCCAAGGGTACTGTGTGTGTTTTGTGGGGAGAATGACTGACCGCCCACCCCCCGCCCCCACCCTGCCCCACCTTGTGGACTTCCAATCATACAAGTCAATGTACTTGTTGTTTCAATTAAGCTCATCTTGTTCTATGCTTCAGGAAGCTTCCTGGCCGACCCACTCAACCACTTCCCAGCTGCCTGGCCGCGGGCATGTGTCTAAGCTTCTTTGAGTCTTTGTTTCCTCATCTGTACAACAGAGCTAATAATACCAACGTCCGTTGGGTTGGTTTAGGATTCCTGGGACATTAACTTAAGGAAGTGTATACAGTGTATCTAGAACATTAGGTAGAGCTCAAAGGGTGACATCATTCGTTCCTTTTAACACCAACCTATGACTCCTCCTCTGTGGCAATTAGCGTCTGCCTGGTAGAAGTGGTACCAGGTTCAAACGAGGACCACACAGCAATTCCTCAAACCTCTGTTCCCTCTCCTTCCTGGGCCACGCAGCTAGACGACATTTCCCAGACTCTCCTGCGGCTAGGTGTAGCCCTACATCGGAGGTCCGGCCAGGGAACGAGGGTAGAATTGTGATTTGCCATTTCTCAGGCCAACACTTTCGAGAAGTGTTTGTCCCTTCTGCCAGTGGACGCACACAGTGACAGAGCGGGGGACAGCAGGGCACAAAGGAGAGAGAAGCCTCAGTCTGTGAGTGGAGAAAAGCCCCCACTGAACCAGAAATACACGTTCTGGGACTTTCACGTGAGTGAAAAACAAAGCAAAACATCTCTTACATTTGAGTCATTACGCATCGTGGGGACTATTTGTTACTGCTGCTGTGAACACTGTATGACTAATACACCGTCTCCTTGGTGTGAAATAAATGTCTATTGAATTGAACTGTCCGAGGTTTCATTAATTTATCAAAAAAAAAAATTTCAACTGAACACTCTTCTCCGAGCCAGATCCTACACTAGATCCTGCGGGCACCAAATACAGCAAGAGGGTAACAGCACCTGCTCTCGGGAAGCCACAAACTAGGAAGGGAGACAGAGGTGCAAACAAAACCGGTCATTAAAGTGTTTCGGAGGCCTTGACGAGAGTCTGTGCGGACAAGGAGGCGATCAGTTCTACTGGGAATTGGGCTGGTCAGGCCTCGGGCTCATCGAGCAGACCAAAGTCACGGGCATTCGAGGCGGAGGGAGCTACCTGAGCAAAGGTGTGGGGCCTGAAACAGGGAGGGAGTGTGAGGGGTATGGATGCGTCTCCCACGGAAGCTGCTGGGTGGAGGAGGGAGGAAAGGGAGGAAGGAAGAGGAGGAGGGGGAGGAGGTGTGGAGGGAGAGGGGAGGGAGGGAGGTGAGGAGGAAGGAGACGTGTGAAAAATGACCCTGAAGGAACACGGAGCTGGACCACCACAGACGGCCCTGCAGCAGTGGACGACTGTATGACTTCACAGGACCGTGGATTCGACCCGCACCGGCACCTTCCGGGTACGGCCGTCGCCCTGACTCCTGGTACCAAGGCAGATTCTGGAGATGTGACGACAAGGTATTTCCTGGCTCCTGCCCTCCCGCCTTCTCACTTACCTTGGGCTTCTCCGCTCCTCCCCCTCAGTGCCCTCTGCTAAGCCTCACTCCACTGTCCTTACAGATCCAAATACTTCTGTAATCTTCTTCCTTCCTCCTTCCCCGAAACTCCCTCCCAAAGATCACCAGCACGCTGCGGCGGGCCCTGTGCCCGACGGCGCTCTCAGCACACCCTGGATTCCTGCCCGTAAGGAGCCAGGGAAAGAGCCGGAGGTTTGAAGGCATGGGTGCCGGGTTCGGGGCCACCTGTCCCCTGCTTATTCCGGGACCTCGGGCAGGTCGGCAGGCAGGTGGAAGCCCTGGTTTCTTCACAGCTGATTCTTTCCGTTCTTCTTCTTTTTTTTTTTTTTAAGTTTATTTATTTTGAGAGAAGGGGGGAGAGGAGCAGAGAGAAGAGGGAGAGAGTGAATCCGAAGAAGGCTCCACACTGTCAGCACGTAGCCGGATGAGGGGCTCGATCCCACGAACTACAAGGTCATGACCCGAGCCGACATCCAGAGTCGGCCGGCCCTTGAACCACGCAGGCGCCCCTCCGTTATCCTCCACAGACGTAATAAAGGCAGAACTGGAAATGACCTCAGCACCCATCAGCCTCACCTTCCACACTTGCTGCGGAGGCAATCGAGGCCCCCGAAGTTGGGCAAGCAGCTTGAGGTCACGGTTGAGGGCAAAGCCAAGTCTATGTAAAAGTACAGCATGAAATAAAATGAAATCAACAACTGGCCTAGGTCAGTTCGCAACAGTTCTCACGGCTCATACGCACGCTGCTTTCTATTTAATTTCTGGCGTTCTGACTAAAGACACGTTGCATAATATCTAAAACTCGGTGGCAATAAATAAATATGGGGACCCAGCGTGCTGCAGTCATCAGCGGGTCATAGAATTTCTTTTCCTTCACTTTGATCTCATTAGACAACCCTCTCATTCTATGGACAAGAGAGGGAAAGCGACATTCCCAAAGATACAGACCCTACGGGAGTGAACGCTGGAAGGCGGCCCATGGTGTTGGTTCTCCAAAACTGTTTTTCTCGATCATATCCACTCATAGCAACAAAAAAGCTACTAGTTATCACCAAATGAGTCCGAACAGCTCTGGGACAAATATATATTAGAATAAGGTACTGAAGAGGTAATTGGGCTGCTTGCTTTGGTGACACAGATACTAAAACTGGAAGGAAGCAGTGGTTGGCCACTTTAATACATAAAGAACTGCTACAAATAAAAAAAAGAATGAAATAAAAATATGAGCAAAAGCTACCTACAGACAACTCATAAAGAAAGCCGAGGGCTAACAGATGAAAGCGTGTTCAACCTCAGTATTAAATTTAAAACTGCAGATAAAAGGGCTCAGTCAGTTAAGCATCCAACTCCGGCTGAGGTCATGATCTCCTGATTCATGAGTTTGAGCCCCGCATCAGACTCCATGCTGACAGCTCAGAGCCTGAAGCCTTCTTCGGATTCTGTGTCTCCCTCTCTCTCTGACCCTCCGCTGCTCACATTCTCTCTCTCTCTCCCTCAAAATAAATAAACATTTAAACAAATATTTTAATGCAAATAAAGGGACACCTGGATGGCTCAGTCAGTTAAGCATCTGACTCTGGGTTTCAGCTCAGGTCTTGATCTCACGGCCTCATGGGTTCAAGCCCCACATCGGGCTCTGTGCTGGCAGCTCAGAACCTGCTTGGGATTCTGTCTCCCTCTCTCTCTCTGCCCCTCCCTGACTTGAGCTGTATCGGTCTCTCTCAAAATTAGTAAAATGTAAAAAAAATTTTTTTTAATGCGAATAAAAATAACTTTTATCTTTAGCCTATCAGTTGTGCAAAGATTAAAACAATTGGCAATGTTCATGGCTGACATGGGGTTCAAGAAAGGTGCGCTTCCTTGGGGCGCCTGGGTGGCTCAGTTGTTTAGATGTCTGACTACTGATTCGGGCTCAGGTCATGATCTCACTGTTCGTGGGTTCAAGCCCCGTGTCGGGCTCCCCACTGGCCGTGCAAAGCCTGCTTGGGATTCTCTCTCTCTCCCTGTCTCTGCCCCTCCCCTGCTCACTCTGGCTCTCTCTCTGTAAAATAAATAAGCTTTAAAAAAAAAGAAAAACGTGCATTCTCAAGAAACTGCTCTAAGAAATACCCATCGGCAAGCTCTCTGAAACACAGCTTGGCCATACGCAGGACACTTTCAAGCATGCCTACCCTCTGATTCAGAAATTCCACCTCTAGCAACTTGTCATAAGTAAATTTGTGACAAGTACATAAATGCGAAAATCAGAAACAACCTAACCGTCTACGAATAAGGAACCGAGTAAGCAAATCATGGTATCCCAGCGGCCATTAAAATGGTAACATAAAAATTTATTCATGGGGAGACTCCCAATATATTAAGTGGAAAAAAACCAGATTATTTTTTGTCGGTATTTTCTATTAGTATCAGAAGTACTGGTATAAGATTCTGTCACCGTCTGCAGAAGCCACGTGGCTGTGAGTCTGTCTGCACAGTGGTCCTCTCTCGGTCATGGGGACCGCCATCTTCTTCTGTACTCTTTCCTGTTCTTTCTGGACTTTGTTCTGAGTACGTATTATATTTCTATTCAGCAGGGGGGTGTGGAGACGTGCAGAAAGGAGGTGAGTGGTTGCCTGTGGCTGGGGGTGAAGGGCTGGGGAAATGGTGGTTTCCTACCAATGGGGAGTCCGGATGAGGTGACAAAAATGTCCTTACATTGACTGCTGAGGGTGGCACCACTCTGGGACTATCCCAAAAACCACTGAATTCTGCACTGTGAAGCGGATGAATTACATGGTATGCGGATTATGCCTCAGAAAAGGCGTTCCAGAAATATAATTTAAAAATTAACTTAAAAAAGGGCAAAAGGCGTTGAGGATAAAGAACAAAACAGAACAGTGAGCCGACCTGTGGTTTGGGAGCAGCGCGCACGGCCCTCACACGGGACTGTGGCCGTCCGGTCTCTGGTCTACACGGCAGAACCCAGCCAACACGAATTTCTGGATCACTTCCGGGTCAGTCTGGGTCTCCCAGCCCACGGGGCCGCTGGCTCACTGGCCGCCAAGCACCCAGTCTCCTGAGACAGCCACCCACAAGTCTGACCGTGTAGACACGCCCTGGAGACCACGTCACCGCCCGAGGGCCCTCGGCACGCCCGCGGAGACAGCGGTCCTCCACCTCTCCCAGCCGTCTTTCCTGCAGAAGGCCCAGGGCCACCTCGCGGGCGCGGTGCTTTGAGCAACCGAATTCTCCCGGTGACACACCGGGATCGGAACCCACACGGGCCGTCCCACTCCGCTCTCAGCGGCTGATGAAAGGGACTCACCAGAAGGAGCACTTCCGGAGCACTCCCCAGGGGGCGGGCACTCAGCTGTGCGCCGCCTCGCAACAGTGGACAAGACGCACCGGCCCGGAGCTCAGAGGCCAGCGGAGAGAAGGACGATGGCGGATGGGTGTGACAGACGCTTTGATAAGGGAAGCACGGGGGGACACGGGGAGTACCAGGCACAGCTCCACATCCTACCTCGGGAATCGGGGGACGGCAGAGCCATCATCCACATCAATAAACACTCAAACCGGCTACCGTTTATGTCGGGCACCAGGCTGGGTGCCGGGGACACCTGAGACAGGGGCTGTGTCACTGTCCCCAAGAAGCTCGCTGCAATTGGTGGCCCTGGTGCCCGGGACCTCCAGAGTCCTCCCATCTTCCCCCGGGCGGCTGAAGTAGAATCGACAGAGCTTGGCGACGGCCCACGGGGGGTGAGGGGTGGGGGTCCGGGGTGGGGGTCCATAAATCCAGAGCTGTGCGAGCCCTTCTGCTGCTTCCAGCTGGTCCGGGCTGCCTTCACCTCTTGCCTGCATTATTGCAACAGGCTCCGGACCGCCTTTCTTCCCCTTCCAACCCAGCATCCTGGGGAAAAGGAAAGCCACGGGGTCATCGCTCCTCTGCTCAAAACCTTCTAAGAGCTTCCTTCTTCACTTAGTATGAAAGCATGAGTCCCCAAAACGCCCCACAGGATCACGCCGACCCGTGCCATCCATCACCGTTTTCGCTCATCCACAACTGCCTCTTCACTCACTCCGCACCAGCCTCCTTGAGGTTCCTTGACCGTGTACCCCATGCAGCTACCCCAGGGCCTTTGCACTGCCTATGCCCTCTGTCTAGGACACATTTTACGCCAGGCTGCCACATATTCACTCCCTCAGTTCCTCTGGGCCTTTGGTCCAACGTCACCCTTGCAGTGGGAGTTCGGTGAACTCTCCCTTTGACGGCACGCACCCCCTCAGTACTCCCCGTGGCACAGAGCCACACACCTCACCTTTCCAGGGGCAGGATTGGGGCCACCCTCCTTCCCAATCTTCTTCCCGCTCGCTTTTCCAGGCTCAAGGTGCTTCTGCTCCCCGAGTCCCCGGCAGCCACCCTGTCCCCCCATCCCACACCCGGAACCCTTCCGATCCCTGGCACACACTGGCTGTGGCCACTGCTCTGTGAGCGTCTCTGCCCTTGGCCTCGAAGCCCCCCACCCCTCGTCTGCTCTGCGGACGCCCTTCCCAACACGGACACACGGCAGGTGGAGCATCCCTGCGCTGCCTGAAGAAGTGGCTCCTCAGCGGCCCCCTCGGCCTCCGGGCTGGGAGCACAGACCTCTAACCTCCTGCCGCCAGCGTCGCATCGGGGAAGCTCTCAACGAGCGCCGTCTGGAGGCTCGACTCGGACGTGCGCGTGGAGGCTGTATCCACGCCAGCATCAGCCACAGCCTATCTGCCGACCCCTGCGACCATGCTTCCGGGCCGTCTTAGGTTTCCGAGGCTGCCGCCGCGACGTACCAGCAACAGGGTTCTGGACACCAGGGGTCCGGCATCGGGGTGTCGGCAGGACGGCACCGTCTCTGCCGCCTCCGGGGAGAAGCCTGCCTTGCCTCCTCCTGGCCCGTGCACACTGGCAGTCGCTGGGGCTCCTCGTCAGCAGGCACGTCCCGGCGGTCACGTGGTGGCTGTCTCCCTATGTCTTCGCTTTGGCTTCTCGCTGTGCGTGCCTGTCTCTGGGTCCCAAGTTCCCCTTTCTATAAGGACACTAGCCACACCGGGTTAGGATCCACCCTGATGAGTTCCTGTGTTCCCTTGGTTCCCTCCGCAGAGACCTTATTTTCAAATGAAGTCACATTCTGAGGTCCCAATGGCTAGGACTCAACATCTCCTTTTCGGAGGCTACGACTCCATCCCTGACAACCATCGCCATTGGGACGGGGCACGTTCCCGCCTCCGGTGCACACGCGCAGGCCGTTCTCGACGCGCAGAGATCCCCCCACAGCCCTGTAAGAGGCGAGTCGTCTTGTTTCCTCTTGCCAAGCAGCAAACCTGAGGCTCCGAGAGGCTCGGAACCTGCCCGCGGTGAGCAAGATCCAGGGCCAGCCGGTAGAAGGCTGAATGAGGACTCGACCTCCGTCCAGGATCCAAACTCTTACCCAGCCGTCTACACAGCAGAGGCTCTGTGGGTGATGGGATTACCCTCCGCAGCCTTTCTGTCTCAGCTCAGATTCCCATCTGCGAATGCTCCGCGCTGTGACTGCCTTCACAGGGGAAGCCTAGAATCCCACCGCTGAGCTCAAGTTACCCCGACCAACTCCCAAGTCTCCCAGGACGGGGGCGCCCCCCACGCATACACGCTGCGGCCATAAAGACTCTTCCCGCGACACGCGTGTCTACCAGGGCCCGCGGCCCCGCTCAGGCCAACCCTTGCATCTGCTGTCTTCTGGAAGAGCTGTGTGGACGGCCTCACCCTTTTTCGGGATGACACACATTCCCGAAGACTGGCCACCCGCCCCTGGAGGTGGTTCCTGACGGCCACGGAAGGCGCGGAGCGGCCTAGGGAGAGACTCAGACTCAGGGCGTGGAGTCAGGAAGCCGGCACCCACGTCCACTTCCGCTTCCTCCTCCACGTGAACCGTCCCCCTACCCACAGTGTCACGCACCCCCCCCCCCCCCGCACCACTCCTGGTCCTCACGGGATTTGAGAGTTTCTCAAACTTATCAAGAGAGAGGTTGTCAAAGCTGAAGCTAAGAGAGCGAAGGAAGCATCCATTCGACAAACAGGAGCCAAGGACACCTGGTCCACCGCGGGGTGGGCACAACGGCCTCCCTGAGGTGACTAAGGCTGTAGGGGACAGAGCAGTTCACGCCCTGGGCACGTGCGTGCGTTCAGGGCCCCGTCCTGTACTGTCTCACTCCCCCGGCGCTTGTTAAGGCACCACGTGCCCATTTCGCAGGTGGAGAAACAGAGGCTCGGCCAGGGGAGTGGCTCGTCGAGGGCACTCGGGGAGCAGGAGAGCCAGGGCTGCCCCCAGGTCTGCGCGGCTGACAAGTCGGGGCTGCTCTCTTCCTCGGGACCACCCGGGCCGAAGCTCGACCCCCATCTTGGCACTGGCTTGGAGGGCGCTAAGGTGGGGGGAGTGGGGAGGTAGGAACCGGCTGGGTGATTTGGGAGGGGAGAAGCGAGGCCGAAGGCGGGAATGGGAGGTGGGGGGGCTGCCCCGGAGACACTGGGATTCCAAGCCGGGCTGGTCTGGGAGCGAGGGGAGCAAGAAGGGTGGGGAGCGACAGGCCCTCCGAGAGTCCTCCCTCTTCGCGAGGCCCGGACCTAGGAAGCGGGGCCATCGGGGAAGCCACATCCCAGCGCCGGCCTCCTGATCCCCTAAACCAGGAACCGAGGAGCCGGAGGTGTGGGAGGAGAAGAGGAGGGAGAGGGGGGCAGACCTGCTTCTTCCTCCCCCGTCCCCGCTGCAGCCGGGACCCAGCTCGTAAGGGGACGCACAGACCGGGGGGGCCAGGAGCCGGAGGAGGCGGCAGTCTTGCGACACAGACGTGACTCAGCCTGGCAAACAAGCCAGGAAGCTCAGTGTCGTCAACAGCAACCCCTGCTCCCCAGGCCGCGCATCCGTCGGTCCCCGAGCCGGCCCGCCCTCCGGCCTCTGGGCCTCCCCCTCCATCTCCGGGGCTCGCGCCCAGACTCCTACGAGAGCACCCCAAAAGCCCTCCCTGCTTCCGGGCCTTGTCCCACACACCTAGACCATTCGATGCAAAAAAGTCAGAATCCCCTTTTTTTAATTTAATGTTTATTTTTTTTTTTTTTGAGAGAGACAGAGACAGAGCATGAGCAGGGGAGGGGCAGAGAGAGAGGGAGACACAGAATCCAAAGCAGGCCCCAGGCTCTGAGCCGTCAACACAGCGCCCGACGTGGGGCTCGAACTCACGAACCGCGAGATCCTGACCTGAGCCGAAGACGGAGGCTTAACGGACTGAGCCCCCCAGGCGCCCCCAGAATTCTTTTTCTAAAGGACGGTGTCACAAGACTCCCGGCCTTAAACCCTCAAAGCTCCACAGGGGTCTTAGGATAAAGTCGAAGCTTCTGGACGTGGCTCCTCCCACCTCAGGACATCTCATCTGGAACACAAGCTTCCAGCCACGCGGGGCTACGTGGCTCCCAGCACCACCCGCGGCTTTGCTTCAGTGCCGCCCTCCAGCGAGAATTTCCTTCCTTTCCTTTCGCTCTCTCCTATGTAATTAATGCATTATTTAGTATTCGACTCAAGGATCACGCCCTGGGGCAAGTCTTCTCTGACCTCCCTGGAAGGTGGGGTCGGGGCCTCTTCGCAAGCACCCGGTGATACCTTATCCCCCCGCGTGAGCACACGAAACGCACAGGCTCACACGTGTCTGTGCGTGTCTGCCCCTCGTCACAACACGCAGTGTGCAACGCTACGGCCGGCGACTCCGCAGGCACTTAATAAAGAACAGAAGGGGCGGGAGGGAAAGAGGGCGGGGTTACCAACGTTCTGCGTACCCAAAGAATAAAATAACTAGAACAGGAAAGACTGGGAAGAGCTTCTCAGAGAAGGTGCATTTGAGCCACGCTTTTTTTTAGAAGTCAGATTGTGGGGAGGTAGAGAAGTTAAGGGAAAGGGCAGTTTCGGGAAATCACAGACCGTGAAGGTATAAACGTCTATGATTTGGTGGTGTATTTCAAACAAGGCGGTTGGTTATGGCAGAGGGTGAGTGTGGAAGGAATGCTGGTATAACGGACCGACAATCATCTAGATTTCATGTAAGGCGACTGAGTACTGATACAGATATTTGGGGGGGGGCTACAAGTAACAGAATACCCAACTCGAAATAGTCTAAAGTTAGGGTTTGCAGTGTCTTGTGCCTTCTCCCCTTCTGTTCCGACAAGCTCAACATGTTCTCCCTAAGCAAAGCCCCTCGTGGTCCCAAGGCGGCTGCCACAGCTCCAGGTATCACATGCCGACCCCACCATATTCCATAGCGGGAGAGCCTATTTCTTCCTAAATGTCTCCTTTTAAGGTGGAGCAAAATCTTGCTCTTCCCTCTTCCCCCACCCCGACTCCAGACATCTCTCTTCATATCTCATAGCCGGGGCTGGGTCACATGCCCATGCCTGAGCAAATCACTGCCAAGGGGGACAGGACCACAGTGATTGACCCCTGAGGCGGGGGCTGACCTCCCTAAAGCCCCTAGAAGATCCACTTCCGGAGATCAACGTTCTGTGAGCCAAAGGAAGAAGGGGAAAGGGCGTTGGACAACCAACCGAGAGCGTCCGCTACACCTGCTCCCCCGCTCCCCACCCCCAAGTACACGGTGAGGACCGAGGAGGAGCCGCAAGTGCCCCGCGCCTCCACCTTCTGCGATTCTATTTTAGGTCCGAGGAAGTAACTGTCCTAGGAGAGGAAATCTGCGAAAGCCTTTTATGGGAAGGGCTGTAAACAACACCGCAGTTGCCTTTTCTAGATCAGGAGTTCCGAGACAGCAGGGTGGAGGGGGACGGGCAGCAACGGCCGCATTCCGGAGAGAAACCTCAAAAGACGGTTTTATTTGGACGGGGCTTTAGCTTTCTCCCGGAGCCAATGTCTTCCTGAGACCTCCGAATAGATGGGTACATAAATAACGGGCACATGCCTACCACGAAGACTCCGCCAAGCTCCTCTCGGCCTTCGACCCCCTTCCTGACTCTCTCGTTACCCGAAGCCCCGCCCACCGGGGGCAGAGCGAGCTCAGCCTCCGACTCTGACCACCGCACCAGGACGACCATCTCCCCTCTCTGCGCGCTTGGGGCTCTTCCTTTGTGACTTCTGCGTGGTGCGGACGGACGTGGTCCATGATCTTTAACGGTTACTTTTCTTTCTCTCCTGGTCAACCAGCGGAAATTCTGCCATGTGAGCTCGGAGTGTCCATCTTGGGGTCCGAGGTGCCCGCACGGGGCACAGGGTGTGCTGGGACCATTGAGCCCTGAAGACTCTGGACGCGGAGTCAGCTCGTTCTGGTGCCCCCCTCTGTGGACCCCGCACATAAGAATTCTTATCCCCTTCGGAACCCACTCGCTTCCGTTTCGTAGCTACTACGCGCCCGGCACTCCGCCACGCTCTGCGTGTCTGGTTTTATTGGACGCCACTTTTGAAAACCTGTGCACTTTTCACGACTTACGGAAGAGGAACCTAAAAGCTCTGAAAGGCCGAGGGCGGCCTCTCCCGAGGCCGCGTGAGGAGTGAGGGCGTGGAATTCAAATCCGAGTCTTCCGAGGAGGCGTTGCATCACAGTCCAGAGCGTGGGCACTGAGCCCAGAGCCCCTTGCTTGAAACCCTGCCACCCACGAGCCACAGGACCTTGGGGAAGTTAGCGTCTGTGTGTCTCAGTTCCCTCGTGTATAAAACAGGGATTAAACACAGTGCCCCTCCCCCCCCCAAAAAAAAACCCCACCGGTGCCTATTTTATTGGGTTATTATGAGAATTAAATGAGCTGATGCAGGAAAACTGCTCGGAACAGCGCTTGATATGAACCGACGCCCAGCAAACAGGAGCTGTCGCGCTGGACTCCGCGGCCGGCGGGTTTCGCGTGGGGCCGTGACCAACGCCCCTACCCTCCACCCGCCAACTCATCTCGGGCACGAGAGCCCGGGCCAACAGACAGACCCCAGGGACATCGAGAGCGCCACGGTCCAGAGAAGCCGCCTCAGGGAGCAGGGGGTCAAGGGTCTGAAGGCACGGCACGGCCTCGAGTTCTCAGCTGCGCCTCGGCCCCCGGGGGGCGAAAGGACGTCAGGTGACACACGGGCCAGCTCAGCTCCCGATGCCCAACCACCGACCACGCGCCAAAGAAGAACCTCTTAGCTTGAACAGGCTTTGAGGATCTGAAATGCCGGCCACTCTTTCCTGGAAGGCCCAGCGCCCACGGAGGCTGTGAGGCGGGGCAGAGGGAGCCTCCGAAGCCAGGTGCCCTCGGGGGACACACCCCCCCACCCTGGCCCTGAAGACAAGAAAGATGCTTTGCCCTCGGAAGCCCCCGCCTCTCCGCTCTCACTGTAAGCCGGCCGGGAGCCACCGCCTTCACGCTGGGGGGGAAAGCGAGATCCCGGACGAGGGGCTGCGGGAAAGGACGCACAGCCGGTCGGAGTCGGCCCCCGGCCTCGAACTCGGGGCTCCGCGTCTCGCTTCCGTGCTGCTCTTCACGACCTTCCTCTGCCTTCTGCATCAGTATTTGTCTTCGCCAACCGCATCGGTTACCCTTCGTGCTTGCTCCCCGTTCTTCCTAAACGTTTGCTGTCTGCGCGGCGCTGGGGGCTCCAAGGGGGAACAAGGCTTTTTAAGACCCAGCCCCTGGGGCATCTGGGGGGGGCTCAGTCGGTTGAGGGTCTGACTCTTGATTTCGGCTCAGGTCATGATATCGCGGTCTGTGAGTTCGAGCCCCGCGTCGGGTTCTGTGCTGACGGCTCAGAGCCTGGCGCCTGCTTAGCGTTCTGTGTCTCCCTGTCTCTCTGTCCCTCCCCCACTAGAGCTTGGTCTCTCCCTCTCTCTCAAAAAATAAATGTTAAACAAAACAAAACAAAACCAGAAGACGGAATACATTAAGCTGGTCTCCGCTTGGCATCTGCAGAACGACAGGAGAGCTGAGCCCCCTCTGCAAAGCCGGGACCCCACAGGGTCCCCAGCCTCCCCTGAAAGAGGCCCTGAACTATTTGTCTCTTCGGTGCAGAGAAACGGCAAGAAAGTCTGTGTCTGCCTCAGGGTCTGCGTCGGGGAGGAAAAACGCTCCCCTGGTCTGGGGTTAAACGTCTCAGGCCCTAAAGCCACCAGGATCCAGGAAACGCTCGGAGGCTTCACTGGAGCAGAAAGCCGCTCCTCAGAGACACGTCTGCTCCCCGGGAGAGGTGAGATCCCGGGAGTGTGAACCACCACGCACCCCCAAACCCGAAGATGCAGGAAACAGGAACCGGCTCCTCCAGAATGAACCCATCGGAGAAACTTGAAAGAGAATGTCGATACGTTAAAACACAAATACCAAGTAAGGGACATAAACCCTCATGAAGGAACAAGACGAAAGGACTAAAGGCTGTGGGATGATCGGAGAGAGAACCAACGAGATTTTCTACAAGTAAAACGGAGGCTCATTACAAATATAGGCTCGACGATGAGAAAATTCGACGGACGTGGCGACGCTGCTGAACCACCAAAGTCAGTGCACTGGACTCAGACTCCCTGGGCGGTGCCTGCCAACTGCCTGTGCCAGGCACGAGGAGCTGAGGGGAACATCGGGCCCCTGTCTTCGAGATGCCCACTTCGCTCAGTCTGCAGGCGAGGCAGCCATGCACACAGACATGCTTCCACGCAAGACGGCGGTCGTGACGCTCCTGTTTACGGAACCCTCGCAGGGGATGCTTTTCCAACATTATCTGACACTATCAGTACAGGAAGTGCAAGAGGAGGAGGAAAGGCAGGGGCAGGAGCAGGCCTCAGAACCTTCCGGCTTCCCGTCTGCTGACCGCCGTGCCGCGGAGCCACCCTGTATCTGGCAAGGTCACAATTACAAAGGAATGGTTGAGCACTCTTTCTTTTTTGTTTTTTCCTACAATTTGCAAAAAGCTTTCTACTTGGAAATAATTTCAAGAATCTTAGTGCAGGGGCGCCTGGGGGGCTCAGTCCGTTAAGCGTCAGACTTCGGCTCAGGTCAGGATCTCACGGTTTGTGGGTTCGAGCCCCGTGTCGGGTTCTGTGCTGATAGCTCAGAGCCTGGAGCCTGCTTCGGATTCTGTCTCCCTCTCTCTGAGCCCCTCCCCTGCTCACGCCTCTCTCTCTCTCTCTCTGTCAAAAATAAACATAAAAAAATACTTTTTAATAAATAAGAATAGTGCAAAGAATCCCCATGTCACTCCATTTGCTTTCTCCTTCTTTTTCACTTACCGGTACTTTCTTTAAAAATTTTTTAAACGTTTTATTTATTATTGAGAGACAGAGCACGAGCAAGGGAAGGGCATAAAGAGAGGGAGACACAGAATCCGAAGCAGGCTCCAGGCTGTCAGCACAGAGGCCGACCTGGGGCTCGAACTCACGAACCACGAGATCCTGACCTGAGCCGAAGTCGGACGCTTAATGGACTGAGCCCCCCAGGCGCCCCTCCCTGTACTAATTTTTATAATACCTGTAACCGTTTTGTGAGCGACTTGCAGGCAAGCTGCGGATACCATGGCTCTTCACTGGAGCCCTCTTTCCGCATTTCTACTCGGCAAGATCATGACTTCGGTACGAAGCCGGCCCCCGGGTGGGCTGCACACAGGCGGGGGTTCACAGAGGCAGAAGCCTGGATGAGGGACATGCAAGCCCTCCCCCAGAAACCGCAGCAGGCGTGGCCGGTCCTGCCTCTCTCCCTCCCGCCCTGCCCACGGAGGATCTGCCCCCGGGGAGGGGGGGGTGTCCTCTGGGACCGCACCCCCCACCCCACATCTGGGGGAAGCGTGGACGGGCGCTTGCTCTTCTTTGTCCCAAGTGTCTCCAGACTCCCGCGGAAGGATCCCAAGACACTGCTCGCTCACCCTTCTGTTTTTTCTAACTCTGTGCTTTTCGCATTTCCTGACTTAAAGCGGTAAAGGAAGAGGAAATGCCAAAAATATTACAGGAGGAGTCAGTTCGTGGCATTTCCAAGCGACGGGGCCTGAAGGAGCTGGCGGGGGAACCGCGGGCGGCCAGCGGCCTCTGGCTCCTCGCGTGGCCAAGAGGGGCCCCCGCGGCTCCCCAGAACTCTGAAGATCTCAGGAGGCTGGCTGTTCCTGGGGAGGATGCGGGACAGGAGCCCATTTCCCCCCAAGTCACCAAGAGGAGGTTCGGAAGCTGGTCTTAATTACCCCCTCGCTGCGACGAGGAGCCACAACACGCCTCGGTGTATGTCCCCTCCTCTCGGAACACGGGGCCACCTGCCACACACCACGAGGCCGGGCCCTCGAGTTCCTTCTCCCCCCAATGGTTCAGACGGATTTGTCCCGATGGAACCGCACGCCCTCTCTGGACTGCTCTCGTGGCCTGCGTTGGGGACGAGGCTGGGGACACTGGCACTGGCTCCGGAAACAAGGTTTTAGCTGCAGAAAAAGGCAGGCTTGGTGCTGGGATTCACACTGTGCGGGGAAACCAGCCACAGCCGCCCCTCCTGCTCCTCAGCCCTTTCCGGGGGGGGGGGGGGGATACAGGGCAGGTGGGCGAGGAGAGGGGCTTCGGGGGTCGGATTTAATTTAACCTTGGGGCAGCGGGAGAAAAGTTAGCGTCCCGGGGTGGAAAGTGAGCAGTCTGGCCTGCAGCCCAGGGAAAGCACAGTGACATGAATCCTCAACCCCACGTCCTCACTCATGTACGGCTGGGCAAGAGGAAAGCTCTCGTGGGGGAATGAGCATATTTGAGAGGACAGTGAAGATACGAGGGGAGCCTGATGCCAGGGCTCCCCAAACACCTTCCCGTCCCTGCCCCCAGAGACGCTCACTTCCTAATCCCCGGGGTCTGCGAGAGTTAGCTTACGCAGGGTACAGTATGTGGCAATGGGAGTTAAGGGGGAAGAAGGATGAAAGTCGTGGATCATTGGAACTTACAACAGGGAGAGATTCTAGATTATACAGGTAGCCTGGTATATTCAAGAGCATCCTTAAAAGCGGACAGGGATGGGGCACCTGGGTGGCTCAGTTAAGCATCGGACTCTTGGTTCCGGCTCAGGGCGTGATCTCATGTTCAGGGGTTCGAGCCCCGCGTCAGGCTCCGTGCTGAGCGCGCAGAGCCCGCTTGGGATCCGGCTCTCTCTCTCCCAAAATAAATAAATAAACTTAAAAAAGAAAATGGAACGGGGAGCCAGAAGGAAGAACCAGAGAGACGGGAGCATGAGAAGGACGCAGAGCAACACTGCTGGCTCTGAAGACGGAGGCAGGAGACCTTGGGCCGACGGAGGCAGGGGGCGTCTAGAAGCTGGGAAAGGCAAGGAAACAGATTCCTCCCTAGAGTCGTCTATTCTCGAGTCTTCCCTGCTCCTTCTGGAAAGAAGATTCCCTAGAGCCCCCGGAAGGAACAGAGCCTCCCAATACCGGTGATTTGGGCCCAATGAGACTCATTTCAGACTTCTGCCCTCCAGCTCCGTAAGAAAAGAAATTGGTGTTATTTAATCCACTAGGTCTGCGGTCATGACAGAGGAAGAGGAAACTAACACAACCACGCACCGCTGTACTTGCTGTACTTATCCATTATAACGTAAGTTTTATCTACACGCCCCTCCGTCACTCCCGTCGGTGACAGTAAGAACGGCAGCTAGCGTGTGTCACGCACTCGGCCCACGGCAGGGCCTGCACCACGTCTCCCGTAACCCTGAGACACTATAAAAAGGTAACTTCGTCCGAACACTATCATGAAAGTACACACAGGGATCTGGGGGTCAGGGGGCACCGCCAGAGGCATCCTCAAGGCGATGAAGACACAGGGATATTTTCAAAGGTGAGCAGGAGTCGGCCTGAGAGAGACAGGAGCGCCGCAGGCAGGAGGACGCAGGCAGACCCGCGGAGAAATGAAACAGTACGTAGGGCGTGTGCGGGCAAGGGCTCTGGCGGCCCAGCAGCTGCCTGGTGATTGCCACGTCAGTGTCTCCAGTCCACAGGTACCCTCTGAGGTCTGAAGTCACACGCCCGCGTGGCCTGCGTGTCCGCCTCAAGTCCCCACCCGGACGCCTCGCAGCCACCGCTGCAACTTAGCGGGGCCGATATGGAACCTGGTTCTCCCCAGGACGCGTTCCGCCTTTGTTCTTCCCTGTCCTCCAAAGGACACCCAGCGGTTCATGCCAGAACCCAGGGGTCATCCCCGAGTCCCTCCCCGGCCTCACCCCCATGTGATCCATCACCGAATCTTCAGGTGACAGCCCCGTCACGCCCCCTTCCCTCCACCTCCAGTGGCCGAAGCTGCCACCATCTTCTCCAGATCCATGCACTGGCCCCCCCAACTGGTCTCCCTGCTTCCACTCTGCTGTCTGCGGTCAGCTCTTTATAAAGCAGTAAAAGCAATCTCTGAAAATGTCAATCAGGGGCGCCTGGGTGGCTCGGTCCATTGAGCACCCGACTCCTGAGTCTGAGCCCCAAGTCGGGCCCCACGCTCAGTGTGGAGGCTGCTGGAGATTCTCTCTCTCCCGCTGCGCCTCCCGGGCTCCTGCTCCCTCTCTAAAATATAAAAAAAAATGCCAATCAGGTCCCACTCCGGAGCCCAAGCTCAGCCATACTTTCCTCGGTACTTGGTTTGGAGGGGGACTCCCCAGCCTGGCTTAGAACCTGCCTCCCCCAGGCGCACTTGGATGACTCAGTTGAGCATCCAACTTCGGCTCAGGTCACCATCTCACAGTTCATGGGTTCGAGCCCCGCACTGGACTCTGTGCTGACAGCTTGGAGCCTGGAGCCTGGAGCCTGCTTCGGATTCTGTGTCTCCCTCTATCTCTGCCCCTTCCCTGCTTGTGCTCTCTCTCTCTCTCAAAAATAAATAAATAAACATAAAAAAAAAAAATCTGCCTCGCTCTGAAACCCTCAACCCCTCTGCCTCGCCAGTCCCTGCTGCCAGTCTTCAGTCTCAGAGAGGCCTTTCCTCAGCAACACTAGGACCACCCCCACCCCACCTCGCTTTGGTCATGATTTCGATCTTTGGTGTGTTTCCTTGATAACAAGAATCACAGCCTTTCATTTGGGCGTCTTTGTCTGGCCCCGCCCTGCCTCTGGAATGCAAACTCCACGTGAGCGGGGCAGGGCAGGGACGGGGCCTATCTCCTTCAGCGCTGTACCCTCCACTGGAGCAGGTGCTGGGTACAGGCTTGTGGACTTGACCAACCAAAGTACCAAGTGGGAAGCTGACGATGAAAGACGGAGCTGGAAACAGAAGGCCTTGAACCCCGGGTCCTAGTCATCTCTGCAGGACTGGCACCTCCCACGGGGGGAGCCACTTAGCAAATGTGTGCTGACGCATGAAAGATAAATCTGCAAAGGGCCATCCTTTCCGGGCAAGGCTCCCAAAGGGGTTTCCTCTCCTTCTCTCCTTCTTGGGACTTCTTAGCAGGTGACATGCCCAGGGCATGCAGCAAGTGCTCAATAAATGTTAAGCTGTCATGGTCCCTACTGCTTACGTGGGGGCTCATGTGTGCAGCCTACAGAAAAGACTCCTTTTCCAGCCTGTGCCTGCTACGGTGGCTGGGAGAGAAGTACGGGGAGGAAACAAGAAAGGGAGAAATGAGTCCAATGGAACTGAGAACCCCGAGGGAAAATGCAGAACGACACCGTTCCAGGTGACGCAGGTTCCCGTCCTCCTTCAGACGTCCGCCCCGTGGGTGCGGTGTGGAGATGCCAGCTGGGAGGTGGGTCCCCGCGAGGGGCGAGGGAGGGCCCCAGCTGAATGCACACGTTCATTTTTGGGGCCTGCAGGGCTCTGACTGATTTTGAAAATCTGGCTCGCTGTGGCTGGTGAGAGGTGGAGAGAATTTCAATTTCCTTCACCAAATGGCAAGCCTGCGGAACACGTCCTTTCTCTTCGACATTATCACATACTAAAAATGAAAAACCAGCCGTTCGGAGCCCTCATAAAGAGAAAAATAGACGGGCTGCTTAGCACACAAGATGCAGGAGGGCTGAAAATGAAGTCGAGAGAACATCGGAGGGTACATTTTGTGCTAAGATCCCACCCATTTTTGGACTTAGGAGTTTCTATTTTTCACAAAAGAATGAGGGAGAGAAAAAAGTAATTCCCTATATAATAAGCCACCCATTTTATGTTTCAAATCCATTTGGTGGCTGAACAGTGGGGGCCAGGGAATTTTTTTTAACTATCTCAAAATACACAGTTTGAGATAACCACGTATCTCAAAAATAGCAGCAGTAATAGATAAGGCAGAGCACAGGGAAGGCACTAAAACGACAAAGGTTATAATGCAAATAGGACATACTTCCAGATGTTTCATGGCTGAGAGACCAGAGAGTGCCACAGTGAAAGGAGCACTGGACTTGGAGTCCTAACACTGGCCAAGCGACCTCGGGTAAGCTATGTCACTTCTCCGGGCCTCATATGCACAGCAACCAGGGGGCTGACCCAGTGGTCGTGGGAGATCCTTTTCCTTCCTGAACTGTCGAGAGATCTGCTGTTTTTCAAAGACCCTGCATCTTCTGGCTAAACAGCCCGCCTCCCACTGCAAAACAGAAAGGCCTTGCGGTAAAGGGCGCAACTGAGCTAAAACCGTTCTCCATACTCAGTGCTGTTTTTCCGCCCCCAAACTACTCGGCGACCCGTGCCCCGCTGTCATCCCAGCATGTTTATCCTGCCAAGACAACCTGATGGAGTCTACGGGAAAAGTGGAAGAAAGTTCTCGTTCCTTCGGATCGGTGCCAGCCGAGAACGCTGACGACGGGATGGTCTGAAGTTGGCTCTCCATCCCCCTGCGCTAGTTTAAGGAGAAATTATTAAAGGAAACCGCTCTAGGAATGCCCGAGAACTCTCGGGATGTATGAAAACCGCAGGATACCAGACGCCAGCGAGTTTCTTCCTTTTTTTTTTTTTTCTTTTAAACTTCACGTCGCGCTCAGAAAATGCAGCAGGTCCCAAAATGGTACAAGCGGGAAAAACACAAGCCCCTTCCCAGTGTCCCCGTGAACAAACCCCGAGCCCCGAGTAGGGACGTTTGTTGCCCCTTTTGGGTCGTCTCGCTCGCTTTAAAAGCAAGTGGCCTGGGGCCTGCCTGGCAGCGCCGCGTCCCAGCCGGGGCCTGGGGCGGGCGGGGGGCGGCAACGCCGGGCCCGGCCGCCCGGCCCGGAACGGCTGGGAACTTTCCTCCGCCGCCGAGAGAGACAATGCCGCGAGGGCGCCCCACCGGCGGGCCCCGGCGCCTCCCCCGGGAGGGCGCGCAGGGCCACCGGCCGCCTCCCCCGCCCCGCGCCGGCGCCCCCCACCCGCCCACCGACCGCAGAGCTGCGCACCCCCCCGGAGCCGCGGGCCGGCGCCCTCCCCGCGCGCCCGGGACCCCCCGCCGGGGGGCGCAGCCGGGAGCCCGCCCCGCGCGCCGCGCCGGCGCCTCTCGGCGCGGGGAGCGGGCCGGGGGCGCGGACGACCCAGGGCGCCTCGCAACTCACCGGGACCGGGACTGGACATTATTCCATGGCTCGCGTGCGCCGCACCCCTCGGCCGGGCGCGGGCGGCCCTGGGGACGGAGGGCGGGCGGGCGGCGGCGGCGGCGGCGAGGCGCGGGAGCGGAGCGCGGCGGAGGAAGGGGCGGGGGACCATGTGCCGAGGGGAGGAGGCCGCGGCGGCGCGGGCGGCTCGGAGACGCTCCCGCTCGGCGGCGGCGGCGGCGGGCTGCAGGAAATCCCAGCACTTCGACAGGAAATCGGAATCCTGACTAAGCATTCCGGGCCCGGCGGTCGCTGCCGCGCCGGGGGCTCCCGCCTCGCTTTAACCCTTGGCCCGCCAACAGCGGGCGGGCGGGCGGGCGGGGAGGGGGCGCGGCGGCCTCCGGCGGCGGCGCGCGGGGCCGGAGCTCGGGGTCCTCCCGCTCGGCCGCTCGCCCCGCGCGCCCGCCAGCCGCCGGCTCCGCGCCCGGGGCTGGGAGGGCCGGGATGCGCCCAGATTACACCTTGGCCTTGGCAGGGGCCTTTCGGAGTCCCCCCACCCCCACCCCCCGCGCACCAGAAGAGAAGAGGGCCTCGGCCTCTCCCGTTCTGCAGAGGATGAACCTGCCACACCTCCTGGCCGGTTCCCCTATTTTCAGTCAAAGAAATGACTTTACCTGGCTGCCCTCTGTCACTGCTTCCCCTCCGCTAAGTTCCCCAGTTTCGTCCGGTGGCAGGGGGCAGGAATTTCCCCTCTCGGGATAGAATAGGAACAGTAGGGACAATAACAGTCTGGATTTCAGACTCTGACGCCTGTTAGAATCTAGCCTTCGCTTTTTATTTTCTTGCTGTGTTACCCTGGGTAAGTGACATCACTTCTCTGAGCCTCCGTTTCCTCAAATGTGAAATGAGGCAGAAATACTACCCCCTTAGGTAAAAGTTGGAAACCAAATGTTTCGACAGGGACTGACACGTTGTAAAATGTTTGAATAAATGATGGCCCTGGTTGTTCTTATTACCACGGGAGACATCTGAGAAGGGAGGGTTTTAGCTCACCCGGTGTGTGCTGTGCATTTCTGTGCCTCCTTACAAAGCCTTACAATTTCCTTTTCTTCCTAATCACCAAGTGATTATTTTTCTTTGTAGGATTCCAGAAACTGCTCTTAGCAGACGAAAGGGGTAGCGGCCATGGCCGACTCCGTTCTGCTGAAGTCTGAACCTCACCCACCTCCCAGAATTTGGAACTTTGCTCTTAACCCGAGAGTCAGGACATTGTGGGGGTTTCTTTCAAAGTCTGAAGAGGCCTCGCAAAGTTTGAAAACCAAAGTTAATCTCTGTCGGGTCAGGCCAGGATGAGGCAGCCAGTGGGAATGATTCACTGTGGTTTCCCACAGAAATGCCGCATTTGGGGGTTTCTACCTGGAGGGCGCAGCTTGGTGGTTTTGCTGTAAGCGTTTCAAATTCCTGTGAAACCCAGTCCGAGTTTGAAGAGGGAACAACGTGCCCGTGGGTGAAAACAGAAGCTTGAAGCGAACCTGCCGGGAACCCAAAGTTGGGTGTCCGCTCCTCTACTCCGAGTCACCACCAGATTTCAGTTTTAGACCCAAGTTTATCTCTTTTCTGCAACTCTTTTCCGGTGCTCAGAAGCAGGGAGGCCAGCTCTGGGCTTGGCACCCGGAGTCCGGGGTCCTGCCCCAGGCCCTTTGCAGCTGCTGTTCCCTCTGCTCGGGGGAGCATCTCCGCTTGGCTTCTCTTGGCACTCAGCTCGCAGTGGCTCAGAAGTCAGCTCCTCGAAAGGGGCTTTCCCCAGCCATTTGCTCTACTTGTGTTTGCAACCTCCTTCCACCCCTGTCTGTCCCGCCCATCGCCTGCCCTGTCTCACCGCTTCCTACCCCTTGTCACTACTTAATTTATCCTGTTTGGCTGCCTGTTTATCTGCCTCCCCCTGCGTGGGTAAGCTGCCTCCGAGCAGGCTGCTGCCCGCCTCCTTCGCTCCTGTATTCCAGGGCCAAGAAGAGGGCTGGCCGCTGGGAGACCCTCATCAAACACGTGTCAAAGGAATGAAACAGGCAGTCAAGATGAGGGTGACCGGTTGGCTCTGTCCCTTAGCTCCTCGTGCCCGCCGCTTCGGCAGCGGGGCTCTCAGATGAGAAAGCCCAGTGTAATGGCAGAAGCACCAGACAGCTCTCTTAATGGCTCTGGCAAGTTAAGACTATAAGTAATTAAGACTGTCAGATGACGTAACTGCAGTCTCACTGGTACCGTCCCAGTTCACTGCTCCCTCCTTCGTGCTCCCCCAACACTTCTGTTCCTTTAAAGAACATATTTATCACCTTGTACGTGCTCGCTGAGCCCTCTCCGAAGGCAGATGGCGAGCTCTTTGACGTGGAGGAGGGGTCTCCAGTTATTGACCACTTACTCTGAGTGGGGCCCTGAACAAGGTGAATTTGAATTCATTAAAAGGCAGTGGTTAAGTGCTGGTAATGTTTCAAATACCTTCTGGGCACCAGATCTGCGAAGATGAACTCTCCTCGCTCTCCAAGAAAGCCAGAGCAGGAAGTCCTATTTAGAAAGCAGGGAGGGGGTTCTTCTCCCAGAGGTCTGCCCCCAGGGTGCCGTGGGGCTGTACCGAGTATGGGGAAGGGTTCCGAAATCGGCACGGGGTGGGGGTGGTGTCTTAGTTTGGGCTGATATAAAAGACTACCAGAGACAAGACGACGGACTTAGAAACAACACAAATTGGTTTCTCACAGTTTGGGAGGCCGGGCAGTCTGAGCTGGGTCCAAACAGATCTGGCGTCTGTCTGGGGAGCGCCTGCTTTCTAGCTCACAGCCTTTCAAGCTGAGTACTTTCAGCACAGTCCTTCGGGGGTCCCCTTGCCCCCAGTCATCCTCTTGTTAATGAGGTGGTCTCTTCCCTGCCTCTCTTTCTCACTCCTTCCGTCTTCCGGGATCGGTCGCCTCCCTGCACCAAGTTCCCTCTCTCCATGGTTGTTTCTGGGGGAACCCGACACGGCACAGCGTTCATTCATTTATCATTCATTCATTTACCATATCATTCATTTTGCTCTCTGGGTCTGAGCAAAAACGGAGCGCGAGTGCGGGCACAGGATGCATTCGGATAACGGCCCGAAGGGGCACGTGTTCAGACGTGGAAAGCAGCGAGAGCAAAAAGCTTCGTACCCCTTTCCATTTGAGGACACTGAGGCACGGGAGTGTTCAGGACATGGCTCGAGGCCACACGCTCAGCACACAGAGGAGCTCTGGGGTCCGGGCTTTAACCACCACCGTGTCCTGCGTCTCCCGGTGGCCGAAGCTGTTGGTGCGATTGGCACACTCACTCGTGCAGGGTTGTGTAGAATGAGGAAGTCCGGGGCTCCAGACTGATCTCCGGGGGACCCCCGAGGCCGTGGGAGAAGACGCGCCCTCAAAGGAGACTTCGAGGGGAGGGCCCGGAAGGCACGTGGAAGGAACGCCAAGGGTCAGCGATTTCTGCTCAGAGCGAGGAATGGCCGGCTGGCGCTCTGATGCGCCCGAGAGTGTGGTCGGCCGGGGACAGGAAAGCAGGTGCGCGTCTCATTTGACGACCGGGAGAGCGGTCACTCACTCAATGGAGCGGAGGGCCCGGGCGCCAGATTGCAGTGGGCCAAGGAAGCCAGGTTGCAGTGGGAGAGAGCGAGTGTAGACAACTCTTTTCAGAAACCAGGCTGTCTAGCTGGTGGGAGGTGAGGGCGGAGGATTCTTTAAAGAGGGGTGGGCGAGCGAGCATCTGTGGCTGCCGGGAAGGTCCCGGGAGAGTGGGAGGGCCCCGCACTGAGGGAACAGAAACCGAGGCTGAGAAGGGAGGGACGGAGGCTAGGGCGGGGCGGGGGGGGGGAGAGGACGAGGCCTGGTCCCGAGGGGGGGGGCCACCAGTCCCCCGGAGCAGAGGGCCAGGGGGCAAGGGCAGGGCTCGAGGTCCGAGGCGAGCTGATCCTGGACTCGCAGGCTAGGACTTAGGTGGGCTCTTAAGGCCCCCGGGTCTGATTCCGCAGGACGGCTCCTGCTCTGGGGGAAAAGAGCTCATTCGAATGCGGGCGAATACAAAGTGACTTCAGCCTCCGAAATGGACAAGAAATGGCACGAGAAGCTATTTTGGCCCAAAGTAGGTTAGTGAAGTGGCAAAGGAGGGAATGGGCGGGACAGACTTCGGGAGCCAGAACAGACGCAGCCTGGTGACTGATGGCCGGAAGGAAAGTGGGGGGCAGTGGGTGGTGACAGCATGGCGGCAAGGAGGAACAATAATGCTCACCTGTGAGGAGGGGGGGAGGAGGAGGGGGAGGAGGAGGGAGAGGAGAAGGAGGGAGAGGAGGAGGGGAGGAGGGAGAGAAGGAGGGGGAGGAAGGAGAGGAGGAGGGGAAGGAGGAGAAGGAGGGAGAGGAGGAGGAGGAGGGAGAGGAGGACGGGGAGGGAGAGGAGAGGGCGGAGTAGAAGGAGGGAGAGGAGGAGGATGGAGAGGGGGAGGACGGGGAGGGGGAGGGTGGTATTTTTAAGCATGATACAGAGCACAGGAGGGGAAGGTTTTGACGTAGAAGATGAGCAGTTCCTGTTTGTGCTTTGTGCTGGGAAGGCAGGGTGGGCGGTGGGTGAGAGTCTGTGGCCTCACTGGGCTGGCGAGGGGGGAGACGGCAGTGGGCATGAGGGGGGCGGGAAGAGGGCAGGCCGAGGGACCTTCGCAGTTGGTGATGAAGCACTGAAACGGCCAACACCCTTTGCCAGCTTCCCACAGCCTTGCCGTGTACCCGCTTCTCCAACGCAGGGGTTCCCATCCCCAGTGCGAACACGCCAGGCCAGGTCATTCTGTGTCGCGGGGGCCCGCTGTGCCCCGCGGAGTGTCTCGCCGTGCCCCCGGGGCTCTCCCCGCTGGATGCCAGGAGCAACGCCCCAGCTGTGACAACAAAAATGCCTCCAGACACTGCAGAGCGGTCTCTGGTTGAGGACACCTGCCCTCTCGTCCTGCCCTCGTGTCCTCGTGTCACGACGCTGCTTGCATCTTCTTTGGCAGAAGCACCTGTTCCCAGGCGTGGGGGTCACACTGCCAGGGTTCAGAGCTGGGCTCCGCCCCTCCCCTGGGTCGTCACCTTGAGCAGCTTTCTTCCCTTCTCTCGGCTTCTATTTGGTTGTGTTGTTTGGGGTCTTTTCTGGTTTCTTCTCACAAAATGGCACTTTCGAGAGGCTGAAATGAAGTAATCCGTGTGAAGTGCTCGGCTCTGGAGCACGAGTTAGCCATCCTGCCGTCGGCGCTGGGCTCAGTAATATTCGCAGCGGTACGCAGACACGGGTGCGGCCTCTGAGCATTTGGAAATTGGGGCCTCAAGATCTGGTTGTCACGGGCGAGAGGGCACAGTTAGGCCGTGGACATCTAAGGCATGGCCTCGAGAGGGTGTAGGGAGAAAGAAGGCAGGTTGGAGTAAGAACCCACAGAACCCTGAAGTTTCCCGAGCTGCCAGAGGAGGAGTCTGTGAGTGAGATTTTGGGGGGGTCAGAAACGGAGACGGGGAACTAGGCATGAATTGTCCATCTAGCCGACAGTAAGCCGCAGCCCTGGCCTTTGGGCGGGGGGGGTAGGCTCGAGGGCGGGTTGCCGTGTGGTGGGATGAGGCGGATGCTGGGGTAGGTGTTAGTGCTCATGTGACGCTCGCCACAGGCCAGGGCTCAGGTACTATTTCTCATCCCCATTTTATGGGTGGAGAAACTGACGCGTAGAGACGGAGATGAAGGTGGGCGAGTTTGTCAGCAAGGAGGGTGGAAGGAGAAACGCCCTTTCATGCAGAGAAACGCAGGAGCGGACGCGGGGGGGCCCCCACGCCCTCGGGCATCCATCGGTGTTAGGGGAACAGAGAGTGCGAAGCAGGTGAGAAGGGCTGGGGGCCGAGCCCGGATGGCCACCCACGAGAGGGGAGTGCCCGGCAGCGTGGTGGCAGGCCATACTGAATCCCAAGGCAAAAGGAAAATTCAGTCATACTGACCCTGTCTTTATTTAAAAGTTTTAGGGGCTCCTGGGTGATTCAGTTGGCTAAGTGTCTGACTCTTGACTTTGGCTCAGGTCATGATCTCACAGTTTATGGGTTTGAGCCCCATGTTGGGCTCTGTGTGAAGCCTGCTTGGGATTCGCTCTCTCCCTCTCTCTCTCTCTCTGCCCTGCTCCTGTCCCCCCCAAATAAATAAATAAACACTAAAAAATAGATAAAAGTTTGATATTCATCCTGGACTTTTTACGTTAATTTTTCTTTAAAAAAGATTGCATTAAAATGATTTTTTTTAATTTTTTTTAACGCTTATTTATTTTTAAGACATAGAGACAGAGCATGAGCAGGGGAAGGGCAGAGAGAGACGGAGACACAGAACCCGAAGCAGGCTCCAGGCTCTGAGCTGTCAGCACAGAGCCCGACGCAGGGCTCGACTCACAGACCACGAGATCATGACCTGAGCCGAAGTCGGCCGCTTAACCGACTGAGCCACCCAGGCGCCCCTAAAATGATTTTTTTTTTAAATCTTGATTACTGAATTTGTTGGCATTCCCTTAGCTGGACTGAATGGAATTCCAAACTCTTCTAGCCTCCTCGACCTTGCTGCTTCTGATTCAGATTCCAGCCTGCCTTGCTCCCCTGTCCCTTAGCCAGAAGGTGAGTCTCCTGATTTCAGCCGCACTTGACAATAGCCGAAGGGAAGAGGTAACTCCCCAGGAAACTGAGTACTTTTAGGAAGAAGAAATGGATGCTGGGCACTAAAACCTAATACCTGTCCACTCCACTTGGGGCCACCTGGGGATCTTTGGTGCAAAGAAGAAGACATTCCGGGGAGTGGGGAGAGGAGGTGAAGAAAGAATAGAAAGTGGGCTGAGGACACATAAGCACACGAAGCCAGGTGGTTAAGAACCAGCACGTAGTCTTTAGCCTGGTTTTCAATTCTCACTACCACCCCTGTGATTTTGCCTAGGAACGTAAACGGTTAAGCCTCAGTTTCCTACAAAACGGGGATAATGAAAGCACACATGTCACAAAGTGTCAGGATTAAGTGAAGTGAGCCACATAACAGTGCTCGAACGCAGTAAAGATCCAGGGTGTTATTTTTATAGCGTGGTATCAGCATTTTAAAAATTATTCTTTTTCGAGCTACTGAGTAATGAAGGAAAGAGAGAGATGGGAGGGTAGCACCCCCAGAGGGGATTCCAGGGGGCATTTTTGTTTGTTTGTCCAATCGAAGGAGCCAGGAGAGAAGGGCAGGTGGAAGTAAGCGGCTTGTGAGCAGGGAGTCCTCACCCCAGTTGGAAAGAGCCTGCCGTACCTTCCCAGGCTGAACGCCCCAACTCACAGAAAATCGTGATGGAGCAGGGCCACGCCTGCCTGGCCAGCATGGTCAGGGACAGAATCCGGGTTTCCTAACGCCCAGGGAGGTATTTCTCCCGGAAAATCTGGTTACCGTACTGGATCTCGTCACCGTCAATCCCGGAGCCACTCCTTGTGCCCGGGTCACAAGCGTGTGAGAGGTGATGGGGTCTTTCTCATCACGTTGTTAAACCAAACAAAAACAAAAACAAACCACTGTTTTTGCAAAAACTAAACCGGAAGGATGCTGTAAGGTGAACACCCAGTGCGTCTCCCCCAGAGATGCTACGCATCGGGGAAAATGCTTTCCATTGCTCGGTTATTAATTTCCAGCTATAACAGAGCTTTGTGATAAAGGGTCCGATACCATTTATCATTGCAACGATCTCTAAGGAAGTCGGGTTCTCTTCCGTTTTGGGTGAAATGAATAAGGACTGCCCCTTCTACTCCTCTTGGGAGATGGCCGGGAACATGCCTTCCCTGACTTTTGGGGCTGGGGGGTCGGTCTCTCATCTGTGTTCCTCTGGCATGGAGGGATCCGGGCTGGCGGAGCCTCTCTCTCTCTCTCTCTCTCTCTCTCCTGCAGGCCCGAGGGCAGGGACTCTCCGCTTCACCTCTATACAGCCCCCAGCTGAGTGTGTGCTCAACCCGCATCTCATGAACGAATGCTTGCACACTTCATGAGACAGCACCCCTCTTTAGCTAGGTGAGAAAACCGGCTCACTTACTAAGCCAGCAATTCGGGCAAGGAGGATTTCAGAGCAGCCTTCTCACACGGGTACACTGTGCTGAGCGGAAACAATTGTGTGTATTAGTAACAGTATCAAGACTGATAATAACCCGTAGCTAATATGTGTTGAGTGGTTTCTCTATGCCCGGCACTGGTGTAGCGTTCTAATGATTCTGATGGCACTTTCCAATGATTATCTCATTTAATCTGTACATAAACTTATGAGGTAAGCCTATTAACACGTACATTTCACAGATGAAGAAACTGAGGCTCAGAAAAGTTGCCGCAGACACAGAGACTCCGTCTCGGACCAATTTCGCTGTTAACTTCATCCTCTCTTGCTGCAAACTGAGCTCCAGGGGTCAAAATAGGTCATGGAATGCAGACTCTCAGGAGTTTATGGTGGATCGGAGCCATAGATTTATAGTAAAATAGCAGGTCCCTATGGTCGGTGCCTACTGTTTCAGAAAAAGCGGAAAGTCCTCCCCCGGTGGTTTTGTAAATAGTCCTTAATTGAACTCAGCATCGGTATCATTACCACCAAGTTCTGCAATTAACCAGCCTGCAGTTTATTTGCTAGCTTGCAGCCACGGAGATATTTACACACCCGACTTTTAACTCCAGGAAAGATTTTCAGCCTGTAAATTGCTTATCCGCAATCATAGCTGCTAGGGAACTGCCTGGGGCCCTTTCGGGGGACGAGAAAGAGAGAGGATTCCCCCAAAGCCAGCTGCTGCTACCCTAGAATGATAACACTAACAATGAAGAACTAACAATTGTACGGCCCTTTTAAAAATTACAAAGCACACTCTCCTACAGTGGCGTGCCTAGTTCTTTAATTCCCCTGAGAGCAGGAGGCGTAGGACTGGTGCGAGGGTTATTGTCTGAAAGAAGAGCCCCAAAGGCTTGTTTCCTCTGGGGCTGTAACATGGTCTTCATCTAACCAACGTCCCGTGAGCACCTCCTTTGTCCTGGGAACTGTACTAGGTGCTAGAACGTACTGGTGAGCAAAACGGACCCTGTGCCTGGACTCAGGAGGCTTACAGTCTCGCCGGGGAGAAAGAAAAACTGCAATTCAATAATACACATGGATAAATGTAGGATTATAACTACTCTAGCGCTATTGGAGAGGTACAAAATGCAGGGCAAACCCAAAGTGGAGGGGTTTGACCTAATCCGGGTCCGGGAAAACTCTTCTGAGCAGAGATGAGTAAGGGTGAACTAGGCAAAGAAAGAGGGGAAAGTGTTTTAAGCAAAAAGAACAGCACATGTAAAGGCCTTGGGGCCAAAGAGAGTGTATTAATTTTGCTGCATAAAAAAGCACCCTAAAGTTTCATGGCTTACACAAGGACCGGACCATTCGGCCCCTTAATTTTGTAGGTTGACAATGTAGCTAAAACCAGCCAGGCAGTTTTCATCTGACCTCAGCTAGGTTCACTCATATCCTGGTGGGCATCTCCCAGGTCAGTCCAAAAGGCTTATCTCTGGGCCACGGGGTGGGGGACGCCGAGGTCAGTTCAGCGTCTGACCTCAGGTCACGATCTTGTGGTTCGTGGGCTCAATCCCTGCGGCGGGCTCTGTGCTGCAGCTCAGAACCCGGAGCCTGCCCCAGATTCCATCTCTCTCTCTGCCTCTCCCCCAGTCACACTCTGTCTCTCTCCCTCAAAGATAAACTTAAAAAATTTTTTTTTTTTGAAAAGAAAGGTTTTAAAGGCTTATCTCTGGTCTTCGCAGGTGTACCTTGTCTGGCAGGTTAGTCCAGGTTTGTTGACATGGGATCAGGGTTGTTCTGAGACGAGCAAGAGAGGAAGCTTCGAGGCCTTTGACAGCTGGGGTTCAGCACTCACAACCTCGTTTCTGCCGCATCCTATTGACCCAAGCATCTTTACGTACGATCAATACGATGTGGAATCTTAGAAACGGAAGGAGTTTTCAGCACGGTCTAGCCCGGGTAACAAAGAGCAGGCGTGTCCCAAGCAGGTGGATTTGACCGAGTGGAAGGCGTACGTCAGGAACGCCCAGCTTCAGCGTCTTGGTCCGTGGAATGCCTTACAAAAGGTCTCAAACTAGTTTCTCACCCCTGAGATCCTTTCGACTCCTTGTCCTTGCCCCCTCCTCAGTGACGCTGGAGAGGTTGATCTGAAATGCAAACCTGGGGGCGCCTCGGGGCTCAGTCCCTTAAGTGTCTGACTCTTGGTTTTAGCTCAGGTCATGATCTCACAGTTCGGAGGTTTGAGCCCTGCGTGGGGCTCTGGACTGACAGTGCGGAGCCTGCTTGGGATTCTCTCTCTCCCCCTCTCTGTCTGCCTCTCCCCTGCTCACACACACTCTCTCTCTGTCTCAAAAATAAATAAATAAACATTAAGAAAAAATATATATACATGCAAACCTAACCTTATAACCTTTGATGTTTCCCCAATGTCTGCCAAGCCGGTGGGTACATCAAAATCACCAAGAGGGGCCGTTTAAAATGCAAATTCCTAGGGCACCTGGGTGGCTCAGTCGGTTGAGCGGCCGACTTCACCTCGGGTCATGATCTCGCGGTGTGTGGGTTCGAGCCCCGCGTCGGGCTCTGTGCTGACAGCTCAGAGCCTGGAGCCTGCTTCGGATTCTGTGTCTCCCTCTCTCTCTGCCCCTTCCCTGCTCATGCTCTGTCTCTCTTTGCCTCTCAATAATAAATAAAAAACATTTAAAAAAATAAAATAAAATGTAAATTCCTGTTCTCCACCCTAGAGTCGCCAAATGAGAATTTCTGGGTTTGGGCACTGGGATCCATATTATTTAAAAAATTCTCTCCCGAGGAATTAGCCGCAGCCGATTGGGCTTTTTTTGTAGCCTCTGTCTGCAAGGTAGTCCAGACACCAGCTTTTCGAGGAAGGTTCTCTAGCGTTATTGATCTCTTCGACTCAGACGTGGCCTCTTTAAGAAAGAGTCTGTCCTCCCTCTCTCCGCCACCCCCAGAACTCATGTCTCCTTTCTCTGCGTACCCACTCTATCCTGCACAGACTTTTTATAATGTTATTACTCAAAGGGTGTTATTAAAATCGGCTTACGAATCTGCCACACTGTCACTCCGCTGCCCCCGCCCTTTCCCCACTCCTGAGGCACCCGTGCGCTCACAGCTCTCGGATTGACTTTAGCGCCTACCAGAGGACCTGGCACAAAATTGATGGGCTCCAACGGATCCGGGTGTCCATTGACGGGTGAACAGAAGAACAAAATGTGGTGTATACATATATTATTCAGCCAAGAAAGGGAAAATATTCTGACACATGCTACCACAGGAATGTCCCTTGAGGACATCACACACCGCGAAATAAGCCAGTCACCGAGAGACACCTACTGTATGATTCCACTTATGTGCGGTACCCTGAACGGTCAGTTTCAGAGACACAAAAGAGAATGCTGGTTGCCGGGCAGTGGGGGAGGGGAGTGGGGAGTGAGCGGTGCGTGGGGATAGATAGAGTTTCAGCTTTTCCAGAGGAGAAGAGTTCTGAGCTGGATGGCGGGGGGAGGGGGGGACGGTTGCCCAACAAAGTGTTGTACTTAACATCCCTGCAATGTAAACTTGAAAATGGTGCCGGATAAGAAAATTTAAGAGGGCGAACGCGAGGCCCCGTGTATGTGACCGCGATTAAAACGTAAAAACAAAACCGAGGCGTGAAAGCGCGGCTGGTCACCAGGCGTTGGTTGAACACCCCCAGGATCAGAACATTTCCCGGCAGGATGACTTTGCCGGAGGCCAGCTCTGTGATGACGTGGACTCTTTAAGATAATGGCTCTGCCCGTATTCCACAGAGCCACCGATGGGTGCCGGCCAGCTGAGGTTAGGCCAGCACTGCTAGCTCTCCATCTATCTGTCTGGCTCCCGAGGCTTGGCCCCTCTCCGGCTTCCTCATCCGGGCCCGTGGGCTCGGCACTCTTCTCCCTGGCAGCCTTGGCGGGGGTCTGCCCGGCCTCCCGCAGCTGACGGACCCTACCCCACACAAACCCGAAGGACTCGGCCTCCAGCTCAGGCCGGCCTCTTTGGAAGAAGCAATCAGAGAGCAAGTCCGTCCTTAAATACAGCCAAGACCTCTGTCCTCCTAACTATCCTCTCTGTGGTTCAAATTCTACCTTCCGGAACATTACTGGGCAAGCTCGGCCTTTTTTCCCATCCAGCAGCTCTTCTGACACTCAGTACGGCTCTGACGATCCCTCCCGAAGATTTCCATAACTTTAATTTCTCGGGTAATGGACTTCTAGATCCTTCCCCCGACCCAGGCGTCCTGGCCTGGCTTCACAGTATTTTGTTCGTGTCTTCCTAAAACATGGCTCTTAGAGGTAAATTCTCCGTGTGGTGTCTGACCAGTGCCCAGAAGGCCAGGGTTATTATTTCCATCGTGTAGACCCAAATTTGCCGAATCCTGAAATAAATCCAGATATCTGTTACGCCCAAAGGCGGCTTGTTTCGCCGTGCACTTCCTAAGTCAAATGCACGTACTTCAGACTTCAGGTTGTCTGAAATATCTGCGTGGGCCCCGCATTGAATGGACATGGTGCTATTTCGTTTTTTAAATAGCTTTTCATAAATTCGCTTTTAAATGGTAATTAGTTTGCATCGAGAACTTCTCCACTTTTCACCCCGCGGACGGTCAAGTCTCAGACTTCACAGGCTGGTTGTCCTCACTTGCCCAAGGCAGGATCTCACCTCCGACCCTGGTAGATTCTGCCCCGGTTATTTCCGGGCTCCCCAAGGGGGTCTCTTGTGGGCTTTAAACAGGCTCGTTTACTCGAGGGGCCTCCTGGGGCCGGCTTCTGCCCTTAAAACCTCCCATCAGGGGCCTGGGCCTGCCCTGTTCCCAACGCCAGGCACCCAAACAGAGCCTCTGCCCGTCCCCAGGGCCCCCAAAGTCACAAACTCCAGATGCAATTCTGATGGCGCCTTTGTGTTCCCAAGCCTCTTCTGCCACGAGGGATGGTCACGAGGGAGGCCTTCGAGAGGCTTCTGTCCTTCATTAGTCCCCGGAAAGCCAAGGTATTTAAGCAGAGTGATAGCATGAGGCTATTAAGCCAGGAATAAATCAGTCTCCCGAGAGCCCTGGGACATCGTACAGACCCCTTCATGGTATTCATCTGGAACCTTCGAGGTATTGTTTTTGGTAAGTCACTAAGTAAATATGTTTCACGTTAAACCGCTCGCCCAATCCTTCACTCTCCCTCCCTCCGATCTTTTGCTCTTTCTTTCCACTAGATACTAACTAGGTTTCAGTTAGAGAAAGACGGATGAAATCCAGCAGCGATGTCGCTAGAAACATGAAGGCTTTTTTTTTTTTTTAACTATAAGCTGAACAATTTTTCCCTGAGGGCAAATGCAAAAAAAAAAAAAAAAAAACCCACCACACGGAGATGAATCTCCTCTTCTCCGGAGCCGGATGGCGCCGTTGCTCCTTTCCCGTTGGCTTCGTTCCTTTCTCTGAACGTGGCGTCTGAGTCGGTCTTCCGGGGCTGCCGAGAGGTCAGTGCTCCCGCCCGTGCCTCGCCTGGCTCCGGTGGAGAACAGACTTCGGCGATGATTTCCAACCGGAAAGGGTGACCCGCGAAGCCGGGTGGCAGAATCCTTTTACCCGCCCAGCCCCCCACTGATTTGCGGGCTCGGGCTCGCGAGGATTTGCTGAGCACCGCCAAGGGTCACTCTCACTCCACGAGTGTTTGCTGAGCACCGCACCGTTCTCACTGCTTGTCGTAGCCCAGGGAACAGAAAAAGAAAAGAGACAAAAATCCCTTCCCCGCTAGCGGTGACAAATATGCATGGAAAATTACTAAATTACAGAATCTCTCAGAGGGGATCCGGTCCACGAAGCAGAAACACCCCAGCAGAACAGGGTAAGGGAGCATCTCATCGGGAGGACCGGGATGGGGGAAACCGAGGCTGCCATTTTTCTTTTATTGTGGCGGACTATGCATGCATAGCAACATTTACCATTTAACCATTTTCTAAAGTTTATTTATACATTTATTTACGTATTTTAAGTAATCTCTACCCCCAACATGGGGCTCGAACTCCTAACTCCAAGATCAAGAGTTGCGTGCTCTTGTGACTGAGCCAGCCTGGTGCCCCTCATTGTAATCATTTTTTTTAAATTTTTTATGTTTATTTATTTTTGAGTGAGTGAGAGAGAGAGAGAGCCAGCTGGGGAGGGGCAGAGAGAGACCGAGACACCGAATCTGAAGCAGATTCACAGAGCCCAACGCGGGGCTCGAACCCACGAACTGCGAGATCACGACCTGAGCCGAAGTCGGACGCTTAACCGACTGAGCCACTCAGGCGCCCCCTACCATTTTTAAGTAAATGTCCAGTTCAGTGGCATTAAGTACATTCACATTGTCGTGCAGTCATCCCCGCCACGAATCTCCAGAACTTGTCCCTCTTTCCAACTTGGAACTCCATCCCCGTTAAACGCTAACTTCCCCCTCTGCCCTCTCCCCAAGGCCTGGCAACCACCTTTCTACTTGCTGTTTCTATTACTGTGACTCCTCTAGGTACTTTGCGTACGAGGAATCATACGGTAATTGTTGTTCTGTGGCTGGCTTATTTCCCTCAAATACCTCAAAATTCATCCATACCGTATTACGGCACGTGTCAGAATTTCATTCCTTTCGAAGGCGGAACCATGTTCCATTGTAGGTCATAGACCACATTTTGTTTATCCATTCGTCAGCCGATGGGCATTTGGGGTGCTTCCACCTTTTGGCTCTTCTGAATACGGCTGCTACGAACACGGGTGTGCAAATATGTATCCATTTGCGTCCCTGCTTTCAATTCTTTTGGGTACACGCCCGGCCGGAAGCAGGGGTGGATCTTAGGGTAATTCTACACTTGGGTTTTGAGGCATGGCCGTGCCGTTTCCCCCAACAACTGCATCTTTTTGCATTTTCCATCAGTGACGCGCGCGCGGGTTCCAGTGGCTCCACGTCCTTCCCAACACGGGTTGTTTTCTGTTGTCTTGTGGGTGTTTCTTTCGGTCGTCATTTTAACGGGTGTGAAGTGGTGCCTCATTGGGTGCTGATTTGCAGTTTTCTTTTTTTAAATTGTTTTTAATGTGTATTTATTTTTGAGAGAGAGAGAGAAAAGAGAGAGATCCTGAGTGGGGAAGGGGCAGAGAGACACAGAGACACAGAATCCAAAACAGGCTCCCGGCTCTGAGCTGTCTGCGCAGAGCCCCATGCGGGCCTTAAACTCATGAACCGTGAGATCATGACCTGAGCTGAAGTTGGACATTCAACCAACCGAGCCACCCAGGCGCCCCTGATTTGCATTTTTCTAGTGATTAATGATCTCGAGTGTCTTTTCACAGGCGAATTGTAGATCTTCTTTGGGGAAATATCTATTCAAGTCCTTTGCGTATTTCTAAATTGGCAAATTGAAGTCGCTGTGAGTTTTAGGAGTTCTTCGTGTATTGTGGATATTGACTCCATATCATACATGTAATTTGCAAATGTGTTTTCTCCTGTTCCGTGGGAGGCTGTCATTTTAAACGGGTTTCACAGAGAATGCGTCGTCTGGGCAAAGACTTGAAGGAGGTGCCGTTCGCAGGAAAGGAAACGACAGACTCTGAGAACGTGCAGACTGGGGGATTAAAAACTGTAAACGGGCCCCTAAAATCATTTTTACATGACTACAGGGTTTGCCTCTGTCTTAGAGATTCAGAATCAGGCGAGCATGGGGGCGGCGTGTGGGGCTGGGGTGGGGAGCGTGTGTGTGTGTGTGTGCGCGCGCGCGCGTGCGTGATTGCAAGAATGGCGATTTCCCTCCCTTTGCTTCGTTTTTTCACAGAAGGCCCTCCTTGAGAGCGACATTCCAGGCTCTCGTTCATGTGACCACTGGGCCCAAACTCTTCCTAGGCCGGACTGCCCCTGGGTCTAGAGGGGCAAAGTGTTACCAAATCCCTTTGGCCAGAAGTATGAAGCCACGACCTGCCATCGGTTTCATGGGTCCTAAAGATGCCCTCCTGCTCTCCATCCCTCTGGTTCTACGGGCAGGAGGAGAAGAAAGGGGTTATTATTTATTGACCCCCCCACCTACTCCCCTCAGCAGCTGGTCTCCGTCATGAATGGCAACGAAGCAAAGTGTTGTCTCGCCATTCTCCCCTGTGCTGCCCGCCTCGCCTTTGATTTCTCCCCTAGGCTTCATCCAACAGACGGTTAAACACCCCAGAATCCGCCTCTACTGTCTGTTGGTCACGGAGAAATGGAAGCAAATTGAACTTTCTTCACTTGCCTAAGACAGGCCCGGCATTGTGCCTGGGGGCTCGCATGACCTGATTTCGATCCTCATAATAAGTACATTTCATCATCGCCACGCGGGGAAGCTGAAGTTCAGAGGTAAAGCCACTTGTTCAACGTCACGGATGTGCCTCATTCCGAAACCCGGCCCTCTTCCATGACGCCCCGAGGAGTGTCCAGGGTTCTGAAAAGGTGCCTCAGGAACCACAGTGGGAAAGGCAAGGAGAAGGAGGCGGAGGCTGGATTTTCAGGGTTCGAAGCCCACCTCTTCAATTCAGCCTGAGCCGCAGACCTATTGATCTCTTTCATATGCCTTCCTTCCTGTCTCATTCGTGGAAACTGTTAATAGTCCTTCATTTGAACGTTTTTATTCCACCAAAGGGCTCACTGTCTAATGCTTTACTCCTGACCAAATGCATTAAATCAATGGTAGATTTTTATACTCCGGGGTCAGGAATAGGTTATTAGCCTGACACATGAAAATTTATAAACATGTTTTTATGTTTAAATGAAACAAAACATGAGGGTGTGAACAGCAGGTGGGACACTGTGCCACCGACTCCTTTCCTGTCTCAGCTCCCACTGTGCCCCAGAGCTGGCCTTCCTGTCTCCCCTCATTGAAGCTCCTTGGCCTGTGGCCCAGACCCTCAGAGCCACGGCTCGTGCTCCGGTCTCCTGTCCTGGAACCATATGTACGGGGACGTCTCGCTGACTGAGTGTGACATCACAGATGCGTGGGTACCAGAACATTTTGTTCATTTCCCCCACCTTGTTTGGGAGGACATCCCAAGACGGGAGGGAGTCTTTGTGGAAGGCAGCGCTCCCCTCCCCCCACCCACCCCCATCCTACGGAAGTTGACAAGGACAGTGTTCTCTGCCCTAGGGCTGTTAGGTGAGGGCAAGAGGGCTGGGCTGGAATGATCCAATACCCCCAGGATCTTACGTGCATAGGGCATGATACAGAGGTGCAGGGAGAGGAGGTAATATTCACACTGGTTGCAGGAGACTCAAAAGTCCTTGAGTGAGTATCTACCCGGGGACCCCCATGCCTACCTGGTGGCCCAGCGGTTCCGCTGGAATCGCCAGATGTAAGAAAGATGAACGCGCACGTCCGCCGAAAGACAGGGGCCAGCCGTTATCATCGCAGTACTGCTCATCATGATGGAAAACTGGAAACAATCCCAGTGCCCGTGAAAAATAGAAGGAATGAAACATTTTGGTAAAATTATTCAAAAGAGTGTGATACTGCAAGGAAAACAATGAAACTATGAACTATTATTACACGGTTCCATCTTACAGATATAATGAGAAAGAGAGAGAGAGAGAGAGAGAGAGAGAGAGATGTTGGCGGTCCTGGTAGCCGCACTTGAACCAGACAATTATGGCAGGCTCTTGGTGGCATTCTCAGCTGCCCAGATTTCCAGGGTTCTGATGTTGGAGCCATGCTCCCTCCCCCCCCCCGCCCCCTCCCCCCTCCCCCCCCCCCAGCCTGCTGGGTGATCCTTGAGCTACCTACTATCCCACCAGTTAATTCCTTTTACATTCATGTTAGCTCTAGTCTCTTGCTCTGTCCGTGACCTAAGCCCTTTCCTAGCGTGTAACCTAGGGCTGGAAAGTAACAGCAAATAAAACAATAAAGGTGATTGCACTTTTGTCAACTGTAAAGAACCAAGAGACATGAAAGGCATTATTATTAATTTTAAAAAAAGAAGAGGAAATGGGTGTATGAAAAGCTCAGTTGGTTGGAAACACTGAAGTCATTTAAAACCGCGCTTTACAAGGCTGCCTAATTACAAAAAGCTATAAACTCTCTTGGGAAAACAACCATAAAAAAAAGCATGACATTTCAAAATGCGAGACAAGTCAGGACCAACTAGCTCATGCCAGTTATTGTAGCAGAATTGTTATTTTGGTTTAATGGGACACTTTAAAAATACAATTAGATCTTTAGACTCTGGCAGAATAAAAACAGATAATGAAATGAAAGGAGCAGGTATATTGGAAGATAATGTGACATGAGGAAATTATTTTGGTGAACTTTATTTGAATCAGGCTGGGTCATAATTGTATAATTAGATACTTCCATTTAAACGTGAAATCCAGTAGATTACTCAAGTAACAAAAAAAAGCATCTCTCTCTCTGGTAGTTCTCAATGAAACATATTAACGATTAGGGTTCTTTTCGAGTTGTGTAAGTTGATAGCCTGATGTCTGCAAACATTTGCTCTTAGCTTTGAACGTGAACTTTCAGGGTACCAGTTCTTTTATAGCAGGTCACCTTTCCATGAGGTCCGGGTCTCCTGGAGAGCTCATGTTCCATCATGGTCTTGGCTCCTTGGAGGTTCCCAAGTGGCCACATCGACAGGGTACCACTTGGCAGGGTAGAGTGGATTCCACGTCAGAATCTCAGACTGATGCCTTCTCTCTGGAATCAGAACGGCTCTTCTATTCCTTCCTTCTGCCACGTTTGTTTAGCTGTTCGGGTTAGAATCTGTCTTGGGCAGCGGTGGCTAATTCATTTACTGGAGTTAAAACATTTAGGGGCACTTTTGCCGATTGCACCTCTACTGCCTCCTCTAAGACTCCCGACAACCCTAGTGCTTGTGATTGGTTATTCATCCCCTATTTTGGACACGAGAAAACCACAGTGGGACGGTCATATGTCCAAGACCTAGAGGCTAGCTGCAAAAGCAGGATCAAACTCAGGTTCAGGACCAACGAGATGATTTGCGGGGCTGAGTGCAAAATGAAGATGTGGGACCTCTGTTTCAAAATTATGAAGAGATTCAAGATGGTGACAGCAGAGTGTGGAACCAAGACAGGGCTCTGCTGAGCGCCTACGTATGTCACGTGACCGTACAGCCCACCCTGCTCAGGTTGGATGGACTCCAAACTCCAGCTCTTTAAATGGCAGTGGGGTGGAGAGGGGCATCTCTCTTCCTTGCTGGAGTTCTAAGCCAATGGAGAGAAACGGAACTATCAGGCCCAATGGTGACAAAAACACCAGCTTCATTGTGGATAAAGGTGAGACTGAAGACTGGGGCATGGGTATGCAGCCAAAGCGGGTTGCCTACGTCTGGACTCGAAATGAGGGAATTCTGTCCAGTGGTTCTAGGAAGGGAAGATCCCTCCCAGGAGAGACAGAGCCTTCATCGCTCAGCTTCTGGCATGGCCGGCAGCAAAGCGGGGCTGGTTCTCCACAGACAGATGGCTCACAGGGAAGAAAAGAGAACCCATTTTTCAGATGGCTGACCCACACACCCCAGTCCTGTTTCCAAAACTCACTAGTCAAGGGATGTCACTCCTCCCCTCTGGGGAAGGAGTAACTGAGGGGGCAGCAAGAGCCCAGGGGTGCCTGTTAAGTCTTCATCCCTGAGGGTCGTAGGCACTTCGAAAATGGCTCTCCAAGATCCTGACCTGGAGTTTGACCCCTCGCCTGGCGTGGGGGCCTGGACCCAGTGACCGGCGTCTGACAGAAGTGACTAGACGTCATTTCCGTGGTTAGGTTACCAATGATTGTGACTTCTGTAACCTCTCCCCCTCTCACTGGATCCCTCGATGAAGCCAGTTCCCATGTTATGAGCCGTTTATGGAGAGATGTTGTATGATTGGCAGCCTCGCCCAACGGCCAGCAAGAGGCTGAGTCTCTCATCCCGACCACCTCAGGGACTTGAAAGCCTGTCAACAACCGTGTGAGTGAGTTTGGAAGTAGATCCACCCTGCGTGAGACTCGAACTGGCAGGGCGTGTGGGTCCAGCCATGTGAAAAATGGCTTCTCTCTCCTTCCTCGGGATCCATCTGTCTGGGAGAACAAGTTGTCTCTCCCCAAGAGAGGTCCTCCTCCTTCACTCTTCCTCCTCTTCCTTCTTACTTATGGTCTCCTTGTGTTTCATGTAGATCCGTGGTTTGCAATTTTCGTTTTTGAACTAAGGTGTACTATTTGCAAAGAAAGTACTTCATGGGTCCAGCCGCTCTACCATGGGGGAGGGGAAGAGGGGAAATGAAAAAAAGACACAGAGAGGGAGGGAGATAAAACATAAGAGACTCTCAAAGACTAAGAACAAACTGAGGGGGAGGAGGGGGAGGGAGGGGGAGAGGGGCTGACGGGCATTAAAGAGGGCACGTGTTGGGAGGAACACTGGGTGTTCTATGGAAACCAATTTGAAAATAAACTATTTAAATAAAAAAAAGACTCAGGACCTCTCTTTTCTTCCACATAACGCCTCTTGGGTCTTACATGACCTTTGAGACACCTCCATGGAGCACGTAGACTCTGTAGAACATAGCTTGAAACACAGCGAACAGGACTTGGTCAATAGTCTCATTATTGGTCTTTCTGATTAGACTCTCGTCCCTCAATTCCAGCTTCTCTCTCCCTGGGTGGTATGTTCCTGATAAGACAATTTGGTCCTTCTTAAAAACTACTGAGATGTTCTTGCTGCCGTGAGATGAGAGCTAACCTCCTTCATATTTATAGTCAAGATGTTTCACAATCTAATCCAAGTTGACCTGGCCACTCCGACCTGGAGAGAAGGGCAGGAAACCACGACCCACGTGGACACCAATTGACCTTTTGTGAAAATACCCAGGTGCCCACCGAAGTCTTGCACTAGCAGGTTGTAGTAGTCGTCACGATGTGGTTTGAAGTGCTGGGGTCTGGAGCCAACAGCCAAGAACAAATTCTTGAGACATTTTCAGTGCCAAAAGGTGGTTTTATTATAGCACCGGGGACAGGACCCGTGGGCAGAAAGAGGTGCGCTGGGCTTGTGAGGTGCAATTGATTACACACTTTGGAATTGGGGGATGTAAAGAGAGGGACTTTTCCAAAAGGGTTTTCCTGTTAAAGAAGACTTACAGCAACCCGGAGGCTTAACTATCATCCAGCTAAGGTTGTTTTTCCCTCGACCAAAGCATTAACTTTAAGACTGGGAGTCCCTGGAAGAAAGTCATACTCTGCATGTCTTAAGTATTTGTCAATGGGCTGCAGATTATAAGCGAATTTAATTTTATCTACATTTCCTTTTGCCTTTGTTCTCCACATCTCTAAGGAGTCATGAGTGCAGGCCCTCATCCAATCTGACCGTGTCCTCCGAAGAAGAAGAGGAGCATAGGACACAGACACAGAGGGAGGGCCGTGTGAGGACGCGGGGAGAAGATGGCGTCTATGAGCCAAGGAGAGAGTCCTTAGATTAAAGCAACCCTCTGACGCCTCGATCTCAGGCTTCCAGCTTCCAAAATTGTGAGGAAATACACGTCTGTTGCCGAAGCCGCTCAGTCTGCGGGGCTTCGTTACGGTGGCCTGAGCAAACTCATACATGGCTGCCCACCCCAGAGAGCTGTTGGGCGCTTTAAAGGAGATAATGTGTGTAGAAGAACATTCGCTCATTCTGCCCACAAAAATTTAATAAGTACCTACTGTCCATCACTGTATCTGACGGACAAAAATACAAACACGTGTTGGTGAATATTATAATTATTAAGAGACAAATTGGCAGGCAGATTTTGTCATATTTCTTTTTTCCTTTTTAGTAAAATTTTTTTTAATGTTTATTCCTTCTTGAGAGAGAGGGAGAGAAAGACAGCGAGCTGGGAAGGGGCAGAGAGAGAGGGAAACACAGAATCCAAAGCAGGCTCCAGGCTCTGAGCTGTCAGCACAAAGCCCAGGGTGGGGCTCGAACCCATGAAATGCAAGATCGTGACCTGAGCCAAAGTCAGACACTTAACCAACTGAGCCACCCAGGGGCCCCTCTTTTTTTTTTGTTTTCCAAAATGGCAATTACAGTCTCTCATCCTTGGCCTGATTCATCAAGGAGCAGGGGGGTGATGTGGTTTCATGCATAATTATAGATCTCTCTTCCCTCTGTTACCTCATAGTCTTACTTCTCCCCGAAGAGGCCATAAATCACACTCAGCATGAGGTCATCTGGCTGGAGTGAAGTCCCCAAAGGTCTTTCTGAAAATCTGATGCCAAATCATCGATGACACAATTGCCAGCAAGGGCTCCACGCTACAAGAGCTTGTTCTTTCGAGTTTTCCAATGTGAGTCACATACTGGATTTCTTTACCCTGAACTTGGTGCGTGGGCCAGGTGGGAGCTCAAGGCCTTGGAGAAGAGACCCTTTGTGGTAGCACTAGCCCAGGGTTGGAAGCGTCTCTGAGAACCCACCATCTGCGTGGGCCCCGTCACTCCAGGACAGGTGCGTTGGGTCCCCCTAGAGAGAGACAGGGCCACCTATTCTAATCAGTGAGAAAAAAAAAAAAAAAAGACCCTCTAGGTCCCAAGACTGCTGCGTGTCCCCTAGATGAGTCATCTGCATTCAGTCTCTTGCAAATCAATTCAAACAAATCGAATTCAGTGCCTGTGAGGTGCTGGACACAGTGCTGGCATTGGAGTATAAAAATGAATTAGACAGACTTTGCCCTTGAGGACCTCACAGTCTAGCGGGTGAGACGCACACACGCGAACGATGATGATGTACCCTGACAAGGGTTATAAAAGAGGTAGACATAATGTGCGTAGGAAAACAAAAGAATTTTGCCTGTGTGTGTGTGTGTGTGTGTGTGTGTGTGTGTGTGTTGCGGGGTGTGTCTGTGAGTTAAAGCTACAGACATTTCCAAGACACCATTGACTGCAAGCGCTTCTCTGACTTACTAACAGTTTTTGGGTAAACAATCAGAGAGGCCGCCACATTCAATGGTTAACATCGATTACAAGAAGCGGCTGAAACGTCAACACTGAAAATAACCCCGTTTGAACTCCTCTGCTGAAGCCAGGATTCCTGCACCCGGGCGGGGACTCCAAATGTCCGATCTCAGCAGGGGATGAGCAGAATTCGCTCAGGGGGCCCAGTTTGGAGCTTAGAGCGATGCAAAGGCAGGAGGGACCCACTGGGCAGGCGCTGAAACGCACCCAGCCAATGCTGGAGAGGGCCGAAGATGGAGGAAAGAATGCTCCCGGCCCTGGTTCCAAGACTACAGCGCATGGTTGTAAGAAGTTGACAACATGCATGTGCGGGTGATCTCCAGAAAGCTGCTCCGGCCGCCAACTGCCCTCCAAGGAGGCTGTGACTGAGTCCGTTGTGGGGCTTGGGCTTTGCAAGGGTGGGAGCCAAGCTGCCGTGATAAACGGGGGACAGGTTGGACCAGCCGCCAGCAGGCCTTCTTGCCAACCCACCCCTTTTCTTCAAATCGGTGCTGAATGAATACTTAAAGGACATCCCTTGAAGGGACGTGAGCTGAGTCGCCTGCCCAGAGGCCCCACTCCCTCCATCCAGCTCTGGCTGAAAGGCGGCATTCCAAAGCAATGGCTGGAGCAGGCAGCTGGACGAAGTCTCAACCCAGAGGCTGGGCTCTGGGTAGAAACTGGGGGAAAGTTGAGGCCTGTTGAGAATGGAGGGGGAGAGGCCCTGGAGCTGTTCCCCAGGCTCTGGAGCCTGCTGCAGGCCTTACTGGACACCAGCCAGCACAGCCCTGGGCGTGGAAGGAGGAGCTGTTCAGGGTGCTGAGGCTATTTAGACCACATCCATCTTCCGGTATGTGGGCTTTGTGGCTCCTTAATCACCAGCTGGTAGCCCATCTTTTCTTCTACCACCAACTACCTCTCTAAGTTACCACCTTTACCACGTGTGTGTGTGTGTGTGTGTGTGTGTGTGTAGGAACTGGGGGTAAGGGGTGGAGAAGGAAGCTAAATATAGACCAGAAAGCTGACCAGAAAGCTCACCCTGGTTCACAGCACCCAGGAGACCGCTCTGAGTGGCACTGAGGGGTCTTGGCTGATGGAGAGAACCTGACCATTGTAGCCAAGAGCACGCAGTGTCTTGGGTCTGTGTCTTCACTATGGAGCTGACCCTACGGCACTTGGACAAGTTACTTAAGCCCTCTGCGATTTCAGTCTCCTAGGGTTAATATCTGTCTTGCAGGACTGTTGAATCAAATGAGATCATGCATTGTAGAGGGTATGGCATCGTGCCTAGCACACAGTAAATTCTCAGTGAAAAGTAGCTATCATTGTTGTCTTGTTATAATGATTATATTAGTATTTTCATATTGTGACTCATCGTTGGCCTTTTGGCTCAAATCAAATTCTAAAATAACTACCCTGAGAAGTTAATGGCTCCAAGGTTCCAAGGAAGACAGTCTCTTCACTGAAATCTGAGGTAGAGGGGAAAGGCTCAGGAGCCCCTGTTTTCTCACTGAAAAATCTTGGGTAATTCACTTGACTTCTCTGGAGTCAGTTCCCTGTATAACAAATGGGGACAGAGGCTCTCGGCACTGGGATTTTTGTTTAAAACAGAATACCTCACATCCTAGAGGGTTGGGAGTATACACTGTTGACCCCTTTCTCAGGAAAAGGGATAGTTTGATGAGTGTATCTTACCACATAGGATTTCCGCCTCGCTTCTCCTGTCAAGGTCTGTTCCCCCTTGCCTATGACTGGCTTACAGTAGGTCCCCTGTAGCTATTTATTGAGTAGATAAATGAGATTAGCCTAGGCATCCATGTCCCCATCCATTCGACGTGGCCCAGGCAACATTCTTTAGCACGTGGAGGCTTCCCTGCACGGCCCCCCAGCCACTGCTCATGCTGAGTTTTTTTCCCTTCCCGTGGAAACCAGGTTTCGCCAGCCTGGTTCCTCTAGAGTCGGGGGAGGGTACAAACGTGGGAGAATGGGTAGAGGGAGGCAGGATCTCAAAGATGCGGGCAGAAAGGGGGAGCGGACTCCCGCTTCAAGTGGAAAGGAAGCGCAAAGCAGGCAGAAGAGCTAAGCTGACGAAAGTAATCAAGACCGGGAGGAGAGAGCGGCGGGAGGGGGTAGGGGGTGTGAAGAGGGCGAACCAGCTGTTCAGGCTGGCGTTAGACATGTGCTCCTGTGTGTGTGTGTGTGTGTGTGTGTGTGCTCGTGTGTGTGTGTGCAGTGGGGAGGAAGGAGAGAGGGGTTGGCAGACCAGAGCAGTCCCAGAATATGAGAATGGGGGGTGGGGTGCGGCAGAAAGGAGTTTGGGAAGCATCCCTGTGAATTACACATTGCGCCCCTTCCATGCTCTTCAAGATACTGGGGCAAAGGGCATAATTCCCCCTTCATCCTATTGCTTGCTGGACCACGGCCCTTCCCCCCTTCCCGTTTAACGGCACCCAGAAACAAGCCACACGGGCCTTGGGATTTATTAGTCTCATACAAATAATGAGCACTCACTACGTGCCAGGAATTGGGTGAGGATTCAGGGATGCAGGAAAGAAATCATAAAACAGTCAAGCCCTTGATGAGCTCACAACCTAGAGGGAGCACCGGATTTTACACACACAGACACAGACACACACACACACACACACACACGGGTTCATATGCGGTGGTGGAACATTGCACGGAGTGCTATGGGGAGGGGGACGCTAATCAAGGAGGGCTTCACAGAAGAGGAGGCATTTGAGCCGGGCCTTGATGGAGAAGTTGGAAAGGGTCCATCACAGCCTAAAAAGAGATATAAATATGTGGCTGTGTATGTAAATGTTAGTATTCATGTATAATACGGAATGTGCTCCAATGAGCACGTGAGTAAGGTATGTTGGGAACACGGAGGAAAGAAGGTCTGAATCCGCCTCTGAGAGTCAAGGAGAATTCACAGGGGAGATGATCCTGAATCTGGGTTTTGAGGGCTTCATAGGAGTCCTCCAGGCGCAGCTTGCAGGGAAACGCATCGGAGTCTGGGGAGAAGGAGCATCGCATGCAAAGGCTTGGCAGTCCCCACGCCGTCCTGTGGATGGGCGAAGTGGTGCTCCCGAGACTCATCCTGGCCTGGCCATGTTCACCGTCTGGCTCTCTGGTGTTTCCGGACTGCGTGAGAGCAGCCCAGCGTCTATTATGACGAGCGGTGTTCTTCGGTGATGGCCACATCTAGTTCCTCTTAGGTAAGGGACAACGCCACGTGGTGAGGTTACCTTTCCAAGAAAGTAATACCACCTGAATTTGGCTCTGCACATCCGCCCGGATAAAAACTCGGTTACTTTTCAAAGAAAGAGGGCGCTGAGGGCAGCTCTGAAATCCCGAAGCCGCCTCCAATCGGCGGGGGTGGGGGGACTGCGGGAAGGAGCCATGGCCACTGCCCGGCTCTGGTGCCAGCACTTACAAGCATTACCTAATACATTTTCATGTTTCTCTGGTTTCAGATGCCTATCTCCCGATTGTTCAGATAACTGCCGTTGTAAGAATCTAGAGGAGCCGGAGGTGGGCGGGCTGGGTCAAAGAAGGTCTCTTAGGTAAGACGGAATTCGAGGTAGGCCCTGCGGCAAGAGGGGCATTTGGATTCATTGGTCAGGGAGGGGCAAGTGATTTACCTCAACTTAGCCTTGCTTTGATCAACTTCGAAATAAGCGAAATGGGCATTATGAGACTTCCGGAGGGTTTCTGAGAATTAAATGAGACAATATGCCCCTACTTTAGGCCGGGAGGTAGACAACACTGGCCTGATTTTATAGTTGAGCGGGTTGAGCCCTACCACCTAGAGTAGGTGCTCAGTAAACAGTAGTGGACGTAGTTGTCTTCGCCACGGTCCTCCTCGTCGTCCCGGGCCTGTGGATGGAGAAGATAAGGAGCTGGATGGAGGAGGTGTCTGACTATCTCGTTCACTGCTTCCCACGGGGAATGGACGAAGACCTCAGCCAGGAAGACGGTGCTGCCGATGGCGACGAGGGAGGGATTCGAGAGCTCTGACGGGGCAGAATCCACAGGCGCGGCTGACAGATCGGCGCGGTGAGGGAGAAGAAGGGGCTGAGACTGTGTTCAGGCTGCGCCGTCTGTGGTTGATGTTCAATGCCATTGAGTCCATGAGAAGGGCTTCCCAGGGGGTCAGCACTGTTTCCCCAGGGCTGCCTGGGCACTACCAGGAAAACCTGCCTTTAGAACGGCTGAACTGATTTTAGGCGGCATGCTACTGTGGCATTAACTAACCTTAACACACTAAGCGGGAAAGATCGCTTCCCCCCCCTTCATTCCTTCTTGTAACAGCATGGAGTTAGGTGTAATGCTTTTCTGACTCTTCCTAATCTTCTTCTTGAACAAAGAATGAGGAAGACATCAGGCCGAGAGCTCTAAGCAGGCAATGGTGTTCGGCTGGAATTCAATAACGATGTTTTTGTTTTCATCGTACTCTTGTTGTTTGTTGTTCTTACTTTTTACTTATGGCGTACACTTTCCATTTTTCTACAGTAAGTTCTCTTTGTCGATAAATGTCTTTAAATTTAAAAAGTGAGTCAATTCAAAGGGGGAAAAAACATTAAGCAGATACGGCAAAATGCATACAAGTGTTATCTGGATCAGAAGTGGAGGAAGTGCATCCCACCCTCCCTCCTCTGTATGCTGTGGTAGAGGGTCACTAGAGGTCATGGGTCAAAGGACAAGAAACATGGAGCATGGTATTAATAATAGCACTTGGGACCAAAGGCAGATCATCCCCACATTAGCCCAGGGGGTTAGGTGAACAACTATTCCTCACGGACTTGGCCTCGTTTTAGAAATTATTTTATTTTTCACTCAAATAGGCTAATATTTCCACATCCTCAGGCTTATTTGGAGAGAGCCACTCATCGACATCAATTTCCAAGTAAAGGAGAGAAGGCAGGCGGGATTAGGGGCAGGAACGGGCAGCCCGTGATTTGTCGTGACTTGGGGGTTGACCTTACTCGTATAATAGTTTTCCTCCTTACAAGCAATTTCCTATCATGCTCTGTCATCCAAGTCTCTCAGCAACTGTGTTTGCTGCCGAGGAGATAAGTGGAAATGATCGATAAAGGGGGAATGACTTGGAGTCCACAACGGCAGAGGTACCACGGCTCAGGCGTAGGGAACGTCACATCCTGTCTTACTATCTCATTCCGGAAGCATCCCTAGGAGACGGGGACTATCGCTATCACTATCACCCTCATCTCTAATTCAGGGACGAGGAAATGATTTCCTGTAACTTGGTCAAGGTCAAGGTTAAGGTCACCGATCGAGCCAGTCAAGATCCGGATTTGAACCCAGGAAGTCTGGTGGAAGGCCCATTCACTGAACAACTCTGCTATCCTGGGTGGCAGCCGGGACTTTGACTCGTGTCCTGTGTTCTGTGGGCTATACACATTTATTGAGCACCTACTTTTTGCTCGGCGTGAGGGCTAGAAGGATAGCTAAGGCTCAGCCCCTGCCGCTGGGACCTCAAAATCCGGTGGGGAGGTGGAGAGACACAGACAACTCACACGACGAAGGCAGGAACAACATCCATGAAGGCACGAAGGAGAGACCGATCGCTCTGGGAAGGTCTCACTGAGCAGGGGTGGTTGGGGTTGACCTTGGGCACAGAGTTGCCCGGTGGATGGATGTGGAAAGTGATGGTGTGTGGAGAGCGTCCCCAGGCAGCAGAAGCCACAAGGGCAAATGGCTGTAAAGCCAGAGGCCATGTTTGGAACCCATGACGGGGTCCGGGAGGGGCCCGCACGTGGGGGTCAGGGGAAAGTGGCGACTAAGACTTCAGAGGTAAGGGAGTGCCAGACGGGGTTGTGTTTACAACACCTGGTAAAACAGAGACCGTCCCCAAATCCTTCCCCGGCTAGGTCACAGTTGGTAAGATCTCCATATATATATACATATATATACTCAGAAAGCATTATGGAACATTCTAGCCAAATGCAGACCGGCTAACACAGCCTGAAGGCTGCTGGCGGAAACCTGCAAGCCGGGACACAGAGTCACAGCCCTTGAAGCCCCTTCGACTCCCGCTGAAATCAGCACCGGAAAGACGCCCTCCCCGTGCTGCTTCCTTAGAGACACCTGTGACATCGTGACATTTGTCATTTTTCCATCCCCTGAATAAGATCGCCGCGTTTACTTTCCACGTCCCCTGCATTCGCTCTTCTTTGAAGCGAGTTGGTGCCAAGAAACGCAGATGCGGCCGTCCCATTAGCCGTCCCATTATGCTGAACGCGGGGAGGAAATTAGCATCAGAACGACCCGCCGGCGAAGCCTCGCGTTTACTCGGCTCCGCGGCCCTGCAATATTCATCTTTGGGAACCGTAGTCACATGAATCCCTAGTCATTTGGAACAGAATGATGAGCAGGGCGCTTGGTATGCGGAGGCATGGAATTCCAAAGTATTCTTAGCTGTCCGTGACGACAGTCGGTGCCGCTCGCTCAGCCCCGATGGCGCACCCACGGTGAGCGACGCGCTCCGCCGAGGGCTGGGAGGAGGCGGTGGCACCGAGATGCCTCAGGCGTGCGGCCAGATCCAGGACCCTGAACGGACTGGTCGGGGCGAGAAAAAGTACAAATACCCAAGGCACAGGCAGGAGAGGCAGAGAACATGGCTTTGCCATTTAGAGAAAGGCGAGTATTTCCAGCTCAGGGAACCGTGAGGTCTTTGTGAATGATTCCACCCAAACCGAGCCTCTCTGTCATTTGCTCAGCAAATACATCCTTGCTCTGGGGCCATGGGCACCGCTGGGTGCTGGAGACACGCGGGTCGTGCAGAATGAGGGGAGAAGCTGCCCTCGTTGTTTGCTAACGGGGGCCGGGAGGTGAAGATAACAATACAAATGAAACTAGTAATGAACAGGAAAATTGCCATGAAATAAATACTAAAAGAAAGCCAAACAGGTTGATACAGTCAATAATGCACGACGCCAAGGGCAGTCGGGTCTCCTTTAAGTTATGTGGTCAGCACTGGCCTGAAGAGAGAGTCAGCCTTGCGAGGATTTGGAGGAGCAGGCTTTGAGACAGAGGGCATTGCATGGGCAAAGGCCCTGAGGTAGGACTGAGTGTGGGGTGTGTGGCAGGCGTGTAGAGAAGGGAGAGTGGAAGGACCTGGGGACGGGCGGATAAGTGGACTAGGGAAGGGGTGTGGATTTTCCTGCAAGTGCAATAGGAAACCGTCGGAGGGTTCAGCCAGGGGGAGGGTTGAGTTAGTCATGTGGAGATGAGACGGTGCTCGTTAGATTCGGCAGGGGGGAGCGGGGGGGGGGGGGAGATGGCGGCATGATCATACTAGGGACCCGATGAAGAGCCTAGTGGAGTAAAACATACGGGGGGCCGTTCCAAGCCCAGAGCAAGGAGACCCTTGAGGAACTGCAGCCTGGTCTTTGCCCCTGAGAACCATAACCATAAACGAATCTATTCTTTATTTTTTTTAATTTTTATTTATTTATTTTCAATATTTATTTACTTTTGAGACACAGAGACAGAGCATGAGCAGGAGAAGGGCAGAGAGAGAGGGAGATACAGAATCCGAAGCAGGCTCCAGGCTCTGAGCCGTCAGCACAGAGCCCGACGCGGGGCTCGAACTCACAGACCGAGAGATCATGACCTGAGCCGAAGTCGACCGCTTAACCGACTGAGCCACCCAGGTGCCCCTGAATCTATTCTTTAGATTCTGGAGATCTCTGCTGCCACGGCCACCTGCCGTCTCTGTAAAGCGTGGCCTCTGCAGAGCCGTCCAGTGTCCCCAGAGACACAGTGGACCTACACTTGGAGCCCCGAGAGCCTGGGTCAAGGTGAACTCCCCGTCCTTCCCCCGTGAGCCCTGGTCGTGTGCTGCTCGTCCCCCTCGCCTCCCCCCTGCCGCACAGACACGAGCACACCCTCACACACATATCTCGACACCATGCTCCAGGGGCCCCACATTTCCCCGCCGGGGCTGAGAAGAGTCAGGGCTACACGGATGGCAAACTCACGATGAACGCAGTCCGTCTCCCCCCTCCGAGGCCCCGTCGGTTTCCTCGTCGGAAAGGGAGCGGCTCCTGGTTCTCTCTTGCTCATCACGCCGCTTCCCTCCACTCTTCTGAGACAGAGGCTCTTTACTCTTCCCCTCCGCACGCCGCCTTGGGGAGCCGAGGCTGTGACAGAAGGCGAGGCTGGCTTCTGGGGCAGAAACTGGGGTTTAATGGCTTAAACAAGAGACGTGCTCCCCTCAGGTGGTGGCAGTTCGAGGCTGACGTGGCACGGGGATGCGGGCTCCTTCTCCCCCGTGGCTCTGTCGGCCCCAGGGTCTTGCCGCCCGCTGGCAGCCATGCCCACACTCGGGGCTGGAATGGAGGGAGCAGGGCCAGGCCACCTCCCTTTAGAGTCCCAACCAGGAAGTGGTTAGGACGTTACTTCCTGGACCCTTGGCCGTTCTGCTTCCTATTGGCTGGAACTTGGTCATGTGGCCACACTCGTGGTCACTGCTGGATTCATAGCACCTAGGATGGGGTCTGACACGTCGTAAGTGTTTCATATTTATTTATGGACCGAATAGCCGAATGCCTTATAATGTATTGTTCTCAGTCTCTCCCACTGCCTGAACGACTTGAAGGCAGGTATCTCTGCCACCCCAAGGCCTAATCAGTACTTAGTACGTAGTAGGTGCTCAGTAAGGCATATCGAATAAATGAATGAATGAGTGCCCGAGATGCAGTATTTTATTCACTCTGCACATCCTTTTTTTAAAAAGTTTATTTATTTGTTTTGAGATACAGACAGTGAGCAGGGGAGGGGCAGAGAGAGAGAGAGGGAGAGAGAGACTCCCAAGCAGGCTCCGCACTATCAGCGTTGAGCCCGAGGCGGGGATCCATCGTACAAACCGTGACCTCATGACCTGAGCTGAAACCAAGAGTTGGATGCGTAACCGACTGAGCCCCCAGGCGGCCCTGCGCATCCCTTCATGATCTCTGTGCTACCGCCAAGGCACACTCCAAGACCGGGCCATCAACCCCGCATCCTCGTGACCAACTTCTCTCTACTTAAGGCTTTACCCCATCAGCCCGGATGGAGCCCTTTCTGCGAAGAGCGCTGAGCTCAACATGACATTTGCAAACGTGAGCCAGAGACTGGCCTTGGTGTCGCTTCAGCCTTTGGGGCTCGGGTAGTCCCTGCACGCCACCCGCACCCCCTCGGGGATTTCTGCATCCACAGGGGTGTGGCGGGGGCTCGTGGTAGAAAGCGCCCAGGCTTCGGAGTAGGTGTTTACCCTCCGTACCAGGCCGTATCATGGGTGCCAACAGCACGTGACGATTAAGGGCATAAGCTTTGGAATTAGACGGATCCGAGTTCAAATCCCGGCTCCGGTGACGAAAATATTCTAAAAGTAATTGTGGTTGCATAATCCGTGAATATAGTTAAAAACCATTAAATCGTACATTTAAGTAGATGAATTGTATGGCATCTGAGCTCTGTCTCCGTAAAGCTGTTACCGAAAAGACCAGCTCTGCTTTGTTGTCAGCTGTGACCTTGCACGTCCCTCTGCATTTTGGTCTGGCCTCTCTAAACCGGGGCATCTAATAATTACCTCCTAGGATTGTTGTAAGGGCCTCAGCGGTCGTGCTTGGGAAGTTGCCAGCCCAGCGCCTGACGCGTGGTAATAAAATGCCTTTATTATTATTGTAACGCTTACATGCTGGGACCAACTCTGCTGCGTGCCAGCTTTGGGGGCTTTGGGAAGTTTCCTCATATTCCCTGGGCCTCAGTGTTCCCACTCGTAAAGCGAGACAGTGTTATGTCCCTCACATAGAAACTGCAGGATTGTTCTTTAGGCTCAGGTACAAAACAGATGCGTAAACTCTTCCTAAACCACCAGAAATAAGGAAGCGAGGCCGAGAGCCTCTGTAAGGGCTCGGGAGAGCAGGCTCTGCAGCAAAGAGCGCCCAGATCTACTGCTTGCCAGCTGTGACCCCTTGGGCAATTTCTCAAAGCTCCGTGTGCCTCAGTTTCCCCATCCAAGAAACGGGGGCAATACTGGTGTCTACCCCATAGGATTATCGTGACGATTCCATGGGTTAATACGTGCAAAGCACTGAGAACATTCATTAGAACCGAGTAAGCACGACCTAAATGTTCTCTCTCCTTGTTATAAGGAACAAGCAAATTTCGATGGTGACAGCAGTGAGCAAACGTCTCCCTTTTTCACGAGGCCTAACCTAACAGAAATCTGCTAGCATCATGGAAAGAACACAAAAAAGGCAATACTGCCCTCACCACCAGTAAGCAAAAGGGTTTGCTCGGTTCCCAGGGCTGTGCCCTCAGCAAACCACGCGGGCTCTATTTCAAGACCCTTCCCGGGGGCAGAACTTCTCCAGGGGCTTCTGTCTTAGCGTGGGGCCAAAGTTTCATCCCGTGAGGCATTAGACTTTTTTTAAATGTCTTATTTTAGTTTTGAGAGAGAGAGACAGAGAGAGTGTGAGCAGGGGAGGGACAGAGAGAGAGAGGGAGACACAGAATCCGAAGCAGGCTCCAGGCTCTGAGCTGTCAGCACAGAGCCCCACGCGGGGCTCGAACCCACGAACCACGAGATCATGACCTGAGCCGAAGTCGGACGCTCAACCGACTGAGCCGCCCAGGCACCCCTCACCCCATGAGGCATTAAGTCCATGGTGCCTCAGAGTCAAGAGCACCAGACGGCGGCATTCGGAAAATGTCTTCAGGGAAAGACACTGGACGCTTCTCTGCAGCGAGTTTTTCTCTAGTATGTTGGCTCCTCAAGCCTGAGTCCCTGGGTGGCCCTGAACACCCAAGTTTTTGTTTCCTAAGTGCCGCGACGCTGGTGCTACTGTCGTCATCCTTTGCATTGTATTTGGTCCTCCTTTTAAGGCCTCTACGGGCTGTAAACATTGGCCGCTGCGTTCAGGGAAACAGGAATAGAGAGCATCAGGCCGACCATGGGCCGTGCGTGTCCCTCTCTCCGGCATCGCGACCTCTCGCCTTCCGTGCCTCCCCTCGGCCCGTGAAACTCGGAGTGGTCTCGAACTAACGGCATTGGCATCCTGCGTGAACTTGTTAGAAAAGCCAAGTCTCGAGCCCGAGCCTGAGCGACTGAGCCCACATCTCTGGCGAGAAAGCGCAGGACACAGACGTTACGTGTTCTCTTGTGTCTCTCCGCCGGAGAGCGGTCGAACCGGCCTTTCGAACAGTTTCCTTTTGGTATTTTTATCCAGATTTCACAGCTGTCCTCCGAAGGAGCGTCGGCGTGACGCAAGCTCTCCTATCGGAGCTGCTGATGGACGTCTCTAAGGTTCTTTTCCAGTGTCCCCTCTGCTCGTTCTCGAGAATTCAAGACGATTTTGCTCCAGCAACTTCTTTTCACCTCCAGCACCTGAAATAATGCTCGGTACTCAGTAAGTGCTCGGGAGGCGCTGGCTGAACACGCAAAACTCCGCCGCGTCGGTTTCATTCTTCCCGGTTTACAGATGAGTCCGTGGAGACTCGGATGATCGAATGACTCGCTTCACGTCACCCAGACAGTCGGCGACAGAACTGGTGTTCGTTCCCAAGATTCCAACGCCCGCACTCTCCTTGTGGTAAGGCAGTGGCCCTGGGCATGTGCGAGGGGGCGAGGCTCTCAGGGAGGGCCAGCCGTGCAGGGAGGAGGGGCAGAAGGGCCTCCAGGGGCACCCGGGGGGCTCAGTCGGTTAGCCGACCGACTTCGGCTCAGGTCATGAGCTCTCGGTTGGTGAGTTCGAGCCCCGCGTCGGGCTCTGCGCTGACAGCTTCGGATCCTCTGTCCCCCTCTTACTGTCCCTCCCCCGCTCATGCACGTGCTCTTGCTCTCTCTCTCTCTCTCTCTCAAAAATAAATAAGCGTTGGAAAAAACTATTAAAAAAAAAAAAAAAGAAGAGCATCCAACGAGACGACTTTGCCGACGTGGGGGCCGGCCTAACGCGGGCACCGGCCCGAGTCGGCATGGGGCGTTGTCAGAAACACGATCGCGGACCTGAGCCCTGACGTGTCCGGCTGGGGGTGTGGCCCAAGTTCCCGAGCTCCACCGAGAGAAGACGCAATGCGCTCCAGGCCTTTTTTGTGAGGTTCTGTCCTCTGCTGCTCGAGGGCTCGGGTCCCACAGCAGGGATTATGGGAAATTCCTCCCGCATCGAAGGAACGAGCAGGAACTGTCGGAGAGGAAGGACCAGCAGGGTGACGCTTGGGCGGGACCGGCGCGGTAGGGTGTCAGAAGGGCGGCCTGCCCCATTTCCTTTCCCCAGAACAGCCCGGAGGCCGCCGGGATGGGAAGTGCCCTTGGTCTGCGGATCTAGGAAAGGGCGTCACTGGAGTGTGGGCTCCCCGGGGAGGGGAGGAGCCTTTTCCTGAAGGAAGGCTTTTCAATACCCTCTTGCTTTGTCCCCTGTCTCCATGGAAATGGGGGAGAGGTCCAAACAAGAAGTCACTTCCTTGGGGAAGGGAGGGCTGCCCGGAGGCGGAGAGCTTCCTCCCCTCAGAGTCTGGGCTGGGAGCCACAGCGCCTCCACAAAGTGCCAAGTTACCAGGTCCCCCTGGGTGAGGGCGGTCATTAGGACAGTGAGCTGTGACCTCACTGAGCCCCCAGCAGGTCAACGGGGACAGTCTAAGAACAAGATTTAGAATTTCTGGGTTGCAAGAGGCTTCGGAGACCATGTGGGACCCAGGAGCGACGCGACTCAGCCAAGGCCACGCAGTAAACTCTGTACCGGGACCCAAATCCCATTGGGTGTTGCTCATTTCTGCTCCAGAATGAGTCTTTTTCTTCTTCTTTTAAATGTTTATTTAATTTTGAGAGAGAGAGACAGAGAGAGAGAAGGGGAAGGGCAGAGAGAGAGAGAGAGGGAGGGAGAGAATCCCACGCAGGCTCTGCGCTGTCAGCACAGGGCCTGATGTGAGGCTCAATCCCACGGACCGTGAGATCATGACCTGAGTCAAAATCCAGAGTCGATGTCTACCCGGCTGAGCCACCCAGGCGCCCCGGAATGAGCCTTTTCCGTCAGAGTGACTATGCAAATTGCGTCTCGCCTTTATAGAATGTTTGCCACGTGCGGGGCACAGTGCCGAGTCCTTCCATACATCGTCTCAGTGACTTCTCACGATGACCCTTAAAGATACAATTGCTCCCAGTTTATAGATCTGCGAGCTCCTCTAGCTGTGGGCGTGGGGGTCAAGGTCGCACAGTTGCTAAGCAGCCAAGCTGCTACCTGAACCCGGGCCGTCTGAGAGTAGACCCCGGGCCGCAGCCTGCATTCTCTCCCTGCGCGCTTCTGGGGCTGCTAGCTCCTCTCGCGCCCCCACTCCCAGCCCTGCCGACGGAGCCCAGGGTGGCTCCTGACGGACGTGCCAACTGTCTGTCGGCGTGCCTGAGGCCCGAGTGCACGTCGGGTGCTGTTTTGTCATAGAACATGACAGCAAGGAAGAAGCTCCAGGCCTGTCTTGAAAAATCTGTCTAGATAAATAAAACCATTCTCTTCTGATTGCCAAAGTAACACCAATGTTCTTTGCAGAACACCGAGAAACTATGAATACGTAAAAAAGAAAGTAGAAAAACAAACTCGTGTGTTTTCCAGCTTTTTCTTCTGGGAATTGTTCTTGTCTTTGTTCATTTTCCCATCGACGATCTTAATGATTGTGTTATTGGTTTGCTCAAGGACGGCGTCCTTTGTATTCGTAATTGCGGTAGACATCTTTTTTCTCCTCTCCCAATTTGTTGTTTGTTATTACATTTTAAAGAGTGTTTTTGGAGGTTGGGAGAGGCTGCTTAGATTTTTAAAAAATTTTTTTCAATGTTTATCTATTCTTGAGAGACAGAGAAAGAGCGAGCATGAGCGGGGGGAGGGACAGAAAACAAGGGAGACACAGAATCCGAAGCAGGCTCCCGGTTCTGAGCTGTCAGCACACAGCCCGATGCGGGGCTTGAACTCACAGACTGTGAGATCATGACCTGAGCTGAAGTCAGATACTTAACTGACTGAGCCACCTAGGTGCCCCTGCTTAGAGTTTTTTAGGTGTTTATTTTAAATATTTTAAAAACTATTTTAAATGTTTATTTTTGTGAGAGAGAGCAGGGAGGGGCAGAGAGAGAGAGAGAGAGACAGCACAGAGCCCGACGTGGGGCTCAAACTCACAAAACTGTGAGATCGTGACCTGAGCTGAAACCAAGAGTGGGGACCCTTAGCCGACGGAGCCACCCAGGCGGCCTGCCTTCGAGATTGGAAGGAACCAGTCCTTTGCCCTACAGAAGCCCGCTCGCGGTGCTGGAGCTGCCCAGCTGGACTGGTGCGCGGACAGCCCTTGACCTTGTAAGGCTGTCGAGGCTCCTCCCGAGCAGCTTGGTCTGGAAAACAGCAGTTCTGCCCCCAAAGGCCCCAGCGCGCCACTCAGAGAGGCCAGTGCCCTGAGCTTCCTTCCCCGGGAAGAGCAGGCCTGTGCTTCGGGGCTGAGAGCCAGGGCCGCAGCGCCGGAGCTTCGTCGTCGTCATGTCCTCGGAGCGTGCGCGTAGCCCCCACCCCTCTCTCCGGGCACGCGCAGACCTCATCACTGCGGGTACAGTGTGTGGCCGGGGGACCGCCTTCACAAACGTGCTTTCCGCGCCCAGCTGAGGATCAGCTCATTAGCAGACGGGACAGGCGAGGCTCGGAAGGGCAGGGGCAGGGCTGGGACTGGAATCTGAGTGAGTTCCGGTGAACTTAGTGACAAGGACAGGATCGATCCCGGGCCAGGGGAGCCATGGCGAGGGGAGTTGGGGGTGCGTCAGAGAGCGCAGGAGATGAGGGGAGAGGAGGAGGCATCCCTGCGGGTACCCAGGCTGGAGCCGCAGACTCCGCCTGCCTGGCTCATCACCCTTCTGCCAATCCCAGCTGCAAATACAATGCGGCACACGCAGGGCGATGTCGGGGAAGGGGAACACACACACACACACACACACACACACACACACACACGCCCGAGCACACACACGCACACACACACCCCCCGCACGCTTACCCATGAAACCCCAGAAAGCAGTCTTCTTAAAGTTAGGAACATGACATGTCCATGACGTTTGTCACTAGTAGGCAGTGATCACAAGGCACCGCTGATGCCCTTGGAAAGGAGGAAGAAGGAAACAGGAAGAAAGAGCACTTCTGTACGGACCTGAATTTATACTCCCGACATCCAGGCTGTGCAATTAGAAAACATCGCAGCAGTGAGGTGTCTGGGTAACAAAGTATCTTTCAATGTAATAGACAGAAGAAATATAATGGAACAAAGGTATCCTAGTTATCAAGTTATGTGTACCATGTATATGAATAAAATTTGAAGATGCTATTAGGAATAGAGACAGACACGTGACTAAATGAAAAGCTGTGTCCCGAAAAGGCAGACCAACACTAAGTATACGTCAGCTGTCTCTAAATCACTCTCTAAATTTAACATAATACTAATTAAAAAGTAGGATGTTTTCCCCCTGGAATGAAATATGCTGACATTCCATGGAGAAAGAAACAGAGGAGAATAGTCAAATTCTGAAAAATTAAAGGCGGTCTAGGTCTGAAAGACATGAAACCACGTTATAAAGCTAAAATAAACGAAGCAGTGTGGTCACGGTGCGTGAGGACATGGACGGGCCAATGAAACCGTGCGAAACAGCAGGAATATGTCCGAATAGCCACAGAAATTTAGTTTGTGATGAAGAGGACATTTCGGATCAGCGGGAGGAAAGATCATTGAATAAGCGGTGTCAGGCTTAGACAAACGGTAGCCGTCTCAGACAAAGTTCAGGCCCCTTCTTAGATACTTTTACGGAAATAAGTTCCAGACGGAGCGAAGATCTACATTTTGAAAAAGCCCACTGTAAGAGTATTACAAGAAAATAAGACAGGGGAGGTTTTCTTTAAATAATGTCCAAGTAGGGAAGGACTTTGTCTTTTGAAACGTGACACAGAAGTCCAGACTCCACATAAGAAAAGAAGATTGACAGAAATCGTATAATCAGATTAAACATGTCTGGGGGCACTTGGGTGGCTCAGCGGGTTCCGCATCCGACTCTTGGTTTCAGCTCAGGTCATGATCTGATGGTTTCGTGAGTTCGAGCCCGGCGTCGGGCTCTGTGTGGACAGTGCGGAGCCTGCTTGGGATTCTCTGTCTCCCTCTCTCTCTGTCCCTCCCCCACTCGCCCTGCCTCGCTCGCTCTCAAAATAAATAAATTAATTAAAAAATTTTCAATTAAGAATTTCTGCATTGCAAAAATTATTATAGAGACAAAGAAATAAGCAACAAACGTGGCTGGGAAAAAAAAGGTTTCCAACCTGTGAGATGCAGGCAAGGAGCTAGTTTCCTCAACGCCTGTGTGAACTCCTTCAGACGGATCCGGAGGAGGACCGGCAATCCAGGGGCGCCTGGGAGGCTCAGCCGGTCGAGCGTTCGGCTCTTGATTTCAGTTCCTGCAATGATCTCATGTTTTGTAGATTCGAGCCCTGCCCTGGGGCTCCGCGCTGGCAGTGAGGAGCCTGCTTGGGATTCTCTCTCTCTCTCCCGCTCTCTCCGCCCCTGTCCCACTCACTCTCACTCTCTCTAAAATAAATAAACAGGGGAAAAATAAGACTAGCCACTGAAAAGCAAAGAGAAGGGCATGAACGGAGAGTTCTGAGTTCATAGAAAAATGAGTTGCAGTGGCTTTTCAACATTCGAAGGGCGCTCACCCTCACTGTTGGGGGGAAAAAACACGGCAAATTACAGCTTCCGTGAGAGGTCCTATTCGCCTGTTAGACTGGGGGAAATAAAGCTCTCTGCTCACCTGCTGTTGAGCGGGGGGAACCAGCACTTTCCATCACTGCTGTTGGAAGGCAGCACAGCCTCCTGGCAGAGCCATTTAGCGAGGTGTCTCAAAAATAAAAATGCACCGATCCCTGACCAGGGATACTGCTGCTCGGAATTCATCCTGCACACATACCTGTGCCTTTGCTCAGGGACGTACGCGTCAGGATATTACGGGCAGTAAAAGATCGGACATAACTTACATACGTATCTACAGGCAACAGGTTAAATGAGATACTATGCACTCTTACGGCGAAATGCTCTGTGGTCTTCAAAAGCAATGTGACAGCTCTGTAATGACATGTGACAAGCTCCCAAATATACGATATGTTATCGTCTCTCCAGCTGGGGCTTCCGAACTCGGGGCCAGAGACTCAGGGAAAGGAGCAGGAATTGGATTGTACTATTTGATTTTACTATGCATACTTTGGGAGTATTTAAGTTAACACATTTTTTTGATGTTTACTCATTTTTGAGAGAGAGAGAGCGCTCGAGCAGGGGAGGGGCAGAGAGAGAGGAAGACACAGAATCCGAAGCAGGCTCCGGGCTCTGAGCTGTCAGCACAGAGCCCGACGTGGGGCTCGAACCAATGAGCTGTGAGATCGTGACCTGACCTGAAGTTGGACACTTAACCGACTGAGCCACCCAGGCCTCCTTGGCATATGTAACTTTTTAAAATCATGGACAGATGTTCCTTTAAATTTTTTTAATGTTTATTTTAGTTTTGAGACAGAGAGAGACAGAGCATGAGCAGAGGAGGAGCAGAGAGAGAGGGAGACAGAGAATCTGAAACAGAATCCAGGCTCTGAGCTGTCAGCACAGAGCCTGGTGTGGGGCTCGAACTCATGAACCACGAGATCATGACCTGAGCTGAAGTCAGATACTTAAGCGACTGAGCCACCCGGGCGCCCCGACATATGTTCCTTTTTAAAACTGTGTCTAAAACACTGTAAAGAAAAGAAAGTCTGCGAGGCGAGGCGGGCTCGAGTTATCCTCTCTGTGTGGTGGCGGGTAAGTTGCTCAACGTCTCTGGGCTCTTACCCTTTATCCGGAAGGCAATCAGGGCCGATTTGAATTCCTAGTCCCTGGCCTCTTAGATGCTCCCAGAACCAGGCGGGAATCTGGGGACACAGTGAGGGGAGCGATGAGGAGAAGCTTCGGGCACCAGGAATGCTCTCCCCGCCCTCGGCGTGTACGTGGCTCACCTGGGAATCTTGCTGGGAAGCACGTTGTGATTAGTAGGTCTGGGCTGTGGCCCGAGGTTCTGCTCTCAGGGAAGGCCCCGGACCACAGATGACACTCGGAGCGTCTGGGGTTCAGGTCCCCCGGCATATACAGGGCAGTGCCGCGATCAGAACCCAGGTCGACTGGGCTGCGTTCATTCTTCCATTTATTCATTCCTTCGTTCGTTCAACAAATTCCTGTTTGTTTTGTTGTTGTGGTTGTTTACTGAACAAACACAACCGAAGCGTTTGCTGTGAACCAGGCATGGTTCTAGATGCTCTACAATTACTAACTCATTTAATCTGCACTACAACCCCATATGACTGTTACTATTACTGTCTTACTTTACAGATAGGGAAACTGAGGCATGGAGAATGAAGTAACTTGCTCGAGTCCCGCGTCTGGTAGGTGGCTTAGCAAACGCCATCATTGCCGGGCAGGCTGCAGAGCCTGAGCCCTTTCTGTAGCACCCCATGGAGCGTGGGGCATCGGGTCCCCGGGTCATTGTGGAGGTACTCATAGAGCTAGGGGGGGCTGTGAGGTGATGAGTCTGGAATCTTCTTCCCCTTCTGAATACCTGCTCCTGGAACAGCCTGGCCCAGCACCTCTTCGAGTGGGGTTGGGGAACAGAGCAGACAGGCTTTCAAGAAAACACGAGTTCCCATAAGTCAAGAGGACAGCCGGAAGGTACCAGAGCTTGAGCTGCCTTGCAAGCGCCAGGGAGCCCCAGAAACGAGAAACGGAGTGGGGCGACGGGGGGCCAGGGGCCAAAGTGAAGCCGGCGTCCCAAGGACGGAGCCACGGTGTGGCACTGTGGAAGTGACCGCCACCTCGGGCAGCTGGGTGCTCGGGACCGGAGCTCTGGGAATGACCTGGGCTCCTGGTATCTGCCGGGGAGATGTGGGCATACGGATGGCACACAGGGCCACGGGAGTGGCTGAACCTACCAGGGACAGTGGGTGGCAGGGTGACAAGAACCCCCTGGGGCGCACCACCAGTTCAGTTGAGAAACAGACGAAGAAGGTTCACAAAGAAGATTTGAAAAGGCCGGTCAGAAGGATGGGAAGAGAACGGGGGGGGGCGGGGGGGAGCGTGACCCCCTTTCATGACGGCTGCAACCAGAATCGCTGAAAACATCCTCTCAGATGTTTCTGAAGGTTTCTTTTCCAAGGTTAGCTGGAGCAAGCACGGCGAACGACGGAGCAGCTTTCGGCTGGCTCTCCCCTTGTTTCCTGTTCTTACGGAGATGGCGCGGCTTCCCCTGCGGTGTCTTGGCAGAGATCTCAGCATCAACACGTGTACGCACGCATGTACACATGTATTTGCAGGCGCACGTCTGTAAGTCAATTAAGCTAATAGTTATTGAATCTCAGTTCTGCGCAGAGCACAGCGCATCCCAGGGGCCTGCCGGGAGGTGACGGCAGTACGCTAAGCCCCGAGCTCCAACTGGGAGCCCAGACGGATGGCTTCCCTGAACAGGTGTGTCCCCTTCACGCGGGACTTCAGAGAAGCCTTTATCAAACTGCATGTCACACTTAGTGGGTTGATTTCTTGGACCCGATCCCGGGGCAGAGAAACCCACCTTCCCTCCACCTTCCCTGAAAACCGAAAGAAAGGCGAAAGAAAGAAAGAAAGAAAGAAAAGAAAGAAGGAAGGAAGGAAGGAAGGAAGGAAGGAAAGAAGGAAGGAAGGAAGGAAGGAAAGAAAGAAAGAAAGAAAGAGAAAGAAAGAAAGAAAGAAAGAAAGAAAGAGAAAGAAAGAAAGAAAGAAAGAAAGAAAGAAAGAAAGAAAGAAAAGAAAGAAAGAAAGAAAGAAAGAAAGAAAGAAAGAAAGAAAGAAAGAAAATCAAGACAGAGATGATTCCACCTCTTTTTAAATTATGGAACGGGGCGCCTGGGTGGCTTAGTTGGTTGAGCGTCTGACTTCGGCTCAGGTCGAGATCTTGCAATTTGTGGGTTCAGGCCGCGAGTCAGGCTCTGTGCTGACAGCTTGGAGCCTGGAGCCTGCTTTGGATCCTGCGTCTCCCTCTCTCTCTGCCCCTCCCTTACTTGTGTTCTCTCTCGCTCTCTCAAAAAATAAATAAACCTTAAAAAATTAAAAAAAATTATGGCCTCTGTCCCAGGACTCCATCTAGAAGGCTTTCCTGCATTTTGGGGCTGCAGGGACACCGCACGATACTGGTTATGCCTCTTCCTTCTCTCTGTTCGTAGCAACTCCATCCTCTCGGCTGCTCCGACCCAAACCGTGCGGTCATCCTTGACTTCCTCCCTTGTCTCACACCCCACGTTCATCCCATCTGGAAAGCCCTCTGGTTTGACCTTCAGAAGGTACCCAGAACCCGAGCAGACCCCCCCTCCCCACCCCCATCGCCTCTCTCACTCGGCTCAGCGAGAGCTCTCCGTCCAGGTGTCCTCCTTCGACCCGTGTCCCGCTACAATCCGGCTTCAGCGCCCGGCCAGAGTGACCCTGTCAAAGGGACATGAGGTGGAGGCGAGTCTGCCGTGGGGCTGCGGAAACCGAAGCCTCGGGCCCCCTCCCTTGCGGAGCCGAACGCGGAGGTCTGGGAGGGGCCCCACCAACGTCTTCGTACACTCACGTGTCTTCGTAAAACCCGGAAGAGCCTCCAGCTGCAGTTGGCTGAGATTGCCGCCTCTCTCACTCGGGCTTCCCTCCCTGCGTCTCCCTGGGCTTCTCTCCCTGGATAGCAGGGAGATTTGGGGGGAATCTGCTAGACTCAGGCATTCGTGAGTTGGACATGCATTTTTATTTGAGGGAGTGTATTTATGTGGTTCCTAGTAATTTTCGTATATAGTTAATTCATTGCCGGCTGCCCCAGTGGAGGAATGGTTTTCCAGGAGACTTCTGCCTCCCATGTGCCCAAACTGAGGTTGTATGGTGACACGGACATGTCCTGTGTGCCCTGTCCAGAAGTGCGTGGGTGTCAGACGACGTATTAGTTTCCTATTACTGCTGCATCGAAAGATCACAGTATCGTGGCTTAAAACAACAGAAAAGTAGTCTGTCACAGTTTTGGCGGTCAGAAGTCCGAAATCAGTATTGCTGGGCCCAAACCCAAGACTCTAGGAGAGAATCCTTTCCTCGCCTCTTCCAGCTCCTGGTGGCTGCCCGGCATTCTTTGGCTTGTGGCTTCATAATTGTAATCTCGCCTCCGTGGTCACGTTGCCTCCTGTTCTGAGTGTGTCTAATCTCGCCCTGCCTTTCTCTTGTGAGGACACTTGTCATGGGACTCAGGGCTCACCCAGATACTCCAGGAAAATCTTCATCTCACGATCCTTAACTGAATCACAGTGAGGTCCAATGAGATGCAAAGGGGCTGCCTTGGTGGGCCTTCAGGCAAAGGCTGTGTTTTTCCCTGGAAAACAGTAAGGAGTGAGATTCGTGACCAAGAACTTCCTTCTCAAGAAGGAGCAAGCCGAAGGTTAAAGCGCAGAGGAAGGAAAGGCCTGAAGAAGCAGAGAGAAACGGAGCCAGAGTCCTCGTGACATGTCGTGAGCTCCTGGATCACACACAGCCTGCAGCCCTTCTCGTCGACCTCTGGTCTTTACAGTTGTGAGACTCAGTACTTTCCTCTTTCTCGAAGACAGTTTGAACTGGATGTTCTGTCACTTACCCCAATATGAATTTTCACTGATACTGTCTTTAAACCTCAATTTCTTACCTAAAAACAGGAGGCTAAATATCTTACAGAGTTACGATAAAATTTAATTTTTAAATGTTTATCATTTTTGAGAGAGGGAGAGAGAGAGAGAGCAGGGGAGGGGCAGAGAGAGGGGGAGGCAAAGAATCCGAAGCAGGCTCTGGGCTCCCAGCTGTCAGCACACAGCCCGATGTGGGGCTCGAACTCACAAACTGCGGGATCTTGACCTGAGCTGAAGTCGAAGGCATAACTGACTGAGCTCCCCAGGTACCCCCAGAATTAGGCTAAAATTTAAATGAAACGGCATGTGTAACACGTATACGTTAGTTCGTGGTACGTAAAAATTCTCCTTGTGATGATGGCTGTTAACATCTCCCCAATTACCATCACAGGATAAGAACTAGATCTTATATGGAGCCGGTACGTTGGGTTATAGTGATGAAAATCTAGAACCTTTCTAGAATCCGATACTTAAGCTCAATCCTGAAACTCCAAGGTAAGAACACCTTTGAGGGGAGGCCAGGCCTGGGTGTGGCCACCTCCTGGGATGTCGAACTCGCCGCCAGGAAAAGGTGACCTATTCCATTCACTGGTGGCCTGCGCTGAAGCCCGTCTCCACGGTTCCCACCCCTGACCCCGGTTCTGCTTGTTTCGGGGTCTAGGGGAGGCAGAACGAGTCTACTACTCTCTTCTACACGATTCTTTATTCTCCAGGAGCTTCATCTCCGAAATCCCGTGTGTTTTCACCGTCTCTTTACCGTCTCTACCGTCACACGGCCTCGTCTGCTCAGGACTTGAGGGCCGCCCTGACTGGGGCAGGTGCCGGGGGCAGTGGGGGTGCACGTATGCAAATCTCTACGGAGGAAGTAACTTGTGTGCACACATGCACGTGCGTGCTTACGTGTAATCCCGTGCGAGCTTCGGGACCGCCTTGCCCGCGTTCGGTTCCCGGAACGGACGGTTTGCTTTCGCACACACCGCTCGTGGGTCCGATGTATAATTTCCAGGCAGTGCGTGGCACCTGGGGGTGCTTGTCTCGCTGGCTAGTTGGGCAGCTCCGCATGAGATCCCCAGGGCCGCACTTTCCGAGCAGACCCTCCGATGGCTAACTGCGTGCAGAAAATGCCGGCGTGGCGTGCCGCAGACGAAGGGTGCCCTGAAGAGCGGCGGTTTGTGTGCGCACGCGTGCGTGCGTGTGTATCCACGCCGCATCCCGGGGGCACAGAGCGCCCTGCTACGTCCTTGGATCCCCGTCTGAGGATTATGACTTCCGCGTGTCTTTTATTAGGACTCTTGTGCACGCAGGGGTGGGCGTGGCCTTCGCCAAGTACCACACGGGGTGGGGAGAGCCGCTGGGCGGGACCTGCTGGAGAGGATAAACCACGGGGGGTGGAACCTGGGAGACACGGGGGCAGAGCCGGCACCCTCTCTACGGCCGGTCATTTACGTCATGGCGCATTCCGTCAATGTTAAGTGTCTTGAGTGGCTGCAAGGGGGTCTCGTTCTCATCAGGAGCTCATGGCTTCTCTTGTCAGGGCGAGTTCAGCACCTGCTAACCAGGCATCTTCGCTGGAACTGGAGATCCAGCAGGAAGCAGAAGCATGAGCTCTGGCGGTAGCAGGGCTCACAGTCTGATGGAGGAGGTGCACACGGATCCAGTAATCACATATGCGGGGGGAGTGGTGGCTGGGGTGCTGGGCGGGGTGAGATGGTGGAGGATCCAGGGCGATCTCGGAAGGCTTCTGGGAGGCAGTGTTGTTGGCACTGGGACCTGAAAGACGCACAGGAGTTTAGGAAATAAAGAGCATTCTGAGCAGAGAAAACTTCTTATGCCTGTGACACGGGGGCGGGGGGTGTATTATAGGCTGAATTGTGTCCCCACACCCCCAATTCATACGTCGAAACCCTACCCCCCATACGATGGCCTTTGGAGGTGGGGGGGACTTTAAGGAAGTAATTAAGGTTAAATGAGTCACAAGGGTGAAGTCCTAATCCAGTACGACTGGGGCCTCGTAAGAAGAGGAACAGACACTGGGGATGCGTGTGCCCAGGGCCAAGAGCACATGAAGACACAGGGAGAAGGAAGATTGTCAGTCGGTGACAAACCCAGGGGAGAAGGCTCCGGAGAAACCCACCCTGACATCCTTGATCTTGGACTCCAGCCTCCAGGGATGTGAGCGAGTCAGTTTCAGTTGTGTAAGTCACCCAGGCTGTGGCAGCCTTAACAGACTCACAGCGAGTATGAGACGTCTGGGGGCACCCAGCCAGGGCGGAACGAGATAGGGGTGAGGTGTGGGAGATCTGTCACCTCCTACGGGCCGACTGAGGGACTCTTCGGTCTTTATTGCAGGAGCCGTTGAAGCCTTATTAGCTCAGAAGTGACAAGTATATGGAATCCACACACAAGTGGAAATTGAAGCTCGCTTTGAGAAAGTAAGAGGATTTCGAATCTGCCCTTCTTGTGGGTTTTTAAACAGTTTTTAAAATATTGATTTATTTTTGAGAGAGAGACAGAGTGCGAATGGGGAAGGGGCAGAGAGAGAGGGAGACACAGAATCGGAAGCAGGCTCCAGGCTCTGAGCTGTCAGCACAGAGCCCGATGCAGGGCTCGAACTCATGAACCACGATATCAGACCTGAGCCGAAGTTGGACGCTTAACCGACTGAGCCACCCAGGCGCCCCCACCCTTCTTGTCTCCCACTTACTGGATTTGTCTCCCACTCACTGGAGTGTCTGCTCCGCAACAGAAGGGACTGGAACTGCCCTCGTTGCTGCCGAGTCGCGTTGCCTGAAAGTGTCTGACACCCCAGCTGGTGCTTGACAACTACTCCTTGAGTGAATAATGGCGAGACTTATGGGTCGGTGGTGCATCTTGAGGGTCCAGAGAGAGGAGAGATTGCTCTGACTGGTTGGCTGGAGAAGGTAGGAGTTAGGACCAGCGACGTGATTTGTGGGGCCCAGTGCACGATGGAAATCTAAGGCCGCGTGTTCGAAAATGATTAGGAGTTTCAAGACAGTGACAGCAGAGTATTAACTCAAACGTGGGTCCTTGGGAGCCCGGAGCCCGGGCGATGGCACAGGTCACAGATCTAGGAAGCCAGCCCTGGTCGGAGTGCTTCCTGGAGAGCTTCGTGGAGGAGGAGGCAGCATCTGAGCTGGATTCAATCCGGGCCTGAGGAGGGACCTTCTCAGAGAGAGAGTTGGAACGGTATAGCCAAGGAGATGGACAAACATGCCTCCTGCTACGAGCCCAGAGGTCGTGGGCAGACACTCTTTTACTGTGAAAAAAAAAATCTGTCTGCGTCTCATTCCTCTGAGCTGCATTTTGGGGCGGGTTTCATTAATAACAGATGAGTTCTGGCTCTGGGGACATCGGAGGTAATTTTTCACTTTCATTCGGGCTTGGGGAGCTCCCAGCACCATGCAGAAAGCCCAGCCCCGTTTGAAACGGGTTCTTTTCCGTTTCTCTCCTTTGCAACCAAACAAAGGCCACCAGCAAGGAAGGCCTGGCTCAGCCACAGCGCCCTGGCACAGTGCCTGCTGACGTCAGCGCTGTGCCGCCCGGTGTGCCCCGTGCCGAGGTCCCTGCGCAGCACGCCGCCTTCTGTTTGTCGTGCTGGTGGTGGAGCGTGGTCTGGGGGCCGCGTGATGGGGACCCCAGGCAGGAGGGGGCCTTGCCGGAGTACACCTGCCATGGGTGCCCTGGGGGGCTTCGCTGGTATGAGGTACCTTGTACTCACACTCATTACATGCCATAATAACCACGATCTTGGAGGCTTAAACAGACATGCACCGTCTCCCAGTTCTGGAGGCTACCAGGTGAACGTCGAGGCTGGCAGGCTGTGCTCCCTCTGAAGCCTCGAGAGAAGAATCCTTCCTGTCTTTTTCTAGCTTTTGATGGCTGCTGGCCATCCTGGCTGTTCCCTGGCTGGACGCCACCCCTGTGCCTGCCCCCCTTGTCATACGGCGTTCCCTCCATCTCTGTGTCCCAGTTTCCCTCCTCTTTTGAGGACACCAGTCACAGCACCCTAATGTAGTATGACCTCATCCACAAAGACTCTATTTCCAAATAAGATCACGTTCACAGGTACTGGGGGGGTTAGGACTTGATTATATATTTTTTTGGGGGGGGACGCAATTCAACTCACAGCTCAAGTCTCCTTTGCTTGCAAGATAGAAGAGTCACGAGTGACATCTGCAGAAGGCCCTGAGCTTCACAGATTGTTTTTTTCTTCATTCATTTATTTGTTAACGTTTGTTTTTGAGAGAGAGCATGTGCGTGTGCCCCCGCGAGGGTGGAGCGGGGCAGAGAGAGAGGGAGACCCAGAATCCGAAGCCGGCTCCAGGCTCTGAGCCGTCAGCACAGGGCCCGATGCGGGGCTCGAACTCGCCAACCGTGAGATCATGACCTGAGCCGACTGAGCCGCCCAGGCGCCCCACGAATGTTTGTTTTTTTTTTTAAAAAACGCTCTGCCCTGTCTCATGTGCCCAGCAGCTCTGTCAGGGAGATTGGGAGGAAGCCCTGGGCCCACTTCACAGCCAGGATAATCGAGTCGTAAAACACTTTAAGTGGCAGCAAGGGGCACAGATAGAGCTGTTAATAATATTCGGGGGAAGCCTAGGAATTGGGTAGCAGGAGGAAAGCAGGAGTCAGAGCGGGCAAGAGAACCGGAGACACGAGATGGGCCACTTGCTCTGAGAAATGCTCCCGAGGAAGGCTTTGGGGTCACGTTCTCATCTGTGCGACCCATCAGCCACAACTCAACGTGGATTGAAAGTTCACCGTGTGGCCTCCTAAGCCCTGTAACCAAACCCCTGATTGAATCCTCACATCTGCCTGGCGCTGTGGGCTTTTTTAGTATTTACTCCCTGCTCACTGGGGGGGCGGGGGGGGGGGATGCTGAAGGAGGCCGTGGGGGGAATGGAGAAGCCAGCCGTCGAAAGCCAAAGCTAACGCACCATTGCTGGGCCCTTCTCACTGCTGACAGTGCTGGGAGCACACGTGGGGGCCGCTGCGTGTCCTGTTGGGCCTGCCGGGCCCTGTGGCGGGGCGTTAGTGTGGATGGACAGAAGCTCAGAGTCCCGCTCTATGGACGTATCTGTCAGACGGGTCGGGGAAGGTGTAGACTGAGGTACGAAAGTGCTGTAAGGGTCTAGACTGGGGGCTGACACACTTTTCATGTTAAGGACCAGACTTTTCCTGTCATGGCCAGCTTTGTGGGCCATATCGTCTCTCTCACAACTACCCCCGCATGTAAGATGCAAATAGATGAGCGTGGCTATGTTCCAATAAAACTTTATTGACACCGAAATCGGAATTTCATACGATTTTCATGTGTCACGGGTACTATTTTTCTTTTTATTTGTTGACTCCTCTGCTGTCTCCCACTCGTTGAAAAACGCAAGAACCACCCTTAGCCTGAGGCTGTTCGAAACCAGGCGGAGGAACGCATTCGGCCAGTGGGCTGTGGTTTGCTGGCACTTGCTTCCTGAAACGTCGGAGGGCTTTGCCCTGTTGGAGGATATCGGAGAAAAGGGTCGGGGCACGACACTTTCCATTGGAACTGTGACAGGGGCAAACGGGGCCACGCGAGGGGTGTGATTTCTGAGGAGTGCGTTTCATGTAGCGAATCCCGGAACGTTCTGGCATTCACGATGGCACAGAGTCGCTGCCTTAGGAACCCCGAGCCAGGCATGCCCCTTCCTAGAGCTCCCACCGTCAGGAGCACCCCAGCGCTTGGCACCTCCTGAGGCGTCCGGCGGCAGCGTGTGGTCGAGGCAGGGCCGGGGCTGGTCCTCCAGCACCCTCTTCACGCCGTTCGTTCTGGGAAGATGCCTGGGCAGCTGATGGGGGGGGTGGTGGAACCCAGTCTCGTGTGTCCCCAGGGCCTGGAAGGAAGGTGTCCAGGCGAGAGCAGCTGCAGGAGAGATGCAGTTTGGGCAGGTTACAGAAGCCCGTGGTGCGGCACCGTGGAGCGGTATGTGCACCCGGCGCGGGTCGTAGGGCTTCCCTGCTCTCAAGCAGGAAAGGAGGGAGAGGGAGCCCACCGTCTCGTTTTCCAGGTCACGCAGATCACCGGCTCTTCTGGAGGGGCTACTGGGTCGTGGAGAACTTGCCGGGTCCTGTGCTGAGAGCGGGGCGGGAAAGTTAGCTCCAGCTTTCATTCCAGCACCAGCACCAACTAGCTGTGTGACCTTGGGCAAGTCACTGAACCTCGCTGAGTCTGTTTCCTCCTGTCTCCCCACAGGATGGCCCGTGACCCTCTGGTGGTGGGGGGTAGGGTTGTCGGGAGGGTGTAGCTAGGACAGTCAACGTGCCTCCCGCCCCGTAGGTCGTCCATGCACGGTGGCTAATGCAGCGATAGGCCACACGTGTGCCGAGCGCGGACACAGCTGTCATGGAAGGTCACTGAAATTTTGGCCTTAAGGGACAAAATCCTTTGCCGCCAAATCTCAGAGTTGAATCTCTCCCTCCTTCTTGGCTTCCGGCCACTGGGGAAGGTTAACTTTGTAAATTCCCTTTGAGATGCCAAATCCAGCCGGCTGTCTCTGCCTCTCCCTCCCCCAGGCCCAGCCCTTCCTGGGGCAGACAGAAGGAACTCATCAGACATTCGAAGGCGGGAACTGCACTTTTTCAACAATCGAGAGGAAAAGAAAAAAACCAACGAAATTAAATCCAGCAATTAAGTTCTAATTGCGCAATTACTTCACATCGTGGCTCCGTGCCAAGGTTGGGAGTCTAGCTCCCACAAATGGTGCTTTTGTGCAGACTTGGGGTGGAGGAGGTGAGGGACAGGGGGCTAAGGAGGTGATATCTGGGGACAGGGCAACAGAGGCCACTGACCCCAGGCCAATGTTCTAAGTGCTGGGGTGGGGGACATGAGCTGCGCTGGGGAGCCCGAGGGCCCCTTCAGAACTAAAATGGTGAAAACAGACCTCGCGTCATAGTGAGACCCCCTGCAGGCCTGGGGTGGGCACCCTCTGTTCACACCTGGGGTGGGGCCCTTCTCTGTTCACACCTGGGGTGGGGCCCTACTCTATTCACACCTGAGGAGGAGGCCTTTCTCTGTCCAGACCTGGGGTGGGGATCCTTTTCTGTTCACACCTGGGGTGGGGCCCTTCCCTGTTCACACCTGGGGTGGGCCCCTTCTCTTTATATCTGGAGTGGGAGCTCTTCTCTGTTCACACCTGGGGTGGGCCCCTTCCCTGTTCACACCTGTTGTGGGGCCCCTTCCCTGTTCACACCTGGGGTGGGGACCTGCTTTGCAGACAGGGAGTTTCAGGGCCTTGTGGTTGCTCTGAGGTGAGGAGCCATGGCAGCACCCAGGCCAGGCCGCTCCGCAAGGCTTCTAGAGAGCCAGGAGGGGCCTGCGAGGGTCCGCCTGCCAGGTGCCTCTGCATTCGTACCCTGGAAGATGTGGGGGAAAGAGAATCTGCTGCTCCAGTCGGTGCGTTCCACGGGCTGCTTCTCCGCCTCTCCCTCGTTCAGCCCCTCATCCCTTTACACACACACATCCGCTCACTCCCTAACTCCGCCACGAACATTTACGGGGCATCCAGCGTGTAGAAGTTACTTTGCAAGCCAGGAAGATGGAAGGCGGACCCTGCCCTCAAGGAGAAGGGAAACCCATATGACCTGGTATTTATTGAGTGCCTGCTGTCCCAGTCAGCTCGGGCTGGCGCGACAAAATACCACAGACTGGGCAGTTAGACGACAGAAATGTATTTCTCATGGTTCTGGAGGCCGGGAAGTCCAAGATGAAGGTGCTGGCAGATTTGGTTCCTGGCGAAGGTTCTCTTCTCCCTGGCTTGCAGATAGCGCCTTCTTGCTGTGTCCTTGCATGGAGGAGACAGAGAGAGACAGAGAGATAGAGAGAGATAGAGAGGGAGAGAGAGGGTTCTCTGGTGTCTGTTCTTTAAAGGACACTAATCCCATTAGACCAAGGCCCCACCCTCCTGACCCCATCTAAGCCTAATCACCTCCCAAGGGCCCCACCTCCAAACACCATCACACCGGGGGTTAGGGCTTCAGCATGCACGTTTGGAGAACACACAAACATTCAGTCCGTAGCACCTACTATGTGCCACCCTTGGCGCTTCACACAGGTAATTGCTAAACCTTATAAAATCCCTCGGTGGTACGTGGCTGCCATTTTGCGGACGAGGAAACCGGTATTTAGGGGAGGTTAAGACACTCCCCTCCTCCAGGCCCTAGAGGTGATCAGTCTGGGAGGTCTGAGGCTGGAATGCAACTAAGTTTTGATTCAGAAGCCCGTGACCTGTTCATGACCTGGAGGTAGAAAGTGACACGTGTTCCGCCATGAGCGATGGAAACACAGACGCGAACAAAAAAAATCATGGTGTCCCAGCTCTCCCCTCCTCTCAGTGCAAGAGTTACAGGGGACGTGGGGAAAACAGATGTTACTGGTGCCACCACTGAGGAGGGCGGCAGGTTCGGCCCCTCTGGTAGGAACCCCTGCACCCCGGCTGGGCATTCGGCACGGCGGCCACGGGGTGTCCTGGGCGCGCCCCAGCTGAGACCCTGCCACGTCACACGACTGTGCCAAAATCACGCTCCAGTGGGTTGCCAAAGATGAAGAATTGCTCGCGAGGGAAATTCCATATTATATGTTGCAGCCAAGACAAAAGTTCCGGAACTCCAGCTATAAAATAAATCAAATGCAGGCGTAAAAACCGCCTGCACCGTTCAGAGGAATCTTCCCGATTGGCGCCACGGAGGGGACGTGGAGGGGGAACGAGCCCCCGAGTCTCCCCGGTGGTCGTCGGGCTGCCCCTTCGTTTCCAGCCCCATCCGAGGCTGCCGCTTCTCCAGATGCGCTGGTGTCCAGCCACACAGCACCGTGTCCCTACCTCCCCATCCTCCAACCCCCCCCCCCCCGCCCCTGTCCCCAACTCCCCGATGCTCTTCCTCTGCTCGTCCGCCTGGCAAGCTCGTTCTTCAAGGGCCTGCTCAAGAAGCACCTCCCTTGGCAAGCCTTCCTCAACCACATCCTTCCCCGGGATAATTCATCGCTTCTGTTCCTATAAGCAGCCCTAGGGCGCAGCCGCTAAGGTCATGGGCTGAGCCAGACCCGGGCCAAATCCCGGCTCTGCTGCTTTCTCTGTGAACTTGGACCCGGGATCTCACTTCTCTGAGCCTCTGTCTCCTTATCCGTGAGCGGGAGGTAGTTCCGAGACCTCGCGGGGCTGTTCTTCTCAGCGGAGCACTTCCTGAGTGTCTGTCCCCTGCCTGCCGGGCGTCGTGCTAAGCGGCGAGGACGCGGCGGCCAACAGGACGGGCGGTGGTTTCCGAGGCTTTGATGAGGGAGTGTACGAATCGGGCTGAGCGCTGTGCCTGAAACTCAGGATAAACTCAGTAAACCGGTCGTTACGAGCACTGTCCTGCAGGGTTCTGTGCAGACGTCTGCGGTGAGACTTCTTGGATAGAATTCGCGGTGTGTACGCGTTCTCCCCCACAGGCCGCGAGCACCCCCGGGGAGGGACCGTGGCTCCTCTGGCTCCGTGTGCCCAGCGCCCGTCCGGCTCCCGACTCGCTGTAAGCTTCACCGTCACGTTTTGTTGCCAGAGGGTGTGACTGAAGATGGTGACCCGCGGTGACCCAGGAACCACCGGCAATTTGGCCACAGAGGTGGCCAGCAACCTGAGGCCCGAAGGCAGTGGGCGGAGGAACAGTCTTCGGGAGACGGGGGTGACTAGATTTTCCCGCGGAGTTTTTCCTGGGGCCAAAAGGGAATTGCTTTTTAGAAAAATTGGAACAGGAGGGCGGCGCCTGGGGGGTCAGTCAGTTGAGCGGCCGACTTCGGCTCAGGTCATGATCTCACGGTTCATGGGTTTGGGCCCCGCGTTGAGCTGTTTCAGATTCTGTGTCTCCCGCTCTCTCTGCCCCTCCCCTGTTCCCACCCTGTCTCTCTCTCTGTCTAAAGAATGAATAAATATTGAAAGAAATTAAAAAGGAAAATCGGAATGGGAGCGAATCTCCGTGTCTTCTTTTTCTCTCCAGCTCCAGCCCCTGAGATATCGCATGGGTTTTCCAGTTCCCTGCTCCCAGCAAAGTTCTGAGAGAGAGAGAGAGAGAGAAAGAGAAAGAGAGAAAGAGAGAAAAAAGGAATAGGCAGTGAGAGAAGGGGCAAGGGAGGGAAGGAGAGGAGACACCGGAAGGGCGCAGGGATGGGGAAAGGTGACAAGGAACACAGCTCACCTGGGAGGGTGCACCGGACGGCTCTGCCCTCATGCAGTCCCCCTCCTCTCTCCCTCCCCTCTCCCGGGCCGTGGAGACATCTCCTTCCTGGGCTCCCGGCCACCAGGCCCACCCCCCTCCAGGCCGTCCTGCACCCTGCTCTCCCCAGAACCTGTCCGAGGATATCCATCCTTTCTGTGGTAATCTAAGGGCGTCATCCTCTGCTCTCAAGAGCCCTCAATGGCTCCCCAGTCCCCTTAGAATTAAGCCAGGGCTCTGCGGGATTTCATTCAAGACCCTCCGAGCTCTGGTTCCTGCCGGCACCTGGCTGTCATTTCTCCCCAGTGCCACGGCCACCTCCGCCCTCCAACCACCCTGCCCTGCACCCCAGCTCCTATCCTCCGGAACTTCCTGTAGCTCCCGATCGTGTTTCTTGGTACTCTCTTCCCTTTGGGCAGACATCTACTTAGTTGTTACGATTCTGTCCAGACATCACAGTCTCCATGAAGCCTTTCCTGACTCCCGCCTCCCTGGCTTCCTGGATATTTATCCATTGGAAGCGGTACAGGCTCCCCGCAGAGCGGCAGAAACCCTAGTCTATCCTCTCTGGCCCTGCAGCCCGTGCCCTTTGCCCTGTGTACGGTCTTCCTTCTGCTCTGCCTTGGCCCTGCTGAAATTTGCCATCGACTGAACAGAGCCCAAGTGTCAGGGTCTGGCCCCAGGCATAAAACGAGGGCGCCATATTGGAAGTAGACCCGTGCACAGTGGTTGCCTCAGTGACGAGCCCTGATTCTCCCAAGGTGCCAAGGAGAGTGATAGCTTGTGGGGCTCCTGCTGCTGGTCTGAATCTACCAAAAACACCCTACGGAGGCGACACTTAGCCACTCCTGGGTAGGAGGTGACAGAGCGTGGGTCTTTTGTGGCTGGGAGAGTCTTGGAGAGTAAGGGGAGGACAACAGTGGGAAACAAACAATCAACAACCTCTAATCACATATCATTTCTGAAATCTGTAAAGACGACATAACGATTAACAAACAGCAGAGAAGAGAAAGAAATTGTGGCAGTTGATGCCTATCCTGTTAGACAGACTTTCCAGCGATGGACCGTCTAGGGAGGCGGGAGGAGCTCGGGGCTGAGGAATCCCCGGTGTCTTCTCCCCGCAATTAAATAAAACCAAAGTAAACTCATACACCCTCCCAACGACTCCCCGATTCCTGAAAGTCCCTTCCCCTGGGACACAGTCCATCTTTTCACTGTTAGAGATAGTTTTATTTTATGTTTTTTTTTAACATTTTAAAATGTTTATTTATTTTTGAGAGAGAGAAAGAGAGAGCACGTGAGCACGAGTAGGGCAGGGGCAGAGAGAGAGGGAGACGGAGAATTGAAGCAGGCTCCAGGCTCTGAGCTGTCAGCACAGAGCCTGACGTGGGGCTCGAACTCATGAGCTGTGAGATCATGACCTGAGCCGAAGTCAGAAGCCCAACTGACTGAGCCACTCAGGCACCCCTGTGGGACACCTTCTTAACCCCTGGCTTCCAATATAGAGAAATGAAAGCGTGATGAGTTGATACAATTTTCTCTCGTGGTCCCTTGGCCGGAACTGGTCATGTGGGCATCAGCTTATCTGCAGAGCTTACTGGGACCTGTAGTCCTTCCGCGAGCCCGGGAAGTGGAAAATGATGCCAGCTTCGGTTCATGGTTGGCTTTAGCTTGGCCACCGCCTCCAGGTATTAAAGCCAGGTTTTGGGATAATTTCGCTTAACAGGTCTCTGTTGTGGAACTGCTTTTTTTTTTTTTTCACACTTTGTTTTGTCTTTAGTTGGGTCTCTTCCTCTTTCCCACTCCCTTTACCCCTCAGGTGAAGAGAGTCGGAATCACTCACTTACAAGGCACCTGGGTGGCTCAGTCGCTTAAGTGGCTGACATCGGCTCAGGTCACGATCTTGCTGTTTGTGGGTTCGAGTCCTGCATCGAGCTCTGTGCTGACAACTCAGAGCCTGGAGCCTGCTTCGGATTCCGTGTCTCCCTCTCTCTCTGCCCCTCCCGACTCATGCTTTGTCTGAAAAATGAATACAAGTTAAAAAAAAAAAGGATCACTCACTTACCCTTGGGTTTCACCTGATCTGAGAACGTACGGGCACTCCGGGAAAGGAAAGCTACCACCTCCCCACGAAAGCTGCAGGAATAGCTTTTCTGTAATTACATCTAGAAGGCCAGTCTTGCAGGGAATCGATGCGGTAAACAGCAGTAAGAGGTGTGGGTAATTAAGGGTCTCAATTAGAGGCGGAAACTGCATGGCCTCAGTTAAAGAGATAAATGAACATGGAGGAAGGCCGTCGATACAAGTAGCAAATCACCCCTTTTATGCCTATAAGCAAGTGCAGTGCTCTGGGTGTTTCTGGGAACTCGACCACGGGGGCATCTTCCTAGGGGCCGGTCCCTCGTGGGTGCTGGGGGGCGGTAGGCACAGATTTTCAGCGGGCCTCCCTCGATCCTTTCCACGGGAGCTTGGATGGCGCTAGTTAAGCGCGTATTAGCACTTGCTGTGTGCACAGAGACAGACAGGCATACTTTGGAGATATAGTGGGCTCAGTTCCGGACTGCTGCAGTGAAGTAAACATGGCAATAAAGCAAATCAAACACGTTTTTTTTTTTTGTTCCCCTGGGCACGTCAAAGTTGTTTAGACTCTACCATAGTCTATTAAGTGTGTGGTAGCATTTTGTCTAAAAAAACAATGTCCATGCCTTAATTAAAAAGTACTTTATGGTTAAAAAAATGCTAACCATCATGTGTTCTCAGCGAGACACAGTCACGGACCGCAGATCACCATAAAACATACAATAATAACGAAAAGGTTTGAAAGCCTGGGAGAATTCCCCAAATGAGACACAGACATCAAGTGAGCGCAGACGGTTGGAAAAATGGCGCGACAGGCTTGCTTTTCGTGAAGTCGCCACAAACCTTCAATTTGCAAAATAAAACGCAGTCTCTGCGAAGTGCCGTAAGGCAGAGCACAGTAAGAGGAGGTGTGCCTGTCGTAGGTGCCACCGAGGAGAGAGAGAGCTACATGTGGCGAGTGCATTTCCTGGGGCTGCAAATAAAACACCCCAAGTCGTCTTGCTGCCACGGGGGAGCAGCAACTGAGGTTGCAGCTGGAGTGTCTTCCTGAAGAGATTTCTGTTCCAAGTTCTCGATCCTGTCTGCCATCTGAGGTCTTCTGGGGGGCAAGGGGGGTGGGCAGGAAAGATTTGTTGCCATGACATCCAGGAGAAGGTTAAAGTGTTTGATACAATTGTTTATTAAGAATCAGGAAGAAGGGGCGCCTGGGTGGCTCAGTCCGTTAAGTGTCTGACTTTGACTCAGGTCATGATCTTAACCGTTCGTGAGTTCGAGCCCCGTGTCGGGCTCTGGGCTGACGGCTCAGAGCCTGGAGCCTGCTTGGGATTCTGTGTCTCCCTCTCTCGCTGCCCTTCCCTTGCTCACGCTCTGTCTCTCTCTCAAAAATAAATAAACATAAAAATTTTTTTAAATGTTTATTTTTGAGAGGGAGAGAGAGTGCATGCGCGTAGGCAAGAGCAGGGATGGGGCAGAAAGAGCGGGAGACGAAAGTTCTGAAGAGGCTCTCGGTGACAGCCCAGAGCCCATGTGGGGCTGGAACTCCCAACCATGAGATCATGACTTGAGCTGAAGTTGGACGTTTGACTGTCTGAGCCACCCAAGGGCCCTTCCATAAATGTTTTCTCCAATGGAAATATTTTCATTCATTTTTTCTCCCAAAACTATTTACTGAACATCTACCAAGTTCCGGGTACTGCTCTAGGTTTTGGAGCTTAAAAGTTGAACAAGACAGCTGCCCTTGGCATGTCCATCATGACCCCTCGGTCAACCTCTGATTTGAGTTACAGATATGGCGGACGGGCTCTTGCTGCTTACAGTTGCTTCAGTTGGCTGGTGTCCTCCTGTGACTGAGACTGGGATTCCTGGGTTTTCCTCCCCCAGTGTAGCCCTGAAGTGTGGGAGGGCTAACGCCCCCAGGAGCAGTCCCTGGCTGTGGGGTTGGGAGCTGGGAGATAGAGGCTGCAGCTTCCTGTCTCCCAGGAGATAATTCTGGATGGCATTACGTAACTTTTCAGGAAGTCTCCATGAAGGGAAGTCCCTGTTACCTACAGCGATCTTGATAAAGCATGCTTGTATTGATTTTTTCTGCTTTATCACTATCCCCTCTTCCTCACTTCTGCTTCCTGCCATCACATTCCAGAATAAACCATCGGTTCCCAAGTCTGGTCTCGGCTCTGCTTCCAGGGGAACCGAGTCCTGAAGCAGCCTCTGCTCCCATGCGGTGCTTTCTGAAAGAACCAATGTGAGCCACGTAGGCAATTCAAAAATTTCTAGGAGCTACATAATGAAAGCAAAGAGAAAGAGATGAGGTTAATTCCAATGGCATGTTTAACCCAAAATACCCTAACTGTTATCATGCCACATCTAATCAATGTAAACATTTATTAATGGGATATTTTGCATTCTTTTCTCCCTAAGTCACCAAAATTCAATGGGTAATTTATGCTTATGGCTCTTCTCAATTAGAATGCTAAAATTTCCTCGGAAATGCATGATCTATATTTTAATTTTTGTAAAGTCTACAGTTGAAAAAGTATATTCCCTTTTGCAAAATTTTCTAAACACACTTAAGTAACTAAATCTGGTAACTAAGTTGAGTATCTACTTTTAAATTGAAATTAATTAAAATAAAATAAAATGTCCAGTTCATCAGTAGTACTGGCCTCATTGCAAAAATTTTTTAATGTCCATTGATTTCTGAGAGAGAGAGAGAAAGTGGGGAAGGAGCAGAGAGAGAGAGAGAGAGAGAGAGAGAGACTCAGAATCCAAAGCAGGTTCCAGGCTCTGAGCTATTAGCACAGAGCCCAATGTAGGACCTGAACTCATGAACCATGAGATCATGACCTGAGCTAAAGTTGGACGCTCAACCCACTGAGCCACCCAAATAGTGGCCTCATTTCAAATGCACAACAGCCCCATGTGCCCCCTGGCTACGGATTCAGACAGCACAGTTCTAGTGAGTATAGACAGACAACAACAACAAAAAACAAATAACACACAGGATATGTTAGACGGTGATAAATGCCAGGGAGAAAACCAAAGACCCGGAAGGAGTTTCGTTAGTATTGGGGTGACGGTTCCAACTTCAGTTAGGGTTGCCAGACTTAGCAAATAGAAATACAGGACACCTGGTTTTGATTGGCATTTCCGAGGAACAACAGATAATTTTAAAGTTTAAGTTCGCCCTATGCAAAAATGTCTTAAATACTGCCTGGGACATACTAATGCTAAAAATTACTCCTTGTTTAGCTAAAATGCACTTCCGATCTGGCGTCCTGTGCTTTCCCTGGCAACCCTCTGTCGGCGGTCCCCCCAGAGTGTAGACGGGAGCGAGGTGACGGCTGGAGTTACACGGGTCTCTGGGAGACGAGCCCGGTGGCAAGAACGAGTGCGAGGGTCTCAGTGGGAACATTTTTCGATTGTTCAAGGAACAGCAAGGGAGCGGCGGAGGCAGAGGCGGGTCAGGGAGAGCGGCAGGTGGTGAGGCCAGAGAGCCGAGAGGCACTCATCACGGAAAGCTCTGTTGGCCCGGGTGAGGAACTCGCCTTTTGTTCCGAGTGCAACGTGAAGCCGCTGAAGGGTTGAGCCGAGGGCCGGCAGGGTATCACTCCTCTTTGAACAGGATCTCCAGCTGCCGTGTTTAGAACGGATGGAAGGGGTCCGATGGCAGAGACCGGGAGACCAGAAAGCTATTGCAATAATCCTGTCTAGACGTGATGGTGGCCTGGACCAGAAAGGGTCGGCTTCTGGATATATTCTGAAGGCAGAGTCGGCCGTAGTTATTGACCCGATGGGGGCGAGAGAGCGAAACAGGTCAAGCGTGCCTAGATTTTCGGCCTCTGTCTGAAGGATGCAGTTTTCATTACAGTGATGGGGAGTGAGGTTGAACTTCAGGGGAGGGGCGGAGATCGACGGTTTGCTCGGACGTGTGAAGCTGGAGGTTAGAAGCCCAAGTGCTGAAGCTGAGTGAGCCAGCTGGAGTTCGGGGCAGACATCTGGCCGGAGGCGAGCGGGGAAGGGACCTTAAAGCCACGAGACCGGACGAGATTCCCAAGGCCGTGCGTCTGAGTCAGAGAGAAAGGGTCCGTGGACCGAGCCCGGGGTCACTTCGAATGTATTCCAAGCCTCTCAGCGGGCCCAGGGTGGAACTTCATCTTCACGGATGAAGGATCTGAGGCTCGGAGAAGGGAAAGAAGGTGCCCAAGCCCAAGGCGGGGGCCGGGGTGAACTTTCCAGCTGGTCTCTTGTTCGTTCTATTCCCACCCCTTTCTGCACACGGAAACCAGAACGGGCTTTTTATTTTTTATTTTAAAACTGTGATAAAATACAGAGGACGTGAAACTCACGTGCGCAATACTGCGAGGCCACTGTCGCTGTCTAGTTGCGGAATGAAGCATCGCCCCAAAGGAAGATACGCTGTATCCCCACTAAGGGGTCCTTCCCCACCCACTCTCCCCCAGAGCCCGGCGACCACTAGTGTGCTTTCTGTTTCTACGGATTCCCGTATTCTGGATCTTCTATACAGATGGAATCCCACGGGGGGGGTGTGTGTGTGTGTGTGTGTGTGTGTGTGTGTGTGTGCGCGCGCGCACGCGCGAGAGCACCTGGCATGTATCAGTACTTCATTCCTGTTTCTGGCTGAACCCTATTCCATTGTGTGGATTTGCTACATTTTGTTTCTCCCACGCATGGATGGACATCTGGGCTGTTTCCACCAGCTAGTCGATTAATCGTCCGACATTGGCTCAGGTCATGATCTCACTGTCTGTGAGCTCCAGCCCCGTGTCGGGCTCTGTGCTGACAGCTCGGAGCCTGGAGCCTGCTTCGGATTCTGTGTCTCCCTCTCTTTCTATCCCTTCCCCTGCTGGCGCTCTGCCTCTCACTCTCTCTCTCAAAAATAAATAAACCTTCAAAATAAATAAATAAATGAAAGAGAAGTCTGATAGGGGCACCTGGGTGACTCAGTCGGTTAAGCATCCAACTCTTGGTTTTGGCTCAGGGCGTGATCTCACAATTCGTGAGTTCGAGCCCCGTATCAGGCTCTGCGCTGGCAGCCGAGAGCCTGCTTGGGATTCTGCCTCCCTCTCTCTCTCTCTGCCCCTCCCCTGCTTGTGCTCTCTCTCTCTCAAAATTAGTAAAAGTGAACTTAAAAAAAATAAAAGACCTCCCCTCCCACCCTCCCCCCCACCCCCGCCCCGCCATGGCCCTCCTGCATCTTCCCCGTGCAGAGCTGGCCTCCGCAGGGTTCCCTGCACATACTCAGAAGCTCCCTTCCTGCCTTCCTGCTGGCTCAGGCGGCACGCTCTTCCCCCACGCTTGGTCTGCTTTGCTCGCTCACTCACTGCCCTCTCTCTCTCTCTCTCTCTCTCTCTCTCTCTCTCTCTCTCTCGCAAAATCCCGCCCTCCAGCTCTTTACGGAGCAGCGAGCCCCACCTGCCATCGTGGGCTCTCGGTTCCTCCGTGGAACACAGTTTTCACGAGAACACAAGCTTCGGTCTGCGTTGTTCACCACGGTGTCCTCGGGACCTAGAACCATGTCTACAGCATGAACACGCCGAGGCCTGAGGTTTTCCATCCGCCCATCTGTGTCCCTTTTATGAGAGGTTCTGGCAGCGAGAGCTTGCGTGGGGCTGAGCACCCTGAGTCCCGGCGGAGGCCCGGCCTGGAAAAGGAGCAGCGGGATAAAGAGTTTCCTTCTGCCCTCCAGGAATATTTTCAATGGCTCCCCACAACCTGCAAGTAGAGGAAGCTTCAGAGGCCTGACCGGGGCTGGGGAGAGGAGGTGCTAAAAGTCCCATTCAGGCCGCAGAGTCTGGTCCCTGAGGCTAAAGAAGCTAGGGTCACTTACTAGTTGTGGGGCCCGGGGCAAGGCCCTGAACCTCTCTCAGAGCGGCTGCTTTGCGCTCAATCCAAAAAAGGTGGTGTGAAAATCACTTCTTAACAGTAACAAATCGATGCTAATTTTTCTCATTGTTTTTGCTTTAAAACATTTTTAAAATTAAAAAAAAATGTTTCTTATTTACTTTTGAGAGTCAGAGAGAGACAGAGCAGGAGAGGAGGAGGGGCAGAGAGAGAAGGAGACAGAATCCGAAGCAGGCTCCAGGCTCTGAGCTGTCAGCACAGAGTCCGACGCGGGGCTAAACTCATGAACTTCGAGATCATGGCCTGAACCAAAGTCAGCTGCTTAACCGACTGAGCCTACCAGGTGCCCCCCTCGTTGTGTTAAGTTTCTTTGGGATGCTGACAGCAAAGTTTGGGGACTTTGGATGCGAGCAGCAGAAATAGGTCTCTGGCTTCCTTGAATCACAAAGGGCTTCATTGGAAGGCTATCGGGGAGCTCTCAGAAGTGGGGAAAAGCTACAGAACCGGGTATCCAAGAGGATAAGGACCAACGCAGCTCCAGGGACTCGGATAAGGCTGGAGCCCACGGAAAGTCTGGTGTGTGGGGGCGTGGGAATCCACTCCATCCAGTTCAAGGCAGAGAGCATCCAATTGGCTGAGCCTGGGCTTCGTGTCCGCCCACCTCCTGGGCGGGGGAAGGAAGGTCGCCTTGGTTGGCAGTTCCACCACGAGCAGAGAAGGGGTGGTTGGCTCCTCAAATGCAACCGGGGGATTTTTACCAGGAAAAGGAGCAATAGATGCTGAGGAAAGAACACAGGAGCTATCGATTAAAATAATCAAACAGAGCCTTGTCTTGTGTACCTGGTTCTGTGGGGGAGGAGGGGGAGCCGAAGCAAAAGAGGTCTTGATGCCGAGCGCTTTTGATTTCTACTGCAGGGAGAGCAGCCTCGCGAGGAAGCCGATTGGGGGGATTCTATGCTTGGCGTTTCTTCAAGTCCGGGGTGTGTCCCGTCTGCCTGTTTGCTCAGCAGCCTCTTTGCAATCACTGTCATTACCTCGGCGAGTCTGGCCTTGCGTGGTCCGGGGTCTGAACGTGCTGACGCCCCCCCCCCCCCCCCGCCACCGCCCCCCCCTCCTCACTGCCCTGGGCCCCGGAGCTCCTTTGGAGAGTGATGATTCTCTGTGGGGGAGCCGGGGTCCCTGCCCTCAGGTTCTTTCCTACCTGGTGTTGGAAGCCGCTTCTGAGTTGCTGCTCTGTGGTTTCACCTTGGGGCAATGGTGAAGACGTGGCTTTTCATTTCTCTGGGCACGTCCCGAGATGAAGGCGGGGGTGGGGGGGGCGGGGGGGAAGGACATAGTTGCGTTTCTGTTTCCTTAGGGCTTACGCAGCCTTTGCCCAGAGCTTCCTTTAAAAAAATAGCAACTTTTATGGCTGCTTTTATGATTAGGAAAGGAAGACCATCTCATTAGGGAGAACTATAATAAAAAAAAAAACACTATAAAGTAAAATCAAGCATCATTCTTAATTCCATCATGGTCCCACCATGCCGTGTCACCCTTTTTGGGTCTATATTTGTCATTTTATTTCAATGGATATATACACGCCTAGACATATATATGGCAGTTTTTCTACTTACTGGATTATTGGTGAATATTTCTTATTATTATCCTGATCCCAACTTCTGGTATCTCTAGAGTCAGTTGCCATTGGTGAACCCGAACAGTGCGCTCTCAATTCGGCAGAACCAAGGAAGAAAGGTATTGTTATTTTGGACTTTCAGGATGGGGAATGAAGACTGTGGCCTAATGGCATAATGGTTGGGAGCTTGTCCTGCGGTAATAATAGCTAATATTTATAAAGTGGTTCCCCTGTGCTAGGTGCTATTCTAAGTACTTTTTAAAGAAAAAATCCAGACTTGATGTTCTGGATTTTATTTTTTTAATAAACTTTTTAAATAAATTTTTTTAATGTTTATTTATTTTTGAGAGAGAGAGAGAGAGAGAGAGAGAGAGAGAGAGAGAGAGGGAGACCACGAGTGGGGGAGGGGGAGAGAGCGAGGGAGACCCAGAATCCGAAGCAGGTTCCAGGCTCTGAGCTGTCAGCACAGAGCCCAACGTGGGGCTCGAACTCACAAACTCTGGGTTCATGACCTGAGCTGAAGTCGGACACCTAACTCACTGAGCCACCCAGGCGTCCTGAGGGTAGTGACTTTTAAAAAAATGTTGTAGGGTGGCGCCCCTGAGTTCCTCAGAGAAGTCTCAGCAGGTGAGGGGGAGGGGAGGCTGACAGCGTGGGACACTTGTCCCCTCTATCGCCCTTAACCAGCCAGCTTGGCTTTTTTGCTCTTCATTGTTTATTGTGATTCAGCTCGGGATTCAATCCGAGCAGAGCTTTGCTTCTAAAAAAGTTATAAAACCTCACGAACACGAGACTATTTATGCATCATGTCCTATATCTTAAAAGGGAATGAGCAAACCTGTACTACTTTTGTAATACAGGGAATATTACTAATAAGGAAAGGAGAGCAAAAAAATGAGATAAAAACTGTATCGTTTCTTCCGGGATTTGTAAGTAGGAAGTCACGGTCCGTGTTGATGTTATTGAAGTGAGTAAGAAATCGTACTTCCCGATTCTCTGCGGTCTGCTAAATCCTTCCGATCAGGTTCATGCTCCTAACACGGCACTCGGGGGCCGTTCTCACTCTCCTCTGCTCCCTCGGGCCTACTTCTTACTCCAGCCTCTTCATTCTCTTCTCATTTTCTAAATGTACTCTACCCTCTCACCGCAACTGGTCTTTGCGTATCCTCGTCCAGCGTTTTGGAAAGCCCCGCTTCTGCCTTTTCCCTCTTAGCCCACCTCCAGTCATCCTTCGAAAGCTGGCTCCCTACCCCCTCCTACAAGACCTTATCACCAAGCACCCCATCGTCAGTTCCTTCAGAGCAGTTACAGCCCTGTCACGCTATCAGGGCACACATGGAGCCATGGACTGTTGTATCCCCCTGCCACACGATACGTTGAAGCCCTGACCCCTAATGAGACTGTGTTTGGACATAGGATCTTTAGCAGGTAACGTTAAATGAGATCATGAGGGTGGGGCCCTACGACCATCGGGCTGGTGCCCTTGGAAGAAGAGGAAGAGGCACCAGAGCTCTCTCTCTTCCCACCATGTGAGGACAGAGGGTGAAGCCATCCGTCTATAAGCCGGGTATAATGCTCTCACCAGAACCAAATCTCAACCTTGGGCTTTTCAACCTCCGGAATGGAGAGAAAATAAATTTCTGTTGTTTAAGCCACCCGGTCTACGGTATTCTGTTGGGGCAGCCTGAACTGGCTAATACGTACAGGGTATGTCCACGTGGCTCATTTATAGCCGCAGTGGGATCTGGATGTTTGAGCATCATATTGGTTGGCTTCCATGCTCTTCCGGTTGTAAGATATTTTGAGTATTATCCCTGCATACAATTATATGTTCACTCACCGTACCCACCCTTGAGACATCGATCTGTGTGAGGGCAAGAACTATGTCTTCCTCCTCCATGTCCCTAGGTCTCAATAAATGTTTATTGAATGACTGAATCCATCTTATTCTTCCTCCCCAAACAAGAAGATCATTCTCTTGAAGGAAGTAAAGTTCTAGGTGTCTCTACGTGATTCATCGTCCTAGTCCTCACCCTCCTTTTGGTTTTCTTGGCGTGTTTTCTGGTGTGGTTCCACATAGGGCGAGCCCTGCCCCACACTAAACGTGTCGCCCGAGGAGCTGGAAGACCACAACACCTTGCAGAAGGAGACTCAAATGTTATCAGACATGCCTGTGCCCACACGTGTGCACTGTAGTCGACTTCCATTGAATGGTTAGAGAACTAGAAGCTTGGGAAGTCAGAAAAAAATTTAAATATCAAAGAAGACCTTCTTTCTCTAGAGAAGTGGCGTGAAATCATAGGAAGAGGACAGACGCTAGTTTCGGAAGGTCCGGGTTTGGGTCAACTTACAAGACTAAGTTAGTTATTAGGAACTGAAGCGCCTTGAGGTCCACTATGTCGTTCCTTCTATGGATTGTGGCGAGTGTGCAATGCCTTGTATCTACCCTCACAGTATCGTACAGAAGAGTTTCTCTGCCCTAAAAATTCCGTTTCTCCACCTACTCATCCCTCCCTCTCCCCAAAGCCCTGACAACCACCGATCTTTTATGCACAGACTTTAAAAGCACGGTGTTCCTGCCAAGTAGCAAACCCGTCATGCTCAGCGCCCTACGTGGGATCCTTCCCTTCCAATTCCCCCACCTGGGTGGGCGTGTGCGCCGGGGTCAGCAGAGCCGGCCCCCTCCCCGGAGGCGCTCCCTGCTCTGCCTCCCGCCTCAAGGACTCTAGTACAAATACCAACCTCTACCTCACGGGGTTGTTATAAGGATTAAATACACGGAAAATAAAAAGCTCTACAGATGTTAACCATCACCGGAGTCTCTAATTTTGACTTTGGCCAACTCCATCAGAGATAAGTTGGTATTTATCCTATGCAAAGGAGTTGCCGAGCAAATCCGGGAATTGCAGCGGAATGTTTAACTCAGAGAATGAGCTTTTTGAAAACAAGTGGCAGCCGCCGTGGGTGAATTCAGGTGCCACCCAAGGCTTCGTCCTCACCTCCTGCTCTCTCTCCCCTGTCTCAGTGACCTCATTTCTCTTTCACAGCTTCTCTCCTTTTTGGTGGGAGAAATCCCAAACGTGTCAGCTGTACCGTCCTGGCACCTGAGCAGTGGTCATTTAGAAGGGTCCAGACCTAGCTCCTCTGGAGATACGGAGAAATGGAGCCTTGTGGGCGGCAGGTGGGAATATAAAATGGCACAGTTGTTATGGAGAACGGCGTGGTGGTTCCTCAAAAATTAAAACTGGAGTTATCATATGATTTAGCACTTCCGGGCATATGTCCAAAAGTACGGAAAGAGGGTCTTGAACAGATATTTGCCTGTCTGTATCCATAGTGGCATTATCCACAATAACCAAAAGGTTTCCACTCCTAGGCTCACCGGCTGATAAAGAGAGAAACAAAACGCAGTGTATACGTACAACGGAGTGTTTGTTACTCAGCCTCAGTAAGGAAGGCAGATCTGACATGGATGAAACTTGAAGACACTCTGCTCTGTGAAAAAAACAGACACAAAAGGATAAATATCGCATGACACCACTTCTGTGAGACGTCCAGGAGTGACCAGACTCGTAGAGACAGAAAGTAGAACGGGGGTTGCTGGGGACTTCTTAGGGGAGGGGGGAGCAAGAGGTCATAGTTTAAGAGGTATCGAGTTTCAGTTTTGCAAGTTGAAAAATTTCCAGAGATTCTATAGATAGAACCATGTCAATAAACTTGACAGGACTGAACTTTACACTTAGGAATGGTTGAGGTGGTAAATTTTAGGTTATGCATCTTTTAACATAATTAAGACAAAACTAAAACCCTAGCTCCTCCTCTCAGCTCAAAAGAGACGCAGTGTAGCCTAGTGGGAAGGGTGGAGGGTGGTGGTTTCCAGCGTGGGACCCGGTGTTGGATGCTGAGTCTGAATCCCGGCTCCATGGGTTGCTGGGCCAGCTCCTCAAACCTCTCTGTGTCTGTCTCCTCGTCTGGAAAGTATAGACGATACACCTGTGTCACAAGGTTATTATGAGGGTCGGATGAAGCAATCCACGAACAGGGCTGAGAAGAATGGTGGGCGCATAGTCCGTGCTCTCTAAATGCCAGCTATTGTCACGTGGCCCCTCTCCTTCCGGAAGCACCTTCCCTCCCTCCCCCACCCATCTGAATCTTCCACACCTTGCAAGTGCCAGATAAAAGTTACCGCTCCTTCCTGAAACCTTTCTTGACCGTGACGACCCATAGGAATCCCCACTTTCCTGGTCACGTATTTGTAAATGGTGGCCCTCGCTTAATAGTGCTTCCTTGTACTTTTCATAGTTATGTTACATTTGCAGAACCAAAGTGCTTTTGAAAGCCTCTGCAGAGAAGCGTGAAGTGGCTAAATAGTGAAATTTACGAAGAACTGGAGCAGGGAAGATGGCCGGTGGGGCTCTGTGGGATGTGTTCTGGACTCACTCCCCTGAGGGCAGAGCCTGAGACAAAGACTTGCATGCAGGTTGCTTGTGTGGGAAGGAATCTCAGGGAACAGGAGTGAGGGAGTGGGGAGAATGAGTGAAAGAGAAAAGCTAATCTAAGAGTGTCGTGATGGCCAACTCTGTGTGTCCACGTGGCTGGGCTACGGCACCCGACTGCGTGGTCAAACTCTAGTCTAGGTGTTGCCGTAAAGGTATTCTTTACACATGATGAATGTTCAAAGCAGTAGACTTTGAGAAAAGTGTACCAACTTCCATAACATGGGTGGGCCTCCTCCAATCAGTTGAAGGCCCTGAGTGCACAATACGAGTTTTCCCGAAGAAGAGGAAACTCTACCTCCAGGTTGCAACACAGAAAAACCTGTTTGAGTTCCTGGCCTGTGGATTTCAGACTCAAGATCACAGCCTCACCTCTCGCTTGAATCTCTAGGCTTCCAGCCTGCTCTACGGAGCCTGGTCTCACAATTCCATAAAATACATCTCCCTCGTTATATATAGGGTTCCCTGGAGAACCCTACTGCAGGTGTGTTATCAAAATCACTGCGATGGGCAACTGCCCCAGACTTTCTGGGGAGCGTCAAGAAGGCATCTCAGAATCCTCAGCCTGAGAACGATTTTCCTCGGAACTACGACATTTATCCTTGGCCTCTTCTCCCCTTGGTTAAGGTGGCCCCTGGGGGTGTTAACTCATTAGCAGTTCTGGGCTGTCGTGGGAGTGTGGTGGGCAGCCCCTTGCTGGGGTCTGCTGGCATCGGCAAAGCCCGGGCCGCAAATGCTCTGGGCTGTCCCCAGCACGCTCCTGGGACCATCCACTCTGGTTTTCCCCGCCAGTCATTCCAAACTTCCAGTCTACCAGCGAGGTAAACTCATCTGAAAGAGACGGTTCGTTTTAGAGATGATGGTTTCAGCCAGAGTCCCAGGATTGTCACTAATGACCCGATGTCAGGTTCTACGACAGCTCCGAATGATCCCTTTAGGCTGAGAGCTGAAATCGTCTGACTGGACGGGCTTCCATCAGATGTCCCCCCAAATCCAAGGACCACAGTTCGGTGAGGAGCGGTTCCCCGAGGAGATGACGAGCAGGAAAAAACCACGTCTGTCGAATCTATCCATTTTTATTTATTATTTATTTCTTTATATTTTATTCATTATTATTATTTTAATTATTTTATTAATTATTAATAACTAATTAATAATTTATAATTATTAATAATAAATAATTAATTATTTTAATTTATCATTATTGTCAAACTGGTTTCCATATAAACCAGCACCCAGTGCTCATCCCAACAAGTGCCCTCCTCTGTGCCCATCACCCACTTTGCTCTTCCATTTTTAAAAATGAATCTGTAGAGGGGTGCCTGGGTGGCTCAGTTGGTTAAGCGTCTGACTTCGGCTCAGGTCACGATCTCGCGGTCGCTGAACTGGAGCCCCGTGTCGGGCCCTGTGCTGTCAGCTCAGAGCCTGGAGCCTGCTTCCGATTCTGTCTTCCTCTCTCTTTGCCCCTCCCCCACTCGCACTCGGTCTCTCTCAAAAAGAAACAAACATTTAAAAAAATTCTAGAAAAGAGAATCTGTAGACAATAACAAAATCAGAGTAACTGTTAAATTAAAAAATGATTTTTTTTCTTTTTAAATTATATGATCATTCCTTTAATTAATAACCTGAGTTGACATATGTCAAATGAATGACAGACAGGGCGCCTGTGGGCTTGCTGGGAGTATTTTGATTCCCAGCACTCTGCTCTTCCATAATATTTTGAACGTCTCACCAAATTCGGATTTCCTCATCTACCCCTGGTGATTTAATCCAGCCTCTGTGACCCCGGGGCACAGAAGGACAGTCTCGTCGATTTCTTCCTCCTGTGTGGTGTCTCGCGCTATCCGGTGTACCTGTCACCTGGAGGCAGCGACAGTCCCGTTGTTACTTAGTTTGAAAATGCCTTCGCTCTATGGTTTAAAAGAACGTCTACTTTAGAGTGGCTCTTGGAGGTTCTCATCACAAGAACAAAAATCTGTAGCCATGCGTGGCGTGCGATTGTGCCCCAGACCGTCTGCTAAATGCTGTCGGCGTTATCCCGCTCGACCTTCACCCCTTCCCCCCCCAAACAGACATCGTCACGCTCCTTTGAGGAAACTGACACTGGGAGGAATTAAGTCCATCCAATGTTCACCTGTGTTTTCTCCACCACATTAAAAAAAACCCACACAAAATAAAACCATCCACGACAACCTAGAAAACTGCCATGTAGCTCGTATGTGACTTTTTAAATCTTATTTATTTATTTATTTATTTATTTATTTATTTATTTATTTATTTATTTTGAGAGAGAGAGAGAAAGAGAGAGAGTGTGTGAGAGCAGCAGAGGGGCAGAGAGAGAGAGAGAGGGAGAGAGAGAATCCCAAGCAGGCTCCGTGCTGCCAGGGCTTGGACTCACAAACCATGAGATCGTGACCTGAGCCGAGATCAAGGGTCTGACACTCAACCTACAGAACCACCCAGGCGCCCCATGTGACCTTGAAAAACAAATGCTACTATTTATTATGAAGAGAAATAACATGTTAGGTAAAACCTGTTACATGGAACAGCCTATGTAGCTAGAACTTAAACCCAGGTCGGTGAGACGCCAGACTAGCTTTCCTTTTTGTATCTATTTTTCAAACAATATAAAATCAAAAATAGTAAAACGCGTCATTGCCACCCCACCTGCCAGCCACCTAGTTTCCCACCTCCGGACAATCAACTATCACATTAGTTTCCTTCTAGGGTGATGCAAACGTAAGATATAGGAACATACAGTATTTTCTTCCCTTTTACCAAAAGCTGATTTGGCAAACGCTATTGCATTTTCCTCTTTCCGGGAATGGTCACCTTAACAGCATAACTTCTTTCCAGAGCAATCCGCAGTGTCCTCACTATTCCCCTTGTGGCTGCAGAGTAACCATCTCGGGGAGGAGCCATACTGTTTCCCCGGTCCCCCATCCGTGGACATTTAGAACCTTTCTATCTTCGGTCCTCCCGGGCCCTGCTTGCAGTGATTAAATTCGTATACATGTCACTCCGCACAAGGCAAGGAGAGTCACAGGAAAAATTCCCAGAAGTAGGATCGCGGATCCCAGGCTGTGTGCGTTTGCGATTTTGATGGGTATTGCCAACCCGTCTTCCCCGGTGCTCACGCTGATACTCACACCACCAGGAGAAGCAGGATGGAGAGTGCTTCTTTCTATTTGGCCTCATCAGTGGAACAGTTGTTGACCTGTGGGGTGTGTGTGTGCGCGCGCGTGTGTGCGCACTGCTCTTCTTATGCATGAGATTAGGCACTTTCTCATGCGTTCACGGGCACCCTTGTTCCCCACGCCAGTTCTCTCAGCCGCCGGGCTGCCTCCCATCGCTGATGACATCCCTGCGCTAGGCTTCTTCAAGAGCAGCGGGTGGTGGGCAGAGCCCTGGACCAGGAACCAGAGGTTTGGGGTGCTGATCTCAGTTCTGCAAACGGTCTCCGTGTGGAAAGGACTCCTAGGTACTGGTATGGTGGCGTGTCCGATCTGTTCCCGCCCACGCAGCCCAGGACGTGTAGATCAACCCCCCTCCCCACCCTGAGACACCGAACCCCCCTCTCCAACTCTGCCGTCGCGTCTCCGTGTCTTCCTGCTCGGGTGCCTCTAGCCCCCAGCCTCCACTTCCTTACAGGATAACTCTAACCTGGGAACATTCTTCCTCATAGGAAACCAGTAGTGGAAGTCCATTTGCAGGGAAATTCTAAGCTAGAATCCTATGTTTCCTTCTGGAGGCTTCCAAAAAGAGTTTGACCCCCTTCCTTGGATGTGTAACCTTGAGCATGCCACGGAGCCACGCTGGACTTGTTTCTTTACCTGTAAGAGGTCAAGTTTGGCCTCCTATTCGCGACTGTTCGTTTAGGCATAGAACCCAATAAAATAGGCTTAAATCATCAAGGGGACTTATGGGAAAATTCAAAGTAAGTGTTGGCTTCCGGGTTGGTTTGAATCGGTGGCTCAGTAATGTGCTCAACATTCAGTGTTTTTGTTCGTTTGCTTGTTTTTGTTTTTTTTTTTTTAGGTGGTCTGTTTTGCTTTCTACAGAGTTTCAGCTTTGAGACACTTCCTTAGAAGAGTGAGGAAGCTTCTTTTCCAGAAGCTTAGCAAACCTCTGCCTGCACCTCGGGGACTAACGCTGGCTGTTGGACACTACACCCATCTCTGAACTGGTGACTGAGGCCAGGGAATGGGCCGTCTGATTGGAGCTGGAGGAGTGTCAGGTTCTCCAAAATAAATGGGGGAAGAGACGGAGGGGTGGCTCTCCTTGCGAAAATCTGTTCGTTTTCTTTTTTTAATGTCTATTATTTTTGATAGACAGAACACAAGAGGGGGAGGAGAAGAGAGAGAGGGAGACACAGAATCCGAAGCAGGCTCCAGGCTCTGAGCTGTCAGCCCAGAACCCGACGCGGGGCTTGAACTCATGAACCTTGAGATCATGACCTGAGCTGAAGTCAGACGCTCAACCGACTGAGCCACCCAGGCGCCCCTGTTTGTTTTCTTAACCAAGTGAAACGGGTGGATTCTGGGGAGGCATGTACAGGACACCCTCAGGGAGCAGATGAGTCCCCTTTCTGGCCCTAAGTCTTCATGATTCTGAACGGACAGGGTTCTAGATGTGATTCTGATCAAAGGGGAAGATTCTCTTAAGGCTTCTGTGCTGCAGGTTGTCTGGCCCTGTGTCCACTGGACCTCCCGCGGGTGCTCAGCTGGACCGGTTGCATTTGCTCTGTAAACTCTGGCTGGCCATTTCATCGATCATTAAGTCCTGGACAAGCCATCGCCTGTTTAACAACCTGCCCTTGCGACAGAGAAGTTCTGTTTCTTGTTGGAAGGAAAGAACTTGCTGTCACGGCTCATTTTTAGGGTGTCGTTCGCGTCCGGGAGAACATTGACACTTTTCAACACATACCCTCGGGTGAGGGGTCTGTGCCGGCACCTTCCGTGACTGGCTGAAGTAACTCGATCAGAACTTCCGTAAGCTCTCTGAGCCCCCGTCTCCTGATCTGTAGGATGGGATACTAATTCCACCACTAAAATCCATCATGAGATCGCACAGCTTCTGGCATGTAGAATTCGTTCAGTAGGTACATACGTGTGTTTAATTAAACAAGAGATAAAAAGGACCTATTGTGAATGAAACGAGTATCTCTTTTGCAGGGTCCTTCTGAGGATTAAATGGGAGAATATAACAAATGTATACACCGTGTGCCTAGTGTGGTGTCGGACTCACAGAAAGCACCCATTCTTACTACCGTTGTGCGCAGCGGCAGGAGGGACGCGTGAGGGACATGGACGCAGTGCCCGTGGATGGAGCACGCGCACTTGGCCTTGGCCTCTTAAACCCCCCTGCCTGGCCTCCATTTGTCTTGCCACCAGGGGACGGGTCAGTATTTCTCATCCCCACGTGGGGAACTGCCGAGCTCTGAGGCTGAAGCGGCAGACGGGGCTGAGCGATTGCCCACCGGAGGACATAAAACGAAGAGAAATCCCAGGGGACTCACGTGCGCCCTCCCTTTTCCAACCACGCCTCCAACCGTCCTGAACGCACAGGCTCGTCTGGGTTGGGCTCCCTTGAAATTCGCCTAAAATTGGTCGGGGGGTTTCTCAAGCAATGGGAGCTGGTTGCTCAGTGTGCAACCCGTGACCCAGATCTTGCCAGCCAGGGCTAAGCTAAACCAAGAGAAAGAAGCTTTTTTTTTTTTTTTTTTTTTTTTGCCTCCTTGAGGAAAACAGCCTCTCTGCAGGGGTGAAGGATGAGGGGGCCGTTCTGCCCTCCCCTCCCTAGCCACAATTCTTGCCTCCTGAGATCAGAATGAGGAGCTTATAATTTTATGCAAGCCATGCTAATTGCCTTCTTCTTTTTTTTTTTTTTTTCCCTACTTTCTTTGGCTTAAATCAAATCCAACTTGTCACCCAGGTGCTGAGCTCGGGCAGAGCCGGTTTCAAAGAGAGGAAAGAAAAGGCCCCGGTTCCACAAAGCGAATGGCTCTCCGGCCGGCGGGCCGCCTCATTGGTACTCCCCGCACGGTGCTAACAGGGGCTCTGCCGGGAAGCTGGTTGCAGAGGCGATGGGGATGGGAGAGCGGGAGGAACGGAAGGAAGGAAAGAGAAGGGGGCCCGGGGAGGAGAAGGAGGACAGTGAGAGCCTAATCAGGTGCCCGAGAGCGAGCTTTTACTGCTCACCGTGCCTCTGAGAGTGTCATCGCGCTCCCCCCGGTTTTGGTGGACGCTAGGGGCTGGCCCACACCCCCCCGGCTAGAAAGGCACGGACCTCTAACCTCGCTCTGCTCAGCTTCCGGCCTCTAGAATGAGCTCTGGTCCTGTGTCCTGCCCCATGAGAGGCTTCCGCGGTCGGAGAGTTTTGGAAACCGGGGAATTTACACGGTCTTGCTGGCCTTTCATTTGCATTAGGGGATTAAGGACCCTGTGGAATCTTCAACAGGGCAATTGGTTAGGTTTAAGCTAGCAATTCCCAAGCTAGACAGTCCCTTGCTTTTTTATATGATTTATAAAATATATTTAAAAATATGCGGTTGCGATATATATATATATCGCTCTCTGTGTATATATCTGCATATGCATATATCTGTCTCTCTGTCTCTGCCTCTCTTCCTCGTTATTAAAACTACAAGTTCACACTTACACCTCCAATTCCAGCTCAACGCCCGCGGGTTCGTTCGAGTCTTTGATCCCGTACTGGAAACTCTCTTTTCTGACCATGAACAAACCGAATCTCACTTATTCCATCCTAGAATAAGATGTGCCAACCTACAACCACTGTTAAAAACAACCCCCCTGGGGCGCCTGGGTGGCTCAGTCGGTTAAGCGTCCAACTTTGGCTCAGGTCATGATTCCGTGCTTTGTGGGTTCGAACCGCACGTCAGATTCTGTGCTGACAGCTCAGAGCCTGGAGCCTGCTTCAGATTCCGTGTCTCCCTCTCTCTCTGCCCCTCCGCTGCTTGCGTTCTGTCTCTCTGTCTCCCAAAAATAAACATTAAAAAAAAACTAAAAAAAAAAAACAAACCTCTATCTGAAGTTCCGTATTTGTTGACAGTTCTTTTTGTCTTTAGCCTGAGGATATTTAGTCAAACTACTGTGTTCGAGAATTATCCCGGTTCTCAATCTTTCTGTTTTTTTGCCTTTATTAAATTTGGTTGTTATTCATTTGAAATACAGTTAGATTCACTTATTTCTATTTGTAGTTCATTTTTCTTTTCTTTCTTTTTTTTAAGGTTTATTTATTTGTTGAGAGAGAGAGAGAGAGAGAGAGAATGCATGCATGGAGAGTGAGAGGCAGAGAAAGAGAAGGAGAGAGAGAGAATCCCAAGCAGGCTCTTTGACCTCAGCTGTAGCTGATTCTGATTTATCCTCATAGGGATACTTTTTGCTCAAGTTAGCACATACGTGTGTTTCTTTTTAAATCTCCCCTCATTCTGACATGCAGTGCTGCTGGCCATCTTTTACACTTTCCTTTCCTTTCCTTTCCCCCACTTAACTGTAATTCTGGAAGCCACTCTGTTCTTATTTTATTGTTAGGTCACAGCTGCACGCCACTCCACTGTGTGAATACCCTGCAGCTGCCACAGGTCTTCTGCAGGTGCATATCGGCTTGTTTCCAACATTCAGCTGTTGCAGACAGACTTCGGTGAACAATTTGTGCACGTGAAAGTGTTGCAGGTGTGTCTTCAGGGCCCACCCCTAAATCTGAGATCCTGGGTCAAAAGGTGAGCGCACAGTACTTTTGTCACCTGGTGCCCAGCTCTGCTGCCCAGGGCTGTGAGGGTGTGGCTTCTCACCAGGAGCTTGAGGGTGTGTGCATTTCATGTGTGTTTCCCACGAAGGCTTATTAGTGTAGTAACCTTCATCGCTGAGGGCGCGAGAGGTCAGGGAGAGCTGAAGGAAGAGGCAGAGCCCTCCAAGTGGTGGGTGGGGGCTTTAATAGGCAAAGGGAACTTACATAGGAGAGTTGTCCTGAGCAGGCAGCTAGGGGAGCGGGTCCTTGCATCCAACCGCTAGATCTTAAAAGTTTGTAAACAGGTGCTTAACTGGGTTCAGTCACATATACCGTGCAGGTGTTTTCAACCCCTCACCACCGTTTCAAGGCTGTGTGCTTGAAGCTGCAGCCTCTGGGTGCACGAAAGGCAAGCGGACCCCCGCCCCCCATTCCAAGGACAGGAGAGGGGGTGAGGAGCCCTCTGATCGCCCGGGTCCGGCTTAGAGGTCCACCGGCGGTCACGTCTTCTCGATGACTTCCCCAGGAGCCGCGCCAAAAGTACGTGTCATTACTCTTTTAAACTTTGCTGTTCCAACAGGAGTGACTTGGTTGTCTCCTTATGGGTTTAATTTGCATTTTCTCAATCATGAGCAAGGCTGCATGTCTTTTCAAATGTCTGAGGGCCATTTTTCTGTATTCGTGGACCATCTATTCAAGTTTGCCCATTTTTCTCTTAGGCTTGTGGTCTCTCCCTCTCCCCATTTTCAAGAGAGTATTTTAGGGAAATTAATTATTTATCAGTGATAAAGTTTGCACATATTTTCTCTCCCTTTGTCGGTTTAAATTGATCAATCTTTTCTTTCATTGCATCTGGATTCTGAGTCATCATTAGAAAATCTTTACCTATTCCCAGGGTGTAATGGAACTCATCTGTCTTTTTTTCCTGTTTTCTTCCTTCCTTCCTTATTTCCTTATTCCTTCCTTCCTTCCTTCCTTCCTTCCTTCCTTCCTTCCTTCCTTCTTTCCTTTTCTTTCTTTCTTTCTTTCTTTCTTTCTTTCTTTCTTTCTTTCTTTCTTTCTTTCTTTCATTTAGATCTCTGATCCATTTGGAGTTTATTTTTTGTGTATGGTGTGAGGTATGGCTCTAATTTTATTTTTTTTCCAAACGGCTACCCACCCATTGTTCCAGCACCATTTATTAAAAACTTAGTTTTGCCTTTGAGTGTGTTTTTAAAACACACTGTGGGAGAGTCACTTTGGGTAGATAAAATACTTGGCCGAAGTTTCTGGCTAGCATCTACCCTCCAGATTTCTTTTCATCCTGGCTTGAAGTTACTCTGACCGCTGGCTGGCTGGCTGAGCACCTGGCCATCACAGCCACGCTAGCTCTGTGACGACAAGCCTATAGCAGGGGATGACCCCGTGGCCGATTTCAGGGCTAGAACCCTGCCCTCTGGCCTTGTGGGCTGGATCCCATGGTAGCTCTCCAATTCCTCGCTTCTGGTTATTTCCATGAATTAAGACTTTGCCAGCTTCTCCTAGCCCTGGACTGCCGGGCTGTGTTTTCTTCTTGCTCTCTGAAAAGTTCAGGGCATCCTTTTAAACACTAGTTTCAAAGTGTGTTCTGCATTCTTCTTTTTTTTTTTTTTTAAGTTTATTTTAAAGAGAGAGAGAGAGAGGTGGGAGGGGCAGAGAGAGAGGGAGAGAGAATCCCAAGCAGGCTCTGCACTGTCAGAGCGGAGCCTGATGTGGGGCCCGAACTCACGAACTGTGCAATCGTGACCTGAGCCGAAACCAAGAATTGGACGCTTAGCTGACTGAGCCCGCCCCCCCCCCCCCGGCGCCCCTGTTCTGCATTATTCTTGTTCTCAACTTGCACGACCCAATGAAGCGGGGAAGAGATGAACGGGCCAAGAGAGGATGTTTGTGGTTTGGTTTTTTCTTGGGTTCCTCTCACCTCTCTGGACGGACATTAGAGCGGAGGGATCGGAGACCATCGCGGGCATGCCATGAAGGGGCACACACGAGTTGTGTCTTTCCGCAGGGTCCACTGTGTTCACTCATAAAGCAAGCTTCACACCCAGTTATAACAGGCTCGGGATTCCAAGCTCAACGACATCCCGCCACGTGTTTAGCTTGGAATCACCCAAAACAGATGCAAGTCACACACCAGACAGTAAGCCACAAGGTCAGGACGCTAACCCACCAAACGCAGAGTCGGTCCGTGAACTCGCGGTTGGCGTGTGGGCTTGGCCCGGTCTTGGTCAGCCCTCGGCGCTCACTGCTTATTAAGATCAAACACTAGAGGGTCTCTTTTACGCTCGGAAATCAGGCGGGCAGAACCTTCCACCTTAGTGGCCTTTCTTATGCAGCAAGACATGGGCGAGTCAGTATGCTGCAAAAGTCCTCCCTTCCAGAAGGAGTGTATTCCGTCTTTAGTCCTTCCGGACTTCTGGTTCTGGCGATTATCAGCCCCTGGCTCTTCCAGGTTCGCTCAGCCTCACTGATTCACTGTCCTTCGGGCTGTCTGTCTGTGCTGGTTTCGGTGACACTGTTCCCAGCTCACCACCCTTGGCCGCTTACGTCGCTGCTTGCCGTGAGTGGCTCCACCTTACTCTCTACAGAGGGCACATTCATTTCCTTACGCAGTGAGCATGGCAAAAAGTAATAAAACTAACATAGAAATAGGTAATAATGATGCAGTGTGTTCAGTGCCTTGGTAGGAGTATTGAATACGGTAAAAAACACGAAAACAGAGAAATCTGTAATGAGAGAGTTTGTACGAAGGAATGGAGGCTGGAGGAAAGCCTTCAAGATGCCCCTGGCAACAGTGATACAAACAGGCACTGTCCTACGGTCAGATTGTGAGCTCACCTCTGTGTCTCATTCGATCCCCACAAGACCCCCCGGCGGGTAGTATTAACGTTACCCCCGTTTCACAGGTGAGGAAACTGAGGTCTGGGACAATCACGTGTGTAAGGGGCCTCGCTGGTATGTGAGCCCGGAGTCTGTTCTCCCTGCCTCTGGGCGTGTTTCCGTGCGTATCTCTCCTAGGATTGGAAAGAGGATATTGGCACGCACGGCCTGAGTGCTTCGAGGGTGTGGTTTGCTTTCCCGGACCCGCTTCTGAGCGGGTAGGAGCCAATCGGAGACGCGCTTCCTGGCCCCTCCCTGTCTCCACTGCTGTCCCTCTTCTCGGTTTCCTCCCTCATGAAGCGGGGACAGGAACAGCAGTAAAATCTCCTTTGAGGGGCTGACGGAGAACCGAGGGAGAAAACGCACGTGACGTAGGCTGGAAATTGTGCAATACTGCCCCAGCGGGGATGCTTATCGTCATCATGTCTGCTGGCGAACGCTCGCCAAGAATGGACAGCAGTGGCCAATGAGCCGATGTGCTTGCTGGGTTACTATGAGCCGGCCACGAAGGCAAACACGGTGTATCCGATTTCTTTAAAATTTTTTTTAATGTTTATTCATTTTTGAAAGAGAGAGCGGGAGAGAGACAGAGTGCGAACAGGGGAGGGGCAGAGAGAGAGGGAGACACAGAACCCGAAGTAGGTTCCAGGCTCTGAACTGTCAGCACAGAGCCCGATGCGGGGCTCCAGCTCACAGACCGTGAGATCGTGACCTGAGCCGAAGTCAGACACTTAACCGGCTGAGCCACCCAGGCGCCCCCTTTGTATACAATTTCAAACTTAGTCCTGTAACGACCCAGCAAGGGAGGAAGGTCACCTTCGTTTTACTTGTCAGGGAACCTGGACCTGGACAGGTGAAGTCATGCAACCGAGATCTGAATCCAGTGTGATACTGAAATCGACTCTCCAGAAATCGGGGGTAAGTGAAGGGCGGGAAGGAAAGCCTCCTGTGCGCCCTGCCCCCGTGAACCTCACCTCTTAACTCCCTGCCTTTCCCTGACTGCACTGATCTGTTCTACACACCCAGCCCCTGCTTGGCTCTTGTGCTGCCAACGGGAACACGGAATGGCCCTGAGGTCGGGATGAGGGAATTTGGTTTCTCCCAGGCCTGGGGAACAGCTCAGAGACAGGCCCAGCTGCTGTCCTTTTGGGGACAGTGTGTTCGCGTGATGGCGCCCCTAAGCTACAGAGTGACTGCTGTCACCTCTGAGGGTCCAGGTTGACGGAGGAAGAGGACAAAGCAGCCTCCTGGATGAGTGACCGGGCACGGTTGGGGCTGGGCTGTCTCGCCCCCAGGAGGCTGGGGTATCCGCAGCCACTCGGTGCCACGCCCTGACTGTCCTCGGCTGCATCTGAAAGCCCAGGGGCGTCCTCAGGGATCTTGGGAACAGTTGGTTGCACTTCGGTTATTTTTGTCTTTTCTTGGACGGCTTAGGCTGCCTGCTTCTCGGAGGCATCGGGGCTGCTTTCCAGAGCGGTTGGAAAGCACGGGGCTGTGGGGGAAGGTGGAGGGAGATTGCTGGCTTGGGCGTCACTCGGAGCCCTTGGGGTGTGAGTGACAGAGCTCAGACTGGATCCGGCATAGTCAACGGAGGGGTCATTTGGCAGTTGAGGTGGTTGAGGGAAGTGTGGTAGAGAAGCTTCTGCGAGACCAAGGCTTTTCCAAGGCGAGAACCCTCAGGTACTCTCTCCCCTTCCCTGCTTCTCCCTCTGCCCGTCTTTGGGAGGTTCTTGAAAGGTGCGTGTAGTCAAGCCCCCAGGGTGGGGAGAAGCGCAGGCAGGTCGGAGGGGCTCGTCTTTGACTTCGCAACCGGAAACCCCCATTTAAGGAACGTGGCCCGAGCAGGTTCACTGGGGATGATCGTTGGTTTGGAGGGGTTGGGAGGGGGAGTCCGAGAAGGAGAAAGACTTCGAATCCACGGTCTCGCCATGAGAGGGACCGAGAATCCTTACCATCTCAACGGGAAGAGAACGGAGATGGGCAAGGGGAGGAAATCAGGGGCCAACCGGCCGGGAAAAGTCACCACTTAATCCCTCAGGAAGAAAGACCCTAGGACTCCAGCTGGAATAACCACCCGCCTCGCTGACTGTCTCTCTCCTCGGGAGCGTTGACCTAAAGAGGGTCCATGTATTTGAACACATTGGTGGGAGGAAGGGTTGTTGGCTCAGACTTTCCCAAAGAAACTCTGTGGCTTCCTTTGTCAGCAAACTTTATATCTCCCAAATGACATCCTATCCAGGAGCTCAATGTATTCGTGACCCGCTGCTGTGTAACATATTGCCCCCCAGCTGAGCCCCTTGTATTTTTTTATTAAAAAATTTTTTTAATGTTTTTATTTATTTTTGAGAGAGAAAGACAGAGCATGAGCAGGGGAGGGTCAGAGAGAGAGAGAGGGAGACACAGAATCTGAAGCAGGCTGTAGGCGCTGAGTTGTCAGCGCAGAGCCCGACTCGGGGCTCGAACTCATGAACCGTGAAATCACGACCTGAGTTGAAGTCGGATGCTCAACCATCTGAGCCACCCAGGTGCCCCAGACCTTTGTGTTTTAAGACAATACTTCGTACCTCACAGTGTCTGTGGAGTAAGAGTCTGCGAGGTGCATGCTGGGTGCCCCTGGGTCTACGTGTCTCTCGAGGTAGGGGCTGTATTCAGCTCAAGAATTACTCATACTCCTGGCCTTATCTTTAAGCCATGTTTCCCAGGAAACATCTTGGATTTGATCTTTGCCAATTTTTAAGTTTCGGTGTTGTTTATAGTGCTACCTATAGAGGATAAGAAACCTCCAAACTATTATCCCCTTTTGCATAACTTGAAAGCAAACATCACCTCACAGTTTCTGTGTATCTGAAATCCGGCAGAGGCTTCGCTGGTTAATTTGGACTCAGAGTCTGTCATGAAGTTGTATCTGAGCTGTCAGTCAGGCCTGAGGTCTTCGTTCCAGACAACTGGGGTGAAGAGTTGGCTTACAAGCTCCTTTATGGGGTGATTGGCAGGCTTCCTTCCCTCGCAGGTTGTTGGACTGAGTGCTTCGGTGGGTCACCATGTCGCGGGGGCGGGGTCTTTTTTGCAGAGCTGTTCACAATATGGCGGCTTTTTTATTCTAACATAAGTGATTCCAGTGAGTGAAAGAGAACGACAAGGTTGTTAATGGAGGCCAAAGCCTTTTTAGAGCCTAATTTGGACTTCTGTCCTGTAAGTCACTGAATACAGTCACTAAATCACACTCAGAGGGCGGGGTGCAGGGAGACCTGAATTTCAGGACATGGCTGTAGTGGAAGCCATCTTGGAGGCTGCTTACTCCCTTGAGATAAAACGTTTGCAGGCACAAATATTTTTTCGACAACTATTTTATGCCAGTCACTCTTCTCAATGTTTGGAATCAATTAGTAAGAAAAACAAAGATGTCTTTTCTCAAGGAGCTTCCAGAGGACAAAGTTCCTGCAAAGTTTTGGAGGGATGTGAGAACATGGGGTTTCTGAGGAACCTCTAGAAGTTCAGGAGGAAGGGGACCAAGCTGGATATGAAGCTGAGGAGACAGTTCGGGTCTAGATGACAAAGGGCTTCCCTTGCTGTGTTGAGCGTCTGGATTAATCCCCAAGGCAACGGGGAGTCGTTGGTGGATTTTAAGTGGTGGAGTCATGTTAGGCGCGGAAGGCCAGACTGGCTGCAGGGAGGCCGGTCGGGAGGTGGGGCAGCAGTTCAGGCCGGAGATGATGGCGCCCGGCTGCTGAACGGATAAAATACCGCGTAGCTATCCGTACAAGGGAGTATCACTTAGCAGATAAAGAAATGACCTACTGGGTGCACACTGAAGCAGGGGTGAACACTGAAAACACGCCGAGTGACAGAAATCACTTTACTTAGAAGGACCACCCGTAGTATGATTTCATTTATATGAAACGTCCAGAATGGGCAAAGCATCTGTAGAGACAGAGAATAGATTGACAGTTGCTTAGGTCTGGGGAAGAGCCGTGTGCAGGGGTGATGGCTATAAGTACAGGGCTTCCTTTCAAGGAGGTGAAAAAGAGATCCTTTTTTTCTATTTTCTTTTTAGAGAGAGAGAGAGAAAGTGTGTGTGAGCTGGGGGAGAGGCAGAGGGAGAGAGAGAGAGAATCTTAAGCTGAGCGTGGAGCCCAATGCATGGCTTGATCCCGCGACTCTGGGACCATGACCTGAGCTGAAATCAAGAGTCAGATGAGCCAGCCAGGAGCCCCCAAAAAGATATTCTTCCCGTGGGTGTGGTGTCACCGCACAGCTCTGTGAATATATTAAAAACCAGGACTCTATTTAAATACTAAAAGCCACGAAATTGTACACTTTGGATGAATTGTAGGTTCTGTGAATTACATCTCAACAAAACTGTTACAAAGATACAAAGAAACTAAACGGCAGACAGGTGCTGGGAGCTTGGCCTAAGAAAGTTCTGGTGACTTTGGAGCCAGCCTCTGGCTTGTGCCTTTCCCTCCTGCCGCCCTTATTCCTTTCCTCAAACCCTGTTTCAGCTCCTTCTGTGTCACCATCCTGCCTTCCTTCTCGTTTCACGGGCACCTCCTGAACTCTACCCTCTCGTCTCTCTGCCCTTCTCTTGCCCTTGTCCCCAGTTCCACCCTCAGGGGCTCCCAGACCTGTGCTGACCGGCATCTCAGGTCAGACTCGCCGATGGCTATAGGGCCGCCCTCTGTCTCCTTGTTCCGTTCTGGCTTCACTTAGCCCGTCCTGGGCGGCTCCCGCTCTCCCAGGCTCAGACCTCAGAGCAATGCCTCGTTTTCTTTTTAATTCTTTTTAATGTTTTATTTATTTTTGAGAGAGAGTACGAGTGGGACTAGGGTAGGGAAGGGGGAAGGGACAGAAGATCCGAAGCAGGCTCCAGGCTCTGTGCTGACAGCAGCAAGCCCCATGCGGGGCTCAAACCCACAAACTGCGAGATCACGACCTGAGCCGAAGTCAGATGCTCACCGACGGAGCCCCCCGGGTGCCCCCCGTGCCTCATCCCCATCCAGGCTCTGCCGTCTGGAAAAGTCCCAGCCGCACCACAGGGCCTGAAATAAACACACGGAACCTCCAGAAGAGCCCCCTTCTCCTTGAGGGCTGACTCCATGAAACTAGCAAGCCGCAGACGGGCGGGGGAAACGTTACCTTCGGCACATGGCCCCCCAGGGGAATATCTATGGAGTTTTTGATTTCATCTGCAGTGGAAGAATTTTGTTCCGGTCAAGTTTGTTCTGCTGAGCACCAGACCTCCTCTCTGCACAAGCGACATCCTCCCCCTTGGGAGTCTGACAGGCACCTTAATCCAGCGGGAGTCAGGCCGGTCTGCCTGCTGCCCGGCCCCGCTCGCTCTGCCTCTGTCTCCGAGAGTCAACAGAGCTGGCCAACCCCTCCTCGACGTCCTGGCCAGAACTTGGTCTTTAGCTTCGATCATTGCCTTCTTCTTCCACGTTTTCTGGGTCCCTACGTCTGTCTAGTCTTTTTCCTCCTGCTCTCCTGATCCGATCATCGTCTCAGTCCCCAGTGCCGTGGCTCTGTCAGGCCACCACGGTCTTGCAGCTGAATGACGGCAACAGCCCCCAGCTGCTCTGTCTGCCCCCGGGCCTCCTCCCTGCGGTCTTCGCCCTACCGCACTCAGAGACGTCACTGAGGTGAACCTCTGCTCGTGTCATGTTCTCGACCAAGTGTCTTTGATGGCTCCCTCTTGTTCCCGGGATGGAGTCCGCACTCCTTCCGAAGGCCCTGCACGGTCTGGCCCTGCTTCCCATCATCTCTCGCCGCTCTACTTGCCGGACCCTGTGCTCCAGGAACTTCTCCCACGTTCCCTCTTGCCTCTGGGCCTTCCCATGTGCTTTCCTCTTTGCTAAGAATACTCTTCTCCGACCGTTGTCTGGCTTTTTCAGCCAAACTTAGCTCTTGACTTGGGCGCTGCTCATTCTGGGAAATCCTCCCTCCCACGCGCTCCGGGGCTGTGTCAGGTGTATCTCCACGTGCTTCCCGCGTCTCCTGAATTATCGTCCTACAGTCTCAGTTATTGTCGGTCTGTTTCTCCCGCCAGATCCCGCCAACTTCGGCAAAGGCGTGGTGCTTGCTTTATTCGTTGCGCTATCTACCAGTGCCCAGTACGATAGATGCTCACTCACTCCTGGAACGGACAAATGAAAGCTGTGGCCAGCACAGCTGGCCCTGTAATTCAGCTAGGGTAGCGACATGACTGGAAAGTAGGATTCCTTCCCCGAGGTTTGGTCCTCCAAATGACCTGACTTTAATGGAGGATCCTGGTAACAATGTTATTTGCTAATATTAAAGATTACAACATACTATTGTTCTTTTTTTAAATTTCTTTTTCTTTTAGGAAGAGAGAGAGAGCACACACGTGAGTGGGGGAAGGACAGAGAGAGAGAGAGGGAGAGGGAGAGAGAGACTCTTCAGGCTCCATGTTAAGCATGGACATGGGGCTCGATTCCATGATCCCGGGCTCATGACCTGAGCTGAAATCAGAGCTGGATGCTCAACCGACTGAGCCGCCCAGGGGCCCCCGTTGCTCTTTCAAATTTATCCCGCTGTGGGAAGAAGTGTGATCTTTGGAGTGAGACAGCACTAGTTTTCGGTCCCGGCTACTCCCCTTCTTGGTTAGACTGATGATCCTCTTTGAGCCTCCTCGTCTCCTTGGGAAATGGGAGTGACAACACCCGCTCAAGGGTTTGAGGCGAGGAGAGAATGAAATAATGCATTACTATAGGACCTGGCCCCAAATGAGCATTTTGAAAACATTAGCCATTATTAGTATTACAATAAGGATAATAAAAACTACCTGTTTGGCAATTCGATGTTTGACAGATGGAGGCTGTATTAATATTGCTGTTATAACAGAGGAATGTTTGCGATTTTCTTGTAACGGCTCGGAGGTGGATTGGCAGGGAGCCGCTCTCTGGGAACGCAGGGGAGGGAAGCCCTTGCTGGGAAGGTTCTCGCTCTGGTTTTCTGGGGGCAGATGTGCCGTGGCCAGCCCTGGTGGGACTATGCCAAGGAGAGTGTCGAGAGGGAGTCCTTCAAAGGTCCGGACTGTCTCCTGGCCACTCTTATCTGTGACAAAGCTCAGTCCAGCACTTTGGAGAGGCCCTTGTCCAGGAGTTTGGGACCTTTTCTCTTGCCACCCTGCAGGGATGAAAAACAGCCCAGGGGAGCATTTGGAACTGCAGGGGTCGGGGTGAGGGTGTTTGAAAGAGAGCTTTGTACTTGGACAAGACTACGTCTGTGAAACGGTACTGAGTCCTCGGAGACACACCTTGGCGACAACCATTAGAACAGCCCGGAGGCTCAGTGGCTAGTCTGATGGCATTCCAGCTCTGGCCTGAGACTTGTGGGGGCTGCTTTACCTGCAGCGTGCTCCTCGGGCTGGTCGCTCCCTCCTCCCCCCCCCCCCAAGCCTGGCCTCTAGGGGTGTGGGTATCGTTGTTGCTCTTCGCAGTTAAGCACTGGCAGGCGAGCTGGGTTGCAGAAGCCCAGGGAATTGGGAATCTGGAGCAGCAAGCCTGTTGCCAACTTAGCTCCTGACTTCTGTCTTCTGACTACGGGCCCTAGAATCTTCTATGTGCAGGCCTGCACATGGCTACCTGGAGGGTGGGCTGTGATTTTCGAAGCTCAGAGCAGTAGAGGAGGGAGGGTTTGGGGGCCCGGGCAGAGCTGAGTGGAGTGTTGGCTCTGGTCCTTGCACCTGTGCACCCTCGGTCTAGTTATAGCCCGTGTTCTCCCAGCCAGTACTACCTCATCACTAAAATGGGGGTCATAGCTTCCTTTAATGTAATTATTTAGATTTCGTCCTGCCATACTATCATCCGTTCCTTTGCTTTTGTTCTTCTGCTTTCTATTTCCTGCCTTCTTCTGAATTATTTGAATATTTTTTAGCTTCCATTTTCAATTTATCTATGGAGTTTTTGATTTCATCTGCAGTGGAAGAATTTTGTTCCCCCAAATCCCTATGTTGAAGCCCTAAGCCCCAATGTGATGGTATCTGGCGATGGAGCCTTTGGGAGGTCATCAGGGCTAGATGAGGTTAGGAGAGTGGAACCCTTATGATTGGATTAGTGGCCTTAGGAGAGGAGACACCAGAGAGCTCGCTTCCTCTCTCTGTCTCTCCCCCTGCACCACTAGGGAAAGGCCACCTGAGGACATAGAAGAAGGCCCCGTCTACAACCTAGAGAGAGAGCTTCCACCCACCCTGCAGGCACCCTGACCTCCAACTTTTAGTCTCCAGAACTGTGGGAAATCAATTCTGATTGGGTAAGCCCCCCAGTCTGTGGTATTTTGTTATGGCAGCCTGAACAGGGTCAGACAGTAATATCTCTTGTGTTTTTTTCTCAGTGGCTATTCAAAAGATTACAATATACGTACCCAACGTTTCAGTCTACTTAGAATTGATACTCTCCCATTTCTAGTGAAATAGAGAAATCGTCCCATCTTGGAGGCCCCGTGCCCTTTCCCCCTTTATGTTGTGGTTGTCGTAGGTATTTCATGTGCATGTACATTGAAAATCTCACCAGACGATGCCATCGGTTTTGCTTTTAGCCATCTTACATATTTTAAAGAACCTAAGAGGAGAAAAATAGTCATGTAAGCAATGTGTCACTTGCCCCTGGCTGTTTTCAAGACTTTCCTTTGTTTTGGCAGTTTGATTATGATGCGTCTGGGCATGTAATTCCTGCCTTGGAAACCAGCTTTTGACAGGAGGGGAATCTAAGAAGGACTCTGTGCATTGTGACTTGCAGGCGAGACAACGCCATGTAAAACTTGAACATTCCATTGGCTATAGTATCGAGTCCCGTCTGGGAATTGTATGGTCCTGAGAACATAGAAGAATGAAAGAGGCCACCAGATCTTTTGCAATGACATTTCTTAGGCTATCATTGTCTTAGTCTGTTTGGAATGTTACAATGAAGAACTAGAGACTGGCGGCCTTTGGACAACAGAAATTTATCTCACAGTTCTGGAGCCTGGAAGCCCAAGATCAGGGCACCAGCGCGGCTCTCTTCCGAGTCACAGACTTCCCACATTCTGGGAAGGGACAAGGGAGCTCTCTTGGGCTCTTTAATAAAGGCACGAAGCCCGGTCATCAGGTCTACCCTCATGACCTACACACCTCCTGCTTGCCCCACCTCCTAACGCCGTCACACTGGGCATCAGGATTACGACATATGAATTTGGGGCACAGGCAAAGTCAGACCAAAGTCATCACTGATTTCAAAACTCAAAGGTCTAGAGGAAAAAAAAGATTATAAGTTGGGGAGCTCATCAGCTAGGGTCGGCATTTCAGGCTATGTCAGTAAAAGAATTTGGTAATGACCTCCCAAACATGTGGGCTGCTGGCTCGCCTCTTGAAGTTTTGGAAGAAGTGATATCAATGTTCATAATTAGGGCTGCAAAGAAGAATCTAGGCAGCCCATTCCATTCCACATCCCTGTTAGGAGACAAAGCCAACTGCAACAAAAAAGCAGGCCTCCGGTGGCCTGAGGCCCTTCCCACTGTCATGATGAAGATGAGGGCTGGAGTTCAAAGGACTGTGTGGCTCCAAACCAGACGACACCATCAGGTGACAGCCTGGGCTGTGATGCTTCCAACCCCTGGAGGACGTATTACCGTCTTCGTCCAAGACACATTTTCTCTTCCAATTCCTTCTCAACCCAAGTGCGAGCCGCCAGGACACCGGACTCCGCGCCAACTCAGGCACTCCAGCCTGGAGACTGTGTACATGCAGGAATGCTGGATACAGAGTTCCCTCACGAGTGGATGAACCGTGTCCTGTAAAACTCTGTTTAACCCTCTTCAAGTCGGTCTCTGCTACACACTCAGAGACCAACGGACAACACGCCACAGCTGACCCAAACCGTCGCCAAGAGAAGGGGGGTGGGGCTCCCTCCTCAACGAATGACTCCTATTTAAAGTTGATACCTGCAGATTTTCAGCAGACTGGGCAGCTTTACACCGAAGTAAAAGGGGGTTATTTGGTGGCATCTATAGCTCACGGTGAATTTCATAACCGAGTTTTGAAGAACTGTCGCCAGAGCCAGGATTGACTTCTCAGGGCTGCTGGTGTCACCTGGGAGGCCACTGAGCTTGTACAAATATGGAATTCACAACAGCCTTTATAATGTGTGGATTAGACGTCCACAGACTAGGGAGCAGTGAAGCCCGTAATCAGGGGACCTTTGTGTCGCAAACTCAAAAAGTAAAAAGTTCAAGGGACAAAAATCTCAGTATTTCCTTTGCTGTGCATTAGTTGCTGTACATCAAACGTTGGTTTGACGTAGACTCACTTGTTTCCTTTTGCTTTTGTTGCTTTTGCTTTTGGTGTCAGAGTAAAAAACAAAATCATCACCAAGACGTACGGCAAGGAGAGTACCACCTATGTTTTCTTTGAGGAGTTTTATGGTTTCAGGTCTTATGTTCAAGTCTTTAATCCGTTTTGAGTTAAATTTTGCCTATGACATAAGAGAGTGGTCCAGCTTTATTTTTTTGCACGTGGCTGCCTAGTTTTCTCAATACCATTTATTGAAGAGACTTTCCCCATCATGAATTCTTGGCTTTTTTGTTGTAAATTAACTGGCCACATATGCGTAGGTGTTTTTTTTTTCTGGGCTCTTTATTCTATTCTGTCGATCAATGTGTCTATCTTTATGCCCATATACCGTACCGTCGTGAACATTTTCTAACGGTATGGGACGAATTACCACAGACCGAGCAGCTTGAAACAATACACATTTATTATTTCATGGTTTCCGTGGGTCAGGAGCCTGGGCATGTTTTGTGTATAAATGGGAACCAAGAGACTGTTTGCTCAGGATCTCACAAGGCAGCAGTGTGCCTGTCAGCTGGGCTGTGTTCTCATCTGGGGGCTCAGATGGGGAAGGACCTGTGTCCAAGCTTGTTCAGATCATTGGCAGAATTCAGGTGAGGGCTTCAGCAATTTGGTGGCTATTGGGTAGAGGTTACCCTCAGGTCCCAGAGGCTTCCTATAGTTCCCTGTCATGTGGAGTCCCAGATAAGCTGTTTACAACCTGGCAGTTTGTTCCTTCAAGACCAGTAGGAATGCCTGTCTCCAATTACAAAGACTTATATAACAAAATGTAACCACAAGAGTGACTCCAATCATCTTTGCCATAATCAGGGTAGTGACATCCCATTACCCTTGCTATTTTCTGAGCAAATCACAGTTTCTACTGAAATTCACAGAGCTGAAGGGGGAGGGGCTTGTATAAGGGCATGACCTGTTGGGGGTTGCCTTAGGGTGTGTTTGTCACACTGGGTTCTGAAACAGATGGCCCATATTTTGCCCTGACTCCACCATTGACTGGACACATGTCTTTCAGCGAGCCCTTTCATTTCGCTCCTTACATAGTTTCATCTCTAAATTGGAGCTAATAATTTTCAGCCTGTTCATGTCACAGTTTCTAGGAAGATTAAGCAAAATAATGCATGTGCAGAAGTTACAAAACTGAGATTACAATGTGCTGATTACCCAGACGAAACCCGTATTAGAACTAGTTACCTTCCTTGGAACCGAATAAATGTTGGGTTACATACATTTCTGATCTATCTGTTGTCAGGGGCTTAAATATACGTAGATAACCAAAGACCATATTTAATTTTATAGAGACACTTATAGCTTAATCAATTATGCTAATGGAAAATGTATATGCAAAAATTTTGACAACTAGGAGACTCTGGAGGGTACTTTTCAGAATTATTTAAAGCATCATAAATATAGATTATATGGCTTTTGCATAATATCCTGCTAGCCAGAGATGTCTGCCAAATACATGCAGGACTGAAGTCACACAATGAATAGTGAGTCAAGAGTAAACTTCTGAATCTGGTACTACCAGAGCCACGGAATTGCTCTGTGGCATCAGGAAATGAATTTGTGGCACCGCGAGCCTCAGATCCCTCGCTTGTAAAAATGAGGAGGATGAACTCCAAAATCTCTGAGGTATCTTTCGGCTCAATGATTCTGAGAGCCAACTTGACAAGGTCATTTCTGATTCAACATCTATGCGGGTTTGGGCTCTAGTAAGCAGATCTAACTATCATGTACCACCGTCGTGGGAGTCCTACGGTTTACATAGAACTCGAGTTGGAGATGGAGTGTATACGGTGGATGCTCTGGGGTACTGCCCTGTCTCCCTTTAGGACTAACATATTCCTTACTCCAGGGACCATGCAATATTGGCTCTCATGGCCCACAGCTGAGTTCCTCCTCAAGCGTTGCTCTTGGCCGAATAGAGCTGCCTGGCTCAAGGCCATGGAACCTTTTCTGGGAGCAACTCCTACCCAATGGCTGGTCAATTCAAGAGTCATGAAGTAGGAATATAAACGCTCGGCCTGCTTGCCTACATTTGGGGTAGCTCTAATGGCCCGTCTTGGCACAAGAGTTCGCCATGGGGTTGTGTGAGAACACTTTCAGAATGACATTGCCCTTTAGCTTCTTCTCCTGCCCTGTCCGTTTTCACCACTATCTCATGGGTATGAATCCTGAGGGTACTTCCCCATCAGCTATCAGCCTAGAGCCTCTTTTCTGGAGAGCCTCACCTAAGAATTATCATTAACATCTGCTGCAAGTTATGAGAAACCAAGCAAAATGTAGGCTAAACAACAGAGCTCCAGAGTTAGTTAACTCAGCGGCTTTGAGAACATCATTAGAGGTCCAGGTGCTACCCAGCTGTTCATTCTGCCACTGCCAGGAAGTTAGAAATGCATAGCCAGACTCTTTAAAAATGCACACAGACCAATGGGCCATTGATAACCTTAAAACACTGTGTTTTCTTCGTGACCAAGTATCTTTTTACTTAAAAAATTCCTTAACATTCCAGATAATTGCTAATTATGTAGACCAAGCCAAAGCAGACACAGCCAACAATTGTCAGTTGCCTATTCGATAAGAAACACCTGTTTAACTTTACCACATTTAATCCTCACAATCGTCCTAGGAAGTCAGTGTTATTATCCTCGCTTTACAGATGAGGAAACTGAGGCTCTGAAGTGTGGGTGATATGTCCATGGTCATATGCTACCAAATGGTCAAGTTTTGATCTCTTGATTCCTAAACAAGTATCAAATTCTTTCCATTATAGCGCTCAGCTTCTGCCAGCGTTACCCCAGACACCTGTGAGGAGGGTTCTTGATTGGAAGCAACAGAAATTGACTTTGGCAAGTATAAGCAAAAAATGGGATTTGTTGGAAGTGTATGAACTAGATTTTGGTACAGAAAAACTCTCTAGGGGCCACCTGGGGGGCTCAGTCTGTTAAGTGTCTGACTTTGGCTCAGGTCATGATCTCGCAGTTCGTGGATTCGAGCCCTGCGTCAGGCTCCGTGCTGACAGCTCGGAGACTGGAGCTTGGTTTGGATTCTGTGTCTCCCTCTCTCTTTGCCCCTCCTCTGCTCTTGCTGGGTCTCCCTCTGTCTCTCAATAAATACATAAATATTAAAAAAAATCCTTCTATAGGTATTTTAATCAGAAAGGGACTCCATATGGAGAATTAGGTGCTAAAAAATTGTTGAAGGTCTAAGGAAGAAGGATCTTGGCTGGAATTCCCAGAATAACTGCAGAACAATACAGTACAGACCAACCCAAGGGGTATTCCCTTTGAAGTCACCATTGAAGCCACGCTAGGATCAAGGGCCCACCACCTCTGCCTCATCCAACTGCTGCCATGCTATTGCAGAGTATACAGAGTGCTGAAGAATGGACACGGGGAGCCGCTCCAGAGAGAGACCTCACTTCTCCACACCCTTGCTTGTCAGAAGAAACAGCCCAGAGCAGAAGGATGATTTGCTTCCTGAAACTCACTGGGATGCATCTAATGGGTGGACTAATTTGCATACAGAACCCTAGCTGCGAGGGAGCCCCGGGTATGTAGTTTTAGCTTTCCAGCCTCCCCAAACAGAAGGAAGGCGGATGGAGACTGTGTGCGACAGTTAGCTCACAAAAATATGGGGCAGCTTACAAAATTAAAGAAAAAAATATCTGAGAAAACAGGTCTTGGAAAGGATAGGAGCTAGAGAAGTTCCAGAGACTTGGCAATGGGGGCTAATGGAGCGATTTGTTGGGGTTCGAGCTGCTAGTCCCTTCCACTTTTAGTTGGAGATCGGTCATCAAGTCACACCAAAATAAAGAGGTATTTTGGGGTGGGGGGATGGGTGAAATTAGTGAAGGGGGTTCAGAGTACATTTATGGTGATGAGCATGGATTAAGGCATAGAATTATTGAATCCCTGAAACTAATATAGCAAACCCTGCACTTTAATTACACTGGAATTAAGGAATAAACATTCAAGGTTATGCATAAATAAAGAGTAATTATTAGAAAATAAAAAGGTATTTGGGGGCATCTGCAGTGTATGCAGATGGAAGGCAGTGAATGGGAAGGTTAATATTAATATAAAAGTGGCCCGACGTGCCTAGCTCTACCGTCAGGAACAATATTGCTGGGTGGTTCCATTCACAACTGTAACAGAGAGCAAATATCATAGTATGTCTTAGGTACATGACATTGGTTTTTCAGGAGTAGTTGCAAGAGGTAGGGATGATTGGCTTCCATCCCACGTGGTTGGTTGGTTGTAGGTGGTTTATGCCAATCCCACGATTCTTCCAGCCATTGAAAAGCGTTAATACGTGTGCCGCCTCCCTCTGAGGCCAGCAGAAGGTGTGTGCATGATCTTCTAGTGTACAGTTAGACTCACAAGAGGGTGGCATGATCTCCTGTTTTCTCCCTAATTATACCAGCAGGGAGACTTGATCTAAGAATCTCAACAAGACATCCCGTGGCCTTTCTCCTGCTGCTACATAGGGTAAAGGAATGTAGTGTTCGTAACGGCCAAATCTTAGGAAGACATGAATAGACACTTTTCCAAAGAAGACATCCAGATGGCCAACAGACACATGAAAAGATGCTCAATATCGCTCATCATCAGGGAAATGCACATCAAAGCCACACTGAGATACCACCGCACACGGGTCAGAGTGGCTAAAATGAACAGCACAGGCAACAGCAGATGCTGGTGAGGATGCGGAGAAACAGGAACCCTCCTGCGCTGTTGGTGGGAATGCAACCTGGTGCAGCCATTCTGGAAAATAGTGTGGAAATTCCTCCCCCAAATTAAAAATGGAACTACCCTATGACCCAGCAATTGCACTACTAGGGATTTATCCAAAGGATACGAAAATGCTGATTCAAAGGGGCACATGTACCCCCATGTTTGTAGCAGCGCTCAGAGCAGTAGTCAGTTTATGGAAAGAGTCAAATCTTGTCTGAATAAAACTCTTTAAAAGGAGGCAGTGGATTATTGATTTTCCTCAGATTTATGGTGAAAGGCAAATACGTAAGGAATGAGAATTAAGAGAAGATAGATTTCTTTAAATCAAGTATGGGGAAAGAGATTTTATCCCATGTGTTCACGTTAATAAATTGCATTTATTATTATACAGTATGTATTACATAAGTAAAAATAAATGATTATCTTTTGGATAGTCCAGTGACTGACGCTGATTTTATTTTTTCTTATCTTCTTTCAATCTTCTCTTTCACCACAGTTCATTTTTAGATTGTGTGATCCTGGTATCAATCAGGGAGGCTCAGTCTAGATGGTGCATCAGAATCACCAATGCAGCTTTGGAAATGTAGACTCCAACCGTAGGACTGACCGTGGAGAATCCGGTTCAGGAGGTCCCGGATGGGGCCTGGGAAAGAGTACACGTAAACATTTCACACATGATTCTGAGATACATTAAGTTTGGGAACCACTGGTTTCAGTAAAAATATGAAAGCAGAGTTACTTTTCCTGGCCCTATGTAATAGCCGTTTTTTATCATTATAATGGCCGAATCAAGCAAATGTATTTTACGAATCATTTCCAGACCGTCGGAGGGCTCAGCGCATACCGGTTTCCCGATGACATATAGCACGTAATGAACACTTGGTCATGCTTTTTTCTTTCTTCCAAATTATTTCCTTAGGAGGAAAATCATAATGTTGTTGAGTACTTTCAAATTTCTCCAAAATGGAATGTTAGTACCAACTGGGTATGTATTACCTTGATTTCAGGGAGCTTGCTGGATGGAGTTTTTGAAGAAAGGTTGTTGAATGCATGTTTTTCTTCCTACCCTGGAGTTGAGCGTTGTGACCTCCTTGTCTCTCTGGCTTATTCTCACTCCAGCATATAATTGAAGAAATGTGTCCTAGAGCAAAACAACGGAGTGGAAAGTTCGGGATTGGAAGGCAAAAGCCACGGGCTTCGGTTCCAACTTTAAATAACAATGGATAGTTTATTCAAGAGTCTTCAGAGTTGTCTTTATCTGTAAGATAAAAATGATAATACTTCTACTTTCCTCGTGGCATATTCCAAGGATCAAATGTCATAATGCTTCGTAGATTGTTATACAGATACCAGTTGCTTTACAATTTTTTAAAATGTTTATTTATTGAGAAAGAGAGAGACAGAGCGTGAGTGAGGGAGGGGCAGAGAGAGAGAGTGACACAGAATCCAAAGCAGGCTCCAGGCTCAGCACTGTCAGCACAGAGCCCGACGCAGGGCTCGAATCCATGGCCGTAAGATCACGACCCGAGTTCAAGTTGCACACTTAACGGACTGAGCCACCCAGGCGCCCCACAAAGACAAGTTGCTTTGACCCACCAGACTAAAGTTTCCCCAAGTGTGTGCCTGAGGTAAGGTACCCTGGGGACGAAAGAAGAAATTAGAATTGTTATTTACATTTTTATATCTGGATAACGGGAGTTGCGAAAGCAGGCTGGTCATTTGTTAATTTCCAGCATGCTGGGGCATTTTGCTTTTAATATGTGCCCAGGTAAATGGCCTTATGGAATATATTAAATTGAAACGAGGGTATTTCCAATACTTCATGGCGCGACGGTGACATAGGCGCGCTGGTCATCCCAGGGCAAACCGTGAGTCGGCACAGGTAAAGAGGAATTGTGTGGTTTTCCTTTTTGAAGGGCGAATGCGCTGTGTTTCCTGCTGCTCCTGCGATAAGGATCTGTCACCACGCCGCTCGCCCAGTCCTTAAAGCCGAAAGTAAAACATGTTCGATCTATCCCTTGACTACAAAGGTGAAGATTTAACAACGCCTTAGAAAATAACTCCCTTTTTCCAAAGCACTCGTGCTTTTGGGGGCGGTGGACATTTTGAAATGGGTGTTTAGAGATATTACCATCAGTACATGACATTTCTGTCCCTGGGTACAAAGCATGACATCTAGTTGAGAAACACCGAAAGACTCCGTATCTAGGCACTTAAGCTTGAAACCAGTATTTCCTAATCTGTTTTAACATCTTCAAAATAAGGAGATTCGGTGGATTTTAAACCCACCCCACTACTCCCAGCAAATATAAAAGCGTGGAACACCTTCTGGTTACTTTTCAAGCACCTCAGATTGAGATCAGGAAAGATGAACTTTTACTAGTCAAATTTTATTTATTTATTTATTTATTTATTTATTTATTTATTTATTGGGGGGAGAGAGAGAGAGAGAGAACCAGCAGAGGAGGGGCAGAGAGAGATTGGGGGCAGAGGATCCGAAGCAGGCTCTGTGCTGACAGCACAGAGTCTGATGTGGGGCTCAAACTCATGAACCGTGAGATCATGATCTGAGTTGAAATCAGACGCTTAACGGACTGAGTCACCCAGGTGCCCCACTCGTCATATTTTATCAAAACTCCTTGCAAAATTGGAGGCAGAATTGAAAATGAGTATGATCAGGCAGCAAACACTGTAGTCCTTTGATTGGGGAGGTGAATCTTAAGGAGAGATCTTGGTTAGTTATGACGATCATTAGAACAGAGTATCGAAATCGAACTTAAATCAGACCTTAGCTGTGCCGTGATACAAAATGAAACCAGCATTTAAAAAATAAGGAAGCATTGTCGTTGGTGTCTAGAAATGCAACAGATTTCTGCACATCGATTTTATATCCTGTGACATTGCTGAATTCATGTATTCATTCTAGCAATTTTCGGTGGAGTCTTTCTGGTTTTTCTACATAGAGTATCATGTCCTTTGCAAAGAGTGATAGTTTGACTTCTTCCTTGCCTATTTGGATGCCTTTTATTTAGTTTTGTTGTTTGACTGCTGAGGCTAAGACTTCCAGTACTATGTTAAATAGTAATGGTGAGAGGACCTCCTTAGACAAAGGATGGTTTTAGTTTGGAGGGAGTTGAGTGGGGGATGGGCTAGATGAGTAGTGGGTTTTGGAAGGTCACTTGTTTTAGGGAGCACTGGGTGTTGTATATAAGTGATGAATCACTAAATTCTATTCCTGAAACCAATATGGCACTGTATGTTAACTAAAATTTAAATTAAAAAGAAAGAAAATAAATAATCAATAAAAATAAGAGAGCAGAGTCAATCACATCACTCTAAAATATATTATTATTGCTAATTTTATTTTAATCAGATTGAAGCCTTTGTATCTTTAATAAGAAGTAAAGCCTACTGATTTATAACCTATACTTGCATATAATATACAAATAAAAACTCATGTATTGAAGATACATGCTCGAATGCATTCTTCCTACTGGAAGTACACCAACAAGAAAATCTAGAACCTGTTACCCTTGACTAAGAGCTCCTCAAATATTATTCATCTTTCTAGCACCAGTGTGTGACAAGTAGTATATGTCATTGAAATAATTAACCAAAGAGAGTGGAAGATTCGGGTCGCTGATGTATGTTTAGCTACTGGATGGGTTGATGGACATTAGTTGGAAGTACATATTGACTGATTGATGGACATTAGTTGGAAGTACATATTGATTGATAGATGTCACCCCAGTGCTAAATATTAGGAAGGGATTCAAAAGCAATGCAAGCGTTAGCATTTCTGCCTAGGAGCTTACCATCCAGTTGGGGAGATAAGCACATAGACAGGAAGTGGCAAGAGGCACTTGGCGTTTAACGCCCAGAGAAGCAGACTGGCATCGATGCAATAGCTTATACTGTCTCATTCAGTGAACCTGGAGCAAGCAGAGCAAGGTTGGAGACTTTCCTCTCTCTCTCTCTCCAGCTCTGCACACCAAAGATCGTATAAACCCACTGAGCATTAGAGACATTAATCAACCCCCTAGCTTGAGAAAGGAACTTTCTTGCTTAAGGAATGTCTTCTAGTTGCTGTTTAATCAGTTCAGTGTTTTTGGTAAGACATTTTCCCTTCTAAAAACTATAATTACAGCTTCCATAAGCTCAAATCTGGGAATGCCTGCAGGCGATCTCCAGCTTTTCTGATTGAGACATAGTCACAAAAGGGAGGAAAGAGGCAGAAACAACACAAAACAAAATAAAACTCTCTAATTTTTAAAAAATATTTTTAATGTTTGTTCCTTTTTGATAGACAGAGTGTGAGCTGGGGAGGGGCAGAGAGAAAGAGAGAAAGGCAGACACAGAATCTGAAACAGGCTCCAGGTTCTGAGCTGCCAGCACAGAGCAAGACATGGGGCTTGAACTCACAAACTTCGAGATCATGACCTGAGCTGAAGTTGGAGGCTTAACCAACTGAGCCCCCCAGGCGCCCCCAAAGCTCTCTAATTTAATTATCAAACACCTACCTAGCATCCTCATAAATTTACCTATCTAGAAAACCCAAAGAGAGCGTGGACATTCCTGAGTTCACCAAATGCCATCGCTCATGTGGCAAGGACAGGCTTAATGCTGAGGAGATAATGATAATTAAACAAGAAATTAAGATATAAAAGGACTTTTTGAAAAGGGAGACAAGGATTTAACATTTTTGTGTCAGGCATTGTTTGAACATTGTTAGTCATGCCTCATGCATTCATTGGCACCGGTCGTATGCTAGGTGTCATCCTATGTGTCGATACAGAGATAATTATAAATCATAAGAATCAAGAAAGGAAGTGAAACAAATGTATCTATTCGCCCTCATTAAAAATCCTTTAAATGACAGAAAATACACTTTTTAGAAAGAAAGAATATATTTGACCTAACAGACTAGGTACCGATAGTCAACGATTATACTTAAGACAACTAGAAAACCTGGACAGAATATTTTTTTAAATCTTCTCAAAGGTACCCGAGAGCTGACAAGATAGCAAAAAAGTCACCGGGCCGCTGCCCACAGAAGGGTAGCAACTCAGGGAGATGATCTCAGCATCTGGAGCTACATTTTCCTCTGAGGACACGTGCCAGTTTTCAAGAGAGACGTCAAAAAGCTTTAGGGCTGTAGCACTCTTGTCTCTCAAGAAAAATGAGGGGAGGGGGTCTAGTGAACATCCCTAATTTCGGGTGGGCCGCCAACTGAAATGAGGATGAACCAGAAGTAGGCCCTCTCGGAGAATGGGGACTCAACTTTGAAATGTTTCGATTTCTCAGATTGGAGTCAGGTGATCCTGAAAGACGAGTGTCTCAAGATTCCTGGAAATAGCAAACATAGGTTCTCTCTGGAGGACAATAGACTCATCTCAGGCCTCATTTATTTAATAACTGTTTTTATAAGAACGATGCCTAGAACAATAAAAACCAAACAGATATACAAGGAGACATGACCACATGCATGAAATCCAACAAAAGCAAAAGAAATAACAGATCCACAGGTGACTCTTAAAAGCCACACTTAACCCTACTTGAGAGGATGAAAGACATAATCAAGAATACCGACAGAAAACAGAAAACAATATCAAAACCAAATGAAAATTCTAAAACTGGGAAACTCAACAAATAAAATTCAGAACTCAGTGGAAGGAGTTAAGGAGTATGCTTGACGACTGAAGAGAGAAATCATCAACCTGAAGATTGCTTGGAAGAAAATATTTGGAACAAAATGAGAGGGAGCAAGGATGAAAAAAATCAGAAGGTAAGGAACACAAATGAAACTGTGTGAGAACTAACTATACAAAATTGGAGTCCAAGTCCAGAGAGTGGGGTATGATATTTGAAGAAACAATAATGGGTATTTCAAATTTATAAGAGACATCAGACCATGGGGTCAAGAAGTCCTACCAACATACAGAGGATAGATATCAAGGAAAATACACTAAGATCCGTGACAGTGATACCGCTAAAAATCACATCAAAGATGAAATCTTAAAGGCAACTGGATGAAAAAGACCCTGTAACCTTCGTAGGAGCAAAAATAATACTAACGGCTGACTTAGCAACAGAAACAGTAAAGCTGAAAAAAATGTTAATCTGCCAACCAAGACTATTATACCCATTGAAAATATCTCATAATCATGAAGGCAAAATAAGACATTTTCAGAAAAACTGAGAGAGTGTAGCACCCACACTAAAAGAAATGTAAAAAAGTATTCTTCAGATAAAAGGAAAATTACCCGTTCTATGTGTTATTAAAATTAAAATTAAAATTATGTATTATATATTATAAAGTTATAATCACCAGAATAAATACTGAAATAGCTATAGGAGTATATATGACTTTCATGCTAATAGATGGGAAGGATAGGAGATAGTAAAACATTTTTAATAATCTTAAGGCGAGAAAAAAAGGGAATATAATAGGTACATGAATACAAAGTACTAAGATGGAAAGCGAAAGCCTGAATATATTGGTAATCACATCAAATATCAATAGAATAAATGTTCCTTTAAAAAACATAGGTTGTCAGAATGGGTTAAAAAAAAGTCTCAGGAATAGTATCTTTAAAAGAGTTATATTTAAAACTAAGACTATTTATAGAGCAGTTAGAACAGAAGAATGAAAAATGAAAAGGAAGGTGGTATTACCATATTTATATCAGACTGAGCGGCTTAAATTCCAAAAATTGCAAGATATAAAAAAGGACATTTTGTAATAAAAATAGGTTCAATTTTCCAGGAAGGTACAACAGCTCCAAATCCGTATGCGCTTACTAACATGGTCTCAAATATATATAAAGTTAAATTTGATGAGACCACAAGGGAAAACACACAAATTTGCTGCCAGTGTGAGGGATTGCAACATATTTCTTAGTAACTCCTAGAATAAGCAGGAACATTTGTAATATTTTCTATATGAAGAACATAAAGACAATTCAGTCTCTTTTCCAGTATGGTTTATTGAAATTTGCTTTTTTAATTGATGATATTTCGGCAAAGTTGCTTCCAGCTTCTCAATTTGCTACTGGCAATATCAGAGCTGGGAAGATTCCATCAAATATAGGATTTTCCACAAAGTCCTTTTGCACCTGTTTTTTACTCGGCGTCCCATATTTGGATGCCAGGCACCATATCTTGATGGCATCAAAATTATGGGATACTGGAAAGACTATCTAGTATCACAGATGCATGTGTCTCTCAGTAAAGAGTTTCTGGTTCTGGACATTATTTGTCTCGTGATTCTGAGTGTGTTGGCATAGAGGGCAGAGTATTTCTGAAAGTCATGCCTTCATGGTACAACTAACAATAATGTAATCACGCTTGGAAGTGACCACAACCACATAAATATACCCCAGTAGGTTCACACCGAACGATTCCACATCTCAACTTCAGCCAAATTCCCCAAATGACGCAACTACCCCCACATCAATCAACACGAGGGGAAGTATGAACGAGAGAAGGCTAGACTGGAGAGACAGTGGTCTTAGCCAATTATGGATAGAGCGTCATACTTGGTGTACTTCATAAACACCCATGACTGTATGAATCCTTGGAGGGGCCCCTGAAAGTGAGAGGCCCCCAAGATTATGCTTGAATAGCTTCATCGCGAATCCGCCCTTGCCTGGCACATAGTAGGAGCTCAGTAAATATTTGTTGACTGAATACATAACACCTATGTGATTCTGATTCTTTTGGAGCAGAGGCTGGCTATTAACAATCGGTCCGGCCATCCCGGGGAGCGCTAGGTGACCCCTGGTCCTACTCCCCAGTGACTGTTTCAGTGGGATCTCACTGGAGAGTTGCTTTGGCCCAAGAAATGACCTCTTAGGAAAGGCTTATCCCTCAGATATAATTCAACAGTCTGGATTCAATTTGGGACTACATCATAGAGTGGGACTCCTGAGTTTGTGAAGAAGTCAAAGGGATCCAAATTTAGCCCCTCCAAAATTGCCGTCTTGGCACTAAACACAGTATAAAATTTGGGACAATTAAGCATTGCCTAGATTTCACCATTTAAAGCCATATCCTCCCTGGTGCTCAAAGAACACAGAAAACTCAGCTACCTTGCGGTTAAAATCTCCCTTCCTTCCTTCCTTCCTTCCTTCCTTCCTTCCTTCTTTTGATTCTGTTCCATTGAAATGTACTGGTCTATCTTGTACTTCAAATGGCTCTTTTCCCCGGATACGGGTTTGAACAACACACATGGGTTATTTGGAGAATACTGGGTCACTGAGTCATACAGCTCTCCCGATTACTGACGTTTTTATTATACAATATCACAAATTTTATTTTTACTCTTCTCGATGGACATACTTCCCTGCAGAATGTCATTCACTTTTTTAAAAAAAATTTTTTTTAACATTTATTTATTTTCGAGAGACATAGACACAGAGCGTGAGCAAAGGAAGGGCAGAGAGAGAGAGGGAGACCCAGAATCCGAAGCAGGCTCTAGGCTCTGAGCTGTCAGCACAGAGCCCGACGCGGGGCTCGAACTCACAGACCGTGAGATCATGACCTGAGCCGAAGTCGGCTGCCCAACCGCCTGAGCCACCCAGGCGCCCCTCATTCACTTTCAAGTGTGTTCTCCCCTTCATTCTCTGCCCTTATCTTAGGCGGTGAGAAAGGTATGCCGAATCCCGTATCAGGGACTTGGTACACACTGGGTCCTCTGTCCCAACTTCTTTTTACCTCATTAAATTTCACCTAGCTCAGTTCAAAGCGCACTTTGGGCAACAAAGGCCTTCCCAGGATCCCCTGTTCATGCCTTCAGGCTGTGTGCTTCTGAATGTGGTAGCACTTACCACAAAGAGCGTTCAATCTTTTTTTTTTTTTTTTTTTTGTATAATAAGTCATTTAATATCAAACTCTCTGGACTCTGCTTAGTTATCTGTTTCCTGATGGAAATTCGGTCAGAGCAAGGACCTTGACTGCCTTGTTAGCCGACATGTCACCAGCTGCTACCTCTGTGCCTGGAACAGAGCAAGAGGTTAATATTTTTGTTGGAAGGGTGAGTGAATGAGACTGTGTCCATTGGCTTAGTCTGTGTCCAACCTGTGCAACTGGACTCCTCCTCATGAGTCCGCCACCAACCTCTGCACGTTCGTCTCCCCTCTGCCCCACCGAGCCTAAGCCGCAGACCCTCTCCCGTGGTTTCCTGCCACAGCTTTTCAAACCCTCCGCTTCTCCACGCTTACTGCCTCCCTGCCTCCTCTTCTCTTCTCTGCACAGTGGCAGATGGTGGTTTGCAAACACAGGTCGGATCGTGTTCAAATCCCTTGCACTCTGGGTTACAACCCCCTAACTGGTCTCATACAATGCTTCTTCTCTGCTAACGCCCCAAACCCATTCCCCTCTTGGGCTCTTCGCCTGGTCCTCTGCTTCCTCCCCGGGGAGTATCGCTTCCCCAGGCTTCGTGCGGCTGGATCTTTCTGGGCCCCGGATTCCCAGATTTGGATGAGAGACGGCCACTTCAGACCCGGACCGGCAAGTGCGCTTTTCCCAACTAGCCTGTTGCCCGTTTTAAAACTGGGCGTGTTTGTCTTCTAACTGTGGCGTTGCAGGAGCTCATTAGACATTAGGGACCCGCGTCCTCCGTCAAGTATATGCATACCGTCTTTCATTAGATATCCTCCGAGTTTTTTTTAAAAAGTATCCAGGTGGTTCTAAAAGGAAGCCAGAGCGGAGAGCCTCTGTTCTGGTCTCGCCTCGCTGCTCCAAGTGTGCCGCGTGGACGAGTGGCTTCGCTGTCACCTGGGAGCTTACTAGGAATGCAGACTCTCAGGCCTCACCCCAGCTCTGCTTCATCGGAATCCGCATTTTAACAAGGTCCCCGGGCGGTTTGTACTCACATTACAGTTTGAGAAGCACTGTTGGTAACGATCTTCTGGGGCTGTGACTACTGAGCACGTGAAGAAAAATTTGGGTAAATTGTCAAGATTTTGTTGGCTTTATCTGATGATTCATGAATCGGGCAGCGTCCACTGTGGCAGAAAGAAAGGACCTCTGGGAAGCCGTAGTAAATGGAAGCTTTTCATAGGTAGCCGGGAGCAGGACCCAGGAAGGGCTATTAGGCAAAAAAGTAGGTTGGTTATTGCAAGCTTACTTTCCTTTAGGAGAAGGCGGGGAGCCATCAGGCAGAGCCCCTGATCGCGCTGGTTTAAGATCTCATTTCTCGGAGAGCCAAAACCGTGATTGAGTTAAGTCTCAGTTTGGTGAGGTGCGACCCCATTTTGGGCCTATTCTCTTATTATTTACTTGTTTGTTTATTTTAATTGAAATGTAGTTCACATACAATGTTGTATTCATTTCAGGTGTACGACTGTTTTGCCAAATGTATCCATTACGCGATGCTTACGGTGAAAAGTGTAATCACTTTCGGTCGCTTTCCAGAGTTATTGTAGTATTATTGGCCTATATCCCTATGCTGTAGTTTTCATCCCTGTGACTTCTCTGTTTTATAACTGGAAATTCTGTTGTCCTGTTTTTTTTTTTAATTATTTGTAGATTTAGGTATTTAAATATATATATTTTTAATGTTTATTCATTTTTGAAAGAGAGAGAGAGAGACAGAGTGTGACCAGGAGAGGGACAGAGAGAGAGGGAGACACAGAATCTGAAGCAGGCTCCAGGCTCAGCTGTCAGCACAGAGCCCGACGTGGGACATGAACCCACAAACTGCGAGATCACGACCTGAGCTGAAATCAGACGCTTAAGCGACTGAGCCGCCCAGGAGCCTCTTAAGTTTATTTATTTATTTTGAGTGAGAGAGAGAGCAAGACAAAGCAAGAGCAAGGGAGGGGCAGAGAGAGAGAGAGAGAGAGAGAGAGAGAGAATCCCAAGTAGACTCCATGCTCTTTGCTAAACCCGGTTCGGGGCTCAATCTCGCAACCGTGAGATCACGACCTGAGCTAAAATCAAGAGTCGGACGCTTAACCAACTGAGCCGCCCAGGCGCCCCTCTGTTGTCCTGTTTTTAACAATAGGTTGGTCTCCAAATTTCTAGACATTTCCCCATGCCTTTGTTATTCTAACTTATTCAAAAAAAAATTTCTGGAAAGCCCTGCAGGAAGAGCTCATTACTAGCAAGAAAAATAGTGTGAGCAGTAACCCGTCAGAAACAGACGTGGAGCCCAGAAGGTGAGGCGTTGGTGACTCTCTCCAGGTGTCATTTTGTAATGTGTGCAGTCTGGCTTGGAAGGGGACCAGGGGCCAGGAACCCTCCCCTTTTGCTGTGGTCCCTTCAGCATCCCCTATATCCCCCCTTACTTCTCCTCTCTCTCTCTTTCTCTCCACCTTCTCGTCTCTCTCTCCTCCTTGTTTGAGGAAGCTTCTGGATCTTTCAGATCTTTAGGGTGGAACGTCTGCGAGAGGAGCCAACTGTTCCGTTTGGAATCGAACATCCCTCCCGTAGCATCACGTGGAGACATTCTGATGTTAACAAAATATCCTGTCTCCTCACCGAGTTACCAAAGAAACCTCCCGTGACGAGAAAGCAAAGGAAAAGCTCTGGATGAAGAGAAAAGAAACCTTACATCCACATCCTTTATAGATACGTTTGGTTCTCTTGGGGCGTTTCACAAAACTGAAATCATACGGTGGACCATTAGACAGGTGCTTTCCTTTTTATTTAATAATATGTCACACGCATGTTCCTGTGCCATATGTACAAATTGTTTCTCAGCACTTGATTGAGACATATTTTACATACAGGAAAATTCACAAATCTTTAGCTTATAGCTCAGTGACTTACAACATATCTATCTATCATCTATAACCTATTATCTATTATCTATCTATCTATCTATCTGTCTGTCTGTCTGTCTATCATGTATCTATCCTCATGCGTCTACACTCATATCAAAATATGGAACATTTTTATCACCCTAGAACATTTCCTCATGCCCCTTTCTGCTTAATCTACTCCTTGCCCCCAGCCCCCACCTTAACTAATATTTTGGTTTCTGTCACTCTGGATGAATTCTGCCTATTCTTGCGTTTCATTTAAATGGAAACATTAGTGTATACTATGTGTGTCTCCCTTCTTTTGCTCAATGTAATGTTTTTTAGTTTTTTTTAAATATGTTTGTTTATTTTTGAGAGAGAGAGAGAGAGTACAAGTGTGGTAAAGGCAGAGAGGGGTTGGGGGGGGAGACAGAATCTGAAGCAGGCTCCAGGTTCTGAGCTGTCAGCGCAGAGCCTGACATGGGGCTCGAACTCATGAACCGCGAGATCATGACCTGAGCCGAAGTTGGATGCTTAACTGACTGAGCCGCCCAGGCGCCCCTCAACATACTGTTTTTGAGATTAATCTTGTTGCATGCATTCGGTGCCCGTTCAAAAAAATTGATGCACGGTATGAATATGTCACAAATGAATTATTGATTCTTTTACTGACAGATATTTGAGTTTCCAGTTTTGGGCAATTATGGGCTGACAGCGTCGGCTCAGGCTGCCGTGACAGCAACACCCTATTATTGACAAGAGAAAATTGACAAGAGAAATTTGTTTCCTACGGCTCCGGAGGCTGGAAGTCTGAGGTTGGGGTGCCAGCGCAGTTGGATTCTGGTGAGGAGCCTCTTCCTGGTGGCAGACTGCCAACACCTTGTTATTTCCTCACCTGGCAGAGAACAGAGAGGAAGCAGGCTCTCTCCTGACTCTTATGAAGGCGCTAATCCCATATTGAGCGCCCCCCCCACCTCATCTAACCCTCATCACCTCCCAAAGTCCCCATCTCCTATTTCCATCACATTGGGGGGTCGGGTTTCAATATTTGAATTGGGGGGGGGCGCAAACATTCAGTCCATAACATGGATGGTGAAAAGTCTTGTACAAATCATTTTGTGGACAAACGCACTCGCACGTACCCTTGGGTTGCCGCATCGGAGGGAAGTGTGTTTAAGTTCATTAGAAACTGCCCAATATTTTCCCTCAGTGGTTCTGTGAACTTCCACTCCCAGCAGAATGAGGATTTCCACGTTCATCCAAATGCTGGCCAACATGGCCTTCGCCATCTTTTGAACTTCGGGTATTTGGAGGGCATTCTTCCGTTACGGTTTTCCATGTTCATTTCTTTAGCAACAATGAAATAAGCATTTTTTTTCAGATACTTACTGGCTACTAAACTATCTTCTTTCATGAAGTGCCTGTTCAAGTCTTTTGCCCAGTTTAAAACTGGGCCATCTATCTTTCCCTATCATAATTTCTAACAATTCTTTATATTCTGGATACAAACTCTTCATCAGATACATGTGTTACGACTATTTCCCCCTGGTCTTTGGCTTGTCGTATTTCTTTCTTGCCAATGTCTTTTGATGAACAGAGGTTTGATTTTGATAGAGTCCTGCTCATCAAGGGTTCATGGTTGTTTCCTTTAGAGCTTAAGACGTCTTTGCTTGCCTCAAGTTTAAGAAGATATTTTCTCATGTTTTCATGAAGAAGTTTTATGGCTTAGTTTTCACGTGTCAATGAATCTTCTTGAAGTAATGTTTGTTTATGGTGTGAGACAGGGATCAAGGCTCATTGTTTGTGCACGTATATTCTGTTGTTCGGTGCCATTTATTGAAAAGACTTTCATTTCTCTCTTGATTTGTCCTGGTACCTTTGTCAGGAAACCGGTCATCAGATATATGTTGACCTATTTCTGGGCCCTTTATTCATTTCCATGTTTTTATTTGTCTACTCGTAATAAACCACTGTCTTAATTACTGTGGCTTTAAAGTATAGCTTGAAATATGTTAATGTAAGTCCAACAACTTCGTTATTCTTAAGATTATCTTGACTATTCTAGATTCTTCCCATTTCCATCTATGTTTTATTAAAAATATATATTTTTTAATGTTTACTTTTGAGAGAGAGAGAGTCAGAGCATGAGCAGGAGAGGGGCAGAGAAAGAGGGAGACACAGAATCCAAAGCAGGCCGCAGGCTCCGAGCTGTCAGCACAGAGCCTGACGCGGGACTCGAACTCATCAGCTGTGAGTGAGATCACGACCTGAGCCGAAGACAGATGCTTAACCGACTGAGCCACCCAGGTGCCCCTCCCTCTGTATTTTAGAATCAGCTTATTAATGTTTACCTTTTGAGATTTTGGTTTGGAAAGTCATGGAATCTATCGACCACTTTGGAGAGAATTTATATCTTAACAAAAGTAAATATTTTAGTACGTTAATACAATATGTCATTCTTTTTATCTCTTTTTTGGTCTCTCGGCAGTGTTTTACAGTTTTCAGCGTAGGGTCTTCACATCTGTTAATTTATTCCTAGATAGTTGTGACATTTTTAGTTGATCAATGTTTATTATTATAGCCAACGCAACAGCCTTTCATGGCCTACATCCCAAACACGAGCAGAACCCAGTACTGTATGGTTTTAATACCCACATTACGCTTCATTGTAGGTGCATTTTGTAAGTTACCTAAAGAATCCTTTATTGTTGGATATTTAGGTTATCTAAATTCTATTCATTTATAAGTGAAACCGAACGGCGCATTTAAATGAAATATACTGAGCCCGATACCGTTCTTAGCGCTTTGTTTGTATTAGTTTGTTTAGTCCTCAGAAAAGCTATCTTGTTCATCTCTGATCCCTTCCGTAGGATAAGCGGCTAGCTGTGGAGTTCCTAGAGCACAGGGTGCTTGCCACGCTCTGGCAGAGCGGTGGGAACCTCATGCCAGGTCACTTCAGTGCGGTCAGACTAACAATTTGAACAGTCTGCATTTTTGGTGTTCAGTTTTTCAGCTTAAAAACCCAGCACACAGGAAACACTACCGTGCATCTTCAACTAATAGGGAAAAGAATGGAGGGATGTTTCGATGAGCCACGGAAGCGAGAGGTCAGCTCACCTGATGTGAATTTCCCTGGAGCCGAGCCAGCTCTGCCCTTGTCCACCTGTGTTCACAAACTTCAGGCAAAAAACACAAACATCATGAAAACCCACATTGGTTAACTGCTCACGCCTTGTGGTTAATTAACATTCATTGTTAGAGACTCATGAACTTTCGTCATTAGAGACACGTGTTAGGACGGCATTACACAAATCATGCCCGTGTCTCCTCTGACCCGTCTCGGATTTCATACTCCCCTCCACACTGGTTTCAAAACCCCGATCACACTTCATTTTTCCTCCAGCAGCTGGGCACATTGCCTGGGTCCTTGGTGCCAGCGTGTGGCACAAGGCACATTTGTCTTCCAAAAAGGTCCTGGCTTTCGACTTCATAATGTCACCACGATGAGCCCAGGAAGGCCGTGGCTTTTGAGAGTGTCCCAGAACTCATGACAGGGACAACTAGCCAGACCTCTGGGGAGGGGTGGACGAGGTAACGGGAGTCAGTTTCAAGTTTCTGCACATCTCGTGAGCAGAGGCACGGAGAGCTTTTGCTGCCAACTCTCTTTCCAAGATGGGTTGTATGACTAATAACTCCGGAATCGTAGCGATAGTGCCTCCTTCTGGGGCAGAGGGCAGATGTGTTTGCTGACCGGTCATGTCACTCTCCAGGACAAATCTGGGCAGATTTGCCTGGAGCAAAGACTAGAGTTTCTTCAACTTGGGATTCCTCTCACGTAACACAACCCACTGGACGTGCAAGAATGACCCGGCCCTCGTTGTGTTGCCCCGTGGGACCTGGGGTTCAGAGACTCAGCACCAATGATGACATTCTGGCTATTGCTCCTGCTGGGAGTAAGAAGCCGTCCTCTGTATCTGACCAGGAGTCCCGCATTTTCCGCCAGCATCCATGAATTGTAGTGGGTCGACTTGGCAGATTCCAGGTAGGGTAAAATTCCAGATCCTTCACAGGTCTTGATACCAAGTGGGAGTCCGGAACTAGGAGCTGGACTGAATGCAGAGTTTCTGTTGGAAGTCAAAACTATGAAACAACATACCGGGCTAAGTAACGTCCTGCTGTTTTCATGACCCGCTCAGGCACTGGGATAAGCCTCAGCCTCACCCTGGGGACCATTGCGGAGTCCCCCTCTGGGGGCCTGGGAGAGGCAAAGAAAGAATAAAAAGGAAGGAGGGGCTGTCAGACAGAAGCTGAGGCTCAACTCAGTCAATCTTTGTGGTTGTCTTCGACCTTCGTCACAATCAAAGCAGTATGGAGCGAGGGGAAGTGGTGATAAGAGCATCGTGGACAAATTCCGTCACTACCCTTCGGGTCTTCAGTGCACCCTTATTACTTGAGGGTCCGGAAGGGCCCGCTGTGCTCCCTCCTCCAGGGTTGTCGTGAGCCTCAGATGAGACGATGTCTGAGAAAACTCTAGAGCAAGAGGGGGAGGGGAAGGATGTTATTCTCATCCCTCCCTGGTGCTTCGTTAATTGAAATAATGAAATCTCGTATTAGGCTGAAAGTCGTAATAACCACCGTTGGCAGTACCACTTGTTCTGAGTACTTTCCAGTCATTAGATCATGAAATTTTCACAATGAGCCTTGAGAAAGGTGCTATTATTATCCTCTGGGTAGGAACAAGGGAAATGAGCGTGTGGACTCAGGCCGCAAAGAAAAGACGGAGTTCAGTAACGAGATGACATAAGACCATGGAGGGACCGTGAAGTGCGTTGCCCTCCTCTTCCCTCCTTGCTTCTGGGAGTCCCCTTTCCAGCCCCCCTTCCTGACCCCCTCCAAGACGCCGCGGTAGGAGAGAGGGCAGCCCTTGCCCGGCCACTCTGGAGAGGACCCTTGCTGGCTCCCTGCTAGCACATCCCCACCTCGGAAGCCCGGCTCCCAGCCTCCGAGCTTTCCCCCTCTCACCTTCTGAGCATCAGGAGTCCAGGGCCGCATCCCCTTAACTGAATATTCAGTGAGTACGAGAAGGAATTCCGGGGCGACTGGGAGGTGAGAGAAGGTTGGTCGAGCAAGGACAGGAGCTTGATTCCAAAGCAGGTGTGAAAACGTCATACAGCAGAAAAGGGGTTCAGAGGCCAGGCTGGTGTCAGCGTTAGAGGCAAACATCTACTCCCAAACTACTCCTCTGAGAATGGAGCGAAAGGAAGTAGGGGCCGGGCAGCGAGGAAAGGCGTTTCTTCCTCTTCTCACGACTTCTTGGAAGGGAAGGAGAGAACCTGGTGGGCGGGTCACTGGGGAGTACAGTCCTGGTGTCATTAGAACCCACTTGGGGCACGGCATCCCCATGGGTGACGGGGATAAATTGGAGAAGATCAGATGAAGGGTCTCCCAACTCTGTCCCATGAGGAGCTGCGGACGGACGGGAGAAGAGGAGGCGAGAGGACAAGATCATAAGAGGACCGATCTTGGGGAAGGAGGAGAAGATGGAGTTTGTGCGTCTTCAAGGGGAAGAAGAGACAGAGAGGAAAATTTAGGTCAGGATCCAGAATGATTCCCCTGGAGTCCTCCTGGAATCATCTTCAGGAGCGGACGGCCGCCCCCGAGGACCTCAAAGCATGTGGGCCTGTTGGCATCAGCCAGGGAGGCAATTTGGTACGAGATCCAAGTTCAAATTCCGCCTCGAATTCTTTCAAACTGTGTGCTCTTGGATTAAGATCTCGAGTTCTCTGAGCCTCTGTTTCTTGAATTTGAAAGGAGTTAACAACACCTGTCTTGCAATATGTGAGCGCGTGCGTGCGCGCGTGTGTGTACGTGTGTGTGTTTTAAAAGGATTAGTGATTATGTAAGGAAATTCTCTGATTCCCAGATGGCGCCTATAAATGCTGGTTATAATTAACCCCCATGATGCAGAAATGATCTTAGGGGGAGGGCGGGAAGATGGGGACCAGAGAATCTTTCACATCTTGTCCAATATTACAAGGAAATGAATTTCTAATGTGATCCTGGATGGCCCGCGCTGCCATTCCACGCCAAATCGTTTTCTTCTAAGACATGATTTTTTTCTAAATATTTATGTCCCTCGTCACCCCACGAGAGTTCGCTTGGCTAAGAAATGAAAATGACAGATATGCCGGAGGGAGGAGAAAATCTAAATAAATGATTGTGGCCACGAGGTGATGGTTCTGAGGGTGACAGGTGCTGGGAAAACACTGATCCAAGGAGGCATCTTGGACCAGGCCGTGCGTCCCGTTGGCAGAGACCGTCTCGTCTCCCACGGCGCTGTCCAGTGCCAGTTGGCTGTGGCGCTGGTGAGAGAGAAGCCTCCTCTTTGGCTCCGTGTCAGACAAGTTGAATGAACATCATTAGAGAAATGTAAAAGGGGTGATGGACGACTTGGATGAAGTCACAGAAAGAGGGCTGATCAAATTTGCATTGGCCCCAAAGCCGGGAGGGAGAGCTCAGCCGCTGGGTGACATAATCAGGATGTGAAAAGATCCTGGCGGGCTGCCACGGTGAACCGAAATTAACTGGGTCACGTGTAATAGGGAAAAATCAAGGTCCTGCATGTAGATTTTAAAGCAAATCAAGTCTTGTACACAAAATGACAAGGACAGAATCTGAGATGGCAAAGCCCGAAGAATTGGCTCTAACGAATTATAAAACATATGCAAGCCCCACACACTGTAAACAAGATGAAAAGGCAAACAGCAAACTGGGAAAAATAATGGCAACATAGATGATCGCGAGACTGTGTGGATGGGCTTAAGGGGTCTTTCAAAGCAAGACAGAGAAGAAAGATGGCCCCATCAGGAAAATAAAGCCTGAATGTCCACAAGCCGTTCAGAAACCAGGAAATGAAAATGGTCAAACAGCTTGTGCTGTTTGAAAAAACATGTGCCCACAGTATTTGAAAAATGCAAATAGAACGAAAGTGGAATACAGTGACGTAAACAGGAATGATCATTGATGTCAGCAGGACTCGGGAGAAACCCGCAGGCTCATCCTCTGCGGGGGATCGGGGGGAGCGAGTACAAATCGGCACAGCCTTAATGGAGGCCGGTTTGGTAAGTAGGTATCAAAATCCTTAAAAATATCCGAACACCTGCCCTACAGTCCCACTTGTAGACATCTGTCCTAAGGAAAATAAATCGGAGAAGAATACAAAGATGTCGTCCACTAGGGTATTCACGGCGGCGCGATTTAGGACAGCAGTAAGTTCATAACAACCTAATGCTCAAAAACAGGGCATTCATCGTTCAGGGAAATCGGAACAGTGAAGTCCCAAGCAACCGTTAGGAGCCACGGATGGGAGAAAAGGCTCACAGTGAGTCGCTGGGGCAGACGTGGAGACAAGCCGCTCAGATCCAGGTCCAAGGAAGGGCTGGTTACCACGTCTATTTGCTCCTTCAGGGTTTACGGCCATTGCAGAGAGCAGGCTCGGCCAAGGGCACACCCTTCTGGGCTGGCCCGCACCCAGCGACTGTTTGAAGCAGGGGTATAAAAGCCTGGCCGTTTTTACCCAGCGCAGAACATTCTGGTGCACCATTCGTGCTCCGGAGCTCCCCAGGAGATTGGCCAGGTCGTATGCAGGCTGCTGGCAGACAATTCTGCATGAATATTCTCATATTTTCTGCATGGTCTGGGATTTTTGAGCCAAGAGCCTTGGCAAATTTGGTTAAAAGCTGACTTTTGTTTTATTTTTATTATTTTTTTAATGTTTAGTTTTGAGAGAGACCGAGTGTGAGCAGGGGAGGGGCAGAGAGAGAGAGAGAGAGAGAGAGAGACAGAATCCGAGGCAGGCTCCAGGCTCCGAGCCGTCAGCACAGAGCCCAATACAGGGCTCAAATCCATTAACCTTGGGATCCTAACCTGAGCCGAAGTCAGATGCTTCACCGACTGAGGCACCCAGGCGCCCCTAAAAGCTGACTTTTAACCAAGAATTGCTAACGTGCCTTGGAAGTTGGAGATAGTGTATTGTTCCAAGGTGATTTAGAGACTTACTCTCTCTCCTAAAGCCATGTGCTCACATTCTGGGGTAAAAAGCCTGGAGTTGCCGTCCGTTCTGTAGAGACCTATATTTTTACTGCAGAAGAAAGAACTTCATTTCTCCGGAGGAGAGAATGGGCAGATGCGCCAGCCACTCCATCTAAGTTCTGAGTATCCTAACTTGGGAGTTACAACCTATGGTGCACTGGCGATCAGTACATGGGGCAGCATCTGGCTCTCATTGCCCTGGGGACTGGGGGGACCTGGGGAGCAGGAAGCGGTGCTATTAGGCTCTGCGGGTGCAAAGCAGTCCCATCTCCCAACCAGAGATGTCATCTTTCCTGTAGGCATGCACACACGTGAGTGCGCGTTGTGTATTATATATTTACTTATATCAGCTTCACGCCTGCATTAGAGCCTGACTTCTGAGCCCCATCCTGCCCCCTCCGCGGTGGTGACCCCGGCTAAACATCCTGTTGCACCTCCCAGACCGCCTGGAGGTTGACTCGTGGAGCGCCCTAGGCCGCAGCGCTGGGAACCAGGCAGAGCCCTGATAACATCTTCGCACTTTCTCCGAGGCCGCCTTGAAGAAGAGAAACGGCGGACCCACCGGAGTATTAGCGAGGGTTGTCTTCTGGTGGCGTAAGCACCAATAATCGTCTTTCTTGCTCTTTGGGTTCTTCTGTGCGTCCCCGGTTCCCCGCACTGCTCTTCGGTGCCGGGCCTGCGGTGGCCCCCACCAGGGGCCGTATTTAGCGGGGCGCGAAGGCAGGGACGCGGGGACAGGGCCTGAAAGGTAACATTTGCAGACCGCTGCGCGCCTGGCGCTGTTGCAAGCGGCTCACGTTTCCGGGGACAGGGGAGGGGGGATCGGCGCTTCCTCCTAAGCGGGGACGGGAACGGATGGATGAAGCCTTGGGGGTGTGACCCCGGGCGCTGTCCACACGCCGGTGCTCCCGCGCCGACCCGCAGGCACAGACCTGGCCCGCGCAGGCGCCCCCTGGTGAGTCAGGCCTCACCGGCTCCTCTTTGTCCAAACTGCAGGCTCCTGGTTTTGCCCACAGGCCCGCGGGTAACCCGCCTCCTGCCACTTCTGCTTCTCTGTGCTCCTCTAGCTTGGCCCTCATGCCGTGTTCTATTCTGGGGGGGGGGCTTCTGTCCCCCAGTGCAGCTTCCCCGTGCGCCCCAGCCACGCTTAGAGCTCCTTTTCCTCGGGTCTCCTTTCCGGCCATGTTCACTCAACTCCCAGTGTTGTTCCACGTGGCCCTTGGCCTTGGGTGTAGACCCCTTGCTGTTGGCTTGCTGGGGGTGTGCTACAGCCGGCTTGCCTCTCAGAATCCTGCTCCCCCGTGCCTGGCCGTGCACCACCCCAGCGAGGAGAAAGGAAACTGTCTTCTTCTGTATCTTCCTTCCCCGTGGGTCTCCTTTACTCCTCACCAGAGCCCTTTGCCTCTGGACACCAAGGGCGTGGAGGCTTTTTCCCCCACAGCAAGCCAGTTCAACCCACAATTCAACCCAGGTCTGACACTACCCGCTGGGAGGCAGCATCAGATCCCAGGGCGAGGGGCTCAGACCCACGAGACTGCCCCTTCCCCTCACGTCAGGTGGCAGGTTGTCACCTGCGCTTCTGACCAGCCGGCTGTAGATCTGAGGTTCCCGCGCGCCCCCTGCTTGGCATGGGGTGATTAGCTAGGGCGGCTCACAACTCAGGGAGACACTTCCTTTTGCTCGCCAGTCAACGTATGCATATCACGTGTGATTACTAAGGGTACAGGGGAGCAGCTAGATGAAGAGATACACCGGCGGGGGGCGGGGGAGGGTTCTGGAAGGGTCCGTAGCACAGGAGCTTCTGTCCCCATGGAGTTGGGGTGTGTCACCCACCTGGTGTAGACGTGTTCACCAACTGGGAACTCTCTGAACCTTGTGATTTGGGATCTTCTAGAGGTTTCCTCACGTTATTAACGCTGTAGCCAGTCCCCTCCCGTCTCTAGAGGATGGGGAGGGGGCGTGGCTGGAAATTCCCAGCTCGTTTTCACGGCCTGGCCTTTCTGGTGACCAGCCTCCGAGAGCAGCCATCCAGGAGGTCACTCAGGGTCGCCTCAGTGCAACAGAGGATGCTCTTGGTGTTCTTACCTTGAACTTGATAACTGCCACGGGTTTCAGGAGCTCGGTGCCACAGCTGGGCACAGAGACCCGTGTACAGTTTCTCTTCTCTCACAGCAAGTGAGATAACCTCTTTGTGCCTCAGTTTCCACATCTGTGAATGGTTTGTTTAGCACAACAGCAGGACGACATCTCGCTGCATGCGCTGAGCTCCTAACACAGTGCCTGGCATTCACAGGTACTCAGTCAGTATTTTTTGAAACATACTTTATTTATTTTGGGGAGAGCACAAGCAGGGGAGGGGCAAAGAGAGCGGGACTGAGGATCCAAAGCCGGCTCTGCGCTGACGGGCTGACAGCAGCGAGCCTGGTGTGGGGCTTGAACTCACGCACCTCGAGATCATGACCTGAGCTGAAGTTGGACGCTCAACCGACTGAGCCGCCCAGGTGCCCCGCGCAGTAAGTAATTTTTAGCATTCATACTTTCATCTGTCCGGCCATGGCTGTGTTGGGAATACCTTTCTCTTGTTCTAAGCTTTGTTTCTTGTAGGGAGTGCGTGCGAAGCTTTGCCTCCGTGAACCACCGAGGGTCTAAGCGATGCTCTTTACAGAGGGTAGACCTCTCATATGATGAACTCAGCTCTGGCTCACAGTCGGCGTCTAAGTGCATTCCCCCCCCCACCCCATTAGACTTAAACCTTTGAAGTGAGCTGGATTTGGAAAACCCTTGCCTAAGGTTTAGGGCCCCATAATTCAAGCAGGACCACCCACCCTCCAAACTCTCGCCAAAGTCAATACCTAACACGAAAAGAGCTTGAGAAACTTGGGTTTTATTCCGTCCTCATTTTTCATGGGTGACACAATCTCTCGGTTAAAGATACCTCCCGCCCTGTAATTGCTCCCTTATATCCCTGTCCTCTTTTTAACCGCGATCTGCTTGGGTTCAGAAACTGCTCCCTGTTCATGGTGCCTGGCGCAGACGGGGCACTCGGCCCACCCTAAAGGCTTGACGGTGACTAAAACAATCAGTGAACTAATTCATTGACCGGCGTTCGCTGAGGGCAGCTCCGTGTTGCCTCATCCTCGGATCCTCGGCAGCCCTAACACAGTAGATACTCGAAGAATTCGTAGAGTCAGACGCTTCTCAGCCATTCCTGAGTGCGGGGTGGGTCCCAGGCAGGGTATCAGAGCTCAGGAAACCGTGATGAGCCCCACAAGCTTCCTGGCAGGAAAACTTGAATGAATGAAGGAAGGAAGGAATGGGCGAATGAATGATTGCTTTGCTGATCCAATTATCTTAGTTTGCTGAGCAGCAAACGCCACACTCCATCCTAGGGTCTGCTGGGAGCCCAGCTTCCCCCAGAGATGAGCTGGGGCCCCGGCGGGGAATGAGGAGCACGCACACAGGTAGAAGATTAAACAGAAGAATCTCCAAGACACAGAGATTTAAAAGGAGCTGGGAAGGTCTGGTGATTGCAGAAAAAAAAAAAAAAAAAACAAAACAGCCAGAAGAATCCGGAAGCATCAGACAAATTAGTAGAGCGGCCTTGTTCACCGAGAGTCCGGTCAGGATCAGGACAAAGGAAAGGGTGTCAAGAATCTAAGAGTGGGCGTTGTCGGGGTGAATCTCAGACAGTCTGGTTGGCCACAGCAGGTGGGCTTGGACACGCTCTCCAGCTGCGGCCGCCATCAGTTCACAGCCAGACCGCATCCCTTTTTAAAGTGGCAGTGCCCCCATTCCGCTGTGTGACACATCCTCTTCCAAAGTCACCATCGCCTCGCCAGGAGTTCCAAGACGCAAGGTGTTTAGACCGGGAGCCTGGGGCAGTCCTTGCTTTGGTTACCGGCTCACAGGCGAAGTGTCCGGAGCCTGCTGAGTCTTCTTCCAGGCTCCAGAAACGCTTTGCTTTCCTCCTCACCCTTGCCGGGTGGAATGCACCAGGACAGCCTCACCCCGTGGCTGAAAGATCAAAATAAGTCCATGCTAACTGGTCAAGGACCACTGCCATCACCACCAGCGCCCCTTTTCATGCGTGCCCCCTCCCTGCCATCCGGCAGCCCAGCCCTCTGCTGAGACCCTCAGGGATGGTGGCCGGCACAGCGAGGGGTCTTCAGGACCCCTTTAGCAGGCTTTCATTCCAGTCGGTTGATGGCCGTCAGACTAACTGTTCAGTATTTTGAATATGCTTTTTCCTCCATTGCATAGAGTGCGTTACTTTATTGGTGATTATTTGTTTCTGTCTCTTCCTCACTCCAAATCCCTTTCCCAAAGTGCAACCAAGTACTCCCTCTAGAATGTAAATCCTACTCCTTTGCTTAAAATACTTCGAAAGTTCGGCACTGGCCTCATTGAAACATCCAGACTCCTGTCTTGTAAGTTTCTCCGAGACCCACACCTACTTCCCCAGTCTCGCCTAAGACTGCCGCCCAGCCCACCTGCAGCTTCGGCTGCACTAAACCTCCTCCAGTTCTTCAAAGACCCGGGCTCTGCCCCCAGAACCCTCCTTCCCCCCCCCCCCCGCCCCAGGACCCTCCACCTGCTGTCTCCCCGACCAACTCTGTTCCGTTCTGGAAATCTCAACACGACTAACCTGGTGAGTCCCAGGCTGTAGGATACCCCTCCCTACCAGAGTGCTTATCACACTTAATTTTAATACACAGAGGATGTCCGTCCTCACCCCTGTGTGCTCCTTAAGGACAGAGCCGTGCTGTGGGGTCACCAATGCATTCCACCCTGTCTACTACAGCGCCGAAAGTACAACATGGGAGAAATGAATATTTCTCAAACAGATGTCACTCGGCTGTGAGACCCTTGGGATTCTGGATCTTCTAGAAAGGCCCAGCCCCTCCCCTATTGTCGGGGCATAATTAAGTGCTCAGGGAATATTTATTGCAGCAAGAAACAGAAATAGACTCGGATGCGAGAGAATCAGATTCGTTGCATGCCTGCCTCTTGTCACTGTGATTTTGGACAAGTCCTCTTCTGTCTCTGACTTCAACCCTCTCACCTGTAAACTAGGATGTTAGTAACTCTGCAGAGTGAAGAAAATGAGAACGGACCCTCGTTGCAACTCTCCTCCTGAGAGTCTCCCGAGCACTGGAGGTATCAGATTCGATTCGAAACAATTCTGCGACGTTATTTCCCTGCTTCTGCAGAGATTCTGAGAGGGGGAGAAACCTACCCTAGATCACGCCGAGAGAATATACTAAACCAGGATCTCGGCTCACCTCCGTCTGGCTCCGAGGCCCGTGCTCTCTACCCTGTCCTGCCTCCGTAGGAGGTTAAGCTGAGGATTTGAGATTTTCTCTCTCTCCCTCTGTGTCTCCGACTCTCTGCCGGCACGGTGCCTGGCCCATGGCAGGCTTGCGAGCTTCGATCCCTGGAGATGGGTTCTGTCTCCTGCCGCTTAAATGCACCTCTGATGCCAGCACGTGGAATCCTGTTAAGCCTGTTTCCTCTCAAGCCATCATCTTGTTCCTGTAATGTCCTTGGCGTGTTGCTTGGGACACCACGCGGCCAGTTCCCGGGAGGGCCAAGACCTCAAGGACGGTCCCCACCAAGGAGCGGCTTTACGTGCCTTCCCTTATATTTACCCTGGATCATCACTGACTCTTTCTCAGCACAGAGGGGGAGAAGCACGTTCCCTGCTCGCTCATTTCCATAGTCACATGGTAGTGAACGCCATCCACCGAGAGCCGAGTCAGTGCCAAGGGCTGGGTGACGCTATCCTCACGACGCCCCTTTGATGTGCCGCGGCTATAGCTCCAGAGAGAGCGAGAGAGAGCGAGAGCGTTCCGGTCGATGCTGGGGAGACTCCTCACAGAGATCTTACATAACGTGCTCAAAGCCACTTAGCCGGTGAGGGTGAATCTTAGATCGCGACCTGGTTCTGCCTGCTTCCAAGCCCTTGCGCTGTGCAACGCTGGACCGCGGTGCAATCGCTCCTCACCCAGGACCTGCTGGGCCTGTCGAGAAGCAGTGCTTTTTCTGTAAGGAAAAGGAAACTTACCACACCCCCTGATGAAGTTTGGGGCTTAAAATGGAGGCGCTGGCAAAAAGCAGACAGATTTGGGGTACCTGGGTGACTCAGCTGGCTGAGTGTGTGACTCTTGAATTTTGGCTCAGGTCGTGATCTCAGGGTCTTGGGATCGAGCCCTGCCTCTGGCTCTGCACTGAGTGTGGAGCCTGCTTGGGATTCTCTCTCTCTCTCTCTCTCACACGAAAAAAAAAAAAAAATAAGAGCAGATAGATCAATTAGAAGACTTCCCAAGGGCGCTTTTAATTTTTGCACGTGTTGTCACCTCCCCCCCGGTGCCGTGGCGGCTAGATGTTTGATCTAGAGTCTAAACTTGGGGTTCCATTCTCTGCCCTGCCTTTGCTGGCTCTGTGCTTCTGGGCAGAACACGGCATCTCGCTGGACCTCGGTCTCCTTGTGATCGGTATTACATGAAATAATGATGAGATGTACTTGGACCTCGGTGAACGTTCAATAATTGATAGAAATCAGGCCCCCCCCCAAAAAAAAAAAAACTAGGCTGGGGATGTTGGTACCGGCTGTCAAATGCACAAAGTTGTTACTCGGGCTTTTTCCTACATCCAATTTCTTTTCCTTCTTCCTTAAAAGAAAAACCACAAGTAAACACAAGGAGCAGAGAAGCAAAACAGACCTCAGCTCTCCCTACAGAACTGCCTTCCGAGGGTTATTAGCTCAACCATTTTCCATTAACAAAAATAAATCGCTCAGAACATCTGGGCCGCATTCGTCAGGAATCCGCTCCGTGCTGGCATTTCGCTTTCAACGCTGAGTCATTTTGGACCTACTGGGACGCCCCTGAGAACCCACAAGTGTCCCAGAGCCCACCGGGCCGCCTTTGCCTCGTCGTCTCTTTTGGCTTCTGAAAAGCTCGAGGCGACGGCAGGTAGATGATGTCGGGGTGGGTTGATAAGGAAAACCCACTCCTGGCCGTGGCCTGACCGTCCCCCAGCTCTCAGGCCCCGAGCTCCGAGGCGGGGAGGGCGCGGCCTGGGCGTGGGAACTGGGGTCTCAGGGTGCCATGGGGACAGGCAGCAAGACCTCATTTCCAGCACGGAAGGCCTGGGATCCACTACCAGCTGAGGTTTCCTGCTCTTTCCACCAGCTGCCTCCCCACCCTCCGGCTCCCCGGAGGGTCTGAGAGTTCATCACAGTATCTTTCAGCTGAGACTGTGACTCAGCCTTACCAGCAGGTCCCCGGGGGGCTTGATGTACTCTGGAGACGCCTCGTGTGCCGTGGGAGACTGGAGGACGCTCTGTCCACTGGCCTTCCTCAGCCACGTGACTCTGTGGCCTCCTCAGCACGGGGGACGCAGGGAAAGGCTGCAGGATTTAGACAACCAGTTGCCGGAAAAGGAAGGGGCCTCTGAGATTGTCTTAACTGAGGTTCCAGGGTACAGCTCAGGGAGCTGAGGCTCAGAGAAGGGAAGGGACTTGCCTCAGGCCACATTCTGAGTCTCGAAACCAGTTTTTGTGGCTCTGGGGCTGACTATCTCAGAGCTCCCGCGAAGGAATGGAAATGAATTGTCCAACGAATGGTTATTGGGCTCTGGCTCCCATGGGCTCCGTTGGGTGCTGGAAATGTGTCCTCTTTCTGCTTATGTTTGATCATGCACAGTATATGATCGCCCCGATTGACGTAAAAAGGAGAAGAGAATCTGAGTAGGTGTTTGAGTGTGTGTGCGTGCAGGGGCGCGTGCGTGGGGGGCCGTGTCACACCGGGTCGGCTGATCACAGCTGCGCACTCTCCCCAAGGGGGCGGGGTGAAGCCTGGGCCGATGGGGGAGGGCGGGGGTGGGGATGCGGTTCAGGAGGAGCAGCGCTGGGGGCAGAGGCAAAAGTCAGAGCTTAGGGATCAGTTAGACCTACGTTCTGTTTGGGTTTGCCGGCGACATGCCTGGTTTTACCTTTATTCTGGAAAACCGAACTGGGCCCATCAAAGCCATCATTCCGAACGTGTGTAAGAACACCAGCTCACGTGTGAACGGAGCGAACTTCCTCTCCCCAAGACAGTTTCTGTTTGCTGTTTTCTGCCCCGAGCCTCCTGTCTGTCTCTGCCCTTGTGATGCCTGCTGTCGCTTCAGTCTCCATACAGCGCACCGCCCATCCGCCACTTCCAACAGTGGTTCTCTGTACCCGAGGGGGTCAAATCTGGGGGAAAATGTCCTTCTGGCTTCTGCGGCTCATGGTTCCCAGCTCCCTGCCCACAGCTCCTGGTAGAAGACAGAGGAACCCTTAGGGCTCTATCTTCATAGTTGTGTCAATGGGAACACAGCCGGGTTGAGTGCTTGGCACCTAAGGCACCCCCCCCCCCCGCCAGCAAGCTCCCACTCATGAGTGCTGGGCCATGCTCACCTGTCTCCTCCTCAAGTTCTCCGTAAAGGGACGGCCTTCATCAAGTTTGGAGGCTGACCGTGTCCTCTGCACCCCCTCTTCTCACTTCCCAACCCCTGTCTCTCCCCAAGGCCACCCTGGGAACTCACCGTGCCTCACCTGACCTGAAGCCATCTACTCCCACCCACACTCCTGCTCCTTCCCCTCCTAGTCCACACTGGCCCCCCAGGGGCCAAGGTTATGACCTGCTAACCTAGTTCACTTATCCATAGTGAGGAAGTCCGGCACCGGCATGGATCTGGTCATCCAGCCCTGAAACCTAGCTGAAAACATCACCCCAGGCCAAAGGGAGCACTTGGAAGCTGGGGGGATGGTGGTGGGTAGTGTACAGGGGAGATGAGACTTGTGCAGCCCTTCAGGTAAGGAGGTGACGGACCCCCAACCCTCGCGATCCATTCTGGCTCGAAGGGGGTGATGGGCTCTAGTGAGAAAAGCACTGAACGGAGAGCCGGTTGACCTGGGTCCTAGGCTTGCTCAGCCACTCACCTAATCGTGACCGTGAGCAAGTCGCGTGCCTCCTCTCTGCCTCAGCTTAAGGACCAG